>CM059971.1:115908000-117158000 GCA_030490835.1 Annona cherimola
GGGCCTTGACTTGAGTTGGGATCATGGACTTTTGGCTTGGACTCAATCCACATACTTGAGCTTGGGTTGAGATCGTGGGCCTTGGGCCGCTTGAAGGGTTTTGGTCTTGGTCCATAAGCTTGGCTAAGCCCATGACTTTTGGGTGGGCCGTTGTAGAGGCCCAAGTAGTAGAGAAGCCTGCTTCCGAGGCTTGGTGGGCTAGAGCTTGACTAAGCCCGTTTGTTTCGTCTGGTGGGCTGCTTTGTGGAGCCCGTTGGGTGGCCTGTGGGAGCTTCGCTCTTTGTGGGCCGGATCTAGTTTGTTGAAAAGCCTGTTTCGAGGCTTAGTGGAGCTTCGCTCCTGCGGTTTGAGTGCGGGAGGGCCCGCTTAGCTGGCTTCAATTTCCTTTTGCATTGAATTTGGTTGGACTTGAATCTTGCGTCCAGTTATCCGTCTTTGGGCCTAAAGGCGGGGTGTTAACAGTTATATAGCTAAGTTCTCACCTAAGATAATCTTATAATTAATACAAAAATATCTATCAAATTTTCTTAAAGGAATAAATCTATTTGACTAGAATTGATCTCACTATCAAATTGTGAATTATTCTAATCACGTAGCTGCTTTTTTAAAAAAAAGAAACTCTCTAGTCGTTATTCTCTCGCTAATTATTGTATTCAAATGCTAAATCCACACAGGCACATGAACATCACAGTTCGGTTACCGGGCTAAAAATATAGTTTTTACATTTTTATACAATTATTGATATATTATTAATATAGATGCATTTAATTTATAAATTAAGTCTTATTATTTTTGAAAAGTATACATATTTATTTTGTATTTTTAAACATTGAGGTATTTTAGTTATTTTAGAATGAATAAACGTATTTAAATATTTTAAATATGGAGGTATTTTAGTTATTATAGAATAAAAGAATTTATTTATTTTTAAACGTGGAGGTATTTGAGTTATTTTAAAGTGAATAAGTATTCAAATATTTTAAACGTGGAGGTGTTTGAGTTATTTTAAAGTGAAAGAATTTATTCACATGTATTTAAAATTCATAAAATTTAATTTATAGATTAAATACCCCTTTATACTAATAATTGTATAAAAAATATAAAAAACATATTTTTCCCTTACCGCGCGCAATGATCATGCTCCTCGCAGTCTTTTACAACGAATCCATAATCCATTGACAGTCGACGGTGGAACAGGTTCAGCAGTTCGGTTTGGGTCCCTGTTGGAATCTTCGGCGGCCACGGGAACCCATGGATACAATCGGGTTTTTCTTTGGCTAATTGCATCCCACGTTAACTCTATTACACAAATTACGGTGACTTGATTATAGTACGATTTTGAGTTAATCAGGTTTATAATTGGGGTCACCTAACCAATCACCAACGGAACGCCACCGTTCTCTTATCCGCTTTCTCTGACATACGGCGTCATGTCGCAGCCAAACCCGCAGCGCTGGCGTTCCACGTGGAGTCCACAGCAGGTAGGCCGTCCATTTGCCGCTTCCTTCCTTCGCTAGCGGCGCGGAAAGCCCAAGCTATGTGCGCGACGCGAGAATGGCCAATTGCATTCGCAAAGCTATACGCCTATGTCGGTCGGACCGTAGGAAATAGGAAACGCGTTGGCGGTGTGTCCTCCGCTTCTCCCTCCGTTACTTTTTAACAATTGCAACGAAAATACAACGAAGTTCTTTTTTTTTTTTTTTAACAACGAAGTTAATAATATGACTACGATTGAGATTAGATACTGATTCCTGAAATATTAAAAAATATCGCAAGAGTTTTTTTTTTTTTTTGGTTTGTTTCAAATGCTGCTTCTGATCGGAGCTGATGGCTGGAACTTCGCAAGTCGTAGAACGCCGTACTGCAAGTTTGGGTGGTGGCTTTTTTAATCGTTCTAGCCTACATTTTAGCGAAGCTCGTTGCGCAAATTCCGTGGAACGGTCAGCTGCTGTCATGCAGAATTTAAGCGCAGCTAGGGACGGTGCTGGTGCATCGTGCTCCCGCAAAGGGCAGGCTCACATGATGACATGATACACGTAGCGAAAACAGCGCACTACGCCAATAAAAAGACGAATTGCGCGCTTAAGACGCCATGTACGTACTGACCATCCCGTATTTGGATCGAATGACGTGGTGAGGTCATGTATTGTGGCGGTCAAGAATTTGTGGTCATATGCCCTGTTGCGAGTCATCTAAACCGTCCGATGTGCGTAGATCATTTCAATTGATCAATCTGAAGCTTTCTGCCTTAGAGTTTTGATCGATTTCAACTTCGAGGACATCCGATCTGGCTACTGGAGATAATTTAGGGATTTCATTCCATCGCGTAGCCCATTGCACCAGGAGCAACCAAAATAACGGCGTGTATTGATGGAGAATTTGTCACGACCGTCCAATCACCTTCCGCGAACCGATCCCATGCACCTATGTGTAAATATTTATTTTTAAAATTTGCTTGAAAACTTTTTTACACAACTATAAAGTGCCTTTAATATATGTATCGATTTTTACTAATTTGGAAGATTTTTTAGGATTTTTTAAAATCAATGAAATGATACGGATTTTCAAAAATAAAAAATTCAAAAATATTTAAAATTAGTAAAAATTAATACATATATTAAATATATTTAAATTAACAATTATATAAAATATTTTAAAAAATAAATTAAATGAATCGAGTGCACTAAGCCTAAGTGAACCTAAGCGCACACAATTGAATTCATATTCGGACTCAGCCATAAACTTGATCGGATATCAAAGATAGTTTCTTACTGTCCTGCGCAGACATCTAATATATGAAACATTTGAGCATTTAAGTGAGTTCATGGGAGAGATCTATCATAAATCACTAAGATCAGTCCAAATAAATATGGATTATATGAAATTTTGGACATAAAACTCTTAAAGAGAGAAATAATGCCACGATGAGTTCCGCTTCTATGTAATCGAGTTACATAAAAATGGTCACATGTAACTTCCTTAAATTTCAAAATATTGATCATTGGTGAAAAATTCAACTCATTTATTATATTTAACACTATTTTTTGCTAAGAGACCAAGTTTTATCCAAATTAAGTATGGATACAGGTCACATGTGTTCAAAATATGTATATTCATGTATAAATTATGAAAAAACTTAGATCCATTTACAAATGTATTAGAATGTAACGATATTTTATATAATCATTTATCCATATAATATTAATATTTTAGATGATTTAGATACTGAAAAAATTACGTCAAAGTTGATATTTTAGTATTGACCAATTTTATTACATTGATTTTACACATTTACAGATAAAACTCATATATAATAAAATTTTAAAATAAAATTATTTTTAAAATATTATAAATAATGTTAAATATAATAGATCGAGTGAATTTTTTATCGACTTTTAAAATTTTTAAAATAAAAAAGATTATATGGAAAGAAATTTCGTAGAAGCGGGGATTTCGCTAGAGCTATAAAGCCGCAAGCGTCGGCAGCGTAGCTGCTGCGCCACTTTCCGTCTCATGCGAGCGAATACAGTCTTTATTTCCAGTCTTTGCCCCATCAAGCGTCTACCTGGGGACGCGCTATAAGCAACATGATCTTTTGACTACTCTTTGGAAGAAGTTTAGCTTTGCTGGCTCCGCTTCAGCTGTTTTTCTTACCCCGAATCGCTCGCTCGTCGCTGTATTCGGAAGTCTCGGATAGCTATCGTCAGGTAGGGATGTGGCTGCGCTCCATTGATCAGCGTAGATTTCTGTTGTCATTTTCTACTTCGCTATAAATCAGATCGACGCTTTCATGATGATCAATTCTGTTTTCGTCATGCAAAACCTTAAATGTATTGATTTGGACGGTTTTTGTTGGTTGATTTGAGCATTTCACTTTAAATGCTATATTTTCTTCGATTTTCGCCGATCCAAAGGTGGTTGATCTGGTCTTTTGGGTAGTCAGTTGCTTATGCCTGATCATGGATCAGTTATTTAGATGCAGATCTCCATGCGTTGAAAATAGTAATTGATAGATCTTGGCATTTTTAGTATGTAATCCGACGAGAGCTCTAGGCGCTGGAATCGGAACTTGCTTAAGTTATTTGACTGTCTATGCCAGTTTGCGTTTACTTGTAGCCTGGAGGGATCTGGATGGCATTTTCTACCCGGTGCTCCGTAACTCATTTGCTTTGTTTTTTTGACTTGTTGAACTCCGATAATCTATAGTCTTCCTTCAATCTGACGCCGAGGTGGGAGGTTCTCAATCCGTTTCATGTTTTATTATATGAGCATATTTTGGTGATCTACCTAAATATTAGGGAAATTTTTTTTTGTTAAAAAATGATGAACATTGACAGTGTGTGCTATGGGGACCAGTTGTAATGGACGTCCAGATTATCTTTCGAAAGGAAGAACAAAAGAACAAAAGCAATTTTGAACCGCTCTATCATACCCACTATGCTGTTATGGCTTACGCAATTAGGAATGAGCAGGCGGATTTCTGTGATGGTGATCCAGCACGTCTTTAGTGGTTGTTTATCCTTCATGTGACAGATTATTTTATCATTAAATAGTTTAATTGGTTCTATTTATTTATTTATATTTGGAAAGTTTAGGGTTTGCTATCTTTATGCACCACGATTTACAAATGGACCTTTCTGTTCTTCTACCTTTTTCTGCGACAAGAAACCAATGATGAGACTCCAGGAACGTTATGAAATCAGACGATTCCATATTCAACCCCCTGTATGCTTGGAAAATACGTACAATCTTCTTGTAATGTCAACATCACAATTTTGATTATTGCTCTTTTAAAGAAATAGAAAAAGGAATACTTTTCTAGAAATGTGCGTGCGATCAGTATGTTGTGAAGCTGAGGGTCTGAAGTATATTTCAAATTGAACAAATTAAATGGATGGGTTTTGCAGAACAGAGTATTTAAGTTGTTGGGTGTTGAAGAACATAGGCATTTAAATGTACGCTGGACCTTGCGATTATTTAAGGGAACTTTGATGAAAAGCTCCACATCCTTCTGTTGCTATATTCCTTTTTGCAAAAGACAAAGTGGAAATGAGAAGAAGAAAGAGAAATTTAAGAATCTTCCGTTGGAATTAATCTTTGGAAACTTCTACAACTTTAGTACATCTTTACAAAAAAAAAAAGAAAAAGAAAAAAAAAGAAAAAGAAAAGCAGCTTGGTTTTCTCTTCTTCAGATGAACGTATGTTAGAGGCAGGGTATCAGATTCAGACTTCAGGATGCCTGGTCCCTTTTCTGGGCAACCTTCCTATCCGATTTCTTTTTCTTTTCTTTTTTGCCCCCACAATCTGGCTTGCAGACTTGTGGTGCCTTAACCATTTCCCTGCAATATAGTTTGATCCCACATGGAAATAAGCAAAATCATTTCGACTTGAGAACCATACTCCAGAGGAAAAATCCCTTAGAAAGCACCATGAAGAACTAACTCAACTGGGGAGATATCTTACAAAAATTTTCCACTATGGCCATCCCGCATAGGAATTTTTCTGCAGCCAACATCCTTGCTTTCACAGGGATGACTTATCTGTTTTGAAACAGACTGATAAGAAAATCTTAGCTATTGAAATTGGAGAAAGTGGATGTCACTAAAGCAAAGTGTTGCAAGTCCAAAATTAAATCTTGAAATTGGACCGTTAAGACAATCCAACTAGCATAGTTTTACATGTTGGATACTTTATGCTTTGTCTAGTGAATTTTTATGTTTGATTTTTGATCATTCTTACCATTCGTTTTATGCATACATGAAATCCCAAATAAAGAAATTAAAATTCTAAAATTGATAAAACTTTTGATGAAAAGTTTTTGAAATGAGAGAAAACGATGTAATATGATTAAGGTAATGATGAGGAATAAAAAGAATAAAATTAAAATAGATAGGTTACATGTATTAATAGTTGTGTAGAAATGATTGAAAATTAGGGTAATTATATAAGAAGAAATGAAGAAATAATTAAAAAATAGGGTAGTTGTGAATAGTGAAAAGTTTTAGTTTAAAAAGTTTTTGGGTAAACAAACACCCCCTAAATATTTTTGAACTTAGTCATATTGATTGTTTTATTACTTGGATAACTGTTCAATCCTATTCCAGGCTAGATTGAATATAGTTTTGTTTGTTTAGTTAATATGGCTCAATTAGGCTTCAGTTTGGAAGTTGGAACTAATCAACCAATCTTCATATGATTGGTAAATCAGTCTCTTTACTTAGATTGTAACAGTTGGTTGTGAATTTTTCTACTTGAACTCTTGAAGCCTTAACTAATGCATTCAGGTTCATGCTGCTCTGTTCTGCTTTTGCCGTAAATAACAATGACATGCACTAACGATGTATTTTATGTCCTTATTTGTTAAGGTATGTCATCCTCTGATAAGCCAGAACTGGAGGAGAGGGAAGTCAAAGAGGAGAGAGAACACAAAAAAGAGGAGAAAGAACACAAAGAAGAAGAAAAAGATGATGAAAAAGGAGGCTTTATTGACAAGGTCAAGGGCTTCATTCAGAACATTGGAGAGAAAATTGAGGAAGCAATAGGGTTTGGAAAGCCAACTGCTGATGTTTCAGGGATTCACATACCCTCTATCAATATACATCAGGCAGAGATTGTTGTAGATGTTCTGGTTACAAACCCAAATCCTGTCCCTATCCCTCTAGTAGATATTGACTACTTGGTAGAGAGTGATGGCAGAAAACTAGTTTCTGGTTTGATTCCTGATGCAGGAACAATCCATGCACATGGGTCTGAAACTGTCAAGATACCAGTGAAACTGGTATATGATGATATTAAACAAACTTACGCTGATATCAAGCCTGGGAGCATAATTCCTTATAGAATCAAGGTGGATCTTATTGTTGATGTTCCAATCTTTGGTAGGCTTACACTGCCTCTTGAGAAGAAAGGTGAGATACCCATCCCATACAAACCTGATATTGATCTTGAGAAGATACATTTCGAGAAATTTTCTTTCGAAGAAACTTGTGCAGTCCTCCACCTGAAATTGGAGAACAAGAATGACTTTGACTTAGGTCTGAATGCACTGGATTATGAAGTTTGGCTCTCTGATGTAAGCATTGGAGGTGCTGAACTAGAAAAGTCAGCAAAGATTGATAAAAATGGAATTAGTTACATTGACATTCCAGTCACTTTCAGACCCAAGGACTTTGGCTCTGCACTTTGGGATATGATTAGGGGAAAGGGTACTGGATATACCATGAAAGGGAATATCAATGTGGACACTCCTTTTGGGCCAATGAAGTTACCAATCAGCAAGGAAGGCGGGACCACTCGTCTGAAAAAGAACAAAGAAGATGGTGAAGAAGATGATGATTCGGTAAGTTGATTCAGGACGTTTCGGGTGTGCGTTTTCCTTTTTATGTCCTGCATGGCATCCTTTTTTCTCGGAATACCCATGGAATATGTAGTAGTTTTTGACACATATAATCATATAAATTGGGGAGCATTGACTACTGGAAGCAGTTCCTTTTCCTCGAAAAATGTTGTCCTTTCTAGTTTTTCCTTTCTTATCCGAAATGAATGCTACCATTTTGAAAACAATGGAAAGGCAACAGGAAATGGGTCCCGTACAAACATAATAAGATCTGGGAAGGGCCTGCTCAACTCATTCATCATTGCCGACAGGCATTTGTATTTTGTCTTACAATTAGCCTATCCGAGATTTGACCTGGCATTTAGTTCATCATAAAATGTGCCAGAACTAGGATTTCTATTACTTTCAATCTGTCATGGGCATCTTACTGTCATGCAAAGATCATCAATTTGATGTTTAATCTTCTTTGATTAATCTAATTGTTTTGCATTCAAGATTTCGGACAGATAGCAAAATACAAATGTACACAAAGTTGTATCTGGTATGGACTGGCTGATCTTCAATTTTTCTCTGGTATTCCTGCAGGAATAGAAGGCTTTTGTTGCAATCAAGCCAGCAGCGTGTCATTTTATTTTAATGCTGTCTGATATAGTTTGTTTGGATTTTATGATGGATTTGGCTGTTACTGGGCTTTTAATGAGGTAGTATCCATATGGTTATTGACTTCTGTGCAACAGTTTGCCGTGGAACTTTAGATTGGCCTTTCTTCCTGGGCACTTCGGAGTTGGTCAGACCAGTGCTGTGTTGTTGGTTGCGCCTAAAAGATAATGGGGAAAAAATTATCTCATGTTACCGTGGACTATTCTGCATATATTGTAATGTCATCATCTCCAGAAACCGCAGGCGCCTAGAGTAATTGATATTGGTTGTTTCTGTTGGTCTTCACGAAATTTCGATGTGGCTCCCTTCTTTTTGTTTTCACCCATTGTTCAGTCCAATTTCTGGACTCTTTCCTAGTGGCTGCATGCAAGGACGGATTCATCTGACCGCTCCCACTCTCTCCAGTCTCTAGTGTTGCTTAATTATTTTATGGGATAATTTTTCTGAGGGATTATAATTGCAGGATTCTAATATTTGAACGGGGTAATATTCAGTAATCTCTTACAATTTAGGTGGATTTGCTCATGGGTATCTTTTTTTTTGTTTTTTGTTTTTTCTTTTGCGATTGGTTGCCCATACGGTATCCTAAAGTTCGTGAAGTTTGTATTTGCAACGGATAACTTTTTAAGCTGGGTAAATTTGCAGTTTTGGTCTCTCCCAATGAAATACTATAAATGTTAACTTTTTGACGTAAAACGACCAAAATTATTTTTTCGATGGATAAATTTTGCGGTTCTGGCTTCTGTCAATGAAATACTAGCAATGTGTTCTTTGTGACATAAAATGACTAAAATATCCTTCTAGTAGTTTGGGTAAATCTTAGAGAAATTGCTTTGTCTGGTCAAATTTCTCAATGGGTCACTTCGTATAGAGAGTTGTTCCGGTGTAGCACCCTTACACTGGAATGGTGATACATTTGTTCATTTTGGGGCCTTATGCATATTAAAATGCAATACAATTTTATTTATATATAAATTTTATAGTAAATGATTTACATATTGAAAAAATTAATTTAAGATTGTTATTTACATTAAATTATTTTATTATGTTGAATTTGTACTATTTTCAAATGAGATCTTTATACATATTCGGTTGGGATGAAAATTGATATGATAATATAATGCAATATTTTAAATACAATGAGTGGAATAAATTATAATTTTATCATCACTTACCGTAATTGCTGTGTAGTGGCGCTGCACTTGAAAATCTCCAATATATATATATTATCAAGAATACGTCTATGAAATCTCCAATATATATATATATATCAAGAATACGTCTATGAAATTGGGTCTCATAGAAGTGATTTCGTGAAATTTTTGTCATTTTTGAAATGTCAACTTTTGATGAAAAATTTAATCTGTTCATTGTATTTAATACTATTTGTTTAGCTAGGAGACTAAGTTTCATCCAAATCTAATATGTGAATAGGCTGCATTAGCTCGGAAATAGGTGTATTTATGTGTAAATTATGAAAAATGCTTAGATATATTTACGCAGGTATTAGAATGTAATAATACTTTATAAGTTTATTTACCTACATATTATTGATATTTTAGATGATTTGGATGTTGAAAAAAACTACTTTAAAGTTTATATTTAAAGTTAATATTTTAATATTGAACTATTTTATTATGTTGATTTTACACATTTATAGATGTGACTCATATATAGTGAAATTAAAAAAATAAAAGGATTTTTGAGATATTATAAATCATGCTAAATACAATGGATGAATTGGATTTTGTATCAGGAACGCTTCTATAAAACCTCGTTCATTTTTAAAATCTTGATGGTTAATATAAAATTTACTTCATTCATTGTATTTAACATCATTTATAGTTTTTTGGAAATCATTTTATTTTTTTAATTTTATTGTACATGAGTCTCATCTATAAATATATAAAATCAACGTAATAAAATGGTTTGGTATTAAAATATCAACTTTAAAGCAGTTTTTTTTTCAACATCTAAATCACTTACATCTAAAATGTCAATAATATGTAGATAAATGATCCAATAAAATATTGTTACATTCTAATACATGTATGAATCTATCTAAGATTTGTTCATAATTTAAATATAAATGCACTTATTTTTGAGCAAATGTGGCCATAGACATACTTGATTTGGATGAAACTTAGTATTCTAGCTAAACAAATGATGTTAAATATAATGAATAAATTAGATTTTTCATAAATGATTAACA
The DNA here is from genome assembly GCA_030490835.1 of Annona cherimola. Lineage (NCBI taxonomy): Eukaryota > Viridiplantae > Streptophyta > Magnoliopsida > Magnoliales > Annonaceae > Annona > Annona cherimola. Next base: position 115,918,209 of record CM059971.1, read on the forward strand.
TTTCAAAAATGAAAAAGGGTTTTACAAAAACACTTCTAGAAGTATTCCTGGTATATATATTTTTGTTAGAAAAAAGATAATTTAAACTTTAAGAGAATTATTGGAAATGTTTATTATAATATTAAAAAGATATTTTAATATTTTATATAAAAAATTCAAAGGCATTAGGGTTTTATGTTTCAACGTGTCTGATGCAAATATGAAACCAACTATATGCAAATTCTCCATTAAAAATGGATTCCCTGGCGCGGCATTCCGACACCTATTACGCGCGGATAAATCAGGGAAGGCGTTTGGATGCGCATAAGTATAAGCTCCTGCTTTTCCTATTTCTGGAGCGAAAATGCGACTTTGTAAGCAAGGGTTATGTTATGCAACCCTGACAGGAGCTTAACTCTGCTCAAACTTCACATCAATCATAATCTACTTAAAGCTTTTCAAACGGATGATGATCAAGGATCTAAATTGGTTCACCCGCAATGGAAATCTTCCTTAGGGGATGTTTGGATAGGTGTAAAATGATGGGATTGTGGGAAATGGTGGGAAATGAAAAAGAGAATTTTTTGAAAAATGTGTGATTGATAGGAAATGATAGATGTATAGTTGAAATAAATAGGGTTGTTGTATGTAGTTGGTAGGAAAAATGATTGGAATGTAGGGGTAAAAGTGGAAAAAACAATATGATTGATAGAATAATAATTAGCATTGGGAAACGAAATACCATGGAAAAACCATGGTTCCCATAGTTACACCTATCCAAACGTCCCCTTAGTTTATTTTCGATTTCCTTTTGATTGTTCGTCCATTCCTAAGATCCCACAGCCATACTAATCGTCAGTCGTGATTCGGGAAGTCTTACCTGCGGATGAACGCTCTCCTGTCTTCCACTTTCTTTGATTGGAAGACCCAAGCAAGTGTTAACACTATCATTCTGTTTCAATGTAGATTTCGCTTTGGATGGTCGTGACATGATATCAATGCGATGGACCTGGATCTTACCTCAATTAAACAGTGTTAAGAGAAGGACATGAAAATGCTTCCCGTTTGCCACTTGTACGTGTTTGTTCCAATATGATCCCAAGCAAATAAAAAATCTAGCAAAACCATCTCCTAATTGGAAATTTGGAATCAACAGTAAAATCTGGACGGTTGGACTATCTGATACCATGCTCTTCTTTTCAAATGAACGCAATGTAATATGCTATCTTGGTTACATCAGAAAAATAGTGTTCCTTGGATGGGAAGCCCCATCCAATAGACAGTTTCAAGAAAATGTAAGTAGAACAATAAAACTGTGGTTCTTAGCATGGAAGCCCAAAAAGGGGCAAAAAATTAAGCTACCAGTAACAGCTTGCTTCCCTTAATTATGGCAGCTAGCAAATACGCTAGGAAGAAAAACGTAGGTAAAAAATTTTAGAAATAGCAAGCTGTTATCCCTTGAACTGTAACCATCACATGGACAACACGGCATGTATTAAAAGAGAGACAGATTATGTTCTTCGCGTCTGCGTATGTAACTGTTAGATGAGTCCTCCGAGTTCCAAGCTCGTCGCCAGAGGAATTGCCAACCAGTTCAAGCCTAAAATTTGCCGATTCCCCTCACAATGGGCCGGATCCATTAACAGTGACCAAATTCTTGTTTCTTTGCTTCTAACTTTGTGTCCCATCACCAGGAAATAGACCTGGTGCAATTAGGACAAAGATGGATGACGATAATAAGAAATTTTTTTTCACAAGTGATTAGAGAAAAAAGGCTTTAAAATGATTAAATGTATTGGCAGAATAAAATAGACATTGGCTTTTCAATGTGGCTTTGGAAATATGAACTTGGCAATGTAGTCAATCTGGTTTCGTTGAGTTGATCGATTTAAACTTGACATTAATGGTTTTGGTGAGTTGATTTCTTGGTAATTTCATAATTTATATTTTATAAATAGTTCGATTAAGGACTAATGTTCTTTGGCCGAACACAGAGGAGAGCACCGATCGAAGACGCTTTCCTACCAACCAATCAAAATTTGCTCCGTAATATCTGAGAGCCCATCCGGGATTCAAACTTTGGAACCAGTTCTTCTCATTTCTGCCAAAATCAGTCAGTTTTGGCTAATTTTATCTGTTACGAGAGAGAGAGAGAGAGAGAGAGAGAGAGAGAGAGAGTATTCGACAACCTAACAGAGGGAATGTCTACAAAGAGGCATCCAGCAGTCTTATCATGTCCCACGCTCATCACTTTCCCACCATCTCCTTCCTAGTACTGCATGTGGTGGAGCCCACCCATTGCTTGATTTCCTACCTATCATCTCGATTTCTGGCCAGCACTCGTCCTAGAGGTCAGCTAATGCACTCGGCATTTGGGGGTTGTTCTTGTTACAATCCCTAGTTGTAGATCGGTGAGCATTAATTGCCAATCAACACCCTGGAAAACCATCTCTTCCCTCATGAACGAATCCGGCCCAGAGAATCTCTCCCTTCACGCAGCCAATCCTATGCAATCCCACAAAAATAATCCCAAAAAAAATACGGAAATATTCGTGGGCATTGAATCTTATGACGTAGAATCAGATCAACGGCTTCGATTATACAAGGACGCGGCAAATCAGTTAAATCTGCTGAATCTGAGGAACGAGCGAATGCTTCCATGTTCTGCTTGAAGCAGCATATGAGACCTTTTTAAAAAAAAATTTCCAAATGATGCGTTAATCTCTGTATACCTTTGATTTGATCATAGGCGGCCCTGCTGGAAATGCGCATTTGTCAAGCCTCATTTATGGAAAGCTGAGCGCAATTTTAACTAATGGCAGGTCAGAAAAATGGGAAGGAACAGAACAGTGGGTAACTATCCACATCCAATGAACAAAACCCGCGCAATCCGGTGGCAGATTGATTAGTGTAACTTGCCAGCCTCATGATGTCGAGGCCATGGATCTTCAACCCATTTTCTCCGGCGCTCAGATTCCAGGCACATGCGGATTGTGGAGGAACGGAGCCGACCAGACCAGTTGAATTGCTTGGGTTGGGATGCCATGGAATGAAATTGACCAGGTGCATGGCATTCAATGCTTTTCTTAGACAGTAGAAGTTCTGTCAGCAAAGTTTCAATTATGGAGGCTGGTAAAACAAGCTAGCAAGCAATGCTTCTGTCTGCCCAAGACTTTTTTCTTTTCCAGTAAATTTCATAACCACATGCAATGTAAATAGCTCTCGGTGTGGGACATGCACACACTGCCATAAACGCGTTTTTTATTTTTTCCTATTTACAAAGACCCTACATTCACTTAAGTGTATTAATATGTTGCGTAATTATTTATTCCTGCATAAATTATGTCTTGGATAGTTTATACATTAAATTTTTTTTTGAAATTATTATTTATATCAAATCATCTTATTATGTTTATTTTCAACCATTATCAAATAGATTTGATATATATATCCAAGTGGGATAAAAATTGATATGCTAATAAAATAAACAATTATAAATATAATAAGTGAGGGAGATTCTAATTCTATAATCACGTAGGGTCTATTTTGAGCCAAATATACCATAACTTACTTACGAGGGGTGTGTGTATAGAGAGAGAATCCATTATGTGCAAACAGACTGGTGCAGTCCGCTGCAAAATATGGCCTACATATATTAAAATGTAATAATACTTTATACAATCATTTATCCATATAAAAATCATACTTTAGATGGGTTAGATGTTGAAAATACAACTTTAAATTTGATATTTACATTAAACTATTTTATTACATTAATTTTGTACTATTTTAAGATGAGACCTATACACATGTTGGATTCGGATGAAAATGCTTCAAAATAAATAATTTTAAATATGGTTGGGGAGGTAGATGTTCATTTTAATACATATTAGGTCCATTTTTGAGCGGATTGCACCATTATTATGGTACAATCCATCTGCATTGGATTAATTTCCACACATATATATACACATATATGAAAACCATTAAGAGCAGTTTGTATGCATCATAATTATGAAGCATTCCACTACAAAATGGGTTCTATATATATTAGAATGTTATAATACTTTATATAATCATTTATCTATATAAAAATTATACTTTTTGACGGTTTAAATGTTGAAAATACAACTTAAAAATTGATATTTACGTTAAACTATTTTATTATGTTGATTTTATATCATTTTAAAATGGAGTCTATACAAATTTTTGATTTGGATGAAAATTAGTATATTATTAAAATAAATAATTCTAAATATAATATATGATGTAGATGCTAGCTTCGTGATTAAATGGGGGCACATTTGCAATAGATTGCAATGTAATTATAGTGCAGTACAAATGCACTTGAATATTATCTTATATATATCAATTTTAAAATTGTATTTTCAGCGTCTAAACCGTTTAAAATGTCATGGTTATATGAATAAATGATTTTATAAAGTATTATTATATTCTAATACACAAGCTAATGAATTTAAATTTTTTTATAATTTATATATGAATATATATTTTTCAGCAAATGTGGCCATGTATATATTTGATTTAGAAGAAATTTAATCTCCTAACTAAAAAAATAATATTAAATATAATAAATAAAGCGAATTTTACATCAAATATTAAAATATTAAAAACAAAAGGAATTATATAAGGAGCATGATTATATACATCATGATGTATTTTAAGCTAAAATACAATATTCCTTTATTTTATTTATTTTTATTTTTATTTAATTTTTCTTTATAAACTTGTTTTTTTAAGTAGATTCAATTTATATACCAAGTTTTGTCATTTTATAATGCTTTTGTATATTTATTTTTTATTTTAAAAAAGCATCAATTTTAGGGGCATTTAAGTAATTTTATCTCTTAAAAAAATTGATTTTTAAAAATAAAAAATAAAAATGTAAAAGTCTTATAAATTGATAAAACTTGGTATATATATTAAATACATTTAGAAAAATATGTTTACGAAGAAAAAATTAATTAATTAATTATAAAATAAATAAATATTATATTTTAGTCTAAAATATATTATGATATATATAATCATGCGCTCCTTCCATATAACCTAGTGTATGGCGTGGCAACGGCGCGGGCTGCCCACGACTTTGAATTTTGACGGTGGCAGGGGATTTGAACATGTGGGTCACATGAGGTGCATTTTGACTCTGTTGTATTTTTGGCAGTAGTCCTCCTTCTACGGTACTGCCATGTTTGTGGGCTGTTATTTCTGGACACTTGAAAAGTGAAAATTGCCACCGCCGTTTTGGTGTGTCGTCGTTGCCCCATCGTGGTCTCTGTGACGTAAGCCCATCCGGTCACGACTATTGGCTCGTGAATGAAGCCTTGAATGGTGCGATTCGCTCCCCACAGGCTACCATCCCACGTCTGATTTCAGTAATTTTAATCTATATACGTGGAAGTGTACATGGGTTCACCCCGGTGGTAACACATGTTGAGGGTTCAACTCTCACCCCTACACTTGGTATAATAATAATAATAATAATAATAATAATAATAAAATCTACATATGTGGAAGCTCCTTCTCATCAACTAATGTGAAATAATTGTCACTGTCATGATAATTAACAATTTTTTTTTATTAATATTTATGCATCATGACAATTCATATTATGGTCAGACACATTTTACAACTCTCATACAAGAGAGGAAATTTTTTTTTTTTATAACTCTACATTGATATAATAATAATAAAAAAAATCTATATATGTGGAAGCTCCTTCTCATCAACTAATGTGAAATAATTGCCACTACCATGATAATTAACAAAAAATTTTATTAGTATTTATGCATCATGACAATTCATATTATGATCAAACACATTTTACAACTCTCATACAAGAGAGGAAATTTTTTTATAACACCCTACATGGGAGGAGAATATGCAAATACTCAGCATAAGTGGAGAAATTGGAACAACTCTCACTCCACATCAAGGAGGAGAGAAGGATCGAACGCTTGATCAGGCAACATAAGCCCACAGGTGTTACCACCAGGCCATGCCCCTAATGGGCAATTAATATAATTTTTTTCAATGAGCCTCTTTCCAACTCTAAATATTTGTCAAGGACAGAACATTTGGAACTTGAACACAAACCCAAGTGTAACCCTTAGCGGTTCAACGTGTATGTGTAATATATAATTAAAGAAGAACGGATCCATTTATAAAGTCGAGATCTCTAATTCAAGTAGGTAAGAAAATCTATTCACTCTATATCAGATAATTTTGACTACATATAAATGGATTCAGTTGTATATAAAATATATACATATTTTACAACAATTACATAGTTAATTTAAGATGATAGCATTTATCAAATGCAATTAATTTTTCCATTTTATGTAATTAAAAATAATAAGGCAGGAATGTATATTTAACTGAAAAAGGAAGATAAGTCGCTGCCCGTGCATTTGATACTGGTATAGCAAAATCTAAATTTGGTTGTAAAAGTTTACTGTTTTTATAAACTTCTGTTGCAGATGCTCAACAACCAAATAATTTTACAAATTTTTCTCTTCCTCTCATTTAAATTTTACGGTTGTCTCAAAATTATTTTTTATAATGTGTTCATGCAAAACGCATAGATATCCACTTTTTACCTGGCTAAATTTTGAAGTTCAATACTGAGAACAAAATTTTAAAGTAAATTTAAAATTCACCAACAACGAGCACTACCTTTTGCATAGTTAATTACATATTTCAATTATTAATTCTTATCTCTTATCAAAATAATTATGGTCAGTTCAACTTTATAAAAAATTATTTTATAGAATTATTATGTTTTAATTTTACTTCTTTGTTATATGCATTTATTACCTAGCTACTTGCATTATTTGTCCGCTTATCTATTTTGTCTAAAAATATTTTCCTAAGATAATACTGAAAATGCGTGGCATGAGACAAATGTGCTTGGATATATACTACAGTTATATTTAAGAAAGTGTATTAAAAACCTATGTTTGAAATTCATTGTAACGTTAATAATATATACCATTTTAGGAAACAAAAAGAAGATGATATTAGAAATATTGATAAAAATAAAAATAGAATTATTGAAAATGTTTATCGTAACATGAATAAAATTAAAACTGACTGGTTGAAGCCTTATACTAGGCGTGTTCTAACACAAAGTTTACTTCATTTATTGTGGAAGATTTAGCCATGAAAGAATGAGTTATGAGGGCTTTGATTTAAAAATTCTGTTTCTGATTCTGTGCGGTTAAACGCACGGGGGCCTACGCGTATTTTTATTTTAAAATTTTCTTGCACACTTGAGGCCCCGCTTAAATAGTTACTCATAATTTATTTTCAAATATTTTAAAGTTAGAGATTTTTGCAAATATGTCTATAAAGTTTGACCAATATTACATTTGTGTCACTAAATTTACCGAAATTACAAATGTACCCATCAGATTTGCATATAATTACAAGTGTGCCCCTTCCACTATGACGTCGTTAGATTCTATTGTACATATTGTAAGCACATTTATAAAAAATCTAAAATAATAATATAGGTAAAAATATATAAAAATAATGAAATATCAAATATGTTTACAATAGTTGGAAATATTATAAATATATTACTTGATTTAAATGGTATTTTTTGTTATTTTGCAAGAAAATCTAACGGTATTCTAACAGAAAGGACATGCTTCTAATTTTATATAAACATTGTAGGCATATTTGTAATTTCAGCAAATTTAATAACACTATTCTAATATTGGTCAAATTTTATAGGCATATTTGCAAAATTCCTTAAAGTTATCTAGATAAGTTTTAGAAAATTTATGAAGTAAAAAATGCATTTATCAAGCACCATCACATAGGAAATGCAATTTTATTTTATAAATTTCCCAAAACCCCATCTATAATCTAGCCGGATAGTTTCAAAAATTCTGAACAAATTTGTACGCACCTACTTAGGTCGCCCCCAAGTGTGTAAAAAATAAAAGTACACATGGGACTCATGCCGCTGACGGCATGGCCTCCACACATGGAATCACTTCCATGATTTTTTTTGATTAATATATATTTACGTGACATCTTAACTCATATTATATTGAAGTTCTGAGACAATTCTTACAATTTTATAAAGGGAAACAACAAGTTTCTAAATAGCAAGGGGAAGATCACATGCTCTCAAATATTAATGGGAAGATAAAACTTACAAATCGTGAATACCTGCATTTAATATCGAGACCTTTACTAACAAAAACATTGCCTCTGACCACCTTCGCTCGTAGGTAGTGAATCATTTCCATGATTTTGATACTTGTGCAAGCATTTAAATTAATGACTATGCAAGCTTTACTTATTTAGTTTTATTTTTAATTTTTATGAATATGTGTGCTTAGGTAAAATCTTTTTATATATAAACATTTTTTATTAATAATTTTTAATTTTAAAAATGAAGAATTCTTCATGAGCAGGCACAACACAAGAAGATTGCTTATTTTTCATTTTTAAATAAAAATGTGAAAACCTCATATGTATTAAAAAAATCTTATTTAGGCCTATATATCTATCCATAAAAATAAAAAATAAAAATAAATAGGCAAAACTTACTCTAGCATTGACTTATAGTCCACCATATGAAATGATTAAAGGTTAAGATCTTGATAGGCCTACAAAAATATAAAATATTTTTTAAAATTATTTTTTATATTAAATTCCGTATGAAAAGAGGAGCATTATCAGTAGTTGGCATTAAGTGATAAAGCTTAAACATAAGTAAAAAATTATTCTCTAGCCTGATGGTCTCGTGTAATGGCTAACAAAAGAATCCAAGTAGTAATATCACACTCAATTGCATAATTCAAACCACACAACATAAATTAATCTAAAAGACACATGCAAATATGGTGGTTTGATCAACCACAAAAATACTCTATTCTTTAAGCACAACAACCTAGGTTTCATTAGTTAAACTTCAACACGTAAGTTATAATAGTACAGTCAAACTAACCGTCTTCTGCATTTTTGCTAAGCTCTAGGTAGGCTCATAAAATAATTTCTTAGTTTGATTATAATCAGTGCTAAGGTAATACAAAGTTCAAGACTGTAAATAAAATAAAATCAAACCTATTTAGCACAGCAACAAATCCAAAATCTTAATTGCAACTTGAAGCTTGAGTTTCACATTATCTTCACTTCAGAAATAACAACTTTTTGTCAAGAGTGATCTTCACGAACGAACAAGCTTAAAGTCTTTCCTCACAGGTGTTTGGTAGGGATGGGAATTGGGGTAGGTCGACTCGTGACCCGGCTTTAACCCGACTCAATTTTGGCCGGGTAAAACCAATATATTTTTGACCCAGTATAGGGATGTGTCAGAAATTTTGACCCGAATTCAAAAATATGGTCGGGGTGGGTCGACCATGTACCGACCTGAAGAGCCCAACCCGCCCCGCATATACTAATTTATTAACAATTATAAGCCTATATTTAAATATTATTATTATTATTTTCTTTCAAATTTCTCATTTTTTTGTAATCAACTCTATCAACAGTAGAAAAATTAATTTATTCAAAAAGCAATATAAGAATCAATAATTTTTTTTTGTACATATATAACCCTTATGTGTAATTGTATATTAACCTATTTTAATAAATGTATACTATATTTTCAAATATTTTGTTTTCTTAATTATGTGTTTTTTAATAATTAGTGAAATATTGAAACATATAATATTTAAATTTAGTATAGATGTATACTTATGTTTGATAGGTATATAAATTTTGAAAATTATCTTATTTGACTCGTTTTTTGACCCAACCTGCTATCCCGAAACCGGTTCGATACTGACCCAAATTTTGTTCCGAGACTTAGTAGAAAAAAGTAAGGGTCAAACCGACCTTGTCCCGACCCGGTATAAAAATAAGGGTCAAACAAGATTTTTGAAACGTAGGGTCAGGGATGGGCAAACCCTGACCCGTCCCGACCTGCCTCGATTCCCACCCCTAGTGTTTGGTGAATCTTTCTTCGATACTTTTTAGCTCTCTCACATACTCCTTTTATAGTCTTTTGATCACTTGGTACGTGACATAGAAAATAGTCCAAAAGGTCTCTATATATATTTAAATTTCTTGAAATTTAAAATTCTGTCATCTAGAAAAGGTTGACTTTTTTCGGACAAAAAATTGACCTTTTAGTGCTCCAAACGAGTCAGTGAGTTTTTAGCATAAAAAAGTTGACCCTTTGTAAGAAAAAAATTAACCTTTTTTCTTGCTTTGCAAAATTCAAAATCTTAGAGAAAATTATGCTTCAAGCATGTTATTATACTCAAGATAATTATAAATGAATACACCAATATTTATTCTAGGTTAAACACATCTTTAAAAAGTATATTACATGATTATTCCAAGTAAAACTATAAATTAAGCATATTCCAAGCTTATTCCAAGTATTTCAATGAGAATATTCATTTTCAAGTTATCAATGAATTTCAAATTCATCCGATTGCAGTTTGTATTATAAACTCAGAATGATAATTCCACAAACACACCAAATTTTTTCAAAATCTTGTTCAAGATATCAAACACAATTTTATAAAATCAAAATCAATAGCACAAAAGTTTATCTTTTGTCATCATCAAAACCAAATCAAAAAGAGGAAGTTACATAAGTTCACATGACATTAAAAAAAAAGAGTTAATAATTTACTCTTTTTAGCTTTGGCAATTATTAGCTAAGTGATTAATACTTTCCTTTTTAGAAGATCGGGTCTGTTTCTCGTAATCGGATTACGTAGAAGCGATTCCATGTAACTCCCTCAAAATTTAAAATTTGATGTTTTATGGAGAATCCTTTCCATTCATTGTATTTAACATTATTTATTTAATTATGACACCAAGTTTCATCGAAATTCAATATGTGCATAGGCTACATTTGCTTAAAAATAAGTACACTCATGTGTAAATTAGAAGGAATATTTAGACTATTCACATATGTATTGGAATGTAGTAATGTTTTATAAAATCACTTATCCATGAAGTACTGATATTTTATATGGTTTAGATATTGAAAATACTACTTAAATTTGATATTCAGCATTAAATCAATATATTACGTTGATTTTATTTGTTTATAGACGGGGCATTTATACATTGATAATAGAAAAATGAAAGGATTTGCATAATAATATAAATGCTAAACGCAATAGATGGAGTGAATTTTTCATCTAACTATTTAGATATTGAAAATAGATGGAGTTATATAGATAGAAGATTTCATAGAAGCATCATTATTAGAAGATTGAGGCTCAATGCACTTGGAAGCATACACTCGTTTTCAATTTTTTGAAATTTTTTTACTCGAATATTAATCTAGGTATATTTAACATGTATATCAATTTCTACCATTTTTTGAGTTTTTTAGATATTTTTTCAAATTTTTAAAAATCAGTGTTATTTTAGTAAATTTAAATGATTAAAAATGCCACTAATTTTTAAAAATCAGGAAAAAATATCTAAAAGTCTCCAAAAATGATAAAAATCGATGCATACGTTAAATACATTTATATTAATATTTTCATGAAAAAATTTTCAAAACAATTTAAAAATGGATGAAATACACCCAAGTGTATTAAGCCTCAATGCACCCTCGTTGTTTTAGGTTAGATCCGGCAACGAAGAAAAGACAACTTGCTTTATCCACGTGTAGTTTTTATATTTTAAATATTTTATTTGAATTTATAAAATAAAGCTTTTCTCATATGCAGAAGACGTAAAATTATATACATTAAAACACCATGTTTAGGGCCTTAGGCCCGCTTAATAGCTCAAAAAACATAAAAAAAAGGCGCACTGCATCGCGCCTCCTATTAGAAAGAGTTTCCTAAGTTAAACTAGTCTAGGTCGCGAAAGTTATATTATTCCATCTTTGAAAAAAAATGTAATTTGGAGGAATGATTATTTATTTATTATTATCCCAGTGGAAGCTTCCATGCTTATTTTTTATGTTTTAATTTTAAAATGTTTTAAAAAAAATCTAAACCATTGTTGGTGTTTAAACTTTTTACTTAAATACACCATTCTTTTGTTAATTTATATCGCCACTTTAGCATTCGGAAGTTTACTTAAATCACCGGATTTCAGACCAGTTGGAAAGGATTAGTGCTCCTGGATACGCCAGCCACGAAGATACCATTGGATCACCCACAGAACATATGACACCGTTGGACTATGTCCTCGGATAACTATTTTTTTTTTAAAAAAAATAAAATAAAAAAATAATTCTTGTCACTTATGTTTTGACGGGTTGTACCTTAAAAAAAGAATTGATATGTTGTCTAATTATTTTGTCTTTATTCAAGTCTCCTAATAATATAATTCTGAAAATTAGTCTGATAAGTATTATAAAGTATAATGAACAAATTAGCGTCATAGGATGTATCGGATGTCTCGGTACCGAAGATGAATTCCCTGCGATTTCGTAGGCACGACCGATACCGACGGGACTGGGCACATCGCCGTCATAGCGGTCCGAGGTCGAGAGAGAGAGGGACAGGAGCCGGTCAGAAAGGAAACCACCATCTGGTCTGGACGACCGCCCACAGGAAAAGGCCAATCCTTTAGCTCCGAATACCACCTGGCTCAACAAACATCATCGGACATTGAGCCATGCCGCAGCAACATCGATTCATTCATCCGTTTATTCACGCCTTTGGACTCTTTATTAGTCAAGGTTCATGGAATCCTTCAAGTAGTTTATTTTTAAAAATAAAAAATTAATAAACCATTTCTGGAATCTTGCCTCCCAGAATCTGAATTTTCGATATATATATTTGAAATAAATTTTTTTCAAATTTCGTAATTTTTTTTAATGTTTGGGATGCTTCTGTCAAACTCTCTCCATTTTTTAAATTTTAATTATTAATGAAAAATTCACTTCATTCATTGTATTTAGTATTATTTATAATATTCTGAAAATTCTTTTATTTTTTTAAATTTCACTGTATATGAGTCTCATCTGCAAATTGTAAAGTCAACTTAATAAAATAATTTGATATTAAAATATTAACTTTAAAGTAATTTTTTAATGTCTAAATTATTTAAAATATCAATAATATATAGATAAATGATCCTATAAAGTATTAGTACATTCTAATATATGTGTGAATGGATCTAAGTGTTTTTTATAATTTACATATGAATGCACCTATTTTTGAGCAAATGTGGTCAATCCACGTATTGGCTTAGGATAAAACTTAGCCTTTTAGCTAAACGAATGATGTTTAATATAATAAATAAATTGAAATTTCCATAAAAGATCAACATTTGAAAAATAAAAAAAGTTTTACAAAATTACTTGCATGAAATCTGGTTGACGGAGGTATTCCGTTTTACGTTATCCTTCCCGCCGTAAATAATTGCCAGCCTGTGGTTTTCACGGGACAGATTCGCACCAGCGCCGTGCATATGGACTAACCATTTCAGATATCGACCCACCCACCGATTGCATGATTACCCAATAAAGATTATACCAACGAACATCGAATGGATAGTCAGGATCATTCCCTCACCCGCAATTTTCATCCGTTGGCGGGTGCTTAATCAATTCAAATTAAGGGATCAATCGCTTATGAGAATCAAATCAAAATCCGAATCCGAACCCGTCTGGCTCCATTAAATTCTGAATATCAAGAAACCGGATGGTTACGATCATCGATTAGTTGTTCTTCTTGGGTGCTAACCTCTGAGTTCAATCCCGCCCGCCCAAACATACAAAAGATGCATGCATCCACAGCGACGATGCATATTAACCAGGCATGTCACGGCAGCTTTTATTTCGGTCGGTTCCATTGAATCCAGCCATGGATGAGCCATTGCACGTGTAGTAGATCCCACTTCTTGATCATGGACTCTACCCATTTCCTTGGAAAAAAGGGCCATTGTCAAAAAGCCTACTAGATTGGCTGAAAAAATTAAAAAAAAAATCCGAACGCAAGACAGTCAAACACAAAAAACTACGGTTCAGGCATGTACTTGTGAGTGGCACAGAAAAAACCTTCTGCCCCATTGGACTTCGGACGGTGCTTGCTCGATCGCCACCACATGCATGCATTGCGCGCCTGCATTTGCAGGCAAGGCAGGATGTCACGCAGCAGCCCAGACGGCCCACCTGGATCTGTCCGTACAATATCTCCCGCCGTCCGTCAACATTCGTTTACAATTTTCATAAGGGTTAAGTTCTAATAGAACCTCTTAATTTTTGCAATCCACTATACTTTGGATGAATTTAACCCACCCGCAATTTTTTTAGTATTTGTTTATTCCGATTTCAAATATCACCATAATCAGAAATTTTGGGGTATTAGATTTTATATATATGTTTTAATTAAATAAATATTAGTAAACATAATAGATGACTTGGATTCATCCAAAGTGTCATGATTTGCCCAAAAAATGAAAAGGTTGCGTACCGAGGCGCATTGTTCATTTTGCAAAAACGCCGCAGCCAACTTGGATTCGTCCAAAGTGTCATGATTTGGCCAAAAAACGAGAAGGTTTCATATCTAGACACGTTATTCATTTGCAAAAACGCCTCGGTCAACTTGGATCCTTTCAAAGTGTTATGATTTGGCCACAAACGAAAAGATTTCATACCGAGACACATTATTCTTTCTGCAAAGATCGCCCCAGTCAACGTTAGCTAATAGATGTTTTTTACGCGAGTCCAGTGGGTCAAATTTAACCCATTTTCCAACAAGATCAAGTGAAACTTGATTTAAAGATGTTAGATTACATGACTTTAATGATGTTTAGGCGGCCTACAACTTTATCGAGTAAAAGTTGATGACAAGGATATTTTTTTTTTTTTAACATAAATAGGATGCATTCTAAATTGGAAATCAATAACTTAAAAGAGTCCTAACAAGCAAAAAATGAAGGCAAAAATGCAAATAACCCAGCTACTACTAATAACTTATTAGAGGGGCAAAAATGAAACTGGATTTCTGGGAGAGGGCCGTCCGGAGATGATGTGTATGTGTCAATGAAGGGGTGCAGGTGTGGGGGGGAGACCACGTGTGAGAATTGTTACGCACGTGACGTTTGTCCTGGGAGGAAAGTCAGGCAGCGAAGCATCCTCGCTTAGCATTTGCGCGCGAGGAGAAGATGAAACACGTGAATTTTGCTCCAGGAAATGAGGGGTGGAGCAGGAAAAACTCCAAGAAAGTGCGAAGTGGGCCCGCCCGCCCGGCCCGAGTGATGAGATGTCACACGGCACGCAGTCTGCGGCACGTGCTTTCGCAAGTCCACATGCAGCCTTTGGACGGCATCGCATGTTTCTTCACCCACGAATATGATCAGGTTTCGATTTAGGAAGCGGTCACTGTCTGATGGTTGAGATCTGCCGCCGTCGGTACCTGCGAATTGGAATTTTGTGACTAGTCAACCGGAATTCCAATGCCAGACTCTATTCATTGTATTTATTGATGGTGATCGGCCGTCACCCTTATTCTATCTACGTTATTTCGGTCATTGACTCTTCCTTCCTGGACGTTGCAATTTTTCCTCGTCATTATCGATTACACAAATTATTTAAGTTATGAACTTTGTTCGCATAAAATGGTAGAGCCTATCCGAATATATGAAACAAAAATAAATAAAATATTTATATTCAAAAGTAACTGGTATTGCTAGGACGAAAACTCCTAAAAATTCGATTGTCTAAAAACAACTGGACCGTTTTTCATAGAGCTAGCAAAAAAGTAAAAAAGTAATTTTGATGTTACACAAGATGAAAGAAAAGTCTTAAGAATTGATTGAATAAAAACAAATAGATCGTTTTTTTTTTTTTTATAGAGCCAGTAAAAAGTAAAAGCATGGTGCATAATTGCACCACTATTTACTTGATTGGATATTTAATTTGATGTTTCAAAATTGTCTTGGTTAGGCCAAGCCTTCGCTCAACGTCTTTGATTTACTTTACGACCTTCACTAACTCTAGCCCAATTGTAGACTTGTGTCATAATTACGTTAGCTATTTTTTATCATTTAATTTATTTTTTTTCGTCCATTCATAACGCAAATTTCTCGATTTACGATATTCAATTGTGACCTGAAATAAAATGGCATTTCAGACTCCAACAACAACAAAGTAGACATTTGTTGAACTAAAGGAAATAAGAATAGACTCTGCTTATGTAGAACCACTATGAAAAACTACTGGGGTAAAGAATTCTACATGCCAAACGGGCACCACCCCGGCAAGGGTTGCAGGCACAGCGCCTACACGTCCTTGGTTTGAATCGGCATATTTTAGAGCAATATGTCTCCATGCGAATAGAATAGAAGCAGGATGTCTCTCCCATAAAAGATGAAAGTCATGTATTTTTCATTGAAAATTTGTGAGAATTTCCCCAGATTCGATTGTAATAAAATTTAAGATGGTCAAGCCATAAGTTGGGTAAGAGTCTACCCGTAATTTTTCCATTTGCCTTCAAGCATTCTTAATGCTGATTTTTTTTTTTTTTTTTTTTTTATCTGCAGGATTGAGAGTGATTTTTTTGAACACTAGGCTCAAGGAAGATCTCGTCATGGAATTGAATCAGTTTTATCAACAAACCAAGAGATGAAAAGGGCAATTTGTTAACCGAGCCATGTTTTGCCAATGATAATGTCAAAGGGGCGATCATGCGTCCTAACTGGGACAACCCCCAAATCTCTCAGGCGCCAATCCCTGTGGATAAGGTGTCAGCCTACCTACGTAGCTTTTTCACAGACTATACGATACGAAGAAAACAAAACACGTCCGTCCTGCATGTGATGAGTCGCTGTGTTATCGGACCTAGATGCTAAAATATGGCATTCAAGGAAAGGAAGGAGCAAGTAGAAGTGTAAGGCCTAATGATTTGTCTGCATCAACTTCCTTTAAAACATTTTTTTTATATTTTATTTTACGCGGGCATCTCTGCGGGCTGGAAGGATCATGTCTTCTGCCAACTTCTAACCTTTGGCTGCAAGCACGAATTCTTAAATGCTTGCTTGACTTGCACCAGATTCCTACCTTGCATGGCCCAATAAATATAAACGAGACATATTCATTGGATATTTACTAGACATCTCGGGCTCCACCATTTAAGCGGTTCTGGCTGGAATATAAAGTACCCCGCTCCTGTCTATCAAGTCTCATGCCTGGCCGGAGTATAAAATTGGTTTCAAATACCGAAATCCAGAGGCCCTCGATCATTCCTAAAATTGTTTTATGGGATGGAGAGAAAAGCCACGTGCCGATGTCCAGTGTAAGAAACTAGAAAATTTCAAGGCTGTCCAAACCCTGTTGTTTAATAGACAAAATTGGGTTGGAGGATGTCATACCCACAAACCACATTGTCGTTTGGTGGGTAACCCTGTTTAGGCAACCGCCATGTCTGTTTTATCAAGTGCGTTGAAAGAATGTCATCTCCTTTTCTCCACTTCTGTAATTACTTAAAATTTCCATTTTTATTGGTCCACTTCTGCATGGTGGCTAACGGGCTTTTGCATCTGTTCCTATTCCGTTGAAATGGCAAAAGTATCATATTTTTACAAAATTTGCATTTATATGTACAAAGTTTGGCTAAAAGTGTAGACATAATTACTAGGAGCTTGATCAAGTACACCTGGGTGTAAATATTCATTTTTTTTTGAAATTTTTTTACACAACTGTTAATCTAAGTATATTTAACATGTATATCAATTTTTACCATTTTTGAAAATTTTAAGATTCTTTTGGATTTTTAAAAAACCGGTGGCATTTTTAGTAAAAATTTCAAAAAAGATTTAAAAATTCCAAAAAGGTAAAATTTGTTACACATATTAAATACACTCAAATTAATAATTTTATGAAAAAATTTTAATAAATAAAAAATAAATTTAATACACCTGGTGCACTGAAGATAAATGCATTTAATAATATCTCCACTTATTGACTCTATAAAAGGAAGAAAATATCGTTGTGAATATATATAATTATCAAATGCAAGAAAATACTTTAAACCATAAAAAATTATTTGTTAAAAAATTTTCTAATGTTAAATAGATTAATTTAATGTAAGAAATATTTTTAAAATAAATTTTTATATTTAAAGATATTTTCTTGTGTTTTATAATTTTTATTTATTTATAGGAGTATTTTTGTCATTTTCTAAAAAGTTTTTAGGATTTGTAAGTGCTTTTTTCAATTTTAAACAAACCTTGCAGGTAAGAAGTAAGAATACAAATTTTGCATAAGCCATAAAATACAATTTCAAACCCTGTTGGTGAATATACAAAAACTCTAATAACCAACAGTTTAGCCTTGAGCTCCATTTCAAGAATTGAGAGAACCTAAAAATGAAACTTCATCAAATAATTTTTTTTAATTTATGTTATCTTTTTTTTTATTAATATTATATAATACGACATATAATATTATGGATTAAGCTCATTCACACGGAAAACAAACTTAATTGCTCCCAATATATATATATGGGACGACAATCCACGTCGTGAAATTCAAACGTCACTCACGAAGTCTTATGGGGCAACTTTGTAAGGAATCGAGCCAGTGCTAGGTCGGCTAACCTATATATATTTATTCCCATTATAAATGCCAAATTGCCATTGAAAAAAACTGTCTATACCAACCTGTGATAATATTTATTTTTAATTTCTTTATATTTCAGACCAACAAATTCAGAGCCGAAAGCGAAGCATGCCTTAATTTTGCTTCTTTGAGAATTAGTGACGTGTAGGAAAACGTATGTTGGCAGTCTGTACTAATCGAACACCTTTAGCATTTGAGTTGAGATGAATTTCACGCTTTTTAAGGCAAAATATTCGTGAATTGCGGCAATAATAGTCAAAAAGTAATTAGGAGATTATTCTTTTTTAGGCTTCTTTCCTTGGCGTGTATTGTATCCATTACATGTCATGTTTGCAACTTTGCGTGCTAAATCCTCTGCACCTCATTCCTTTCCACCAGCTTAAATTGAATTCTTGTTTCTTATGTCCGATCAAAAATGAAATGAAAATACACAACTTCTAATCAAATTCCTCCGTGCGTAACTTGATTTGGTGCCACCAATGTGCCAAACGTGTGCATGGCAGAGTCTGTGACGTTTTAGTGGGCCACCCACGCACGCACACCCATCAGGCACAGGTGGGGGGACCAGAGGAACAGTTGGGATGTATCTTTAGATGCTCTCATGTTCCAAATTCAGTGAAAATGCTGTCGGAAGGTTAGGATTTCATTTCTCTCCTGGCCGTCCATCCGTGCTCGGATCGAGATCCTGCCTTCTGGTGGGGCCCACGGATCAGACACAGGGCCGGGGAATCAGTGGCCGTGTTCGTGTCCTGATGCATTATAAGGAGGACATATCAATATTCCCGTCCCAGAAACATTGATTACCCGAGCTCAAATAAATGGATATAGGTGGGCCCCACTTCTAATTTGATATATATATATATAGAAGGAAATCAAGGCAATAGCAAGGCACGCAGGCGCTACTTCGAATTTAAAAATAAATAAATATATAATCATGGAATGCGTGATCCCTGCAATCTTACGGTGGGATGACGAACTTTTTTTTGAAAAATAATAATTAGTACTCCTATTTTTTGACTAGCAATGAATACTCCCATTGACTATTGAGTATTGAGGTGAAAAAAAATGGCTAGGCTCATTCACCCCACCCAAAAATCCAAGGCTGCAGTATGTCGCTCTAAATAGTATATATTTTTAATTTTTTGTTTTTTCTGTACTGATGTGTAGGCCCCTACCTATATAAGTTTCTCCGTCAAATTTTACTTTAAATTTTTTTTTAAAAAATATATTCGAATTTTAAAATAAAGCCTTTTCAATTCGTGTGCATGAAAATTTTTATTTTTACAAAATCCAAATATTATAAAATTTGATGCAAGAATTTGTATAAATGGTGCCCACACGTCTGCCGAGACAAAAATTATAAAATATCAAGGCAAGCCAGGGCACAAGATCACCCCCCCCAAAATCCAAATGCCCCAGTTTTGCAAGATTTTTCCATCGAATATGTTCCATTTATAAACCATGTGGACCGTTTAGATTTTTCCTACGTGTTCGACGATAAAATGGATCAAGGATACGTTTAGCAATCAACGAGTGTGGATGGAATGGTATGGTATACTAAGCATGTTTTCCAATAATTAATTTCTGCCTAATCTCGGAACACGTAAATAGAAGTGACATAATCTCATCTTGGCGGTCCTCCAAACTTGGGTTAGAGAGTGACAGACTGCGTATATGGATGGATTTAAGATGCTTGATGCAATTGTGTGTATGATGGGAATGGATTTGGAGATTTGGGATTTCCCTAGAAATAATAAACCAAATCCGAGGCATCGAGTTCCGAGAGCTGGTGCATTGGATTTGGTAAACATGCTCGGCCCCGTTATGAACAATCATAAAATACCCTGAATGAGCATAGGATAGGATATGATAGGCCTCGAATGCTTTGGGATGGGTCCATCTACAAGACTACAACTGGTGGCTCATGTATGAATCTTGCTGCCATTATTTGGCTTCCTGACTTTGTTCTGAAGCTGCTTTTAAATGCGCCGAACATGGCCGATATTTCCTTTTGGCATAATGCCAAAAGAAAAAGATAATGATAATCGTCTAAAATTACATGATAACCTTGCTGCAAACGTATTGTTATTGTCATTGCAGTTTTTAGATATAGGTTCCCCTTAAAAGTTGAACTTTAAGAGTTAAGTTCGACCACTTATTTTATTCAACTATGATATTTTTTTATTGAGATTTATATAATATGACTATTGATATTACAATGAAAAAACATTCATAACCCTCGCAACACAAAGGGCAATTTTACATGAAACTCCAATACTAGGAGGAATAGTAAAAACTTCCCACTAACTGAGAGAAATAGTAGAAAAATCCCATTGAAGGGAACTCAAGCCATTTTAAAACATAATTGCTGAGTTTTACCACTAAATTATGATACTTGTGAGCAATTCGAGCTATCTATTATAAGCAGAGAGACCTAATCAAGATTCATTAGTTTGAACAATACAAAAAAATATTTTGACGGTAAAATTAGTAAAATTTGTTGTTATTTTAGTCGTTGTTATTTCGTCATATTTGAGCTTAGAAATTTTATTCTCATGCTTTCTTGCTTATTTATTTCTAAATGAAAATGCTGCAAATTTTGTTGCCTAAAAGGATAAGCAACATAGTGATAGTAACTAGTAGATTTATTGCCCAAAATAAGATTTGTTATAATATAGTTCCCACCACGTTGGGCACAAGTCCACCAGACATGAAGCGTAACCCTTCATCTATAGGATCCATCTAAATAAGAGGTATTTTGTCACTTCCTCGTTGGTTATTTCCTACTTAATCACATTCCTAATACTCTTGTCAAGAGTCATTAAAACAAGGGAGTAATCTATTTCACACACGATCTAAGCAAATCCTAAAATCTTAATGGCATGTTCCATACCATATAAAATTTTCGAATTGATTTTGTACTACTATGCTCAAAATAATTTCTTAATTTCCAAGATAGCTTTTTCAATCTCAAATTCGACTTTACCCATTTTAAATACAACTTTATTTATTCCCAATACACATAATTACATTCTTATCCTAAATACAACTGCAATTCAAAAATTTTAATGGTTTGAAACAAGCAAACTCATCACAAAACTTCCTTTATTAGTTCGGACTTTTGGCCGTGCTTAGCTTTTGTTAGATGAATGATAATCGTATCCTAGGCTACTTGTATTTATCCAACGATTTATTGCAAATTCAATTATTCAGATTCTTAAATTTTTATTCTTCAGCCCCAAAAGTTGAAATTGAGTGATATTTTGAAGGAAGTTGATTTCATGCACCTAGGTACACTAAGCTTCGGTACACCCAGGTGCAAATATTTATTTTTTAATATTTTTTTGAATTTTTTTACAAGATTGTTAATATAAATATATTTAACATGTGTATCAATTTTACTATTTTTAAAAAAATTTAGATATTTATTTTTTTATTAAAAAAACAAAAATAAATATTTAAAAATTTCTAAAAATGATAAAATTTATACACATATTACATACATTTAAATTAATAATCTTGTAAAAAAAATTTAAAAATAGATTAAATGCACCCGGAGTGTACTAAAGCTAAGTGCGTCGGGCTACATGAAATCAGTCTCCAATTTTGAAAGTCTCAACGGGACATTGTGGTCATAAAGTAGGAGATAATTACCCAAGGGGACATATTCCTTTTTTCTGATGGGACTGTATTGCCATATAGTCAAGAGATAAATCAATATCACGTACCCATAACTTCAGTGCCAAGCTGGAGACACACAGAATTCATCTCGCAATGGAATGATAGCGTTCCAACTTAAAAAATGCTGTATTTTTCTCAAGACAGCCGTTTCTTCGCCTGTCGCTCTTTAAACTTTACGCAGTTCTCAAATGAAAACCAAGCCAAAGCACTGCACTCATTGTTGCAATTTAACCACCCATTTTCGGGTTTTTTGGAAAATGGGATAGAAATGTATAGCTTATCGTAAAACATACTAGAAAAAAAAAAAGATAAAACAATATGATAATTGAAAATAGACTAAATTATTAAAATGCAGAAAATATAAAGGTAAATAATTTAAATAATAAAAATTAACAAATAATAATAATTTGGATGGATGAAATAAAAGTAGATACTAGAAGGCATAGTAGTGAACCCATACACGAGTACCCCGTACATTCTTAAAAATATTTTAAGTAATTCGACTATGGTGATATTATTTATTCGTTTATCCAAAAGGGTAATTACTCAATATTGTAAGCATGGAGCCTCCGTGCTTACCGTTCGTTATTTTAATTTTAAAATATTTTCTAATTTAAAAATTTACTGTGTTTATTCACGTGATTTATTTATGATTCTAAAAATTGCATGTATTGTAAAATTTTATATATTATATTTATGTCATATATTTTTCAAAAATTTTAATAATTATACAGATGTAAATTTTTAATGGAAAATATTTTCTTATCATGATAAAAGAAGACGTGTTAAGCATGACAAATGATAGAGTCAAAGATATATCTAAAATTCAAATCATTACCCTTAAAGAAAACGGAAAATTCTTCTATAGTATTTATCATTGAAAATTTACAGTGCTGTTATTCCAGTTAAACACAACTTAATGATTAAATTAAAATTCAATCTGCCTATCACATTTATAATTATCTATTTCACTAAAGATCCAATTTCAAATATGCAGGCTCCATTTTATAAAAGTAAAAAAAAAATATAATCAAGGTAATAAAATTACTTGATCTATAAATTTATTTTAAATTATTAGTTTAATATCTATACCACTTAAAAATTCTTACTGCATAGATAAATAATCAAAATACTATGATACTATATGACATATGTGAATGAATCCGAGTGATTTCATATTTTACATATGATTATAAATATTTTAAACAAAATTATTGCATATAATTTTGATTCAATTACCAAATAACCCAAAAAGACACAACAATGTCTAAGGCATGGGGTTGTATATATCATTAGTATAGAAGTACTCATCAAAAAATTTTGATTCAAAAATTAATATAATTCAAAGCTGAATATATAAATTTTTCTATAAATATCTCCGTCCATAAAATACTTCCACACTAAAGATAAATTTGTAAACTACCTCCGCATCTGGAGGACAGCTCCCTGGTGGCATTTACCTGCTGAATTTGAAACGGGTATTTTGGCAACTCGGCGTTGGTTGCTTGGATAATTGGATATCGCGGAATAAATATAAAAAGGGAAAGCACTCTTTAATCTGCTTTGCTTTGTGAGATTCTTTTATTTCTTTTGGATTACTCTGATGTCTACTCGCACCTCCGTACACTTAAAAAAATAAATAGCACGTCTTTATCAAATAAAAAATAAGTAGCACGTGGCTTGTCTTCAGGTGATCCGGATTAGACTGTCCGAACTTGAGGGGTGCAAATGCAAATCACCATGTTTGAAGCTACGTATGTATGAATGATTACGGTCGTTAAAAATAAATAATTAAATAAATATATTGGTCAGTGTAACTTTCCCGGTGGCTGCCACGTCAACAGTTCCTTGTGCCAGCTTACCAACCGCCCTGTACCGCCAGAGTATCTTTTCGCGGACCCCGGAGGAGCTACTCGACTGTGTTTGTTTTTTCCCCTTCCAAGAAAAGACTCGGAACAGCGTGACTTCGCTAGCCGTCTGGCGTCACACGATGGCAGACATACGTATTCCTACGTACATTTCCCATCCTTTCTCTTTTCCCCCACCCCGAAACGGTGTCCACCGTATTAGAAAATCTTCAGAACTTCTCCACGCAATTTTTATATCATTATAAATATTAAATTAAAAAATATAATCAAGCTCTTTTTAATTATTTCTACATTTTTCCGTATAATTACCCTTCATTCCTCATCACTGCCTTCATACTTTTCCATATTTTCTAAACTTTTACTTACAGTAACTTTTCCTCATTTCTTATTTCATATTACCAAACAAACTTCTTGTGAGAATCGTTGGACTCATCCAGAGGCGCTGATGCCCGCAGGTACAGAAGGTTGAAATCCTAAGACAATAAAAAGGGTGGCCGTATATATTAAAAAAAAAAAAACCGTAGTATCATTTTGCTACATAAATCCACACTGACCTATGATCCAAAAAAATTAAATCTGATGGTTAATGCACGCTTTAATAAATCCGATGATTACTAGATTGTAATATCAGTTATCATGTTGTATAAAAATTATAATAAAAATTTAACGATTAATGTTTAAACCAGACTAAAGGCTTTAATAATCTAAATTTTCGATTCGATTCTGATAATAAATGTCATCACCATCAACAGGTGAAGCTGCCCTGGTGGTCGGTGTCTTTGGTTCTTATGTAAAAGACTCATTTCAAGTCTATCAAGTGTGGGGTGGCATATTTGCCATTTTCCCCTATTGGCGGGGTTTTTTTCACAGTCGTTCCTCTTGAGATAAGGGTATTTATGAAAAATGTCTTTTATCATGTGAGTGTTATGATGGAGCTTGGTTGTAATATCATTTGTTACAATGTTTATAAAATACCAATAAAAAAAGCAAAACTACACATCCGTTTAATAATTCAGTCTGAAAAATCAACCACTTTCCTCACCTCTTCTATCCATTTTGACATATTCTATTCGAGTACCAACCGTACTTTTAACCTTTTATTTATTATTATATTTAATTTTACTTATTATTTTACATTTTCATACAAAATTCTTAACTATTGTATTCTTTTTTTTCGTTATTTCTATCGCATTATATCACATTTTTATTTTTTAAAAATTTTCCCCGCATGTTTTCATTCTCTTTATTATTATTGTTTTCCATCACCAAACGGCCCTGCATGTAATTCAATGGCCCCATGTTACCGGCAGGAATACTTCGATCTAATCGAAACTGCACGACACAGCCCACATGAAATGATCAGAAACTCAAATAGACTAGGGGCGGCAGCGTATTAACATGGGAGATGGGGTGGAGTAAAAGAAAAGAAAAAGGCTAGTCCAAGAGGGAGAAGAGGAAGAGGACAAAAGGAGGAAGAGAGGCAGTCGTTCGGCAAGGGGTGAAGAACCTTACCATGCACACACGCACAGAAACACATCCTTTCTTCTTTACATTATTCATTTTTTATTGTCCAACCACTTGCATGGAAGCTACCCCACTTGGATTCAGTGCAGTGTATCCGCCCCTCTCTCTTTTTCTGCCCCCGTAGCGCTCTCTCTCTCTCTCTTTAATAAGTTCCTTGCTCTCCATCTCTCTTTCATATTCATATATATCCGCATTGCAGAAGAGCGTTCAGCTCCATCCCAAACTGCACTACAGCAACAACCAAAGAATAACATCCACATCAAAGGTATTTTGGCTTGTATCACTTTCTTTATTCCAGTAAACAAATAGCATTTGGGTTGAGCTCAGTTCTTTTTGTATATGATGATGGTGGTCTGTGATTCGGTTTTGAAGTGGAAATCCGAATTGACAAAAACAAAAGGGCAAAAAAGGCTAGAACTTTGTTGTATTGCTGCTTGTATTTGGAATGTTCTCAGTCAACATGCAAAAGGCGAGATGATCATCAACCTCGCATGTACTTTTTGTCCTTGGCTTCCTTGTTGTTGCATGAAAAATGACAGTTTGGTCTTCGTGTAGAAGTATTTAGAGTGCTAGAGTTTTGTTGGGTGTTTGATTGTCAGCTTTTGGGTCTATATAAACTGGAGGGGAAGTAAATTCATCTTTGTCAGCGTCAAATAGTATTGCGCGGCATTGCATTTCGGGTTTAGTTCTTCGGATGTTGGTCTGACTCTCAAGAGAGGATTCAAAAAGCTGAAATGCAACTGCATTTCCGCACAGGATTTTGTTTCCTCGGCTGACTAAAGATGATTGAAATACCCAGATCATAAAATCTCCATTTTTATCGCACGCATATCATTAGCTTTAATCAACTCCCTGTCATCAGTTCCCCTCCCCCAAAACCCCCACCTTTTTGTGCGTGTGTTTTGGGTGAGGGGGCTGGTTTCGGGAGATTGGTGGGGTTTATTTTTTGAGTCGATAATCTGGGTATTGTAATAAAGAAACGGGAACACAAAATGATCGTGATTTTACAAGGAGCTCTCCTGATTTTTGTCTCTCGATGAATTTTCTGCTAGTCTGCTCATCAGGTACAATGTCGCAAGTGACCAGTCTATTGGGTATTTACTTTGTCCCTTTTCCTATTCTAGTTAATTATCTGGACTATTCGATGAATCCCCAGTTCATAAAGAAAGAAAAACAAATTCCAGCTACCAATTTTACATTGAAAAGAAATCCCTTTTTTGTGTGTGTGTGTTTTACCATTACAGCATTGTATTTATATGTTGTTCAGTGTTTTCTCTAAAATTGTGAACGAATCTGTTACGTTAATTCGTTTTATGATTTCACTGTTTCCAGGTTGAATTTTGATAATTAAAGAATATTTTTGGAGTTGAAATCACCATTTCTTCTGTCAGAGAGGTGATTTTGAGGAATTAAATCTGCATCCGGCCAATGTTGGTGGACCGTTTCTTTTAAATTAAAGCTGAGATTTCCTGTCCAGTGCCTGTTATCAGCTGGTTTCAAGACGTTACTGAATGCAATATTGACTTTCTATGGTTCAACAACATACTAGAAGAACAGGAGAAATAGAAGTTCAAGAACAGTGATCCCACTGGAAAGGTTTTAATCATTCACTTTAACCTCGTAGAGGTTTTTGTTGTTTGATCTTCAGTTGTGAATTTTGACGTGGAGAAGAGTGTAAATATAGCCTTGGAAGATATTTAAATGAGTTCTGAAATACCAAATGTAGAATTGAGGTCAACACAGGTTTTATCTAAACTGCAGACTCACTTGGTTGTGATGGAAAGTGGCAAAAAGAATGCTATGGGATTAGAAGGGAGAACCAATTATAAGCCTATTTCACGAGCAGACGGTCGAAGATCGTTTCCTTCAAGCTATTTCAGTTTAGAATCATTACTGGTACTTCTCTGCCTCACAGCTTTATTACTGCTTCTTCCCCTAGTACTGCCACCGTTGCCTCCCCCGCCATTCATGTTGCTGTTGCTTCCAATAGGCATATTTGCTGTGCTTCTGGTTTTGGCTTTTGTCCCTTCTGATGTTCAAGATATAGCAACAGCTTATGTGTAACAGGAATGTAGTGCACATTCCCTTTTTGCAAAGTATAAATGACTTATTTCTTTTGTTACTGTCAAAAAGATCCACAATACGTTGCTCATACTATTTTTATGTGCAGTAATAGTGTATACTTTCACACAAGTGCCTTTTGTGCACTTCCTTATTATTGTTTTCCATGGAATTTTTTTCCAAGAGCTTATCTCATTTCTATAATTTGAAACAAGATTATATGCAAAGGGGGACCACGATCTTGTTATTTTCCTCTCATAGTTTCAGATGACAATGATTGTTTTGTTGATACTCCATCAATTTTGTAATTCATAATCTTTTTACGGATGTGGGCATCCGTAGAATCCCTCATACTGCGCACGTTGGAGCATGCAACAACTAGATAGAATCCGTATCCACTCTAACATTACTATTCACGTAATCTAAATTACACCTAAAAATGTTTATTTTTGTTAAAAGAAATCTCTTGCATGGACGCTTCTCTTTCAGACCTTAAACTTGATTCCTAAGACAGCTACTTTCCTTGAAGCTGTGAACTCCCAGTTTGCTCATATCTAGAGCGCCTGTTCTAGGAACATTGTCAGTGTTCGGGCCTTGTTTTTCATGGCTTTTCAATAAGAGCTTTTGAAAAAATTCTATCATTGAAAAGACTTCTTGAGAACTGTTTCTCTGGAATTTTCACTGGAACATTATACATGACAAATAAATTCTTACAGTATTTCAAATGCCTTCTCAATGTAAGTTGTATGCAACCTAACTTTAGAAAGCTATTCTGCACTTCCTTAGACATTCTGAATTTGAGGCATCAAGAAAAGTCAAAATAAATTCCTCAGCTTTGTAATAATGCACTTACTAAGAAGATCAAAAAGCAAAGATTTAAATTGACATGATCCCAAAGGCTGACTCCTCATATGAGCTCCCCTGTCTTAAAAGAAACTGTTTCTGTTCTGGCCATGACCTGGGTTCTGAACTTGCCAAAATTTGACTTGACATGATCGTAAAGGCTGACTTCTTATATGAGACTACCTACATCTTTCCGAATGTTATGTCTCCTTTTTGAGAAGTTAAAGAGCAATGTATAATCATGCTTTGTCCAATTTTTGAGTTCAATCTCTGCTCTTTCTAAACCATTTATGTTCTTCATTCTCATAAATGTACATTACAGAAACATCGTTTTATTAAACTTTCCTAGCTATAGGACCTGAGTGACTGTATTTGTAGCAATCAGGAAATGGACATCTATGCCCAGTTTCTCCATCAAGTTGCTCATCATTTTTTGAAGGCCATTTCTAACCCTAATTTCACTTCTTTGTTATTCTCATTCATGGTTCTCATCTCCGAGCACAGATTGTTGAATCAAGAGAAATATAATAATCATTGTAAAAGAACCTCACCTTCACCTTTTTCTTTTTTCCATGGCAAAATCTGGAACTCGTCTTTTTGAAGTTGCATTTTATGGACTTTGGCTGACCATGTCAAGGCGAAGTCAAGTGGCCACCAGCTTTACTATATAGACTTTTGGTGTTTCATTAATTTCAAAAAAATTTCTTAATAGCACTTTGCCATTGGAGTCCTTGAGATATCTACGGCCATGTAACTCCAACCTGTAGCTTTTAGGGAGTCCTAAGGCATGAAAAGCTTCTCTTCTAAGAGCTTATGTTGGAAAGTTATTGGCAAACAGGTTTGCATGAAATTCATTGCTCAGACCATGTTCACTACTTGTTTGACTATAAAACCAAGTGTCTCCCCTGATTTCAAATTTCTTCTCTTGCATCATTTTTGGTGGAAGATACTTGATTACGTTTACGACATCGAGGATCCATCAAGAAGGGATATCACTGAGGAGTGATCTTTGATATCAAATGATTTAGTAAGGGAAGAGATATTTTAAGCAAGACAAATTTTAAGAGGAACTTGAATTGGGAGATGGATGAGGAGAAAATACCTTAATGAGTTGTGAAAAGCATGCCCAATCTTTTTCATATATGGGGATACCAGGCTAACCACCTCATTAACTAGCTTTCTTTTTCAACACAATTCTTAATTCAGTCTCTTGGAAAATGAAATTTTTTTTGTAACTAACATAAATGACCTTTTATCTGCAGACCAATTTAATTTCTTATTTCATTTTTAAATGCACCATTGCTTTTGCGTTTGTAGGTTTTAAATGCAAAATAAATAAGTCGAGATTCCATAGGACCAACGACTGAGGAAGTTGTGCCCTTACCAAACCTCATGCATCAGTCTCGATGACACAGTCATAAACTGGGTGAAAGATTGTCTTGTGCAGGCAATCAGTCCGTCAGTTTCCTACAATCAGCACAAAATTGGGACTACTGCAGGTGCTAATGAGGCACAAATAGATAATCACTGCAAGTGATTGTTTTCCAAATTGACTTGCCAAATCTGTGCCCATCCCTGATGAGAGCCATCCAGGTTCTAATGGTAGACTCCTCTGGGTGCTGCCAATCATAATAGGGCATGGAGAAAACTTATTTTTGTCTAAAACTTATTTTTGTCTATACCATTTAATAATTAATAATCAACAAAGAAAAGTTCACTCTACGGGGAAAAATTCACATAGGTAGGAATTCATTACAAGGACTTGACAATCCGGCAGCTTCTTGTGGATTTGCCACCTAAAGTGGGAAGATTCATCACATTATATGTACCATGTTAATGGCTCAAGCCTCAACAATTGCTTGCGTTCTTGTGGATTTGCCCACCTAGAGTGGGAAGATTCATCACATTATATGTACCATGTTAATTGCTCAAGCCTCAACAATTGCTTGCGTTATGAAGGAGAGAGCATTAAAAACCAAGAAATGGGAAGGTTCTGTTAGGTAGAAGTACCTTCACTGACGTGCATTCTGCTGATTTTGCGCCTTTCTGGCTTCTTGTCTTGTGTTCGCTGTTCACTACCAGAAAACAAACCATCTGCCACGTTCTCTTGTTTCAGAAATGGACAAAATGCTGTTGCAGAATGTCTATTGCTAAAAGCTTTAGCAACAAGTTCTGTTATGCCATCGCTAGATTTCTTACTATTAGCAATGGTAATTTTTTCAGTGTCGTTAAATGATTGCATTTTGAAATTTCCCTCACTTACATATTTTATTGGGCAATATCCCTCATATTAATGCCATCGAAAGCCTAACATTAGCAACAATAATCATCAATGTCACTAATGGCTATCTTTTGAAAGAAAAATAAGGCACAAAAACAAAGTCCCGAAGGTTTTTTTTTTTTTTTTTTTTACACTAGCGATTGCACCAGCTGCGTCAATAAGTTAAATTGCGTGTATATTTGCATTATTTTATTGTTTATCGAAAAAATAAAACCAGAGGGTAACATAAAAGAATACTCTA
The DNA here is from genome assembly GCA_030490835.1 of Annona cherimola. NCBI lineage: Eukaryota > Viridiplantae > Streptophyta > Magnoliopsida > Magnoliales > Annonaceae > Annona > Annona cherimola. The sequence continues at coordinate 115,949,282 of CM059971.1, forward strand.
GCAGTTTTTTCTTTGGAAGTTGGAGCCTGGAAATCCCATGTGTGGTTTTGGAAAGCTAGTATTCTGCAGGACAACGTCAGGGGCAAAATTTTTTTTATTTTTTTATTTTTCGGTGCGAAATATGAATGAGTTCACTGCCAAAAGCGCTAACGCAAGGTTAATGTGCCAACCCACTGCTTCATGTCATTACTTACAGAGTTACAGGTCGATTGGGAGACATCTGCAGTTTGTTTTGTGGGCTTCCTTTGGTCACCAGCCTGTGCTACGCAGTTTTTATTTATTTTATTTCATCTGCGGTTTTCAGACGACGCATCCTTCCATGCCTTCGTGTAAAATTCATGATTCTTTCTAGTGATAATTCTATACTCGTGGTTTCAGCATATTTCTGTGCCACTGAGAAATCGGCCTTACCTGATTCCTGCTGCTCCGGAAGCAGCAAAAGACTGCTCAGTGTTCCTGCTCCATGGCCGGTTCGACAGATCATGCCTTAAATTTGTAGATGTTAGGAACAGGTATCCATGGATGGCATCGGCCTGTTGGCAGAATGTGATTATATGAAAATATTCTCCAAGTTTAAAGAAAAGGTGGGGAGAGAGAGGGGGGGTGGATGATGCGATCAAGGTGGGGAATCTTAAAAGCATTTGGTTGGAGTAATCGTAACTCCCCCAAATGAGGAGCGCGCCACAAAATAAGAGATGCCATTTTAATTTGATCCTATTTGGACACGCCCACTTGAAATTCTTGCCTTAAATGATGATCATAAAATCATTCTGTCAGTCCAAGTTGGTAAGATGAGACAAGGCTGCAATTATTAGTACGTAAGGCCAAGGAATCACCGAGGTCACACTTATTATTGTTGCCTTAGATATTCAGCGTCGACTTCACTCTATTGAAATTGAGGCTGATAAGGAACACAAACCAATTCCTTTGTTCATCTGTATTTTGGTGCAAACCAATAGAACTGACTGTCCTTTTTACCACTAATTCATGCCCGTCATATCCAAAGTTCCAAACAGCCCCAATTAAGGGCTTGGATTTTAAAGACCACTAGGCTCTTTCCCTAGGATGAAGTATTTTTAAAATCTACAACTTTTATTTCTAACGAAACATCCAAACCGTTTATTGTTTATGTTTCTCATACTAAAATAACTATATGAAAAATTAAGTGTATTAGATATGTATATAATCTGTCATAAATACCATCCCAAAATGAGATTTAAACCGTTAGATGAATATGCAAAAAATCTCATTTTGGGATGGTATTTATGACAGATTATATACATATCTAATATACTTATTTTTTAATTCAGATCTATACATTATCTTTAAGCGAATAAAATATACCTGTACAGCAAAATAGGATAATATTAAGGAACTAATATCAGTTTAAAAATAAGTATTTTAACAAATTTAATTCTTAAAAACTCGTATAAATAATAAAAAAATTTGTATTATAGTATTAAATTTTAACTAGAATATAACTACTGGTTTAGAGATTAAATATATATTATACATAATACATTTTTTAAACAGCTTCACCGATTGAAGAGATCACAATGCTCTCTCTCTAATCCTCGCTTCTCCAATGATAAGCTAAGGGTGGGAATTAGAACTGATTGACCCGTAATCTGCCGTTGAAGGACCCGTTTCAAACCGGGTAAAATCAACATATTCTTACCCAATAGGGATGAGTTAAAATTTTTGACTCGAATTCAAAAATAGGGCAATATGGGTCAATTATATCCAAACTCGAACAATCCCAACTCGCCTCAATATATTCATTTATTAAAAATATAAGAATGTTTTTAAAATTTATTCTCATTTTCTTTCAAAAAATTCACATTATTTATAACTAACTACATCAATGATATAAAAATCAACTAGAGGTATTTGCATATATACATATAACTCTTATATATAATTATAGTTTTCTTAACATTTACTAAACACTCGTAGAAAATACTATTATTTTTAGGAAAATATTTTTAAAATGACGAAATCCATTCTGAATAGAATAAATCTATTTCAATAAATTTACATCATATTCACTCATATTTCGTTTTAGTAATGATGTTTATTTCTATTAATTATTAAAATATTGAAACATACAATATTTAAATTTAGCAAAAATGTGTCTTAATATTTGATATGTACATAAATTATTAAAACTATCCTCTTGACCCTGCATTTTTTACCTAATCTACCATCTCAAAACTGACCCGACACCAACCCAAAATTTTGTCATAAAACCCATTAAAAAAGGGTAAAAGTTAAACCAATCTTGTGTCATAGTTGGGCAAATCTTGCCCTAGTAATCCTATGTCATGGTTGAGCAATTCTTGACCCTGTACAACTTGCCCTAGTTCCCACTCCTATGATAAGCATAACTTGGGTAAACTGTCAAGCCAACAGGATCAACATTCTCCTCCCGTCGACATCTTGTCATGTACTTGGGCTGGCATAGCAAAGTTCCAAAATGATGACTTTGTCCATTGGCCATTGCATGATATCCACCAGATAGTAGAATTCCTGAGGCCCTTTTCAAGTTTCCCATCTGACAGCTATGTAATAGTGAGGGATTCTTGGCAGTTGCGACAAGTTTAAAGACGAAGGAAGAAACAGCTTCCTCAATGAAACACTTCGCCTCTTCCCAGTCAGATAGAGGCGACCCCTTGAAAGGTTCAAAAGCCTAAGGCATCAGGTAGAGAACAAAGACGCTTTGGATCATGAGGAATTTAGGGGTGAAAATATGTTCGGATCGACCTCCGGCTTGTCCTGATTTTACAGAATGTCAGTACAAGAATTTTCACCTAGGGGGGTAGGGCGGGTCAAGATTTTAGACCCGTGTTACACTTCGAAGGGGCGGGGTAGGTCGACCATGTCCCAACCAGGATGTAAATTATTTTTTAAAAATTATATGATTTACTTATGTTAATGTTATTTTATTAGATAAATATGTTTAGCTTTATGACTTATTAATGTAAATATGATGTATATTGATGTACGTTTAACTTTATAACTTATTTATATAGATAAATTATTATTTCTTAATTGCATATATGTTGTTCTAGTTATCTCATTCACATATTTATCAATGAAATAAAATATATAATCTATGCTGTTTATATCTTGCAATAATGAATATTATTATTTTGCAATTTAATAGTTTTAATTGTAATTCAAAATTTACATCAAATTTTTTTTAATGTTGATCACATATTTATCAAGGTTAAATTGTAAACAAAATTATTTTAAAAAATTACTAATACTTTGTTATGGCAATTGTATTTTACGTACTAAATAGTAAAATATTGAATGATTTTATCTTTAAATTTATCATAAATATAAGTTTATATTAATATACATAAATTTTAAAACTTTAGCCCACTTTTTAAGCTAACCTGTTGTCTAGATATAAAACCAAAACTAACCTAAAATTTGTTTCCGGAGCTATTAAAAAAAGATAACGATTGAACCGATCTTATCCCAACTTAGTATAAAAAATAAAGTCAAACATAATTTTTTTAATGTAGAGTTAAGATTAGACACACCCTAACCAGCCCCAATTTTCACCTCCGATGATGACAGATGAACATGAACTTCTTCGGGACGTGATTTCTTGCACCTGCTCTCGCTCCCGGGTGCATATACTTATTTTTTTTATTTTTTTTAAAATTTTTTTTCATAGAATTGTTAATCTAGGTATAGCTAATATGTGTATAAATTTTTACTATTTTTGGAGTATTTTAGATATTTATTTTTTATTTTTGAAAATCAGTGGCATTTTAGATAATTTTAAATTACTAAAATGCCACTGATTTTCAAAAATAAAAAATAAATATCTAAAATACCCCAAAAATGTTAAAAATTTATACACATGTTAGGTACACCTAGATTAAGAATGTTATAAAAAAAAAAAAATAATAATAATAATAAGTATATGCACCCGGGAGCATGGAGAGCTGCCTGCTCCCGGGTGCAAGAAATCACGTCCCAACTTCTTCTTGGGGCCATGGAACGCACAAAATACAAACAGCAAGCGTATGGAGCTCAGCTGCAGATAGAGCTGACGTTCCATCAAGGCTCACCAACACCAAAGCCACCCAACAAGTAGCGACTAAAGAAGCTTGCGGCTTTGATTTTAGTTTGAGGTGCTGGTTTAACCCCATAAATCACAGTAGACCGCCTAAATCATTATCGACAGATCTAGTATCCTTTCAGAAGTGCTAATATGTTTCAATTGTTCGTCTTTACAATGCTCGAGAAGAACCAAGATACCGTCATATTTCTGCCCACATACATTAAAAAAAAAGTGCTGGGATAGAACATACTAATCTCTTAAATGATTCGATTGGTATAACACATTTTAGGAAGAATTAAATCACTTTGACTCTCTCTTTCTCCTATGGATTTAAATGGAGATGAAAATATGGTGATTGAAAGCCCTCATGCATTCGGCAGTACATGGATGAATGCTGGCGGAAGGTGGTGCTCCAAAACTGCCAGTAACTCTTTTCCTTGTGCTGTCTCATCAATTGGCCGGTTACTAAGCCTCCTGGCTGCATCCACGAGCTGCCCTCTGAGCCGCTGTGATGGCAAGCAACCACCCATAGTCATGCATTCCCTGTAAAGGGGCAAGTATGAAATTGCGACACGCAAAGGGGCCGGGAGATCCCTCAGGCATATTGGTGACCTGCCCCTCATCAAGATCCTCATCACATTCATGTAATGGTCCTGCCCACACTTCAAGCCTTCAACAAACGCAGCCACTGACCAGTGTTCCCGCAGGAACGCTCTCAGCTCTGGAGCAACTGTCTCATCATCTGACCTTGAGATGCTGTCAGCAACAGCATAGGTGGCAGCAGGGTCCCCAAGGAAGTCAGACTGGAGGAGGAAGGCAACCCCATCAAGGGAGCCACTGCTCCTCTCTCCAGCTGCTTTGAGGATCTCAATGCTAAGGGCAGCAAGGACATGCCGAGGCACAAGTGGGAGAAGGTAGGCGGCAACCTCGACCTGACTGCTGGAGGTGGCAGCAGTGAGAGCCAGACAGAGCTCCATGTCTCGACATCCTCTCTCGACAAACCAACAGACAACTTGCATGCATCCCCTCTCAGCTGCTCGCATTAATGGGCCCAGGAAGGCAATTGCATTGCCCTCTTCAACTAGACACTGCATGGTACCAATCTTGCAGTAGTGGGATGCAAAGCCCAGTGCAAGATCAACATCCACATCCAAGCTGTTCCTTTGAGCAATCTAAACAGAACGACCAGCAATTGAGATCAGAAACTGCGGCAAGCACTAATTGTAAGATCTAAATATTTGAACTCACAGATATCCCTTAGGCAAGCTACAGCCAATTAAAAAGTCAGTCAAATCTCAAACAGAACAGGAAAACTGAAATAATTGCATGCTACTGTTTTATTACTGCAGTAAAACCTTGCATTCAAACAGGCCTTAGGCCACATGATTCCAGGAAAAGAAGAAAAGAACACGGGGGAAAAAGGAAAAAAAAAATGACAAATTTCATAAGCTGGAAATTTTATTCAAATAGAAACAGCTATATAAATATTATCCATCCAAATCTAGCTTGGAACTCACGTTAATACTTGAAACCCATGTTTCCAACTCTCTTCCTTGAGAATGTTCTACCTATGCAAGTTTAGTATTAGGTGCAATTGTACCATCATTAGAAAGGGATAACATTTTCCGAATCTCTTTCCTGATAATGTCTTTCCTATAGTAAGATGTCTTATACTAGATATAATAGTAACATAATACGACTTGATGCTCATGTCTCCGAGATGAGAATTTAATGGTCTCCTTTCTGCATCATAAAGTTTAACTGTAGCTCAGTGTGGCAATTGCAGTACATTATAAAGAAAAGAGCCATTATAAACATCTGCCCAGATTACTGAAAAGAAAAGACACTTTATTCTTGGATAAACCAGCAATGAGATATGAATTGTATGATGTCACAAAAAAAGGCCTGAAATGTAATTCAAATTTTCTAAAGACATGCACTGATTATTGGCTACTCCGCTAGCAGCATACACTCTTGTTTATCAGTTGATTCTACTTTGGTTTAAGGGATGCCAAGAATATAGATGAGAAGAGGGTCAATCCTTATCTTGACTGCTGTTGCTGCTGCTATGTGGGTCCTTCACATAATCACTGTCATCAAAACGTCAGCCTTGCATTGGATCAACAACAAAAACTTTGCTCCATTCCTCTATATCACGGAGCATATCCCTGTCATTTTCTGTTCTTTGTTTCTTTACTTTGTTTTATTCTTCATTTTATCTGCTAATCCTTAGTCTCTTTGATCCTCAACCTTTGCCTTCAAAGCACTAGGCTTGAACTTTCTTTCTTGCTCTTAGCCCATATAGTTAGCGTAAACTTTCCAACAAAGGTTGTCATAAAAAGCCCTTCTCACACAATGCGAAAGAAGAAATGAAAGCCTGATGCATGTCAAGACATCAAACTTATTGAAGTTGGTTGAAAATATCGCTATTTGCAAAAAATAATAAATAAAAAAAAATAGCATAGAGCAAGCTGCAATAAGCTTCACACCTATATGGACTAGAAGTACTTCTCACCCTAAGGTTTTCACATCTATCCCTAACTTTATTGCTCAAGCATCCTATTCTTAGGTTTCAAATGCAACATTTCTAATTCGAATTCTTGACTGCTCTTCACTTGTTTTGCCAATCTGATTTGTTCTACATGCTTCACACAAAAACCATGTTCTGCCCAGCACTCTCCTAGAAATAGAATGTGTTTTCTTCAATCGAACGTGTGTTTCTTCTCAGAAAAGGTGTAGCTTATTAGGCTGACTTCTGGCTTTCTAGAGGCCTGATTCACATACATGAGCAATCACCAAATCCGCAAAGCTTAAGAAGCAACATCTCAGAATCACAAGTCGCAAGAGAAACTGAAAATGATGGCCCAGCAGGTTTCTTTGCATTCTTCAGCATTGACCAGAAATGGCTGAAGAACTTCCAATGGTTTTGGCCTTTTGGGAAGCATCACCAGTATCATCATGAGTTGTTTCTACTCTAAGTGGGGTTAGCAACATAGATCTTGTTACACCATTCCTATCAATATCAGCTAATGTCCTCAGAAAGCCAACGTTTTTCATATATTTTCTAATGATCTCCGATGGTCTCCGACAAAACCATGTTCTACTAGGCCTTCCCTTTGATAGCCTAATGGTCCTTGACCATGGTATGTTAGGCCTTTTGCCTTTTCTTTAACTCCCTACCAGCCAACCATTTGATAACTTTATTCCTCCCAAGTACATTTCAGGTCTTGTGAAACAAAGACCTAAATGACATCATTTAAAGAAATGAATTCATCAACTAAGAAGGTTATAAGAGGATCACAGGAATGCTAACAAACTTGGCTGGAGGTCATTCGGAAATATAGAAGGGCTTGCTCTCATACCTATGATTTTTCAAGCAAATTGCGTTTATATCTATGATTTGAAGCTTATTATAAATATGCTTATGAATCTTAAAATATTTGTAGTTATGCCTATGATAAGTCTCAATCTCTAGTTTTCGAAAAATAAATTAGATTTTTAATAAATAAAAAAATCCAAACTACCCATTGTGTTTATTAATGTGAAGCTAATAATATACCAAAAATCATAGTGATTAAAATATTTTTCTAAAAATCTAAACCATTTATCCTGTTTATCTATGTGGATCTATTTATGATTCCAAAAATTACACACATTACAAACTTTCATATGCTACACATTTTTCAAATTTTTTAATGGTTATATATTCACTCTCAAAAGATATTTTTTGATAAGATATAAGTTTCCAATGAAAATTATTTTTCGAAACATGATAAAACAAGATGTATTAAATATGATCAATGTTTTAAATTTTAAAAATTATATTTCAAAATTTTAAAAATTAAGAGTGAGTACGAAGGCTTCCATACTTACACAAGTATTGAATCAATTCCTCATGACTGATACCTTGATGGGCTATAATCACTTCTAAAACAATTTATATTTATTAGGGTCACCAAAGTATCTAAACAAGGTGATTTTTGGTATATTAACTAAAATTCAAATTAATAAACACAATCGGTGGTTTAGTTTATCAAAAAGCAACCCATCTTTTTGAAAATCAAGAAGTTGATACTTGACAAGCATAACCGCAAATATTTTAAAAATTCATAGGCATTCTGCAATAAGTTTCAAACCGTAAGTATAAATGCAATTCATGTTAAAAATCATAAGTACAAAAGCAAATCCCTTGGAAGCATATGACAGTACTTGGACTTAATGAGGACATAATGCAAGACAGACAACAATAAAGCAACAGAATCCATGTAGCTGATCCCATGTACGTGGGAAGCAACTTTTGATAATGATGATTCCTAACTGGTACAATCTGGAGTCGCTATTTCACATGACTAAACCACCTAACTATTTTTCCTTGTTTATTGCTTATCAACTATATCTTTAGGCTATATAGGAATACTTCATTTTTTATTTTAGCTAATCTTATTTTACTGTTGATCCGTCTTGTAATCCTTATTTCAGCTAATCTAGATTTTTATGTATGTGTCCCTTCCGCCTCATAAAGCAAAATGGTCTTATAGTTGTCTTATAAATTTTTTTCATTAATTTAGTTCGCATTAACAATCACACAAAATTCAGAAGCACAATGCCATCATTTCAGGCCAAACTCATAACTCTTAAGAAATTTTCTGAGTTGTATTCAAGTAATATCACATCATTTAAGATTCCAAATTCACAAATGGAATTAAAAAGGCAGTAAGCAAACCAATGGAAAAAACAAAAGATTCTTACTAACAATGATCCAAAAACACCATGATAAAGGAAATTGCATCCCCATAAGAATAGTAAATCCCTTGGGCGAAGTTGGTAAAAATATTTTTCTGTTTATTAAAATAATTAAAGCATTAGGGTTGCCAAAGAACTTCGTTGGTTACAATTTGAAGGGAAAAACACCAAAGAAAGATCTTTCAAAACACTTAACACGTGGACCATCACTTCCCTCAACTTCATTCAAAAATCATAGTTGGCAGGTTGCAGGCATCCAAGCAAGGTTGCACAAAGAACGAACTGACACACTAAGAAAGTCCCATCCATTCTTAATCAAATCAGAAGAGAGATAGGTGTAGCAGCACCCAAAGTTCCAAACATACAGCATCTTATGTATTCACAATTTCACATAAACCTTCACTATTGCATATTCCAAAACATGCCCTTGGAATTCAGAAAATAATTGTACCCTAGATTTCTCAGGAAGACAACCAGTGGTCTGCAAACCTATCAATTCTAGCATCCCCTTCATGGGAAGTGATGCATCTTTTAAGTTATAACATGAAAGCCACACCTCTCTGCCCATGCGACCAGTGACAACCATTGAATAATTCCCACGCCTCGCAAAAATCATAACACTATGAAAAGCCAGAAGCAAACCGGCAAAGTACAGTAAATGCATGATGAATGAAAGTTACCTGCAACAAGATGCGTACGAGGTCAGTACTCCCAAAACGTGATGCTTCCAGGAAGCACTGGTTGACATTGTCAGCACCACCCTCCACCAACATACCCAGCAGGCCTTGAATTGCAGTAGCTGAAATCCCACTGGCCCAGCCAGGATCAAATGAGCTAGAGAAGAGGGTAAGAGGAAAACATGCAGCATCAAAGGCCTCTGTGAAGTCCTTTCCTGTGAGATGATTGCCAGCAAGATCCAGGAATGTCTTGAATGCAGATAGCTGAAGCTGGATTTCAACAGAAGAACACCGGTTTACCCTGTCCCTGTTTCCTTGGCAGCGAGAATGAAACCCAATACATTTCAAAGCCCACTCTGTGAATTTTTGAACCTTGTCCCCAGCTTCTGCCTTCAAAACTTCATCACCATTACATTCTTGAAGCCGCTCATGCAACCTGCTACATGGGCAATCATAAAATACAATGATTCAACTATTGAGCCAACAGGCGTGGAGGAAATATTGGGTGTCAAAACAACTGGAAAACACACCTGCCACAACAGTGGAAAGTATGAGGAAGTTCCACTATATCTAAAATTAAAAGAGATTGAAATTAATTTCTGATTTATAGGTTACTTTCTTAAGTAGCCATGGTTATGAGATTCATGCAACAAAGTCATCAAGTGATGTGAGACCACCATGAAATTTGGATTGTACGATGTAGGCAACTGGTCAGGTTAGCAAGCTAGAGAACGTCACCCCTGACTGGAGAAGTTCCGATCAGCTATAAACCTACACAAGCCTAAACATGGTTGGCTATGCCTCCACACTCGAGATATATTTACAGTATCAGGATGAGAATTTACAATCTGATTCATGTGCCAAAAAGAATTCCATATCCATAGAAGACCCCATCAAGTTCTTGTTAATCCTACTGTCCAAATCTTCGAGAGAGATGCATGCGCAACAACCAATAGATATCATTATCCCTTATAAAATAAGAAAATCAGAGACAGAAAATCAATACCTTTGTGCCATCACGGTTACTGTATCAGCTAAACTCATCGTCCGGCTCTGACATGCAGAGACGCAAGAAGCGAGAAACGACGTCCTTAGAGCTGCTCTTGTAAAATCAGAAGCCCCATTGGCGATGATTTTCTTTATCAATCCGGTGATCCCAAAGAGTTCCTGCTGTGTGCTCAAGAACCAGATAGAATCTAATGTGATGCACATCGCATCGTTGAGCGTCTGCGGATCCGCCAGCAGAATTAGGCTCTCCGCAAGCTCCCAGTCATGGGAGCTCACTGCACCCTGAAACATACGTCCGAGCTCGATCCGGTCCTGCCTACTCAGCTTCCTCTCTTGCCCGCTCTTCTGCTTTTCGTGGGGATCAAGTTCCGCAGCTGTCGCCCTTGATTTCAACTTCTTCGCGACGCAAGTACTGCAACCACCTGCGATCCTCGGATCCCTGCTCCGAAGACGGGAGTCCCTGGGCGCCACCATTTTGCTCCCCTCGCTGCTCTCCGAAACAAACCCTTCTCCGTTGTCCTTCGGATTTTCGAATCCGTTTTCATCAGCTTCCATCTCTGAATACAGCAGATCTTCCGAGGAATTCCCATCAGCCGAATCCCACCCATCCCGCTTGCTGATTGGCATGATCTCATCCTCCATCCTCGATCACCGATCAACTGCGGCTTCGTTCTTTCCAACCAAAATCTCACGACAATTCCCCCATTATTCCCGACAAATGCCTGGCTACCCTGTTGATTCTATCTTAGAAAGCAACTAAAACGCCAATTTCCGTCGAAACTCAGCTGAAGAACTCCCCCAACCATGCGGGAAACAGGCAAAAGAAAGTACCACCGCCTACGAAAGACGATCTTCGCCTCTGCTGCTCTTACATTCCGCTTTCTTCTCCCATCAGCCAAAAACAGCCGTCGAAGAACCAAATCTCACTCCCTCCCCAATCACGTTTCTTTTCTAGAGCATTTCTATTTAAAGAAACCTCCCTTCACACACCCAAAAATAATAATAATAATCAGGAACAAACCATCGCGACACCAGCCACAGGCCCCGCCGTCCAATCAAAATCCAAAGAAACTGCCAAGAAGGGGAAAAAAATGCAATCTCAAAAAGAAAAAATGATTATGATGATGATATTTTTAACCCAATGCTTGGAAAGAAAAAGGAAAAGAAATTACTAACTGCGAAATAAAGCTAAGTGATTTGACAATGAAAAAATAAGAAAGAGTCATCACCTTTGTGAAGAAATGGGCAGCGAAAGAACCCAGGAACCTTGAGAAACGAAGTGGGTTTCTCTTTGTTTGCCCTTTCTTCTCTTCTGCAGGAGAAAGGAGGACTTGAGGGCAGGGAGGGGTGAAGGATGGGGAGCTCCTTCGCAATGGCAAAAAAATAAGAAGAATATTTTTACGCAAAAAAAATAATAAAAAAATGAATAAAAAAAACAAACAAAAACAAAAAAGAAAATAAAATCAGCGTCCCATGTCATGAAAATGAAGGTTGCCAGTCACCGCAACCCAACGCACAAGCACCACCAAAGGCTTTTCCCAAGTGGGCCCCACTCTGTGCTTTAGGTTACAACAATCGGGCCCCACCACAATGATTGCGTCTCACTCCTCTTTACTCCGTTCGCACCGCTCCTCTTTTTTACGTTTGCCCACCGAGCACGCCCAGTTCGGTGCACCCTCTCGTTCCGATATTTGGAACCTGATACACGGCGCACCCGTGCATTTATCCTATTTTTTATATTTTATTTTAAATTTTTTTAATAAAAAATTAATTTAAGTATCTTTAACATATATATCAAGTTTTACCTTTTCGAAGATTTTTTATTTTTAAAAATTAGTTGCACTTTTAGTAATTTAAAGCACCTAGGTATATTGAGCCTAAATGCACTCGGGTGTAAAAAATCAAGTTCTATTATATTTTGGGTGTGCATGAAAAATAATAAAAAAATTTGTATAAAAATCTTTTGTGTACAAGTTCTTAAAATAAGAGAAAATAATATAATTTAATAGAATTAATAATGATGAGTGGAATAAATAAAGTTTAAATAAATATTTAGTTATATGAGCTGTTAGATAAAAATGGCTAGAAATATGTTGGTAACATAAGAACGTAAGAATAAATTATTAAAAACAAGTTAATTTTAGAGACTAGAAAGTTTCGAATTGAAAATATTTTATTCAAAAGGTTTTTTATGCAACTAAGCATACTATTTTATAAATGTGTGTTTAAGAAATGATAAAAAGTTTTTAACATAATAGTTGTTGAATTAATAGAAAATAATGTTATATGATATAAGTAATGATGATGAATACAAAGAATAAAGTTAAGATAAATAAGTTAGTTATATAGACAATTATATATAAATGATGGAAAAATATGATAATTTGTATAGAAATATATGAATAAATAACTAAAAATAAATTAGTTGTAGAGAGTGAAAAATTTTAGACGAAAAATTTTATTTATTATCAAACACACCCTAAATTTTAATACGAGAATATTATATTATAGTGCGTGTTTTGATAATGAGTGAGATTGAGTGAGAGAAAATTCTAAAGAAAAATTTTTAAAAGTAAGAGAATATGTTTGCTTTGTAATTTGAAAAAATATATATGTGAAAAAGTTATTATGGACAAATTTTGAAAAATATAGAATAGTAATGTTACACATGAGACAACGACTATGAGCTGAGGATAATTATATAGAAAATGTATAAAATAATTGAAATTAAAATAATTATATGGAATTATGCGTAAAAATAATTATAGGATAACAAAAAGATTGGTTCACCACCACATATGTCCTAACAAGCGTTGCAGGAACTTTCAGGCTCCGTGACTCCGTTGGCACCGTGAGATGCGAGAGTTGCAAGCATTCTTTTGTCATCGGATTGTCCGGTATTTGGTATGTGCTTTATATGAGAAGCTGAAAATTCATTTTAATCGGTTGATCTGTCATTGGATGATGTGGTGATTGTAATGATAATTATCGGTCTAATAGTTTTCGGCTTTTGGCGGTTTTGATGGTATAATTTTGTAGACGTGTGCATTTTGCGGGTGAAGTTAGCTGGACCATCTTCGCCACTACTCATGAGAGAGCTGCCGGCCAAACTTGGTGAGTTACTTGGCTCGGATCCGGCTCGGCTCGGCTCGGCTCGGCTCGGCAGCCATTGGCGTCAGTTGGGGGTGCAACTCGGGTTCATCTCGACCCTAACCCTAACCCTATTTATAAAATATCAACCTTAATCCTAACCCTAACCCTATTTGTAAAACCTGAACCCTAACCCTATTTTTGAAAATCGGGTTCGGGTTGAGTTTCGAGTTTGAATTTATGTTGATGAATTTACATTTTATTTAAAAGTGATAAGTTTAGAATTTCATGTGAATAAATAATAATAACAAATTATGTAGGTAAACATAATAATATATAATCAAACTATATATTTTTTAAAAATAGTAATGTAAAGAATATTTATAGAAAAAATTTAACATCAAAACTAAGATAAAGAAAAAAAATTAATAAGTGTAAAAATGAATGATAGAAATAAAAGATAAATATAAATGAAATAATATACTTTATTTACAATAAAATTACAATATGCTAAATATGTATTCAAATATAGATATAATGACATAAAATATAAAGGATATAATGAAATATTGTTTAAATAGAATGTATATAATATATTTTATAATAAATATAAAATGGAAATCGGGCTCGGGTTCTTCGGGTTCGGGTTCACTTGAACCCTAAGCCTATCATATATTACAAATCGGGTTCCTCCGAACTCGGGTTATGAAAAATCGAGTTATAACATTGCCTAAAATCGGGTTCGGCGGGCCGGGTTCGGGCTCAACCCGGCCCAAGTTGCACCCCTGTGACCGTTGGTTACTTTTTTTTTTTTTTTTTTTTTGCTCAGAGCGTCCGTTGGTGGCTTGGTATCGCGCCATATAATCCGGCGGTAAGATGCATCTCGCATGCGTGCACTCGCTCCTGACAAATGTGCACGGGCTAAACACGCATGACGCATTCCTGAACCACAGACAACTTTGTTTTGTTTTTTTTTTATTTTTTACTGTCATATTGATTTTATTAGCCCAGGCTCAAATATCCCACTTAGTTTATTTTAAAAAATTTATTTATAATAATTTTTATATTTTTTCTTTGTACATTTATTTATTCAAGTGTATTTAACATATAAATCAAGTTTTAAAATATATACACATATTCAAAAATGGTAAAACTTGATTTATATATTAAACATACATTGATAAACCAGTATATGAAGAAAAAATTAAAAAAAGTTGTTGCAAATAAATTTTTTAAGACAGACTAAACAATACATTTACTTAACCTGTGCAAACGAGATTATTCTTCTTCTTTCTCTTGTAGTGCTGGATCTCTGCATAATCGTGGAGCTGCATGCACTTGAAATAGAAAAAACCTATTTTTTGTTATACACAAATTACAAACCTAACAGGTATTTATGATAATGCAAAATAATTATAATTAATCAAATAAAACCACCAATGTATGAAAATGGTATGTTCGAAATTGAAATAATTAATACCGGATTCCAGAATGAAGTTGGAAATTTTGCCACGATAAAGTAATGATAAATAAAAAAGTAAACTACGCAAATGTAAAAGCAAATAAAGATAAAGATATTAAAGTAATTCCGTAGCGTATATCGTCAGAGGTGTATTTGTTTGGAAAATAATGTAATTGAAGAAATGCGCATGCAAAAGTCAACACCACACTACCATGATTGTTCTATTTTATCCATATATTTAAATAGTTTCCTCCTATCTTTTCACACAGCTAATATATTTCATTGTTATTGTTTAGCGCATTCTAATGACTAGATCAAAATATAATATGTATGTTTTGTTTTACTTTGATCATTTTGTGAAAATTTATTATCGAAGTTTTTAGTAGATTGTATATGTTTAAAATACTCATAATTATACATAAACATATGAAAATTATATATTCATTTATGGATTTGTTAGAATAGTATAATAAATTATAAAATTTTTGATCCATGAGAATAAAATTTTAGATGATAAAAAATGCTGCGTGTTTTAAAATAATTATTTTTAATTGTAATAGGCTGATCGGATTTTGATTGAACAATTAAAATGAAATGGAATGAGGCAACAACAACAAAGTTTTCAGAGGTGCAGGTCAATATACTTGGGAGCACAATCTAATGCATCTGCTTCACTTCACTTATTGTTCATCATCATCATCATCATCATCATGATGATGATGATTATTATTATTATTATTATTATTATTATTATTATTGTTATTGTTATTGTTATTGTTATTGTTATTATTATTATTATTATTATTATTATTGTTATTATTATTATTATTGTTATTGTTATTATTATTATTATTGTTATTATTATTATTATTATTATTATTGTTATTGTTATTATTATTATTATTATTATTATTATTGTTATTGTTATTATTATTATTATTGTTATTATTATTATTATTGTTATTATTATTATTATTATTATTGTTATTGTTATTATTATTATTATTATTATTGTTATTGTTATTATTATTATTATTATTATTATTGTTATTATTGTTATTATTATTATTATTGTTATTATTATTATTATTATTATTATTATTATTACTATTGTTTACACTATTATGCGGGTCTAAGTATGATATTTACATGTATGTAATAGTTGGAATTTAGAATATTTTAAATTAAAAATAAGGGGTGCAAAGAGACTCCATTCAACTTCGTTGTATTGAATCATCAGTCTGCAAGGAGAATGAATTATTCAATTTTACCGTAAGTTGACATAAAAAGAATAAATATTACAGCAATAAAAAATATATTTATTCCCCCTTTCCAGTTTATCAAGAACTTAGAAAGTTGACGTGATTGACTCAGACATTCTGGTCCTAATTCAATCGAATTGATTTTACATGGTATTGGACCCCAGCACAAATTTTCTTTTATGTATTCGCATTGTGTTTATATTTCAAACTCCGTGTTTGCCTTATTCACCTTGGACGTGTATAAGTGTTTGACTGTATACACAGTGTTGCGTTGCTTGATGATTTGAAATAAATTGAATTACGTAATAAAAATAGGTAAGCTTCTTAACTTCAGCTGTCATTTTAACATTAAAAAACTTAACATTTCGACATGACTCTCGTGCAAAACATTACGTACATGTTTGTTTGTCTGTTCTTTCTATTTTCTTCGATATTTTGGATCAGTTCGATGTCATAGACGTAAGCCATATTCCCATCATCTGAACATCTTGAGGCCTGCACATGATAAACATATCCACAGTCGAGGTCAGTAGCGGATTTGAACCTTGGGGGTGGGGAGGGGACAATTTACAACGAGAAGGTGATATTTTTATTTGAGGGTATCAATAAAATTTATTTTAACATATTATTTTTCAAATTTTCGAGAGAGTAATTCAAAATCATTTTAATTATAGTTTTATATATCTATGTTGCATTGTTAATTGTAGTTCTCTCTTAAAAATAAAAAAAAAAAAGCTCCCCATTTACTTCCCATCAAATGATTTGATTTCCAAATGTTTGCTTGTTTGGATGGAATTCCAAATTCGCTTTTGGATATATTTGCGCCAGCTGTTGCTTACCCGTTTTAAAATAGGAAGGAAAAAGATTGCGGCTGTTCAAGCCGAGAACGGGCACTGTATTGCGTCGCCCTATACGCCAATGGACCAAAGCAGTGAAAGGGGATGGGGCAGTTTCTTCTGGACCTTTTTACACCAACTTGGCAGTTTGTCTGTTCAGTGCTCACATGTTTCAACCTTTACGCTTCAAAAGTCACAACAATTTTCGTGCAATCAGGCTCGCCCCATCACACGATAAAAAGCCTACCGTGCCTTTCGTGTGCATCAGCCAAGGGATTCGGTGAACCTGTTCTCCGTGATGTCTTCTTTTTAGCAGCAGTCCGCCCATGGCTGTATCCGTCGAGCTGGGCAATTTCCGTGCGACCCACAAAAGCCACACTCTGTCGCAGTCGCGGAATAAAATCAAGGAAGGCGAGAATTTCCGCTACTCCGCCACCGGCGACCGTCGATGCGGCGCTATGTGGGCGCGGGGCTTTTTCTATGGGTGCATCCTGAACCGGCCCACCGAAATCGAAGCACATTGAAATTGTAAAATATGGTATTAGACTATCAGCACACATGGGGCTTTGCTTATATAAAATCCTTCATCTAGGTAGCCTCTTCATTTTTATTTTTAATATTTTATCATTGATTAAAAATCAACTCCATCTAGCCAACCAAGCCTTAGCCTAGTAGGTCAAGGGCTTATCATGGGAGTTATGTTTCCCTATTAAATATAAGAGTTTGTTGTTGTCTCCCTCCCTAATGAGATAGCTCTAGAGTTTGCTGTTTCTTTTGAATTTGATTGTAATATATCAAATGAGATGTAATATATATACTCAATCAAAAAAAATCCACTCTATATATAATTAAGTTATATATTAGCTTAATAATAAAAAAAATTCTTAAAAAGGTGCGTTTGTTTAACTATAAAACTTTTCAATCATACTTATTCAATTTAAAATTTTTTACTCTTCACAACTATTCTATTTTTAATTATTTATTCACATATTACTATACAGTTATCCTATTTTCAATCATTTTTACACAACAACCTATATAATTAATCTATGTATTTCAATTTTATTCTTTTTACTCTCCATCATTCTTTTTATTATATTACATTACCTTCTTTAATTTTAAAAACTTTTCATCGAAAAATTTTATTACTTCCAAACACATCTAGAGTGAATAGTATAAAGATAGATATAAATGAAAATAATATAATTTATCAATAATATAACTTCAACGTCATAAACATATATTCAAACACAAATATAAATATTATAAAATATATAAAAATGAAGAAATATCGTTCGAATAATATTTATGTAATTAAATAAAAAGGGTCTGAGCCCCCGTTGGCTTGAACTCCAACCTTAATAATAAATAAGTTTCGATGCTGTGAGTACTAAAAAATGAAGTTCTAGTACTGCATTTTGAGTTTAATAGGGCGGCTTATCTAACCTTGTTCTATTAGCAGTCTTATCATGAAAAACGATAATAGCAAATCTGCAAATGTATCTTCTTCAACTACAGTGAATATCACTTTCTTAATTAAATCTAACTGCCTTTATTAAATTGTCCAAATTCTACATGAAATCTGTAAAATATGACAGTTAATAAATCATAAAAAGCTCCCTTGAAAGTTCCTACCAACTGAAAATAACATGTAGCCTTCACCTTCAATGTCTTTCCCTAAGAAAACTTATTACGAACCAACATAGTGTAGCTTGGTTGGCCATAAGCAGTGGCTCTCAACATCCTCAAGGAGGATTGTATGACGATTTCGTGCGAATGAGAGCAATGGTCTCTTATAAAAGAAATGTGAGAGCTTCATCTCTCATAATATAGTTAGGAGCTAGTTTTTTCGAGGAATAGATAAAAGCTTGTAGTTTTCCTTAAAGATAAGGTGAAAACTTATTGTCTTCTGTGTGAACAAGCTTAATTTGTAATATCAATTATCATATTGTACAACATCAATAAAAACAGCTAATTAGGATAATGTGCCCATTCTTCTCACACATGAGAGATACGAGATAATGAGGTGTAAAAAAGAAGATGCAAGCAAGAGAAATAGATAGTTTCGTTGTTATTTATGGAGTATTTTGAAAGTAATAAAACTTTTGAATGAAAATTTGTTAGTGTGAAAAATTTTAAACTGAGAGAAAATTATGTTATATAATATGAGTAGTGATAAGAAATAAAAAGAATAAAGTTAAAATAAATGAGTTTGTATGAGTAGTTATGTAAAAATGATTGAAAAGTATAATAATTTGTGTAAAAATATGTAAAAAAATAATTTAAAAATAAGATAACTATAGAGAGTGAATAGTTTTAGATAGAAAAATTTTAATGAGAGTAACATGCCGTCAGCTAGTGACGCACTTAAAATCTGATCAAAATTATGTAGGTATTAATGTAAAAATTCCTATAAAAGAGGGTAAATGAAGATGGGGAACTTGTTATTACTTTTTTCTTCACCAAGCGCACGTATGATCCCTCGTTTTTTAATATAAAACAACTGGGCTAAATTCAATTTTATTGGACGATGACAACAACAGTTACGTCGTTTTATCTGGGCCGATTTCGACACGTGTTGGGACTTATTGGAAAGTGACCCGTAAGAATTGAACTTTTTAAAAATTTCTTTCTGAGTAAAAATCAGCCGCCCACATTTATATCATTTCCCCAGATTCGGTAATCGGAAAAACCATTGATCGATGCCACATTTGAGTTAAGATGTTTTCCGGAATATCTAATATGATCCATCTTCGTTCGGTAGTTTTCATCAAAGTTGTTTTTACGAAATTGCTACTTCATAATTTCTTTAACATTAAAATTGGTTGTCATTGCCACAAGGGTCCAATCGGGCGTCTCGATGAGGTGGGGCGTTAGATTATCGGCATAGGCGTCCGAATATTTTGCTCCCTTTGTGTGACTTTAATTGATGAGAATTTGTTATTTTCTTTAGAGAATTGTAAGAATGTCTCATGACTTACATATAATACAATGTTTTGTGTGAATTTAATTGATGAGAATTTATTATCTTTGTTAGAGAATTGTAAGAATGTCTTATGACTTATATATAATACAAATTGATATGGTTGTAAGATATATATATATATATATATATATACTTTAAAAAAATAAAAAATAACAAGAAAGCATGCGATTGAGGCAGATGCGAAAGAACCCCAATATCTACCACCTTGACAAGGACATATACACGGCCGACATGGTATTCTCGGCCTGATCGGCAACATGGTTTTGCTTCCCTTGAAATTAATGTGAGGAAAGTTAATTCCAATAATAATATCAATTAGAAAATAGATAAAACTAAAATAAACCTATTTAAGTGAATCGCATATAAACAGTATTTCTCTCGCAAAGCAAGATATATGCACGTTCATACTTTGTTCCAAGGAATGCAATTTTCATTTAAGCTAATACATAGATGAGGTATATATAATTATTACAATTATGTAGATTAATGGTTGAATATGCACCACAAAAGTGTGATGCTTAATCTTAATTCTTTTAGTTTTAAAATATATTTTTTAAAATTTAAACCGTTTAGGCTTTGCTTGGCTCCACGTTTGCGTAGTTGTTTGGACAGACAAATAAGCACTACTCACGAATTTTCATCAAAACTGAAAGAAGTAAGTAGACTTAATATGTTAAACTTTTCTTGTTTTATACTTCTATTATGATACTAAAAATAATTTTCATTGAAATTTATATTGTAATAAACAATATCTTTCGAGAGAGAATATTCAACTATTAAAATTTTTTAAAATTTATAATATATAAAAATTCCAATAAATGTAGTTTTTTGAATCATATATAAATGTGATAAATGGTTTAAAATTTTTAAAAATTAAAACCATAAAAACCCAATGGTAAACATGGAGTTTCCATGCTTATGTTGAGTATTTCATCATTATTCATTGTGTATCTTTAATTTTTTATAGTTCCATCATAGTTTTATCTTTCACAATTCACACCCAGTTAACATTATTTATTCTTGCAAATTACGTCACTTGTATCACTGGCGCAGATACATGGACAAGTTAACTTTGCTCCACCCCTTTTCATTTTGAACGTTTGTGTCATTCTTTCTTTCTGTTTTTGTTTCCATTGTGGATTCGAATAACTTTTAAAGAGATTTTAGCGAGCATAGTTCCATGTGAAAAATCGTCCTGAGACGGCTACTTTTATGTTTAACGAACGGATTTTTTTCATAATTAATCCTCCAACTCTGCAAATTTGCAGATTTAATCCTAAATTTTGAATATTCACAGGAATGATCTTCTTAAAGTGCTACAACTATTAAAAAAGTGGAGCTAACTTCTTTTTTTATTGGTGTATTACATTATATCTCGATTATGATATTACAATTAAATACAATAATTCTAAAAGGGAGATCACACACTCAAATATTTAATTACAAGACTACATGTTTTCAAATATTTAAAAAAAAGGACCCAATGCTCCCGCATGAAGACAAGATTCTAACCCACGTCCCTACAGTGGAAAACCTATTGCTTACCACTAGGCTACTACCCAAGTGGCAAGTATAACTAACTTCTAAATGTATGTTTTTGCGGAACTGTCTTGAAAATGTAAGCAACCATTATTTTACACGGATAAATTTGTAAATTTTTTAACTAAGTATTATTTTTACAATATATAAAATAGGATCCTAGTGTGATGGAACCAATGTTCCTCCACGTTGCTACCGGAGCATTGTGGATTGAGCCATCACAATGAAATTGAAATCCATCTAGTCACATTGCTTAATAAAAACATTTGTCATAATATTAAAAATTATTTTAATATAGGGTGGCCATATTTGCCTAACAATATTTAATAATATGCAAAATCATGAAAAAATTAGATAAATTTATAATTATTAAAATATTTTTATAGTTGATAGGATCATTTATTCATATAAGAAGAATATTTTAAGCAGTTTAATTGTTAAAATAGTAACTTCAAAATAGATACATAAAGTGAACAATTTAAATATATTAATTTTATACTTTCATTAAATAAGACTCATGCACATACTTGATTTAAATAAACTTAGGTTGATTATTAGAACAAATAAATAAACACCTTCAAAACCCTTCAAGTAAAAGTCATAAGGAATCAAGTAATTTGTATGTATACCCTCATGATTTGATTGAAATTGCAGATATACCCACATAATTTCATTAATTGCATTTTATCCTTACATAATTTCACTAGTTTACGATTGCTATCAAATGGAAGATAGTGGGACTTAGTGAATTATTTTATTTCCAAAAATACCCTTCAATGTAGGGCACGGGTCAATGGATTCTCTTCTAATTCAACCCCATTTTGCTTCGTTAGTCATCCTTTGCTCACCTTTTCTTTTTGTTGATTTAGGGCATGATTTTTTCAAGTTGTTTTTTGTATATGAAGAATGTTAGAGTGAGTGCTGGCGCTTTCCTCACGAGGGCAGATGAGGCACTACATCTCACTCATCGCCCTGTTTACTTTTCTAATCATCAGTCGTGCATTGTTAATCGCACTGATCACTGTTTTCTTTGCCCTCCCATAGAAGTTTCCATACTAAGCAAATATCATAATATAGCTCTACACACAATTAGGGGTGAGAATAGGGGCGGGTCGCACTGGTTCAGAGTTTACCTTAAAAATTTAGTTTGACCTTATTTTTATACCAGATCGCGACAAGGTCAGTTTGACCCTCATTTTTTTAATAGATCCCGGAACAAACTTTGGGTTGCTATTAGTTCGATTTCGGGATAACGGGTCATGTAAAAAAGTGGGTCAAATAAAATAATTTTAAGAATTTATATGTCTATCAAACATAAAGATACATATGTACTAAATTTAAATATTATTTGTTTTAATATTTTACTAATTATTAAAAAATACATCATTACTAAAACAAAAACATGAGAAAATACAATATAAATTTATTAAAATAAGTTAATATACATTTATAAATAAGAGTTATATATGTGTAAATTCATTTTATTGATTTTTATATTATTTTCTGAATAAATTGATTCTTTTATTTTTTATATAGTTAATCATAAAAAATGTGAAAATTTAGAAAGAAAATAATAATAATATTTAAACATAGATTTATAATTTTTAATAAGTTAATATATAAGAGGTTGGTTAGGACTTCAAGTCGGTACATGGTAGATCCATCCCAACCCTATTTTTGAATTCAGATTAAAATTTCAAACCTATCCCTATAACAGTCTAAAAAATATTAATTTATTTGATCAAAAACAAGTCAAGTCAGGGCTGGGTCACGGTCGACCTACCTAAATTCTCACCACTACACACAATTTCCAAACAGGCAATAACAAATGAAAATCACATTATTTACAATTAATTGATTATTTTGTTTAAGTCTCATCGAAATGAAATGAATTTCATGAAGAAGTCAGTTTCATTTGTAGTTGTTCGATAGACAGGAAAGTTGAACGCAAATCAAATGAAGTTTAAAATAGGAGCCTTCTTTGGAGGACTTAAATTAATTAGTTATCTTATTTTTGGCATGATGGGATTGACGGGTGCGTAATATATTCGGACTGATACAACATTCGATAACATGTTCGGAGAGTAAGAACTATGTTCTATTTTGGATAAGATGTAACTTTGATTTGAGATTCAACAATGAATGACTGTGTGATCAAAACAATGGACGATCATAGATCATGCTAGATTTACCATGCGTGTGGACAGTTGTTTGTAGAGGCAAATTGAACGCGTTGAGATAAGATGCACTTGTTGCTGACTTGAGAATAAATTAAT
The DNA here is from genome assembly GCA_030490835.1 of Annona cherimola. NCBI lineage: Eukaryota > Viridiplantae > Streptophyta > Magnoliopsida > Magnoliales > Annonaceae > Annona > Annona cherimola. The sequence continues at coordinate 115,973,242 of CM059971.1, forward strand.
GCCAGTCTTCATCGTTTTTTATCGCTAACTATTTGAGCGGTTGTGATCATGCATTTTTCTGCCGTTGCTGCCCTTTTCATTGAAGATAATGAAGCATTAAAGCTCTAGTGCTGTAGCAATGCACCCGAACCTCTATACTTAGCAATAATCTGCTATGGTTTCTAATCAACCATCTTCCAATCTTCCTGAATTAAAGGTTGTTTTTGGAAATAAAATAATTTACTAACGTCTCACTTCCTCTTATTTGACAATAACCATTAACATGGGGGTTATCTATAATATTGGTGAAATTATGTAAGAATAATATGAAATTAGTGAAATTATGTAAATATATCTACAATTTCTGTCAAATTATATAACTACGCATACAAATTACCCTAGAGAATCCCCGACCTAGGCTTCCATGCATATATTTGGTGGGCATGGATTGCATACAAACAACCAAAACCTTCCAAAATAGTAAAAAATGCAAATATGCGAGGCAAGTGGGCTAAATCTATGGATACCCCCAAAGTAAACTGGTGTCACATTTCCTGAACTGCCACGTTTTACCAGAACGAGCGGCTGAGATCCCATGAATCGACGCCTTCGGTGGTTTATGTATTTATTTTTTTAAGCAGATCCTTCGAGTTTTTTAGATGATTACTGCTCTTCAAACCCATGTAATTTCAGTGAGCGTTAGCTGAATCGGAAAATTACGAACATTAAAAATACTGATCCAAACCGTCCATTGGGTATAAAATACATAATTTTGAATTAAAAAAATCCAATTTATTTATTATTAAAAGTCGATTTCAGATATCTGTAATCATAAATAGTAAATTTGAATGGTTGGAAATTTACAACATTCTGTTGATGACGCCGCGGAAAAGAACCTTGGTGAAAGTTGCGACTCGAATCGTATAGACATTTCCAGCAAAATCTGGCAGTGGGTTCTTTTGGATTGAAGTGTCCCGGTCAATTGAACATACCATCCAAGTGCCTCTTATCCATCTGCGGACAAAATCGCTTAACGTGCTCCCAAAGGACGGGTTTTAACGCCATGCGCGCGTGTATATGCTTGCCGTGGTTGCAGTAATGGCGTTTGTCGGGAAGCTAAACCAACGTGGCAGCCTTTTCTGGATTCCATCGCCTGGCAAACTCCTTCGGCTGTACCGGTACCTGAGCCTCTTCTCCTCTGCCTTCCATGGATTGTCTTGCGTTTGGGCCAGATCGGCCCAAAGCCTGCAGTCCTCCCCGAAATACTTTACAATAGCCCAAATACAGATCTACACACCTAAGCGAAGCTCATGCTGGGCATGAATTTAGAGAAGCAGCTCCATTTCGTAAAAACTCAAGCTTACCTTAGCCCAAACTTTATTTGTATACTTAAACCTAATCCAAACATTATTTGTAAACCTTAGAACTCATTATCCTGACCTATTTATGCAAATCAAGTTTAGGCTAAAATTGGAGTTGAAATTTAGGATGTGTTTGGTTGGGAGTAAAACTTTTGATTAATAATTTTTTGGATAGAAGTTGTTAAATTGATAGAAAATGATGTGATATAATAGCGATAATGATGAGAAGTGAAGAAAATAAAGTTAAAATAGATAGGTAAGTTGTATAGGGTAGTTGTGTTGAAATGATTGAAAAGTAAGATAGTCTGTATAAGAGAATGTAAAAAAATAATTAAAAAATAGAGTAATTATAAAAAGTGAAAAGTTTTGGATTAAAAATTTTGGTTGACATTTTTTTTTGCCCTAAACAAACACACCCTTAAGTTGGTTGTTGAAGTTAAAAGTGATAAGTTTAAAATTTTGTATGAATATAAATTAATAAATTGTTTTAATAGAAGTATGAGTTAATTTCAAATATACCCATAACATTTACCCTAAATTTCAATTATACTCACTTAGTATGAAATATTTCATATATACTTACTAAGGGTGTGTTTGGCAACAAGAAAAAAAATGTCAACATAAAACTTTTCAATCTAAAACTTTTCACTCTCCATAATTATCATATTTTTTAATCATTTTTTCACATTTTCCCATACAACTACCCTACTTTTTAATCATTTCTACATAACTATCCATACAATTAACCTATCTATTTTAACTTTATTATCTTTACTCTTTATCGTTACCCCTATCATATCACATAATTTGACAACTTTTACTCTCCAAAACTTTTCATCAAAAGTTTTATACATTTCCAAACACACACTAAGTAAACTTCAAATATCAAATATATGCAAAAATCTAACTGTCTGTGACTTCAATAGAAAACGGGTAAGATAAATATTTTCAAATGATCACAGTACCTTAATCGACCAGCCCTTTCCATTTTACCAAAATGCCCCACCATTTTCAGTCATTGCATTAAATAATCCTACTCCCGTAAGTTGCCAACAACACTGAAGGAAATCTTCTTCTTTTTTTATTTTTTATCTGCATTCTATTTCGGTTACATCTTTGGTCGCGGTCATTCGGAAGACAGGGCAAGGCCTTCTTCAATGTTTGATTATCCCTCGTCTCCAGAACTGGGAAGACAACATAGGAAATATCGTCCTTGTGCCGAAACAAATCACCAGGCTCCCTAGGCAAGACTTAAACGAATCTCACAGCTTAGCCTTTGACGCAGATGACCCGAAGCCAGGGTTGTGGGATGGCTACCTCTTCAATGAATTTGAGGGCCTCTTCTTGCGACTGCATCGTCTCTGTCCTGCAAAAATGGGTCACTTGGCCGTCGCCCACGCACCCCAGCATGTCATTCGCATCAGAAGACTCCAGGGACAGAGTGATCGTTGTTAGTAGCATCATATCATACGATGATGACAGTGGTGGTGGTGGTGGTTAATTAATTACTGGGCAGTGACGAATACCGAGGAGAAATTACAATCTCTCTCTCTCTCTCTATATGTTGTGCATAGTTAGTCATGCATTTATATGCATGATGTGGTGGAGCTGTACATGGAGTTGAATGCCTACCACCACGTGCAGCCCTGTGACGGGCCCTTGCTGCTGGCCGACATCGCACTAGATGTTAGGGAAGGACCATCACGGGCTCTTAGGCAATTTGCATTCCTGCTGCAACAAAAGCAGAGGCACTGGCTTAGGCGAAGGCTCTACCGCGACCTTCGAGGGTGAATTGAGCATCGCAGCGGAGTCGATAAGGAGACACAACTCGACGAGAGAATTTAGCGCGAATCGATGCGTGCACTGAACCCCAACGCTGCCTAATCTACTATTGATGGGATAATTGGGGAAGGAGGAATTCGAGATGGTTTTTGAGGCTTCCAACTTGGGCTGTTTCACCGGCGACCAACGGGGATTCTCGGGGCTCTCAGGGGAGACAAATGCGCAGCACCAAGCACGACCGAACAAAAGATTCTTCCGATGGTGCATGGAGGCACTATCGCCGGGATCTGCCATGAGGTGAGCGAGAGAGGAGAGAGAAAAAAAAGAAACGAGGATTCATGGTTTTTTTAAGGCTTATATATGCTTTAGGAATTTCCAGGAAGAGGGTGGACTTCATGCAGGCCATGTTCGGCGCCAGAGTCTCCATTGTGATCTTCATGCGTCTCCTCCCACTCGCCATTGTCATCAAACACGAGTTAAGGCTCTGGCGCGTCTCCGCCAGCAGGTCATCCACAACGCCACCCCAATCTCCATTGTCGTCGTTGAAAAGGAATAAAAACAGTGGGATGTGGTATATTAACGCCCTGATAGGCTGATACTCCAATCTCCATTGTCGTCCTGATACTAAAGGGGTACATTTGTCATTTCAACGCCCCATTGACAGCATTCCCGATGAGTGTAGTGGGATGTGGTATATTTGATGAGGTTTACTTAATGCTTATATATGAAATATTTTATATTTAGTGGTTATATTTGAAGTAAAGGGTAAATATTATAGGTATATTTTGAATTAACTCTACAAGTAAATATATAACCCAAGTTAAACAAACATTATAATATCATATATATTTTAAAAATTTATCTTTTACTAAAAGGATAATAAAAGAAAATTGATAAATGTAAAAGTAAACAATAAAAACATAATGTAAATGAAAATGCAAATAATATAATTTAAACATGACAAACATGCGCTCAAAGGTTAATATGAACAATATAAGATACATAAATATGAATGGGTATTATTTATATTTTACATATAATATAAGTTATATTAAATACAAATAGAAAAATCAGGTTTCAGTTTTCTTAAATTCTAATTCTTTTTTTTTATGAAATTCTTGAATTCTAATTCTAAATCATATTTACAAATTAAATTTCTTAAATTTGGATTTGACAATACTTTATTTTTCTGGGCATAAAAGGCGAAATTACAGCTCAATCAAGCATAAGTTGTGCTCCAAAAGCAAGTCAAGAGAGTTGAAGAGAGAATTATTTTTAAATGAATAATAGATAAATGAGGACGCTGGTTCAATGCACCTGCGTGCATTGAGCATCAATTTTAAATTACTAAAAATGTCACTGATTTTAAAAAATTCAAAAAAAATATCTAAAAATCTCCAAAAATAATAAAAATTTATACACATGTTAAATACACTTAGATTAACAGTCGTGTAAAAAAATTTAAAAAAAATAAAATAAATAGGTGAAGTACACCCTAGTGCATTGAACCAGCATTCGATAAATGACCGCACATTAATCCAAGAAGAGAAAGTACATTAATTATATAATTTAAGATGTCATATCAATCTACATGAATAAGTAAAGTAGATCAATGATTGATAATGAAATGTCACGTCAGTTCTAAAGATAAAAGAAAGTAATTTAATTTTGATTATTAATAGTCAAATCAGTTTTTGTCTAATATAAGAAATAAAGTACATTAATGATTATAACCAAATGTTACATCAGTTTCGAAGAAAGAAGAAAATAATTCAGTTTCAATAATTAGTAGTTATATCAGTTTATAAAATAGAGATTAGTAAGATAACATAGTTTGCTGTGATAATTAAATGTCAAATCAGTTTACCTGTCATCGGTTCCAGCAACGCTGAGATCGAAGAGGCCTAAGGGTGTGTTTGGTAATGTATAAAACTTTTGATGAAAAATTTTGAAAAGTAAAAATTGTCAAATGATGTGATGTGATAATGGTAATGATGAGTAATAAAGAGGATAAAGTTAAAATAGATTGGATAGTTATGTAGAAATGATTGAAAAGTAGTGTATTTGTATGGAAAAATATGAAAAAATGATTAAAAAATATGATAATTGTAGATAGTAAAAAGTTTTAGATTGAAAAATTTTAATTTGATATTTTCTGTCTATGGCCAAAAACACCATAAATTACGAAAGAATGAAATGAACCTATATTTTCTTGGTCCATTCACAGTTCATACAATCCCGGGTTTATCGCGACATTCTCTTCGGACATCCAACTCCTCGGCGCATGATCCGGGCTGATGTCGGTGAATCCAGACCGTTCGTTTACCTATCCGACCCGGATAAGCTCGCAAAATAGAGCATATAACAAGATCGTGCTTGCCACGTAGTAACTGTCGAGACTTCAAGATCGACAGTCAAGAGTCTACTTTGACTTCAAGATCCAGTGATCAATGGACGAGATTCTCGAAATTGACAGATCATGGATTGCTACGGGCGAGTCGACTGACCAAAACACAAAAAAGGTAGGTAAGCATCCTTCCCTCCTAAGCCAACAAAGCATCTCTTTTTTCTGCAATCAAAGCATCCCTTTTCCACGTTCCATTCTTATTTCGGCAGTAGTGCTAGTCCCCAAAGCCCATCAGCAAATGTAATTTTCATGCTGGATCTCTTTTCCATGTTCCATTCTTGAAAATTACTCAAATGCTCAGCAACTTTTTGTCCATCTTTATACTTCATATTAACAAGCCTTTTAATTAGAAAAGCCTTATTTACAGCTGATTTGCGTTCATATAGGCTTTCTAATGTTTCCCATAATTTGAATGCATCAGTTTCCTTAGCATCATGGTGAAAAACATTCTGATCAACCCATTGTCGGATATGCCCAACCACTTTTCTATTTAACACATCCCAATCATCTTGAGTTTTATCCACGGGCTTCATTCCTTTCACTTTAATAGGCAGGTAAAGTTCTTTGCAATACAAAATATCTTCCATCATTGTTTTCCATATTGAGTAATTTGATGATGTGAGTTTGAGCATTGTGAATGAAGTTTCTTCCATCTAATCCACACAAGAAATTATGCAAAAAACAAACCAGGCTTTGATACCACTTGTTGGGATTTTAGACTATCCCCTTTTGTGTAGATTAAACAGGAATAACTGATTTCAGACAATAAATATCACAAATAATTAAGAATCAAACCCACAGAAAAACACACCACAATTTTACGTGGAAACCCCTCTTTAATAAAAGGGAAAAACCACGGGACCTAGTCCAGGTAAAACTTCAACTATAGAATAATGGGATTACACTGCAATGTCTTCTCTAGTCAAAACTAGAGGATTTCATCATCACCATAAGGATAGATTTCAACATAGAAATTAACAGAGGATGGATCTCACCAAATCTAAGATGACGGCAGATTTCTCTCTCTTGATGGCCGGAAGAGATGACTGCCGCAGAAGCCTGAGCAGGTGAGAATGGAATTCTTCTCCGGTCGGAGCTGCTGCTGTTTCTCTGAAATGGGGCAGACGAACAACGACGATTTCTTCCAACCCTCACGATAAAAGAAAAGGAAAGGAGTAGGTATACCCAACTCTCTCTCTATCTCCCGTTTTCTTCTTCCATAACAACAGGTTATGCACAAGTTAGAGAAACATAAATGAGCAGGGACCACCCACTTCAATACCACGTGATTTCCTTCATGTAGGAGGAAACTGCTTAACAGGTAATGTATAAAACTTTTGATGAAAAATTTTGAAAAGTAAAAGTTGTCAAATGATGTGATATGATAATGGTAATGATGAGTAGTAAAGAGGATAAAGTTAAAATAGATTGGACAGTTATGTAGAAATGATTGAAAAGTAGTGTATTTGTATGGAAAAATATGAAAAAATAATTAAAAAATATGATAATTATAGATAGGGAAAAATTTTAGATTAAAAATTTTTCTGTCCATGGCCGAAAACACCATAAATTACGAAAGAATGAAATGAGCCTATATTTTCTTGGTCCATTCACAGTTCATACAATCCCGGGTTTATCGCGACATTCTCTTCGGGCATCCAACTCCTCGGCGCATGATCCGGGCTGATGTCGGTGAATCCAGACCGTTCGTTTACCTATCCGACCCGGATAAGCTCGCAAAATAGAGCATATAACAAGATCGTGCTTGCCACGTAGTAACTGTCGAGACTTCAAGATCGACAGTCAAGAGTCTACTTTGACTTCAAGATCCAGTGATCAATGGACGAGATTCTCGAAACTGACAGATCATGGATTGCTACGGGCGAGTCGACTGACCAAAACACAAAAAAGGCAGGAAAGCATCCTTCCCTCCTAAGCCAACAAAGCATCTCTTTTTCACGTTCCATTCTTATCCCTCCTAAGCCAACAAAGCATCTCTTTTTTCTGCAATCAAAGCATCCCTTTTCCACGTTCCATTCTTATTTCGGCAGTAGTGCCAGTCCCCAAAGCCCATCTGCTTTTCTTCAGCTCTTCCCTCTCTCTCTCTCTCTCTCTCTCTCTCTCTCTCTCTGTCTCTCTGAAGTCGCCATGGATGAAGAGTACGATGTGATAGTGCTGGGTACAGGGCTCAAGGAATGCATCCTCAGCGGCCTTCTCTCTGTCGATGGTCTGAAGGTCACAACTCTCCTTCTCTTTCTCTATCCTTTCTAGTATGCGCTTCTTTCTCTCGATGGATCTTTGGCTGGAAACCAGAGACGTTCCGGCTGTGTCGATGATTTGGCGTCGTACTTGAATTGGATGTTTTGAATTTCACCTGGTTTTGGTATTGATGTCAATAATCAGATCGATCGAATCAAAGATTTCTCTCTTCTTGCCACTTTTTGATGCTTTTCTTGCTTCCTATCACTGAATATGATCATATGAAATTAAGAAAGTACTAAAATCTTTTGTTAAGAGGAGAACGTGGTTTGATGTATTAATATACACGATATGATTCCATGTCTATTCTAAATATTTCTGAAGGATTCCAAACTAGTTACGTATACTAGCAATGACTATGCAAGGGATTCATTTTAATCGTGAAAGGAGTTTCTTTTTTTACCCCCCTCATATATTCCCAACGGGACTAGTAGAATTCTCGCTGATACCAAGAAACAAAAAATAGTTGCCCCCCCCTCGATCCGTGAAGTTTAATTGATTTCTACCGTCTCATGTTTTCACAGCTAGCCACTAAGCAGGATAAATATTGTTTTCAGATGATCCGTACTAGTGTCATTTTGACGAATTCGTCTCCTGTATGAAAAGCAAGCAGATATCATGCCAGCATCATTGATTTATCTTTAGCTCGATTGATATCCTCTAAGTTGTTCTATGTGGTTTTCGGTTAACCAGTACCGATACACACACATACTTTGTTTAATATAGGATACTGGACTGATACAATTTGTTTTGCCTTCAATGTGGTTTTCTGTTAGCCGGTACTGCTATATGTATTGTGTTTAATAGAGGGTACTGGACTGATACAATTTGTTTGGCCTTTCACACTGGCAGTTATCTATTTTTGTATTGGCAGCCACATTGTTGCCCATTGTTTTGCTAATATGTTGTTTTTTACAATACCTTTTTGCGATAGTTTCTTCTAATGTAGTAAGATAGTACGAGTGCCTCACTGATTTACTGGTACGATGTGCAGGTTCTGCATATGGATAGGAATAACTATTATGGAGGAGAGTCAACCTCACTCAATCTTATTCAGGTCTGGCAGTTGTGGAAGTCGTCAATTTCTCACATGGACAGTTAGTAAATGATTTATGAGCACAATAGGATTCTTTGTTTCAATATATTTAATACTTTCAAACATCTCTATCTGCAGCTTTGGGAAAGATTCAGGGGAAATGACAAGCCTCCTGCACATTTGGGCCCAAGCAGGGATTACAATGTTGACATGGTTCCAAAAGTATGCTTCATTACTTCAATACTTTGAGTGACTCACTAAATCTTCTTTCATCTTGGGTGGATTTTGTTTGACCTTTTCTTTCCCCCCTTTATTCTTTTTATAGTTTGCGCCTCTGACAGAACAAAGACAAAACTTGTTGTAAGATGCTCAAACAGTGTGTCAAATGTCCTTGAATACTGGGCTATTTCAAGTTGAAACTCTTGACCCTTTGGATCGTCGCACATTTCCAACATTCGCCAGGTGTAGAAATATTAAAAGGGAAGAATAATTTTTATTAATACAATGGCTATAGGGAGGGGAATAGCATGGCCAAAAGGAGAAATCATCCTTCAAGAGTGGGATAACAAAATAAGGTTCATATAGACAACTCTAGTTAATTAAGATTAATTCTCAATGAGGATGATAATGGCTGATGAATTTTGCATTTTCAATATGAGAGTATTATATTACATCTTTGATTTTGTTTATTATTTGCAGTTCATGATGGCAAATGGTACACTTGTTCGGGTCCTTATTCATACTGATGTTACAAAGTACCTGTCGTTCAAAGCTGTGGATGGAAGCTTTGTCTTTAACAAAGGAAAGGTAACCCTTTGTTTGTGATATGTTAATGAGCCTTTTTTAGGGCCACTTTATCTTTTTTGCAATTCTTATGCCTCAATGAAACAGGTTCACAAGGTTCCAGCAACTGATATGGAGGCACTCAAATCTCCACTAATGGGATTTTTTGAAAAACGCCGGGCTCGTAATTTCATCCTTTATGTCCAGAATTACAAAGAAAATAACCCCAATACACATGAAGGTTTGGATCTTAAAAGAGTTACAACAAGAGCACTTATTGAGTATGATCCTCGTCTGCCTCTATGTATACCAATATTTTACACTCAGGATATTTTGAAGTCTGTGTTGATAATGGAAGCATACGTTGGTTTTGCCTTGCATGCTTTGAAATTTATGGCCCCATGTTTTTGTAGTTTCAGACTGTTACCACATTAAGACTTTGCTTCGATGGATGTAATCCTGGATTGCCTACCTATTGTAATGTCATTGACATCGGTGATGAGGCAAATCATATCAAGGGAATTGGTTGGATGACATTTTTTGCAGCGATTGTGATTGTCATTTACAAAGAAAAGTTAGATAATACTAACACTACCTTATTTTTGTGAGAGGGAATTCTCCATATGCAAGTGTAACTCGTCATAAAACCATCTGCTACTTAAGTGAGATTTATATAATGGTCTTATCCCTGTTCCTTATCAAAGCCTACATGGTGAAGATAGACAATGCATTTTGGTTGCCAAGAGCCATCTGAAGGGCATCATGGGAAGAGGCATAGAATCAAATGGTTTAATTATGTTCATCAGGACTCAGGACTCAGGACCCAAGAACTGCATAGTCTGGGAATGAGTTTGTTCAAAGTGGCAAAGCATAAGAGAGGAGGAACATTGACATTGGCTGAACAAAGGAGGGAGAAGTTAAAATAACATGGATGAATATTGTTGGAAAAGCTATAGAAACTTATGAGCTGTTTAAGGATATGGCCTAGGAGAGACATACTATGACAAGATTCATGCACGTGTACTCCACATAGTTCACATGTTTCCTTCAAACAAAGTAAAACTTCTTGTCTGCTTTCTAATAGTTGGTTTTGCTTGTGTTACTGTCTTCCAAACTCACATAGACAAAGTTTTCACATGTGTCCATCAGTAGCTAAAACTCAATTCATCTAAGACCCTGTTTCATGATATTACTGATATCCTTGTCTGATCCAATTTGGCAGAAAATATGGTCTTCATGACGACACTGTAGATTTTATTGGACATGCACTAGCCCTTCACAGAGATGATCGCTATTTGGATGAACCTGCACTGGACACTGTGAAGAGAATGAAGGTAGGAAACATTTTGCATTCTTGTAGATGCATATCATGAGATAATTTGTCACTGTTTCTAATTCCTTGTGTCTTTCAGCTATATGCAGAGTCTCTTGCACGGTTTCAGGGTCGGTCACCATACATTTATCCATTATATGGCTTAGGAGAGCTTCCACAGGTCTGCTGTTTTTAGATGATTGTCTCTGTAAAGCATACAATGGCAAAAAAAATTTCCACTCACCTTTTTAACCAATGTTTCTTCAGGCATTTGCACGGCTAAGTGCTGTTTATGGTGGCACTTATATGTTGAATAAACCAGAGTGCAAGGTATATTTGACTTTCTTCCTGTCTGGTACAGTTGTATATGATTAATGAAGAGAGAGAGTCATTGGAAAGTGAAAAAAATTTGCGAGCATATCGTTTTCCGTTTTGAAAGATTTGGTTCTAACTGGGTTGAACATTTCAACTTTTGGGAGGGAAGTTTAATAAGGATTCAACTGAATTACATACCAGGTAGAATTCAATGAAGAAGGAAAAGTTTGTGGAGTGACATCGGAAGGGGAAACAGCTAAATGCAATAAAGTTGTTTGTGATCCTTCATACTTGCCAAATAAGGTAGTTGCTTTCATTTTCATGGTAGCTCCCTTTGGTATAGGAGTTATGATTTCAGTGAGTTACAGATTCTAAGGGTTGCTGGTGCATTGCATTATGCAACATCTTTTGACTTTGCCTACTAATCAGTTTCAGCTACAAGTTTGCTGACCTACTGCAAACAATGCTGAGAAGTGAGCCAAATTGATCTCAATGAAGTTTTGAATTTGTTGGAGGGCTTCTGGAATCAGCTTTGATTTAAAAATTGAATGCAATGTTGATGCAGAGGAAACTTGAAGTTGAAATGAGTTATTCGTGATAAGTTTTCTAAACATTCATGCAACAGGTTAGGAAGGTTGGGAAAGTTGCAAGGGCTATTTGCATCATGAGCCATCCTATACCAAATACCAATGGTTCTCACTCAGTGCAAGTCATTCTGCCCCAAAAACAACTACGTCGAAGATCTGACATGTAAGTTCCTTGGGCTTATGTTATGTGAGTAGGAATTAGAGTTACTATGTCAACCGCATGATCTTTCGTGTTCATAAGCTAGTTTGGAATTATTTTGTGATGACAGTAGAAAGGGGATGGTTTGTTAAGCTCCCTCTTAAGGCTGTTCCAAATAGCTGGGACAAGGATATTTTGATCTTGTTTCTCTGCTGTCCCTATGAGTTAGTCTTATAGTTTACTTGTCGATGGGTATGTGAGCTGTTCATATGAGGTGCTTGTCAGGTGGAGGCATGGGGCCAGATTGTTTAGTCAACTCAAACTATACTTCTTGTTGAACCACACGTAAAGCAACAAGAGTTTATTGAATATTCATTTGGTTGATCTGCTTCTTTCTCACGTTTGATAGCCTGATAATTAAGATAACCTATGAACTAGAATGATAGTCTCTTTTCTACTCATACTGTTTGCTCTTGGTAGGCTACACATGTAAGGAAACAATAAAAAGGGTAAAGGAATTTCTATGCATTTGTCACTTAACTGCAATTCTTGCTCCTTGATGATTACAGGACTTGAGCTAGGCCAATTGCTCTTGGCATTTAGTCTATAAGTTTGTAACTGCTTGGGTCTGTTATACAGTCAAAGTTTGTCTTGTGTGACTCAAATTGGGTCGGCTTAAGAGAGGGACTGGCCAACTTTATTAGATGTATTTTGTTGATGAATGGTTGAAACTAATGATCCTCTTTCCACTTGTCCTGGACAGGTATCTATTCTGCTGTTCATACTCACACAATGTTGCTCCCAGAGGCAAATTTATTGCATTTGTCTGTGCTGAAGCTGAGACTGATCGTCCTGACATAGAACTAAAGCCAGGAATTGAACTTCTTGGACCAGTAGATGAGATATTTTTTGACATTTACAACAGATATGAGTCAGTCAATAAACCATCTTTAGACAACTGCTTTATCTCAACGGTATCTCTCTTTAATTTTGCAATTTTTTTTTTTTTTTTCAGAAATGTTATTGTTGCTAGTGAATCTAGATTCCCATTGATGATTCCTGTGACATTGGCAGAGCTATGATGCAACCACGCACTTTGAATCAACTGTCATGGATGTGCTTTCCATGTATACCAAGATCACTGGCAAGGTAATAAAGTTTTCTTTCGTCATTTCATTTTCTCTCCCTTCTGTACAACAAAGCAAGGATGCAACAACATCAACGGCCTGCTTGAGACCATGGACCAAATATATCATCTTGAACATACTTATCTGGTCAGCTGTTAGGAGAATGACCTACTAATCAGGATTGGTGATTAGTGATCCACTGCCTTGTGTTTTTGAATGAAATAGGATCTAACTGAGTGTGATCAAGTGGTGAATCAGATCAGAGTTTTTAAGTGACAGATCATGGTATTAGTTCAGTGTGGTTCATGTTAACGTGGCTAACTTGGACAAATTTTGTTGCGTGGGGGTCTTGAGTCTTAAGGTGTGTTTGGTAATGAATAAAACTTTTGGTGAAAAGTTTTGAAGAGTAAAAGTTGTTAAATGATGTGATATAATAAGGGGTAATGATGAGTAGTAAAAAAGATAAAGTTAAAATAGATAGGTTAATTGTATAGGAAAATGTGAAAAAAAGATAAAGTTAAAATAGATAGGTTAGTTGTATAGGAAAATGTGAAAAAATGATTAAAAAATATGATAGTTGGAGAGAATGAAAAGTTTTAGATTGAATAGTTTTAACTTGACATGTTTTATTAATTGCCAAACACACCCTTAGAAATGTTCTATGCCTTAACAAAACTAGATGTGATAAATGAATTGAGGGATGGGCGATTAGCCCTTATGCTGGTACCCTCTGCCATGGCCCCTGGTATTGTTACTGATTCAGCTGCAAACTGTAGCCCTGACTTTTCAATGTTATCCTCTAAGGAAATGAATGAACCCTTTGGTGGTGTCATCCCCATCCGTGTCAAAGCCCACGATAGTTGTTATAACATTGGCACTCGTTGATGCTAGTGTCTTAACCAGGCTGAAACACCATTGCTAATATGAGTCTATCAAGAAGTCTTGTGGGAATAGGCAAAATGAAGGGAACGGAAACAAGTGGTGTTCTTGCGATATAATCAGAGTGAATGTGCAATGTATGCAATCATATATGCTTAGAAGTTAGAACCAATGCTTGATTGGGCTTCACATTTAGGCCTGGCTGTCGCATGATTTACTCATTTTAGCCGTTTTTGATTTTGCTAGCAGGTTCTTGATCTCAGTGTGGATCTAACAGCCGCCAGTGCTGCCAAAGAGTGAGTAGATATTGAGATACAACAATGAAGATGCAAATCTAACGAGAAGTGATGTATAAAAACCATTAGGTGATATTCGATTATTATTGACTGGTCTCTTTGTCGAACCCAGCACGGCCGTCTAAAGATTTGGATCATTGCCTTGACTTGGTAAACCAACCTACCTCATTCTCACTGGGGATTCATGGGCGAGACCGAGCTGATGTTGCTCAGTCATTTCTTTCTTATTTCATCTCATCCATGGAGCTGGGGAAATTTGAGGGCATTTTGGTGGTCGGCGTAAGTAGGTTTCTAATCGAACTGCCACCAAACGGCTGCTGCGATTCTGATAGCCTGACTAATGCCAATGTACTGACGGGGATGCCTTTCTTGAAATTCAGGGTGTGTTTGGTAATGAATAAAACTTTTGATGAAAACTTTTGAAGAATAAAAGTTGTCAAATGATGTGATATTGTAGGGGTAATGATGAGGAATAAAAAGAATAAATTTAAAATAAATAGGTTAGTTGTATTGGTAATTGTGTAGAAATGATTGAAAAGTAGAGTTGTTGTATAGAAAGATGTGTAAAAAAATAATTAAAAAAAAGTAGTTATAGAAAGTGAAAAGTTTTAGATTGAAAAGTTTTAACTTGACAACTTTTGCAAATTGCCAAACGCACCCTCAAAGCTCAATCGATGCGCGACGCAAAACTCAATCTACCCATTGCATTGCATTTTGAATTATTTGTAAAATCCAAATTTCATGCAAATTAAATATGTGCATCAGCCCTTACCTAATGAAGGTATAAATTAACGAAATCGAATCATTTTATTCCTTACCTAATAAGGTATAAATTAACGAAATCAAATTGTTTTATTTATATATTGGGTATATTTGGTATTTGATAAAATTTTTAAAACTTCTTAATGAAATATTTTTGATGTAAAATTTTTTGAAATGAGAGAAATGATGAAATATGATGAGTAATAGTAAGGAATAAATAGAATAAAGAAAATAGGGTACTTATATGCGTAGTTGTAAAGAAATGATTAAAAAGTAGGGTAATATAGGAAGATGTGAAGAAATGATTAGAAAATAAGATAGTTAGGATTATATTGACAAAGTTACAAGAATGCTAGACAAACTCATAGATTTTAAAGTCTTTTCAATGATTTAAAACATCATATCTTTATAAATGAATTTGTAATATATTATTCGAGAACTTTTCTTATGCATCTGGCCTAAAAAGGGTCCCATATGTACTTAAATGTATTGTTATTTTATATAATTATTCATTCGTATGTAAATTTTATAGCAAATGGTTTATATTAAAAAAAACAACTTCAAAGTTATTATTTACATTAAATTATTTTGTTACACTAAATTGGTAATATTTTTAAATGAGTCTATACACATATCCATTTAGGATGAAAACTTGTATGGTAATAGAATACATAATTTTAAATATAATGAGTGTGGTAAATTATAATTTTATGATCATATGGGGTCCATTTTGAAGTAACTGCATCGTAATTTTAGTATATAGTGAAGTGACACTTAAATATTTCTCATATTATATAATTCTACTATATGAGCGCTGCTCCTATGTAATTCAATTACATAGAAGTGGGGTTATATCTCTTTCAATTTTTATATTTTTGATGCTTGATGGAAAATTCAATTCATTTATTATATTTAATATTATTTATTTATATAAGAGATTTAAGTTTCATTTAAATCAAATATGTCCATGGGTCACATTTGTTAAAAAAATGCATATATTTATGTGTAAATTAGGAAAATATTTAGATCTATTTATATATATTAGAATATAATAATATTTTATATAATAATTTATCCATATGATAATGATATTTTAGATGGTTTAGATGTTGAAAATACTATTTAAATTTTTTTTATTATCAAATTTTTTTATTACTTTAATTTTACATATTTACAGATGGAGCTTATATACAATGATATTAAATAAATGAGGAGGTTTTTATAATAATATAAATGATACTAAATATAATAAATCAAGTGGATTTTTTATTAGGTATCGAGATTTTAAAATTGAAGAAAATTATGTAAAAGATGGGTTTCATAAAACCGAGCTCGTTAATATACATACATATATACACACACACACATATGTAAGTATATGTATATATATGAATGGATCTACATGCTTTTCATAATTTTAGAGATGTCCCACTTAATACTTTGACTGAAATGATTTTTGGCATCATGATAAAATAAAAAATGTCAATCAAAATAAAGCGAATTATATTCATTTAACAGTCAAAGTGGACCATTGAAACGCACTGCCCATAAAATAATAAAAAATACCATAGAACCACTGCCGTTGGCAAATGATTACGAGAAATATAGCAAAAGGAGTGAAAGAATTTCAATCCTGCAATATGTAATTAGAAAAATCCGTTAGTAAGAACCATGGATTGAGAAGACCATGTGAGAAAGTGGATAGAAAGAGGCAACTGCCATTTCATTCGGCGTTAAGAAAAACGTATTGAGATTTGAGAGGCCAATGCGAGAAAGCGGATAGAAAGAGTGTCATATCTAATACCTCTGTTGCTGTTTATGGTCCTGCCATCAATCCTTTCCAGGCAAGCAGTTTACCAGGGAAACCAAATTTTAATACTAAAATTCCACTTGGTGATTAAACTTGGTTGCCATGAAAGGACATGACTGGCCTGCAGCCACGTGATTGCTGATTAGGGGTTGACAGAACAGAATGGCACATGAACCAATAAATTGAAAACCGATTGGTTTAATCATTAGGTTTGGCTTTGATTTCGTCTTTCTGCTCAAGATTCAGCATAATTTCTGCTAGGAGTTTTCAACTGCTACCTTCAGCAGCTTGCATTGGCAATTTCTACCAAAAATGGTCTGATTTTACTTTTTGTCTTGTTTGTATGAAACAAAGCCATACAGAAGAACGCGCGTACGCATACATAATTATATAAAAGAATATATATTAAAATATATATCATAACCTAATGTTAGGTTCGTATGGATCTTGTTCAAGTAAACCCTCGCAATCCTATTTTACATTAGGATTACAACCAAGTTTTCAGATAATTGGCGCAACAGGCTTTTTTTTTTTTTTTTTTTTTTTTTTTTTTTTTTTGTCCCGTGCCTTTTTTTTGGGGGTAAAAAAAAATCTTGCTTTCAGACGAAGTGTTTTGCTATTGCATCGCCTTCAAAACTGGTCCCCGTTTTTCTAGTTTAAAGGCGATTCAAATTTCAACCACGATTAAACCAGTGACTGGGTATGAACTAGTCGTGGTCCGATCCAGTTTTCAAATAACTGCCCTTTTTTTATTTTTTATTTTTTATTTTACTGAGGGTACAAAGAACTGCTCTTGGTTTAACCCGTAAAGTTGAATCCTAGCAAGAACGGGTTTTTCTTCCTGCGCCTTTTCCTCACTTTGCACGAAAATTATTTTAACCCCCTTGAAATTATAAAAAATATTTTTAAAGTATGACCAGTTGTAAAATCACTATATAACAATTGCTGCCTCCGGCCAACAAACAATCATCCTCCACCACTTAAAAATTGATCCCTCTTTCACCAATGGTCTTGGATCTGACATTGTTTGAAGCGGCTCCATCAAGCGATTACAAGGACAAAGCAAAAGCCAAAAAAGAAGAAGAAGTGTATTTACACGTCAGGATTAGCTTCCTCTGGTACCACAATCAGAGTTACAGCCCTATCGTTTGCTCGTTTCACCACTGCTTTCAGTGGTTTCCCAACCTTGTCTCCCATTATTTCGATAATCTGTCAAATAAATGAACAAACAATGAAATAATTAGAAAAAAAAAAAAAGAACAGGGTAGATGCTGAATTTCAATGGCTGCAAGCATGTTCTAGTACGAACAAGTTACAGTATCAACCAAATAAAAAAAGCACAAACACCCACACACCTGGAACTAACAGACCTCTCAACCCATTGCTCCCAACTGCTGTTTCTGAGTGCCATTCACATGATCCACTTGGTCTATGTTCCTATCAATTCTATGTTTAGATTGTGTCAAAATTGCTTCAGTCCTAACCTTCTAGTTTTCCAACACATCAACCCTGACAGCATCATTCCACTTGCATGTTGTACTTAATCACTTGCGTTCCATCCATGAAACATATCCAGTTGTATAACCATCCTATAAATCTTTTTTAAGTGGTCATTTTGTATCATTATTATATCAGCAGAAATAATCACTCATTTCTATTCTTAGGGCTGTTGATGTGCACTCAATGTAGTCATTTTTGTCCGATCGCTACTAAGAAGGTAAAACCCTTGGATTTAAGAGCATTTCACAATTTAGGGAGCTTTGAATTTACTCTCTCATTGATCTATCAAAAAATTTCAAAAATTTCCATCAACAAACACACACCAAAGGATGTCCTCTTGTGTGAATACTGTGAAGCAAATGCATGATTGCAATGTGTACTTAGTTGCATTTCGTCAGGTAAGCATGCTGATGAACATGCTGCAACAACGGGAAGGAGAGAGTCTCACCTCACTGATGCTTCCAACAGGCTTCCCTGCAAATTCAATGACAACATCGCCAGGGCGGAACCCAGCACGGTCAGCTGGAGACCCAGGAGTGACCTGGTTAACAGCTCAGTAGAAACACAAAGCAGATTAGTACAGCCTTATGCTCATAGACATGGCTATGCATCCACATAAATAAACAAAGTGATGGTTCATTAGACTTGAGACCAAAGTAAATTCCTGCCCTCGCATTTATAATATATATGGGAAATACGTCCATGGTGCATGCCCCACCAAAGTGAATTGGCAGTACCATCCCATTTGGGCCCCACCTTGATATCATATAGAATCAGATCCTGCCAATAATCTTATCATTATCTATTCAGCTAGGAACTCAAAGACGACAAAATAAAAGGCTTATGTTAATTAGATAATCGAAATCAATTTGAGAGAAAATCTCAACCAATACATAATAGTTATTATACATAATTATATATATGAAAAATATTCTAGTGCACTTACACTGCACCGTGTAGTCCATGCATTGTGGTGCTCACTTGATCATAAATAGGAAATTTACTCCGCCCATTATATTTAAAATTATTCATTTTATTAGCATACCAATTTTCATCTAAATTAGATATGTATGGGACCCATCTAAAAATGGTACAAAATCAACGTGATAAAATAGTTTGAAATAAATAACAATTTTAAATTATTTTTTCAACATCTAAACCATCTAATATATGTTTTTTATATGGATAAATGATTATATAAAATATCATAACATTCTAATATGTGTGGACTTGAATGACTCTCTCTCTCTCTCTCTCTCTCTCTATATATATATATATATATATATATATATTAAGAATCAGTTGGACTCAGCCGCAAGAACCTTGCTGTATTCAACTATCTTAAGGTTTTATTAAAAAAAAAAAAAAAAAATTAAGAGTCTTGCTGTATTCGACTATCTTAAGGCTTTATAAAAAAAATGAGAGTACGGAGGGCTTACCATTGGTACAAGGATCCCTCTACTCACATCTGGAAATGTATTGTCTCTTTCTTTGAGCTGAGAAATAATCAGGTCGTTAAGATCCAGCATTTTCAATCCAAGCCATGGCCGAACAACTCTCCTGCATTTTAGTAGAATTTGTATTGATCATATGTTTGCATTAGAACTCATAGACTTGTGCAAGAACCTGCAATGTTCATTTTATTTTCCACAGCATCTCATGTAAAACTATGTCGCAACTCCTGAGCATGTGTTTGGGTGCCCTACCATTTCCACAAACAATTACTAGGGCATGCCTTGGTGCAAGATTGATGCTTGGGTCTATAACTCTTTCTTTTAAAGCATAATGATTTCCATTGAAGTAGAAGCTATGGATCTAATGTGTCACATGAAGGAAAGAACACACCAATCTGAGAGAACTTTTAAGTACCAGCTCCATGATTTTGCTGTTCAGGCATCTTTTTTTCTCCCAATAATGGATCCAGATAGAGCTAAAGTGCTTTCTGACAACTTCTGGAGCATTTGAATTGCGAAATTTATGACTATTACTTTCTGGCGAGGCACAGAAATCTTGTCATTATTAATCCTTTTGGAGGTGTTATATATTTATTATAATTCTTTCTGGAACAGGGAAATTGGATCCTTTTTTTCCATGGGAAATGAGAAGGTCGATATCAACAGTATCACAGACATCAAACCTTTTAATGGTTGAAGGGTTATGTTGATTGCCATATGCCATGAAAACAGTTTCCAGTATACCTTTTCAACACTAGCTACAAGATGTTAGGAGACTGATAAATGTTGCAGAATTCACAAAGAATTATACACATGGATGGCGGCTTCTTTCATTACAGACGGCCATAGGAGTCTAGAAAGAAAAACAGCAAGTACAACTGAAAGCAAGATTATACCCATTCTTCCTGAATTGCTCAACAATCTTAGCAGCAGCATCTATTGGCACTGCAAAACTCAAACCATCTGCAGCCATGATCTTCATGATATTAATTCCCACAACCTCTCCATCAAGATTCACAAGAGGTCCTCCAGAATTACCCTGTGAAATGCACAAAGGAAATCATGATCATTCAGTTTCCAATGCAATAAGACCAGAAACTCTGGTTTGAAGCTTTTTAAATCAGAATTTTGCTGCTTTTTCTTGCTTTTAACGAAAAAAAGTTCCAAAAATCGGAAGTGCAGCCAAATATGTAGGGTTTATAAGTTTTCAGTTTTCATAGCAGATGCATTGTTGGAGAAAGAAGCAGCAGTGGGAGAAAAGGAATACAAATCTTGGATGGTATTTTAGAAGCTAATCTCCAAGTGAATCTTTAACCAAAATGCTTATGGGTTTTCAGTTTCCATAGCAGATGCATTGTTGGTCCCACAGGTTTCTTTATTTTCCAGCTTAACTCCATAACTATCGATTTTGAATATTCAGCCTTGATTACATAGATAATCACTGTCTTCACCCAACTCAAATACCATTTGGCAACAAGAAGTGCTATTAACTTTTCTAAAGAAAACAATTCTTATATCAAATTCTGACATGAAAAACTGTACATATGCAACAGATACATGGTGTAAGAGTAGCTGTTTTCAGTTGCATCCCTTAGATTGCCCACATAAAAGCCTTGATCCAAATCATGAGCCTGGTGGCAATTCCTTCTCCCTGTTTCCAGCATCATGCCTGCCTAAGATTCACATATAGTTTTTAGACCTTTACAAAACAATAGATGCATCTTGGTCACAATTTTTCCAGCCCTTCAATTTTTGGCATTGGTAAATGGGAGACCTAGAGAATAACAAACCCTGTCTCCAGGTCTACCCAGTAGCCTTGCAACATGAAAGAGTGGATTAACGAAACTAATAGTAAACAGTTATTAGAATGTGATTGATCTATATTTTTCCAAATGATAAGACATCAACAGTTTTTTAGTTTCTGTAATTCAAAAAAGATCTAGAGCAATGTTGCATCTATAAAGCAGTGTAAGATATTTGAGAAACAGAAAGGCAATCCACATTTCACATCATCTGTAAAAGAAGTTTTAACATAAGATCTAAAACAAGGTCCTTACTACATTGATAGCACAATCAGTCTGTAGATACTCCCTCATTCCTCCAAGGCCTAAATCACTGCTCTTGCGGTCAACACAGCTGGGCACAAGGCATTAGGAGAAATCAGTATAATTTGACTAAGGTTATTGCAATTAACAAAGAGAACTAATCATATGCAATAAAGACAATACTAGCATCAACTGAATAGGATGATGTCGAAGCTACTGAAATAGATGGAAGGCGAAGGCTGAAAAGACAAGGAAAAAGACAGTAAGAAAAAGAAAATCAGAGGATTCATTAAGGGAATGATTATGAAAGAGCAGTGACATTGCTCATCATGTATCGTTGAAGATGGGGGATCAAACAATTATGATGATGATGGTGACAGTGACTAACAAGCGAATCTAAGTCTTGTAACAGACAAGGAATGCCTTTATGCCTAGAATTACAAAATAACTAATAAGTGGAATAACTACATAATAACTTTCTTACTCAAAAAAAAAAAAAAAAAAAAAAAAAAAAAAAAACACATAATAACTTTCTTAAGGCCTTACCTGACAATTCCAGCAGTGATTGTATTTTGGAGAGAAAGTGGACAACCCAAAGCAACCACCCAATCCCCAGGACGAAGCTTACCTGAGGACCCAAATTTTGCTGCTGGTAGTGGTGTTCTAGACTTTATTTTCACAACAGCAATATCAGAATGCAAATCAGAATTTACAACAATGCCCTCAAATGTTCGGCCATCTTGCAAAGTCACATCAACCTGCCAATTTTATGATCTCAGCAGCCAAAAGGTCAATAATAAATGAAAAAGTTTGGTACATAAAAGTAAAGAAAATAAACTCTGAAGAACTTAAGGAAAAAAAATATTTTCAACTATGTTATGACAAGTAATCAAAATAAGCCCTTAAATATGGATAAGATGAGGAACATTGGGATTATGGATTACTTGCAGCCATCCAGCCAATTACGAACTGACTCTTTTGACAAGGTCAATTGTTAAAGAAGAAAAAAGACGGGGGCAAAAAATGGAAAAGGCCACAGGATTTTGATGGAAGGTTTCCCACAAAGAAATTTTCTTACAATGAAGCAAGCATGTGAAACACGAATACAAGAAGCAATAAAACAGAGAACAAGGAAGGATTTTTTGACAAGGTCAGGTGTAAATTTTAGAACAAGCACTACTAACCTTTGCCTTGGAAATACTTTTTGTGCTTATGAAGTCTACCACAACATGAGCACAAGTTAAGATGGTGCCGTCAGGATCTATAATTGTTCCAGAGCCTATACTTTTCCCAAGAGTCATTCCATGGAAACCTGTGAAGGGCATTTAAAAACAGCTCGTAACCTCCAATTGCTGTTTATGGGTAAATGCCTTCGAGGACATTTGAGTTGTAATCAGACAAACAGAGAAGGCAACCTTCCACCTTGTGTTACCGAAATATTAACAACAGCAGGTCCAGCAGTAGAAGCAGCCATAGCAATGGAATCTCTGCCCAAACACCTAGGACAACACTTTTTGCCATCTGCAGCATCATTCCTTGATGGGAGAGAGTCCGCCACAGAAAAATATGGCTTACTAAGATTTCCTGGAATTTTCAACACATAAAAACAACGAACTATTTATTAAACCATTCACAATAAAAACAGCCAGCCATTTCAAATCTAGAAAAGTTCCAAACCTGAACCTATTAAGTCCATTGAATTCAACCGGGTAAATTCTTGCAGTGACTTCCATGACTGTGCCAGCAATCCAGCCAATGGCTGGGAAACTGACAAACTCATTTCTGAAAAATTACCCATGCAGACGATCAAAATATATCTGGTTAAGGCACCAATGAGCAGTAAATGTGTACATGCATAAGGAGACAAATCAGGCAATAGGGTTCTACTCTTTCAAGGCATCAACAGGGAGAAAAGTGATTTTTAAGTAACCTTATCAAAGGTTTTATAAAGTTTATCCGTCCTCCATCTAGCACTTCTAAAACTAAAGAACGGGAGACTGGAGGATTCCAAATTCTCCTTTTGTTTGAACTGCCCTGGCAGTGAGTGAAGTGGTTCTAGTAGCCAACAAGGCAGCTTTTCAAGTATCACCGTATCCATGACCGTGATTGACTTCAAAGATGATTGGAAATAGTCGAGCTTCAATTAGTGAAGAAAACCAAATCTTACAAACAAAACGTAATCCGTACGAGAGCACGCTAGGCAAACCTGCATCGCTGTTGTAGTCATTGGAGCATACGGCGCCGGCAGTGCCAACAGCAGCCAGAGCTAAAAGCCGCGCGGACAAGCTTCGGTTGCCTGCGGAATCCCTCTTGGGAAGCGGCGGGAACAAATTCCTTATCTGTACGAAAGAAAAATGGCGAAATGAGATTTCACTGAAATGGGGATTTGATGCAGTTTGATTCCGGAGATGGGAGTGGTTCGTTGGGGAATCGCTTACAATAAATCGCGCCATCAGAGCCGGAATCACGATTGGACCGGGAATTAGAAACGGAATATTGTTCTTAGATTACGAGAAAGAAAATTAACAGAAATCAGAAGCCTTGAAAGACGAATTTGACCGGTGGAGCATTCCCTCGCTTAAACCCTGTGCAGCGTCCCGGTTAAGACTAAAACCCTGCGGCCTGCGGCCAAGAAAGAGGAGAGATTTACTTGCAGGGGTTTGGCAACCAAATTCGCCCGTCACAAAATTTTCAAGGTGGGCTTGGAATGTCATAAAGTCATGAAATTTTTTATAAAAAAATTATTGGCACAAAAGTTCGAGGAGTGGTTTTGGGCTGAGCAAATGTACCGTTTGGCCTATCTTAAACTACCTATTTATAATAATTTTTAAAATTTTTTCCTTTTACAAAAATCTCAAAAAAATATATCAAAAATGGTAAATCTTAGTTTTTATGTCAAATATATTGAGATAAACAAGTTTACGAAAAAAAGTAAAAAAAATATTATAAATAAATTTTTTGGGACGGGTGAAGCGAGACATTGGCGTAGTCCAAATTAACCGGATCATTCTTCTAGAAGATTTTAAAACTAAAGAAAATAATGTGAATATGTGATATGATAGTGATAATGATTATGAATAAAGAAAATAAAGTTAAAACAGATAGTTTAATCGTGTGGACAAACGTGTAGAAATAATTGAAAAGTAAATCAATTATATAAAAAGATTTAAAAATAATTAAAAATATAATAGTTGTTGCAAATAAATAAAAATTAATTTACAAAATTTTATGAGTAAAAAGAATAAAGTCAAAATAAATAAGTTAGTTGTATAGATAGTTATAGAAAAATTATTAAAAAATAGGATAGTTGTGTAAGAATGTGTAAATAAATAATTAAAAATGATAATTGTAAAAAGTAAAAAGTCTTAGGTTGGAAGTTTTTTGTGGAAACAGACACATATGTGAGTGAATAATTAAAAAATGATAATTGTAAAAAGTCTTAAGTTGGAAATTTTTTTTGTGTAAACAGGCACACCCTAGTAACTTCTTAAAATGGTTATCTGTCTAGACAAATTTAAATTGCTACAAAGATTTATTATTTTTTAAATTACGAAAAGGGTGCATCAAGTATTTTTGGTTGGACCAACGGTTGGGTACCTCGGTTGGCACGTGCCATGGCTTGATGTTAGGCAGTTCATGGGATCTTGTTTGAAGAGTTAATCTTCTCCTTTATTATTGTAAGCTCATTGTAAGAAAAATAAGAAGGATTTGTTCGCGTAAGCACCCTGTTAGAAAATAACAAGAATTTTTTAACATCATTTGTAGTATAAGATGATTTGAGATATTGTAATACTGATTGAAAAAAAATACCTTTGGTTGGGATGATTTGTAAGGTACCTTATGTACACTATATTAAATTTATTTTTTGGATTTGGTTATTTGATAGCTAATTTTTCCATGTTAATTAAGAATACAATGAACATATAGCCAATTAGCATGGAAACTTTTCTATTTTTCTCAACCATCAATAATTTTTAAATTAAAAATGATATATTAGCCCCAAGGTTTTCTCCCGCAACCTCGTACATTTTGGTCCATCCCTTGTATATTTAATTACACTATAACAATACAAAGAAGTTATTCATGTCATTACTTATGGAGGACCGATCTTTTCAGACCGGTCGGAAATCCGGTGATTTCCGACCGGTCCAAAATTTTATTTTTTTTATTTTTTTTTGAAAAATAATTTTATAAACTTGTTAATCTAGTTATATTTAATTTATAAACCAAGTTTTATCATTTTTAGATATGTATATATATTTATTTTGGATTTTTAAAAACAGGGATATTTAAGTCATTTTAAATATTCTTAAAATGACTTAAATACCCCTGTTTTTAAAAATCCAAAATAAATATATAGATATATCCAAAAATGATAAAACTTGGTTTATAAATTAAATATAACTAGATTAACAAGTTTATAAAATTATTTTTCAAAAAAAAATAAAAAATAAAATATTTTTGGACCGGTCGGAAGATCATGCGTCTTACTTATGCTTATTATATTATTAAAATAATATATTTTAGTTGAAAGAAGTTGTGCACACAATCAATGTAAAAGACTATATAATAAAAAGATAAAAATTTATTTTACCAATATTTAAAATCATTTAAGATTTAGATTATTATTTTATATGTGTAAAATTAAAATTTAAAAAATTAAATATTTGCTTGCTCTTTTATAAATTTAAATTTTATTGAAAAAGTTCTTTATGGTTTCAATAACAGTTTATTTACTTCAATGATGCATGAGAATATCTTCTATTAATAAAATAATTCAAATTTAAAAATATTGCTTTTGTTCTTTTGGTTATTTTATGTCTACAGGCACTTTTATTGTAAAGGAGAAATACTAGAACATTGCTACAATTGTTTTTAAATTACAGATCTAAACACTTCAAAAAATTTTCTGGATGATAACTTTTTATGCAAGTTTTATTTGTAACTCAAATTTTCAAAAAAACATAAATTTAAGAACTTGGCCAAACAAGCCTAAAGCTTGTACCAGAAAGTCCTTAAGCGAAGCAAATAGAATGACTGTTGACTAAAGTAGATAAAGTGAATGAAGTATGGTATAAAGTTTATGCAAGAAAGTACTTTAGTGTTGCGACTAAGATGTTCAAAGCTTCATTTGGTTGGGTGGTTCGTTCATTTTCTAGTGTAGCAAGTTGACAAGAGTTTCACTTTAGGTATGGAAGGTTCAGGAGAATGTTTCATTGCACAAAACTCCATTTTTTAATATGTTTTTTTGAATTTTTTTTAGAAGATTGTTAACCTAGGTCCTAGATGTATTTAATTCATGTGTTAAGTTTTATTTTTTAACATATATAAATATTTTTTTAATTTTTTAAAAACAAAGGTATTTTAGTCATTTAAAAATGGCTAAATTACCATTGTTTTAAAAAAATTAAAAAACATATATGCATATATACAAAAATTATAAAATTTGGCTTATAAATTAAATACAACTATGCTAATAATCTTATAAAAATTCAAAAAAATATATAAATTTTTTTTTGCATCTTAATGCATTAAAATTTCAATGAATCAGCGTACACTACAACATTCTCCGAAAGTTCAAGTTTCAAGTTTTGGTTTGAGAAGTTTATTTTCCATTTTTAAAGCAATATATTCATAGCTACTTAGTTATTAATATTATCAAATTCATATCTTCTGATGTATACTGAGATTTGAGTTATAAATACAATAATTAAAACAAAAAGCATTTTTAGACAACTTTCTTTACATGAAAAGTTTGTGCAAGTTACTTGTTTGTTCAAAGAGTAACTTTTTGATGAAAATTCAAAGAGTAATTTTCTTTTATGGATTCAAAGAGTAATTTTAAGTGCACTAAAAAAGTAGTAATTGTAAGAAGTAATGTCAAAATATCAAATGCGGAGCTAAACAAAGTCAAAACTTTTATTGCTATTTGGATACGCAACTTAGGTTTGATTGACCTAAGCTAGCTTGATCTAAGTCAACATTTTTTAGTATTTGTATATGACAATTTGAAGATTTAGATTTATAAATTGAGCATGAAGTCAATCCAAATTAAAAATAAGTCGAGTTTTAGGTTGGGAGGGGGGTTGTTGTAAACTTACCCAACTTCGGATTCTAGCATATATTAGGAAAAAAAAGCACGGAACGTGTAGCTTTGATACAAATAAATAAACTTTCTGGTAGTTTTTTTGTTATTAACCATGACAATTATCTTGAAAATAATATTCGATCTATTATTTTGTAAATAATTATTTAATATAAACGTACTTCTAAACTGAAAATATAATCTTTTTTATGTTTATTAAATTCGAATATAAATCAATGAGACTAATCTAGATTTCAACAAAAACTTTACTCAAAATTTTTATTGGAATTCTCACCCAAATTAAATAACCTCACTTGAAACTCGACTGACATACTAAGTGCGTGTTTAGAAAGTGATAAAACTTTTGGATGAAAAGTTTTTGTGTAAAAGTTGTTAAATTGATAGAAAATGATATAATATGATAAAGGTAATGATGATGTGTAAAAAGAATAAAGTTAAATAGATATGCTAGTTGTATAGGTAGTTGCATAGAAATGATTAGAAAATATAGTAGTTGTATAAGAAAATGTGAAGAAATAATTTTAAAATGAGATAGTTACGAAGAGTAAAAAGTTTTAACTAGAAATTTTATCAAACATATCTTAAGACTAGAGTTGAGTATGTAGAAAACTACAAATAGTATTGTGTTAGAATCTAGGTTTACATGTTAAACATTGGGTGCTAGGTACGTAGAATTAAATTATTAAAACGCAATTGCATATTCATAAATTTAAAAGTGAATATCACATATACTCATAATTATTCTACTTGTGCCAATGGATTTTTGAAAAAGTCAAATATACATATGTATTTTATCTAAATTTACATTCATATCCATACCTTTATGTGTGCTGATAAATATGTCTAAACGTAATTATAAATTTATAAATAAAAATCACCAAATGATATACAATTCTATAGCCGGAAAACCATAATACTATAGCTATACAAGTATTAAAATTTCATTTGAATTTTTTACTTAGAATTATAATTAAGTCTTGAGCATCTTTGTCATCTTACAAAAATAAATAGAATTTTGGATGAAAGTACGTGGGTATAAGTAAAATTATGGGTATATTGAAAATTTACCCTAAAAGTAATAAATAGCCTACAATTTTTAATTAAAATAAAAATTGAATCTTTTTTTATCGTGAAATTTGAATATTATTTGGCTTGAATTAGGGTGGATTATGAGAAATAGGGCTCTGGTCTCGTGGACTTCGGAACCGGGTCGGATTTTGGTAAATGGATGCACACCGACCCGAATTTTGTGCCAATCAGGCCATTTCATTAGCGTGAAAGCCCAGCAACGTACTTATGTTTCTTCGCTACAGAAGCTTCTTTTCCCGCCAGCAGCCGTGAGCCCTAGCTAGCAATCTAGCATTGCAAGTGAATTCTGGTAGTAGTCAAGAATTCCAACCATAAGAACGATCTTCTCCTTCTTCTCCTCCTTTAGCTACGGAGAGTAAGAGATTCTGAAGCCATGAAGCTCGACGTTGATGCTCTTAGATATCTCAGTAAAGATGATTTTAGGGTTCTCACTTCCGTCGAGATGGGAATGAGAAACGTACGTGCTCTCTTTTTCTGGCTCTAAATAGGATAGTTTCTAGGTTTATGCTAGCTTCTTTATTATTTTCTGCTTTTTGAATTTTTTGTGGGCTACTGAAAACGGCTACTTATGGAATTTTTAGCACGAAATAGTACCAGCGGAGCTCATCGACCGAATTGCCGGACTCAAGTACGTGCTTCTTTTCTACTACTCACTCGGACTGCATTTGATCGGAAATTAGGTTTTTCTATGTTGGATTATTCGTATTTTCTGTTGGTGAGGTTGCAAAGTTCTCTGGTTGAATTTTTCCTTCCATTTTTTAATTTTTTGTTGAGAAAAAAGATTATTGGCGGCACTTAATGCGATGAAAGGCTGGGATCATATAAATCACACTCACTGTGAACTCATGTTTAGGCAAATTTATGGTACTCACAGGCAAGAAATATTTAAATGAAAAAAATGCCTGAGCACGAGCATTCATTCATTTCTAGGACTTTATATGCATTTCACGATATCTTGATTACTTGCGTATTGACTTGCCTGGGAGACATTTTTTCATGTCTGATTCCCTGTAATTTTTCACTTGGCACACAGGCATGGAGGGACATACAAAGTTTTGAGGAATTTACTGAAGCATAAACTGGTACATCATGACTCCTCTAAATGTGAGTTACTGCTGCTGTCATATAAGTTATACTTGGTAAAGCAGAATGACTTGTTATTAACTCACTGGTCTTTGCAGATGATGGGTTTCGGCTGACTTATCTTGGATATGACTTTCTGGCGATAAAAACCCTAGTTAATCGTGGTGTATTTGTGGCTGTTGGTCGCCAAATTGGCGTGGGAAAAGAGTCTGGTAAATTATTTTTTTTTGGCGCCAATTACATCTGTTTCAATAGGAATAATGTTATTTTTCTGCAAAATTATCCATGACATGCCTTTTGCTCTTAAAATTTTGCTGCCATGTTATATGAATGTTTGCAATTATCCGTTTCCTCTGTGAAGATATATTTGAAGTTGCTACGGAGGATGGCACAGTTTTGGCTATGAAATTGCACAGGCTGGGAAGGATTTCTTTCAGGGCTGTTAAATCAAAACGTGATTACCTAATGCATCGCAGTAATTATAACTGGCTCTACCTGTCACGACTTGCTGCACTCAAAGAATTTGCATTTATGAAGGTGGTTAGGCTCTTCTTTTGGCTGGCTGCTAGCTCTTCCCTCAATCTTTAGATGCCTTCGTGTTAACTACTTGTTTTTGCAGGCTTTGAAAGAGCACGGGTTTCCTGTTCCAAGTGCTATAGATTGCAATAGGCATTGTGTTATTATGTCTCTTGTCCAAGGTTATCCACTGTACGGTTTTCTCTAAGACTATTTCTAAGTCTTTCTTTTTGTGCATAGGCATCAGGGAGCCTATTCATTTAAAACATGTTGGAAAATGGAATGTTAGCTTACCGTTCTCTTTATCTTCAACTTTATGTGCCTCGCAAGGCTGTTAATTTTATGAATTTTGTGCATGCAGCGTGCAGGTGAAAGAATTGCAAAACCCAGACATAGTTTTTGAGACCATTGTTGGTCTTGTTGTTCGTTTGGCAGAACATGGTCTTATACATTGTGACTTCAATGAATTTAACATTATGGTATGAGTTCGACCATGGGAAGCAAGTGATTTTATGTTTTAGCTTACTGTGATCCTAATTTTTTTAGTATTTCCATTTAACAGGCCAAGTTTTTCTTCCTTTTCTGCTTTTGATGGGTGAAAAAAGACAACTTATGCGACTACGCGTGCACACACACACACACATTCACTACAAATATAGGGAATGCTTTCTTTTGATTATGCATTTATGCCTTACAAATCACATGTTTGATTCCAGTATGGCTGGTTGCATTTTTGTATTCTCTCTCCGTCGTTAACTCTCACCGGCATATGTGTGTTTGTATGGTTAGGCATGTGGGTAGTAGTCATTGGGTTTTCCTTTTTTATTTTTCTGGTCAGCTAGTATTCTATCTTCAATAAATGTTCAACTACAGAAATCTGTTTGTTATTTTTCAGCAATGCATCCCATTTTATGAGAATAATTTGTTAGGCTTTTTCAGTTATTATAGACTGCATCAGTGGTCTTTGATCCACATCCTTAGCCGAGACGCTAACAAGGTTAACTGGTTTTTCTTTTTTTTTAATAGATTGATGACAACGAGGAGGTAACCATGATTGATTTCCCTCAAATGGTGTCAGTTTCCCATCGCAATGCACAAATGTGAGCTGTCCATTCTTTAGTGTGATAATTTATGACCTGTCATACACTTGCTACCAACTTTTCAGTGTTTTAGTGCATTTCTGAAAGTATTCAATTTCTTAGGTACTTTGATCGTGATGTCGAATGCATCTACAAGTTCTTTGGTAGAAGGTCAGTAGCTGGAATACATGTATTTGTTCACTGATGAAGTCTCCTCTATGTGACTATATTGATAAATAGTTAAAAAAACGTATCATATGTTCTGAAAACTTCTTTTTGTTTTTTAAATTTCCTTGCATGTATATGGGGTTCTGCATGTGTTCCAACATGTTTTCTTTTGCCTGGGTTGACTATGGTAAGGTTTCATGGTGAGCACCCAAAGAAAAAAAAAAGCATTTGGGAATTTGAAAACCAAAACTGTTTTGTTGAGTTGATTTTCATAAACGAATTCAGAGAGTTGTTTCAACCTCACAAAGCACACTTTATACTATGGTTCAGCTGTGGACAGCAATCGAAAAATTTTGGGCTGAGGTTTTAGCTTCCAGTGAAAAATATAAGGTGACAAGTAAGAAGGGTGAAAGATCAAAACATAATTCTAAAAAGCTGCCTGAGAGGCTGACGTCTCTGAAAAAAGGGATACACGAAGCACTCTAAAACCAAACAATCATTGCTTTGATATTGGGAACGATTGTTTCCTTCTCCTTATATTTTTTCATAAAATGATGAAGACCTGTGCCTAAGAAAGGAAAGGGGGGAAAATCTGAGGCACCTGAGCCAAAAGGAGAGAAATCTTGAAAACAAAACAGTCAATATGTTTCAAGGCAGAGAACAAAAGCCAGCTTGGATTACTAGGGTTCCATTACTACGATTTCTGCCTATCAATGATGTCTTTTGCCATAGAGTGTGAGCTTTTCCAGAATTCAGGTCAAAATTGCCCTCTAGGCGGTGGGATGACATTTTCTTCCTGAACTTTTCTATTTTTATGAGGATTACTCACTTACCTGCGAATGCTACTTTTTGCTGAGTTGTATAAGTTTATAACATGACAGGCTTCAGAAATAACTAGGCATTGAAATAATACTTATTTATGCAGGTAAGGAATGATTTCGAAGATTGAATGCTTTAGAATGCTTTAGAATAATTTTGATAACTGAATAATTTAGATTGACAGGGAAAAAATAGATGGAAAGGAACTGGCATGAGCAACTATTTTACTTTAAGAAAATTCTTGTGGTCAAAAGTAAGTGATTTATGAAGCAAAATCACAAGGTTGCTTGTAAAATAGCATATTTATTTTGTGAAGAATATTTGTCCAACTGGAAATTTTGCAACAGAACAGAAGAACAAGTGTCCAGGGAATACAGTTGTTCCTCTGCTTCCAAACCGCCCAACATATTTCAGATGATGATACTCTTCAATTGCTGTGATGGATTTTGAAGAGAAAATAAAAAATAAAGAAAATCCACCATTGAGTTGGTGACAAAGATCTACTACAGAGGTTCTAAGGCTAGTGTGGTACTGCTAAGTTTTCTCCTGATCAATTTACATGCAGTCATTAGCATTGAACCAGCATTGAGAGTTGTTGATGTTGCCATTTAGGCATGTTTTACCTGATAATGACTGTGTTAATTTTACTGCCGCATCATGGTTAGCAGGGGCTTACAAGGATAGAACAGGAAATTTTGGACCACACTAAATTGAATGTCCATCTTTCATCTTCTGTGAACTTATGATTCATTCATCTCCATGAGTTTAGCGCAAAACTGGCTTCAGCTTAGTTGCTGCTGCTGCTGCTATTATTTGTTTCAGCTTACCCTCATATTTTCTAAGACATACCATTTCCCTTGTGGCTGTTGCTATCATGGTCAATGTTTTTTTATATTCCTCTTTCCAGGTTCAACCTTTCTTTTCTCGAGTCTGATGAGAATGATGGCTCAGGATCTGATGATGATGAAGATCATAGGCCTTACTTGTCTTCAATAGCAAAATCAGCTGGTTTTTTGGACAAGGAGCTTGCTGCTAGTGGGTTTACAAGAAGTAATCAAGATGAAATTGAAAAGGTGCACAGAGAATTGTGATTTAAGATTGTGAAATAATAGTCTTAATGTGACTGGAATCTTATTAAAAAAGCTATGCACCTGTTCTTATGATGTATACTAGTTTTCTTCTTCTTAATAGTGCTGGACCTAGTATTTGTCTACTGTTTCACTGTTTAGCTAAGAAGACCCATTGAAGTACAAGAAAATGTTCCTTGTAATCAAGGATTCTTGTAAGTCAATGATTGTGGCGTTGCTGTGCCAAATTTGGAGCTTCTGATGATCAATACATGCCTCTGTGTTTAGTAATTTAGAGAATCTGAATCCAGTTTTCCTTCGGGTTTTATTGTTTTCTCCTTTTTGCAAAAATAGCTATTCGTCAGTTTCCTGTAAAGTTCTGCACGAGGTATTAACTTATGGCTGTACACATTTAATGAATGCGTGCATTTTTTTAACTTCAGGTTCCAGTGTATTTTTTACTTGCTTCTACTCCATCTATTAGAGAAATATTATGAACAGCTTCCTTTGGCTCCCATGCTGATAAAGAAAGGGAATCTTAGCAATCATTGGCTATTTTCTTGGAGTCAGTAATTTATGCTGCAAGTTCTCCTTGTGTTTTCGTCATTATCATCATCGCATACTATTTCCCACCTAAGTGGGGTGGATCCTATTATGCCATCTTATCTGTGTTGAACTATGTCCTCAGTAATCCAAGCCCAAGTATTTTATATATGTTCTTTGAACTGTTTCTAAATTTTTTTTTTTTTGGGTACATGAACTGTTCTAACTTTGTATGGTAAAATATTGTGTTTGTTTTGTCGGATATGACTAACAAAATTTGCCCATGTATCCTATGATGTAGTTCATTGAAACAGAGAATGTACAGAAGGATGATGCGAGTTTTGACAATGAAGAGAATGTTACCGATGCATGCAAGGAGACTGTTATCAGTAGATTGGAATCTTGGCATTTGGTATGTCACCAACTTTCAGGATGATTAATTTTCTCCAATCTTTTTAAGTGATGGTTGTTTTTAGCAGAGGATAAATGAAGTTTGACATGAATAAAATTGTGAACTTTCATGCCTGGACCAACTCCTGGTTCCTGCATCATTTGGTCTTTCCCCTGAGGGGTGATTGATGGAATTCCTGACATGTTCAATAGATGTTCATTGAGGCTACTTTGAGGGAATGTAATGACGATATTCTTGAATTTTTAAGAGTTTGTTCTGGAATCTGTTTGATAGTCTAGCATAAGCAATACTGAACCTTGTTATTGGCTGCCCGTTTTGCTACCTAGAAGTTGCAATAACATTTCATCATTCTTGCATTGTTATTTTGTTTGCACCTTTCTGATTTTATATGGTCTTGAGGAGGCTTCCATTTGGTGATATATTGGTCTTACAGAATGAGCACAACACAGATGCCAATGATGAAATCGTGGAGAAATCTTCCCATGATGTCAGCAACTGCACTGAGCTTGAACCCTTCGAAACAAGTGAGAAGGTATTCACATTTTTTGAAATTGAACTGTACTATTTTATGCTCGTTAAGTCAGCATTCAAGGTCCTTCCTCAAGGTTACCCTTATACTTTTTTGACAATGAAATTGATTAAGAGATTACTGTTCATAAAATGAAACATGGCTTAGCATCCTTTCATTATTATTATTATTAAAATGTACATTATTATTATTATTATTATGTACATTTGAAATACCTTAGTTTGTTGACTGCTTTGCTAACTATGCTTGTTCTGCGATGCTTCTAAACCAATATGTCCGTTGACTCTTTTTTTCAGCATAAATGTGCTGCGAATTGTGACACCCATAGTGAGATGGCAGATGGCCAACGTTCTCATCAAGTCAATGACAGCCATGAACCTGAAACTTCTAAAACAAGTGAAAAGGTATGCTTTGATGAACATCTTATTATGCGACATATTATACCTTCTGGAGGTTTTTGTGTTTCCTACAATGACAAGATTGTTAAATGCTACCTGTCTGTGCTGAGGTTTTGGGTGCCTCTCAATTCTGAGATGAACATCTTATTATGAGCCATTATTTTGCGTTCGCTGTTTCACTCACAATTTCTTTGCAACTATAAATAGTCAAAATTAAGCTCTTAGGCCCACCCAACTATGCAGCTGTCAAATTTACATTCTTGTTGCTAGAATTTCCCATCAGTTGCTGAGCCCCTGTTATGTGGGACTCATGCTGCCATCACCTGTCTCTTTAGGCTTGTTTCTGTGGGCCAAGGAGGGCTTCTGCCACTATTCTACATTCTTTTGGCATCTTAATGCATTTTGTGATTGGGAAAATAAGCACAAAAGTGGAGAATAATCTGGAATCATAGGAAGCATATAGGCGATGAAATGATTTGAGTAGTAAGGTAATGATTGGAAATAAAGGGTGTGTTTGGGAAGTTGTAAAACTTTTGATGAAAATTTTTGTATGTAAAAGTTGTCAAATCAGTAGAAAATAATGTGATATTGTAGGGGTAATGATGAGGAATAAAGAGAATAAATTTAAAATAAATAGGTTAGTTGTATTGGTAGTTGTGTAGAAATGATTGAAAAGTAGGGTTGTTGTATAGAAATATGTGTAAAAAATAATTAAAAAAAGAGTAGTTATGGAGAGTGAAAAGTTTTAGATTGAAAAGTTTTAACTCGACAACTTTTTTAAATTGCCAAACACACCCAAAGTAAATAAAAAAATAAATAATAAACAAAGGAGATAATTATTGAATATATAGATAGGAGAGGAGAAAATGTAAAGTTTGAGTTAGTTAATCCTATAAACTAAAAAGCGGGAAAAGAGGTGAACACACGCTTCAGATCATCATTTTCATTCCATTATTTTCTTTGCACTCACCTAAGTTTTGCTTCTTTTTTTTTATTTATGGATTTGTGAGTGGGAAAAATTAAATTCATTTTCTAATATTTCAAGATTAAAAGAAAACAAACAGAACAGGAAAAAGAGAGTATTGTCTAATCACTGGTGGGCAATTTCTCTGTCCTTGATGGTTAGATTGAGATTGGTACAGGAAAAAATTACTATATTTTGGAAGTAGACTGAGAAATTTTCCTTTTCAGGAGGAAGATGATGAGTTGGGTGATGATGATATTGTTCTGATGAAACGATTAAGCAAGGAAAGACGGAAGGCAATTACAGCTGCTCATGGTGGTCGGAAAGCTACCTCCAGAAATTCCTACAAGGACAAGGGAGGGAAGAGCTCCAACAATTCCAAAATACAGAAACAGTTAAGTAAATGGTGATTGAAGAATGCAACAGGTAACTACACAGACGAGCAGTCAAATGCTCAGAACAGAGGTGAGGCAGTGTACATTTCAAATTCTGTATCTCTCAGTTGTGTTGGTTACTCCACGGGAAGTTTTGGACCGTTGGTTTAGTCCCAAATGGGCATCTAGCAGAATGCCCTGAGATGAGTAAATTTTGGTTCTTGTGTGAGAAAAGTAGTGATTACATCGCCTCTATCCATGTGATATCAGAATTTTTTGACTCTTTAGGCGAGCAAACAAATTCCCATCCCATGAATTGAACAAACCATTCCATCTTCAGGGGTGACATTTCGTGATGTAAGGCAGCTGCAGTCTGATCTTAGTGGTTCGGCTCGATCAGGGATTATGGTTTATTTCCAACAAAAAAAAAAAAAAAAAAAAAAAAAAAAAGAGCCAACCAAACGAAATTAGTTGATCATTTTGGAAGGGGCTTATTCAAGTGAGCAGCCCTCTGTGTTTTCCGCTTGTCGACGTAAAATATTCCTGGAATATCAATGTTCAATTTTTTTTTCAAAAGCATGAAGTAAAAAAATAGGTATGATAGCCAACCGCAACTCGTGTAAGTTATTGCTAACGCAAAATATTCCTGGAATATCAATGTTCAATTTTTTTTTTTTTTATAAGTAAAAAAATAGGTATGATAGCCAACCGCAACTCATGTAAGTTATTGCTAGCCCATATGAGATCTCTGTGCATGTAAATATATATAGATGGGGGGCCCTGTTTCGGCCCCGTGTAAATCTCTCGATTTTTTATGGGTATTTTTAGAACTATCTCACATGGTATTATAATCAGGCTCCAAGACATTTTTACAATTTTCATATAATATTTTAACAAACAACTAACAAAAATTCCAAATTTCCTACTTGGTGGACGCTTCCACTAAATTTTGGAGAGACATGCTGCCGGCACTAATTAGACTGATGCAAAATTCAATTCATTTATTATATCTAATATCATTTGTTTAGTTTGGGAGATAAAGTTTCATTCAAATCAAATATGTGCATGGGTCGCCACAGCGAGTATGTTGCTGCAATAACTCCATTGGTTTCCTCTCCACCAGTGTGAGTTTGAATCATTGGAGGCATCTAGTTTTCCTTATTAATGTGAGTGCCCGTCGAGTTGCTTGATGGGAGTATTGTGTGGTCTCCCGTTAGGAAAAATTATAGAAAGATTATGAGCTTCTCAAGGACTTGATTATAATACATGTGGAGATGGATAAAAATATAGAGGAATGATGCTTTTAGCTTAGGTTAAGCAAATGTCTTGCTTAGCCTATCTAGAAAGACTCATTTATAACATTTTTTAACTTTTTTTTGTATACTTATTTATCTAAGTGTATTTAACATACAGAGACGCTTCTATGAAACTCCTTTCATTTTTAAAATTTTGATAGTTGATAAAAAATTCACTTCATCCATTATATTTAATCATTTGTAGTATTTTGAAAACTCTTTTATTTTTTTAATTTCATCATATATTGGTCTCATCTTTAAATGTGTAAAATCAATATAATAAATGGTTTAATATTAAAATATTAATTTTAAAGTAGTTTTTTTAACA
This sequence comes from Annona cherimola, assembly GCA_030490835.1. Lineage (NCBI taxonomy): Eukaryota > Viridiplantae > Streptophyta > Magnoliopsida > Magnoliales > Annonaceae > Annona > Annona cherimola. The sequence goes on from CM059971.1 coordinate 116,011,845, forward strand.
TCTAAACTATTTAAAATATCAATAATATGTAGATAAATGATCCTATAGTATTGTTACATGCTAATACATGTGTGAATGGATCTAAGCGTTTTTCATAATTTACACATGAATGCATCTATTTTTATGCAAACGTGGCCCATCCATATATTGAAGAAGGATAAAACTTGGTTTCTTAACTAAACAAATGGTGTAAAATACAATGAATGAATTGGATTTTACATTAAGGATTAATATTTCAAAAATAAAAAGGGTTTCACGAAATCACTTATATGAAACTTGATTTCTAGAAGTTTTCCTGTTTAATGTATAAATTAAGTTTTATCAATTTCGGATATGTGCATGTATTTGTTTGGAACTTTTAAACATCTGTTTATATATTGGATGTGTACAAATATTTTTTTGAGATTTTTAAACATGTGTATGTATGTATTTAAAATAATTTTATTTACTAATAAAAAAAAATAGTAGTAAAAAATAAACATCTTCAAAAAATGCACATATCCAAAAATATTAAAATTTGGTTATATATTAAATATACTTGGATAAATAAGTGTATAAATAAAAAAAGTAAAAAAATATTGTAAATGAGCTTTTTTTGGTGGGCTAAGTTAATAGGATCACTTCTTATAAAAATATTCCTATTAAAAAAATAGTGCATAGGCCATATTTGCTCAAATATATACATATATATATACATATCTGATTGGGATGAAAATTGGTATGATAATAGAATACATTATTCTAAATACAATGGGTGGAGTAGATTATGATTTCATGATCATGTGGGTCCCATTTTGGGGTCACTGCACCGCTGTTCCGGTGCAGTGACGCTGCACCGAAACAACATCCTATATATATATATATTCATGTGTAAATTATAAAAGACGCTTAAATTCATTTACATATGTTTTAGAATGTAATAATATTTTATAGAACTATTTATTCACGTAGTAGTGATATTTTTAATAGATTAGACATTAAAGCGCTATTTTAAAATTGATATTTTAGTATTAAATCATTTTCTAAAAGTTAATTTTACACATCGTTAAGACCCATGTATAGTGATACTAGATAAATAAAAAGGTTTTCATGAAAACATAAATTATGTTAAATATAATAAATGAAGTAGATTTTTTTATTAGTTATCTATATGCTAAAAATAAAAGAGATTACTTAGAAACGATTTTAGTAGAAGCGAGCCCCAAAAAAGGGTAATATAATTCAATACATATATGCTAGCCGCAAATGATGAGAACCTGTGTTATATAGGTAATAATGCCTATATAATTGAAGTCCACGCATATGAGTCTCGATGCACAGGGGTTTTGAGTTTACTTTTTCATTTTTATGCAGTGTGTAATCTTTATATAATGATAAATTTATAATTTTTGGATATATATCTTATAATTTAAAAATCAACAATCTTCATATCCATTTAACATCTTTTAACAGTGAATATATAATCTTTAAAATTGAAAAATGAATATATATAACATAAAAAATTTCAATATATGTGATTTTTATAATCGTAAATAAATAAATGTTAAAAAAAGATTAAATTAAAAAATCAGAAGGGGTGAATGGACACGAGGTTTGTATTGGAACATAATCCCATGTTTATTATAATCACTGAAGTATAAGCAATTTATCATGTAAAGTCATCGCCAAATGCTCTTCTCATAGTAACCATCAATAATTTGAGAATTCATAAATCTTCAAATTAATTTTTTTTTCGATTTTTTTCTGATTCATTTAAAAAGATTTTAAGTATTTTAATTCTTCCCAAGTTAAAATTTGTTAAAATTTTATATATTTTGATTTTATATTTATTCATTTCATAAATAAAAAATTAATAATTTTTTGAGTCCGTTGAGGTGTTTTAGTTATGTTAATCAATATTCTACATAATGAGTCCAAGACTTGTGATTGTCAGCTTTTAGCTCAGTAAACGAAACTAATAATTCAAAGCTATTTATTTCAATGCCAAACAATATTGTGTATTGCTGTCGAGCGTCGATCAGTCATTGGCCAATAAGCTCCCCGGGGCTGTCATGCGCTGAGAATTGCTTTCATATGAAATGCGATCTCAGGACAGCAGTTATCAAATAAATTTCTATCATCTGCAGGCTGATTTCTACGATTGATTTCGGTGAAAGAGATAATGGTTGTGCTTCTTAACGAACGAAGATATTACTGCCCGTAGTAATAAGTTCGATGCCACAGCGAAATTCTGCAGCTTGCTGAACATGTCGAGTACTGGTATGGCATAGTAAGCTTTCCCACCCTAATTTTTCAAGTCCTTGATTGTCATGTAAAACGTTTGTGGTAGATTCTTTCTATATTAGGGTGTGTTTGGCAATCCACAAAAAATGTCAAGTTAAAACTTTTCAATCTAAAACTTTTCACTCTCCATAACTATCATATTTTTTAATCATTTTTTCACATTTTCCTATATAACTACCCTACTTTTCAATCATTTCTACACAACTATTCACACAACTAACCTATCTATTTTAACTTTATCCTCTTTACTACTCATCATTACCCCTATCATATCACATCATTTGACAACTTTTACTCTCCACAACTTTTCATCAAAAGTTTTATTCATTACCAAACACACCCTTAGTGTGCAAGTATGATTACACTATGAGAGAACCACAGAGCTCTATAAATCACTTACAATACCGTACACAACAAGCCGTGCAGCCGCTCTTTGATCTTGTTGGGGTGCCGTGGCTGTAGAAAAACCTGGAAAATGTATGCGCTCTTTAAGGCAGCTTAAGGATGAACAGTTCCTTCTTCAACAGTTGATTGTTTCTGGCCTACATTTTGCAGCTGAATTCCCAGAGAAGAACCGTCTGAGCATCCCACATGGCTAGAGCCATTGCGAGTATTGGCCACCTTAGCTCCAGCTCCTTTCCTCTTCTTTACCTTTTGCGCCCACCCAACTAGGCCTTCTTGCACATGTTCGTCGAAGATGGCCTTCTTGAATGAACTACCCATCTTCATAGAAATTTGATAAATATACGTTAGTAGCAAGTCAATTTGATTTTATGATGATAAAGAGTTTCGGGTCAGAATACGTCAAAGTTAACTGCACTAAAACTGAGGTAATTTTTATTTGGTAGACCTGCAAATGACTAAAGCTTTGATTGCAAAGAAGTTTCTTGAAGAACTTCACCAAAAAGTGGACAAAGAGTAACTATGAAATGCATCATAATACAGGAGTGTGTGTTGAAAAGAAACTCAATTGGCATCCTTTCACAGAGATAAGGAAGCAGTTTGTGGTGAGTATAGACAATAGCCGAGTGGTTGAACTATGCCAGTATTACCTGGGTAACAATGGCATAGAGTGGCAAAGTGCTATAGCTGCATAGTATCTGAATAATGACCCTGAAAAACATCAACAACGTTGTCAGTATGTCCTCAAGAAACAAGAAGCAGAACATGGATTACGAGAGACTGGTAGTGAGATTTACCCAATTACAAGCCTAGGCACAATGTAACGGACTTGTCCCATGATGCAAGAATCAAAGCCGTATGTTGTCTGCAGAGGACGATGATCTTAATTAACAACTCGAAGTAATCTCAGGGATCAGTATCTTATACAATTTATTTTGCATCACGCAGTCAAAAAATCACAAAGGGACCAGATCAGATTACTGTTTCCAAATGGTGATATGCTTGGAATAAGATGTCCAAGGAAATACTGGTTACTTTCTAGCACCTGGGCTGCTTACCAATATCCAGAAGAAGAATGCAATCTCAAATGCATTCTGGAAAAGGATGAAATGGATCAAATAGAGCACTATCTTGGGGCGACCAAACCAGAAATGGTCATCTGAAGGCTGGACTATCAAGTCTCCTTCTATGGCTGTGTGTTTCTCTGCAACCTCATGAGCCAATTGAATGATAACATGTTCCAGCTTGGTGCCCACAGCAAGTAGAAGCTACAAAACAAATAGGAAAAGTCACTGTTCAGTTCATTATGAAGCTTGCATAAGCAAGTGGTCACTGCAAATCAAAATAACTTAATATAATGTTCTTAGTGAAACAATCAGTATGCAGAAGCACAAATTCAAAGATAGAACTCTTACAATTAATGGGATGAATGCTATCCAAAAATAAGTATGCCAACCTGCAGAAGGGAAAGCAGAAGAGTTTTAATAAGGCAGCAGAATAGATTGGCATTTTCCTGCATGAACTCTGCCTTTTTATAGAAATTCATGAGGAAAGCATCAAAAAGTTAAGGTCCATTCCCAATTCTGTTTTATGAATTCAATCACATGTAATCATAACATTTAGAAGTGGCATCTGTATTTTGGTTTACCTCCAATTGGAATGGAATGGTTACACATTGCAATTTGCTGACACATAAAAGTTTGTCTGCACCATTATGCAGTGATTTTTTTTTTTTTTTTTTTTTTTTGATGAATCATTATGCAGTGAGTTTGGTTAGCAGAAAAGGTGGCCTTTTGGCATTTGTGATAATAGGGATGATGGTTTTTTTTTTTTTTTTTTTAAAATTTTATCATAATCTTGTTATGCATGCCATGAATGTCAGAAATTCATGTAGTTTATCCATTATGCTTATACAAGTTATACCCCAGACATTCGCCATTAGTCCAAGGAATCCTTTTTCAATTTGGTTGGCAATTTTCTAGCTTTACAACTCTGATTCTCAACATGTTCCTCATTCATGGTTGACATCACTTGACCACGGAGGCTTTTCCCTTCTTTTTTCCCTGGGGATTATATGATGAATGTATCCCAAACAAATCAATGATCAATCTGGACTTTGGCTCTGTAATTTTGGAACAGGAGAACAGAAATCAAATTGAGATGAAAATATAAAAAAAGGTCAGGTCAACAGTCAAGATTCAGTAAACAATCTGGCAGATCTGATAGACTTGATTATGGCTTATCCCACTAAGAATCTAGATGGAAATTATGATTTCAAGAAATCTAATTTACTAAATTACTTACCATCAACATTCAGCAATAAGAAGATAACCACAAAGATCCAGAGGTACCAACTGCAATGAGAGAGATTTGATAAGGAAATTAGAAATAGTGAAAAATGAGTAGCCAAATTGTCCTGCCAAGTATTAAATACAAGCCAGACTATCTATAGTTCAAGATGAGAAGATTAGATAAAGTATCCAGATTAATATTAAATTCTCATTTTTGTGTATGTTTCACTGTTCAAAATATTTCATTAGCATGATGTAAGTGCTGTCTTTCATACCTTATGCCAACAACTTTCTTGAAGTCAGCTTCAAGGGCTCGGATCATATACTTATGGAAATTGAACTTGGGGTTTCCTCTGCAATGTGTCTACACCAGATGTAATGTCAGCTGATGGTCATAAAAGACAGAAAAAGAACAAGACAAGAAATGGGAAAAACTTTAAACTGACAGCTTACCATAATGAAACCAAGTCGCAGCGTCATATAGTCTGATTTGGAGACGGATGCGTAGAATTGTTTGATGAAAGAATGCTGTAGTGAGAACAGAACTAATCAATTGCAATCATATGCAAGAACATGATAATATTCTTTCACAATATCACCTGCTACACTCATCAGTTCTTACAGCAAACACACTTATGATCTGTCCCTATAACATGAGAAATGTGTTGTGCTGCAACTGCATGGATCATCTTGGCTTAGGAGAATATTTTAAAAAGCAGTCCTAACTCTGAAGTCCCTCAAGATAGCTTTTGGAACTAAACAAAAGATGAATAGTTATCCAGATTTCCGTTCATCTTTTTTAGTAGAATAACCTCCAGAAGTTGACCAGCATCCATGAAAACATGCAGCTTGTGCAACTCCAAAAGTTATATGGCTACGTTTGTCTGCAATTCCAAGCACTAGAGACACATCCAATCAATCTCTAGGTAACCCTATTGGTCGTGGTCATCAAAATCTACTACAGATGGCATCAATTCCATCAGTCAAGAAAGGATAAAATTACGTACAATCCAACTCAGTATGGCTGAATTTTTCCCAATGCCCAAAAAATGCTCCTGAATGAAAGCATGCTCGTGGACGTGGGTGATATTGGAGTCAGACAAAGCTGCACACAGAATGGTCCTCTGTTAGAAGACAACGAGACATGACTTTTGAAATTTGAGGATCTGAATGCATGTACACATTACCTCTGGTATCATAATTCTCTTTTGCTATTGAATCCTCCCAGTGCTTCCATTGACGTATCTAAAACATGGAAGCAAAAAGAGACCAGAAGCATCCATAAGCAACCACATTGCCACGATCACTAAAAAAAAAAAAAAAAAAGGAACCTCAGAGAATCTTAGTCTAGTTAGGCGGCTATATACCCTTGTACTTCCCAAAATCATAGTGAGAAGGCAGAAGACGACGTGCACAATTGCGAGAACAAAGATGAAGATGTGTAGCTGATGCAGTGCTTCAGTGGATAACAGTGGGACCTTCCCCTGTCAAACAAACACACCACACCATATATGGGGTTCTTAGACTGGCAATGAACTTGGATGTAAAATAAATTCAACTACATATAGCTCATTCATTTTGGAGGGTTCAGTTGATCTAGGCAGAGAATAATCATGTCTGCAATTTAATCAGACAAACTATCCCTGGCAGAACGATTGATTTCGAGAAATTTACGGATTTCTGTAGTTTGAGTTTGATCCAGACATTGATTTAGTGGACAAACACAAAAGTGGGGCATCCCTAATCTCAATATCTCCCATGTTGTGCCCGGAAAAACTTGGACCAGTCTCAATCCCTGCAATTAACTCATCTAATTCCTTTTCCAGGCTAGACTAGAAACGTGATTGAGGGCTGGTTGAAATCTCTGATACCTCCTTGCAGTGACCTTCAGAGGCTTCGGCTAGGAGGTGCCTTCTGCCACTAGAAATGCCGGAGAAGGAGAAGAAGGATTGGAAGTGAGCGGTGTTTGCAGCCGCTGGCAGCTTTTCCCTTTTGCAGGGAAGCAAGTCGCGAGTGAGATGCTCGGGGATGCAAATACGACTGATTGCCCCTTGGAAGACGGTCAAGAGAAGCGAAATGAATCCCAGAAGCATCAGCTCTGCATGCACGATTCACAAGCAAACACACATCAATAGAAACACGTCATCTCATCTCTGATGGGCAGATAGAGATAGGGGGGAATGACAGAGATGGAGAAGAGAGGCCAAGAACCTTCTTTTACTTTCAGCAAGGCTTCGAAGAGCGCCTTCTGGTTCTTCTTCTTCAAAAACTGTAGAATGCAGAGGCAGTGAATGAGTGAAAGAACGTGTATTTGTGTGTGTGTGGGGGAGAGAGAGAGAGAGAGAGAGAGAGAGAGAGAGAGAGAGAGAGAGAGAGAGAGAGAGACATGCAATTGCAAACGAACCTTGCCAAGGATGTGAAGAGCGCGCTCGAGGAGGAGGGAGATGACGACGATGACGGAGCAGACGGCAGCTACAACCCATGTAGGCGTGTATTCCAATGGAACAGAGCTCTCGCCTCCGCCTCCGGCCATTGTTCTTTCACTCGATCTCTCTCCCCTCTCTAAGACGTGGAAGCCAAAGAAGAAGGTGGTCTTTTTGGTGCTTGGTCTGGTTGGAGAAGTGGTTGGACAAAAGCTCTAGTCTAGTTCTCCGCAACTCTCACTTCTTTTGCATATACCCCGAGGCCAGTGGCAACTCACAGATTGGAAAGAGGCGGGGATCACGGGCATTTCGCTGCCTCTGCTTCCTTCTTCATGGATCATGCACATCCCAAAGGTTGGTTTTCTGAGCATGCATTGAGCCCGCTCCAGAAGACAATATTATAAATAAATAAATGAATGAATGCAGCTAAGTCTTATTATTTAAGAAGATTTCGGTAGCCAAATATTTAAATATGAATACATGTAATTTTTGGGCGTAATGGCATTTACATGCTGAGCACGAAATGAAACCGAAATTATGACGACGCGTTTACTGATCGGATTCGCAGTTTCGCACGCATGCGCGGACCACCTCCCACCTCCTCCACGTGAACCTGGGACACTAAACTATCTAAATTTGTGAGTGACTTGGCTCCCTTTCATTGAAAGTCTTAAAATGCATTAATTATCAGTTAGAGACTTTGGCCCCGGGTCTGAGAAGGACAAGTATTTCGTTGGATTCTTATTTATTCTCTAAAAAGATAGAATTTTTAGTCTAGCTAACATTTATTTGACATTAAAATGGCTGTTTTAAATCTTTCCTAATTACGACGATCTCGTACTTTTACCGTAGATAGATTATGCCCTAAGCGCACTACATGTGCATCGCTTGCAGCTCCTGATCTAGAAGAGAATTTGTACAACATTACAGATCCCCGTCTCACGTGGTTTGTTTATTATTATTTTTTACTCGTGCCGATTCGGTAGTTAGCAAGAGAACTTTCCAGATGAATTTTAGCATTCCACCTCCGACATTATAAATATTCGAATGGGTCCCACTGCAGCTCACCTGTATCAAAGTATATTTTTTTAATTGAAAATGGTAAAAATAGTTATTAAGAATAATTATAATATCGGAAATGAACGCAAGAACAAATAAGATGGATTATTTAAAATCCACCCTTCTTCCAAATGCAATACAAACACACAAATAATTTGAAACGAGAGTCCACTGAATGACATGGACACCGCGTATTTTTTTTAATCCTGCAACTGAGCAAAATCTGTAGCGCTGTAAATGGTTGACATAACGGTCACTTCCAGAGAAAGATTAATTAACGGGTCATGTGTCGTGATTTTTCCAAACTCGCAAACGGCAACCAGACACACACATTGGAAACGGAGCTAGCAATCAGCAAACGCCGGTGTCCGACCGCTACGAGGGAAGCGGATTTCACCTAGCCTCGGTGCTCCTCCAATGCAAAGAAAATGCGCGGCGCTGACGGTGTCAGGAAATGGGACGCGGTTCACGTCGCCAATTTCATTGAACTAATGTGTGTTGTAATAAAGAAAAACTAATATGTGTTTAATAATAAAGAAAAAATAAATAATATTTTGGGTGTATTTGACAATAAAAAATATAAGTTAAAATTTTTTAATTTAAAACTTTTCATTCTTCATAATTGTCCTTTATTTTAAACATTTTTCATAATTTTTTATATAATAACTCTACTTTCTAATCATCTTCGCACAACTATCTGTACAACTAATTTATCTATTTTAACTTTATTTTTTTTTCCTGCTCCTCGTTATTCTTACCATATCACATCATTCTCTCTAAATTTAAAAACTTTCACATAGAAAACTTTTTATCTAAGTGTGTATTGGTTGAGGATAAAACTTTTTGATGAAAAATTTTTGGTATAAAAGTTGTCAAATTGATAGAAAATGATATGATATGATAGTAATAATAATTATGTATAAAAAGAATAAAATTAAAATAAATAAATTAGTTGCATGGTAGTTGCGTGAAAATAATTGAAAAGTAAGATAATTTATATAAAAATTTGTGAAAAATAATTAAAAAATATAATAATTACGGAGAATAAAAATTTTTTGATTAACAATTTTTAGTTAACATTTTTCCTCAACCAAACCCACCCTCAAAGTTTTATCACAATCTAAACACAAGCTTTTTCAAAAAGTGAAAAAGACGATGCAATGACCGAGATAATTATCATGAGTGAAGACGATAACTATGTTGGTTATATTAGATAAAAATGCAAAATAATAATTTAAATAAAAACGATAAAAAGAAAAAAAGAGACAGTTTGGACAGTCAAAGAAAGAGATCGAAGTAGTTCATCGATGCCCCGGGAAGCTCACGCCCTCGTGTGATGACACGCGGAGGATAATTTCCCAGGAGAGGAGAGACGGACTCATTTTCTGCGTGTCTTCGTGTGTCAAGTTATCAACTGAACTACTCGTAAGGGCAATTGACATTGCAGACGCGAAGGCTGCAAGAAACGAATGGGTCCGCGGTGCAAGTAAGGGATGGGGACGCGAAGAAGGAAAAAAAAGCGACAAAAATCGTCTCGTCATTGCGGTCGGTGCCCTGCATTTGCCCGTTCCATCTCCCAATCGATCTGATTTCCACCGACCACAGCATGTATTCCCAAGGCCTCATCGTTTAATTGTGTGGAATGGAATACTGAAACCTTTTAGAATATTTTTGATATAGATAAACAATTTAGTAATTTAATATAATATTCTAATACATTCATAAACTTATTTAATCAGTTTTCATACCTTACGTATAGTTTTTTAACTTTAGTGCGGCTTCTGTACATCCTATATTTCGTCTAGTTTAGGATATATTTTGATAATTTTGTTAAATTTAATTAATTCATTGTATTAAGTACTATTCATTTTAGATGTCAAGAATGATCTCAATTCATAGCTTCCATCATTCTCAAAATTAACAATCACTTAAGAGTAACTTTAATTCCATTAAAGATGATTTATTTATTATAAGGACTTATGAGATATCAATTTAATATCTAAAATATTTACACTATTCATCCTACTTAGATTAATAATTCTATAGAATTTTATAATATTTTAAAACTTCCATTTATAGATTCAAATGATTTTCTAAATTTTTATACAATTTTATACATTTGTAGAAGATGTAACATACACATATATCCGATTGATATGATTTTTGGTATCTAAATAAAATGAATAGTGCTAAATATAATTGGTGAATTGGATTTAACAAAATCATCAAAATAGGGCTTAAATTGGACCGAAATATTGAAGTAAATTAGTATATCAGGATATATTAAAGTTGAACTCTTTTAACCTAATTACAAACACTATTAAGACTGATTAAAATAATTTTAATACCATGGTATACACTATATACAAAGAGAGATTAGTTATTGTGATAAAAAAAAAAAAGAGATTAGTTTTGGTCGAAAATGCCTTCATAGGCCATAGAATTTCCAGTTGGCAAAAGCTTCTGAGTTGTGCCGTGTGCGTGCCCATGATCTCACTGGCTATCATTGACTTTTGTTGTATGGATCCAGAAGGGCCGGGTGTCATCATTTTTCTGTCGCCGTGATGTAAATGCAATTAACAAAAGCGCCCGTCACCCACCCATTTTGACTTGCAGGAACTCATCCAAAAAATAATATCTTTTAGTTGATTTTCAAAATTCAAATAAAAAATTAGATTAAAACAGTATTTTGACCGTTCACCGTAAACTTCAGATGTTAAATAAGTAAAGATTATACAAAAACATATTTTTCGCATGACATAACTTTAGTAGCATAGGACTTTTTTTACACTTATCTAGTTAAAATATACATAATGTTTCAAATTAAATAAATTATGTTATATGTTATTTATATATAAAAATATAACTATTATTGAAATTCTTCAATTATCTTTTATTTGTTAATATAATCTAATTTTTATGATATTTACTGCCAACGATCAAAATTATATTTTAAATCTAACGAATATTTCGATTTCTTAAAATAATAAAAAATCATATGTTTTTTTGGTGGTTGCCACTGTGAGTTTTTCACAGGCCAATTCTCACTAAGTCTCTTTTTCCTGTGAGGCTGCAGCTTCCTCCCGGCAACGACGGCTGGGAACCTTTCCGTCTTTCAGTGAGCGGCAGATTTACACTTATATCTATGTGTCTTGAGTAAAATTATATTTTTACCTTCATATTGTGAAAAATACAGATATGCTCATAAAGTATGGCATTAATTTTAAACTCGACTATAGTTATTTTATAATTCTAAAATTACCCCTATTGCTGTAAACTTTTTTTTTTTTTTTTTTTTTCTCTTTCATACTTACAACATGTAAAATGGATTACATTTATAACTTAAAAAAATTATACCTACACCTACAAATAGAAATTATTTATCATGTCAAAATGTTTAATAATTAAGATTTTTTGATCTCACTTAACTCATTGGTAATTAAAAAGAAGTACGCCGTGACTTAAAAATACTATTTATGTGGTCTTGATTATGATCAGATGAGTCATAAGATGCAGATAAAAGTGGTTGTTAATTGGTGGAATGTTGAGTTAAGTTATTTCGTATAAGCTCAAGAATTTGTAAAAAAGTTAAAAATAAAATTTACATAGAGGTAAATGCAGTGACCTTAAATAAATAGATTTTAAAAAGTTCTTTGCAAAGACTCCCTAAGTTTTTGAAATTTTGGAATATTATAGTTATAAGTGAGATATTTTCAAATGTTGTAAGCATAAATATAATATTTTTTATGTTGTAGGCATAAGTCTAATTATTTTTAAATATTACAGGAGTAAGCGCAAATATAAAAAAGACTAGTGCCATAGGCTGAAATTTTAAAATTTTGAAATAATTGTATGCATAAGTGAAATCAGGCTAAAGTTTGTAGGTACAACTGAAAATTTTCGAAATGTGTAAGGATGAGTGTAATTGTATCCAAAATATATAGGCAATTAGGCATAAGTATAAATTCCTAGGAAAAAATGAAAACTTAAATTAAACGATGGGAGGCTTATTCATTGAATATGTTAATTCGAATCTTATTATTATTTTGATTGGTATTTATATATTATTACATTTGACATTACAATAAGACACACAATCCTCGTATCATGAAGAAAATTTGTTTATGAACACCCCTATATTAGGAAGGAATCTATAAATTAGCCTCACAGCAGGGAGAAATTGAAAAATTGCCTTCATTCACTGAGGGACTCAAACTCTGGTATGTAGCATCCCAGCCACCTAGGGTTACCACCATAGTGACTCCCTAGTTTATTATCTTCCATTTTTACATTTGCAAAAGTTACATTGATAATGAAAGAATTAGAAATAAACTTGGTTAAAATAAGTCAACAATAATCTAGCACGATAAGTAAGTTTTCAACCTTAGGGTGGAGGCGTCCTAAGTTCGATCTTAATGTGGGAATTTTTATTTTTCATTTTTAGGAGCAATGTCTCCTATAGACACATGATTAGATTTATATTCATTGAGTAAGTATTGAAAAAATATATATTTGACTAATTTGAGTTGTAAGATAAGAGATGGAAATGGTTAAAAAATAAATAACAATGAAAAACATAATAGTGCAAGGAATATACAAAAAGGGTGTATTAATAGTATGGTACAGAAGAAGGATGTAATTAGAAATAATAATATTAACAGTAGTAGTAATAATGATGATGACGTAGAACTGAATAGAGCATAAGAATTGGTATAAATAAACCACTAAGGTTGTACTTAGGGGTGTTAACAGATTGGGTTGGATGGGTTAAAGTTTAATCCTAATTCTAACTCAGTTAAAATATCTTAACCCTAATCCGTTTATTGACTTATTTTAAAAACTTCGACCCTAACCCATTTAATAAAAGGGTTGGCGGGTTGCTAAAAAGTTATATAGCAGACGACTTGAAGGCTTAGACTTTAATGAATGATGATCTTGCAGGGAGATGTGAGAAAGTGTTTTCGGCTTTGGGAAAATGAAATTAGGGCAGTAACAATAAAATGAAATTAGGCTAGCAGTGAAAAATAAAAATTAAGTGACAAGAGGAAGACTTAACAAGGAAAAATAACCAAGGGATTTATATATATATATATAACTTTTATGGGTTAAACAAGTTAAATTGGCTAAACAAGTTATATGGGTTAAACGGATTATTAAACAGGTTAACATACTATAAAATTTCAACCTTAATGCATTTAAGTTGGTTAAACGGATTGGCGTATCATAACCTATTTATTCAAAAATTCCAACCCAAATCTATTTATAAATGGGTCGGACGAGTTATGACTATTAACACTCCTAGCTATACTCTGGAGGTAACTCATGTTGGTCTATTGTTGGTTGGTCATTAGTTCAACTCTCCCTTTTCTCATTTACGTGATGTGAAAGTTTTCCTATTTCCTCTATTTGGTAGAAAATTTACAGTTTCCTCCTTGTGTTGAGTGTTATTAAAAATTTTGTTTCATTATGTGAGAGTTATGAATGTGATTGAATGTAATATGTATTGTTACGATGTATATGGATAAACTTAAAAAAAAGAACTTGCATAAATAAAAATTAGGGTTGAAAGAATAAGAAACTGAGAAGGAAGTAAAGAAATATACTGAAAAAAATATGAATAAAATATTTATCTTATTTAGTTTAAGAAATTTATATATTCGCGTTGATATTCAACGTGGTCCTTGTGAATGCATGATGTTCCGATATATTTCCGGACGACCCAGAGATGAGCTTAATAAAAATGGGCCTACGTATTATATGGTAGGTTGATCTCACCATTGAAAAGATTTATAAATGAATTTAGTTTCATTATATTTATACGGGTAGATGATGTGGACAATAGATTAGTCAGTGGAAAATCCACCAGAAGATCAAACGGGCCCACATGTCCAGGAATTAGGGGGTAGATTTGCGCCGGGAGTCCCGCCCTTAACATGCGGGGTGGCGAGGCTCGCGCGTATGCCGTTTTCTTTGCCTCGTGTTCGTTTTTTCATTTTTTCCACCGACGGCATAATACATAGGGCATGTTTGTTTTCCGTCAAAACTTTTCAATTTAACACTCTTCGTAATTATTTTATTTTTTAGTTATTTTTTCACATCTTCCTATACAATTATAATACATACCATACATTTTAATCATTCGTACACAACTATCTATTTTAATTTTATTCTCTTTACTCTTCATCATTATTTATATTCTATCGCATCATTTTTTTTTAATTTAAAAACTTTTTATTCAACAGTTTTATGACACTGATTGAATGCACCCGGGTGCATTCACCTTTTTTTAAATTTTTTGAAAATTTTTTAAACAACTATTAATTTATATGTATTTAACATGTATATCAATTTTTACTATTTTAAAGACTTTTACATATTTTTTAATTTTTTAAAATTAGTGGCATTTCCGTAATTCATAAATTATGAAAATGCCACTAATTTTAAAAAATAAAAAATATCTAAAAATAAAACAATAGGTTTTTGCACTTGAGTGTACCAAAGCTAAGTGCACCTAGGTGCACTAGATCAGAACTCAAAGTTTTATGAATGACGATCTAGTGCACCTGAGTGCAAAAACTTATTTTTAAAATTTTTTTGAAAATTTTTATACAACTATTAATCTAGATATATTTAATATGCGTATCAATTTTTACTAATTTTGAATATTTATAGATATTTTTTTGAATTTTTTAAAATCAGCGGCAGTTTCGTAATTCACAAATTAAGAAATTACCATTGATTTTTAAAAATCTAAAAAAATATCTATAAATCTCCAAAATTAGTTAAAATTGATATACACGATAGATATACCTAAATTACCGGTCTATGAAAAAAATTTTAAAAATAATTTTAAAAAAAGTTAAATATATTCAAATGCACTGAAGCTAAATGCACCAAATATCTAAAGTTTTGTCACTTTGCAACCACGCTAGCAAAACAAAAGCAAGGCCGACAGTTTGTAACTTTGGGTCCCTTTAGCAATTGACCACGAGAAATTACTTGAAATTTTCGGACATTGCATTGCATATGAGCATGCGATATTCATACAGATAGAGTCGTTCCAAGTCGCGTGTATTGACTGACTTTGATCACTTCCCACTGAGTTGCTCTACCAAAACTAAGTTTGGTTGAGCAATTCTCACCGGTGGTTTGTGTCTCCTCACGTTTTCAAGAAATGACATTTTGGAATGTTTATTGTTTCCTTGCATGCTAAACCGAAGTGACCCGCTCCTTACAAATGCATCTTTGCACGTATATTTTTCCATGGCCGTGGCTACTGGAAGCCGGTTCCTTGGTTTGAGCCCCATCTTCATGAATGAATTTTAAAAAAACCACACCAAGTAATTTAAAGTTTCTTATTTTGGGTATGATTGGTAAGATGTTAAAAAAAATTTTACCATACCTTCCGGTACATATTTTGATATAATATGACATTTTAATTACTTAATTATCTAATTTCCTATTATTATCTATGTAATACATTTTTTAAAATTTTTATACAATTATTTTTTCTTATTCTCTTTATTTCTCTTTATAATACAATTCCTATTATTATTTTTCCAATTTTTTTCTCACAGATCCGCCCCCCTTGATTTTTTTTATCTTACCAATTATACCCTTTTGATGGAAGCTTTTTTGAGTATTTAATGTTTGAAATTTACTTATAATTCTTTTGAATTTACTATCTCACAGCTCAATAATGGCCAAGTATTTTTTTTCGCTTTTTTCCTTAACTAATTACAACCAACTCTACCAGTTGTACTCACCATTTGTTGCAGTGCAATCGATGTGAGTTTGAATCCTACGATGTCTAGGGGGTGATTTTATATATATGAGTCCTCCCAGGTGTTATGGAGGTTTTACAATTCCTACCAGTATGCGGATTCATACAAATTTCCCCTATTATACGGTTGTAAAAAAAATTTCTTCTATAGTACGAGGGTTGTGAATGTAATTAATTGTAATATCAATTGTCATGTTGTATAAATCCTAATAAAAAAAACTGTACCAGTGAAAGAGAAATATTCTCTAATAGAGTTCGAATCTTGGACCTCTAGTACATGGGTCAGGATTGTGAACCAATCGGGGCTCTATGGGTACAGCTTGGTTGGGTATTCATGAGTAACAACTGACTTGATCCTAAAATGGATAGTGTATGGTAGAAAATTTTATTTATACGTACGAGTATGGTAGAAATCATTACCCAACATCTTAAATAAGGTAAGGGTTAGAGGTGTTACTGGTCATGGTCAACCTGTCAACCCGCTCGTCCAACCAGTTTATAAATGTGTTTGGGTTGAAATTTTTGAATATATGGATTATGATCCACCAACTAGTTCAACCATTTAATTAAATAAACGGATTAGGGTTGATATTTTATAACCCGTCAACCTGTTTAACTCATGTAGCCCGTTTAACCCATTTAACTTGTTTCATCTACTAAAGTTATATATATATAAATGTAAATCCTTTAGTTATTTTCTTTCGTTAAGTCTTCATCCTGTTACGTAATTTTCATTTTTCACTACTGACCTAGTTTCATTTTATTGCTATTGTCCTATTTTCATTTTCCCAACGTCGAAAACACTCTCTCGTCTCTCCCTACAAGATCATCATCTACAAGAGCCTAGGCCTTCAAGTCATCTACTATACAATCCTTTAATAACCTGGCAACTCATTTATTAAATAGGTTGCAAATAGGTTAAGGTTGAAAATTTTTAATGAGTTATTAAATGGATTAGGGTTAAGATATTTTAAATGGTTAGGATTTGGATTAGGCTCTAATCCATCTAACTCGATCTGTTAACACCCTAAGTAAAGGTGGAGTATACACGCTGGGTATCCATAACCGACCTGGATGGGTACCCACATGGGTATCCTAATAGTAAATAACTATAAATATATGTATATAAATAAATACATAATAATATCTATCTCCCATTCACCAATAAATTATTGTTGGTTTGATTTTTGTATAAAGTTTGTAATGACAGATGATCATAACATGAATGAGGATAATGATGTTAGTGTGATTACTAATATGGATAATGAGGCTAAAAATAATGTGGAAATAGATGTAAACGACAACAAAATGAAATTAATTATAAATTGTAAAGTCTAAAATGTAAATGAGTATTGCTTTATATTATTTAAAACAACATAAAAATATATTTTCACATGTCATCATTGATTATTATAGGAGCCGATTTGAAACCGAAATTGAAACTAATGTTATGGGTAATGGATAGGGTAAAGTATAATAGGAACCGACTCTGTAAGCGGGTAGGATAGAGTAGGGTAGGGTAAGGTAGACTTTATGAAAATAGGATATGAGTAGGATAGACTATTGCCTGAACTGAATCGACCTGAATTGCGCCTCTAAACTGGGTCATATTCCTAGTCACTTGATAGAAGTTTTTTGGGTCACAAATTTATCGTCTAAAAGTAAATGAGTCCAAGTCCCCCTCTCCTTTTTATCAAAGTTATGCACTTATTAGATTCCATCCATCCATTAGTTTTATTATCATATAGTTGGTTAACAAAAGCAAAAATATCTTGATCAAATACTTTATTTTGATCAAGATATTTAAAATCATAAAAAAGTCATTAAAATGTTATGTAAATTTAACAATGTATTCGCATGAAACAGTACTCTTGAAATGAAAGATAAAGGGTGTGTTTGGTAATGAATAAAACTTTTGATGAAAAGTTTTGGAGAGTAAATTTGTCAAATGATGTGATATGATAGAGATAATAATGAGTAGTAAAAAGTATAAAGTTAAAATAAATAAGTTAGTTGTGTAGATAGTTGTATAGAAATGATTGAAAAGTAGGGTAGTTATATAGGAAAATGTGAAAAAATAATTAAAAAATATGATAATTGTGGAGAGTGAAAAGTTTTAGATTGAAAAGTTTTAACTTGACATTTTTTATCGATTGCCAAACACAATCAAACTTTCTAAACCAGACTTGAAACCTGAACATTTCGCAATAAGGGCGGGAACTTTGCTAGCTGAGTTATGCCAATGCTGACATTATTAAAATTTATTCGATTTCATCAAAAACAATTTAGATGTTTATTATAAGTACCCACAAGATCCCAATTCAACATTTAAACTATTTTAAACATTAATCCTATTCAATTATATATGATTTTCAAATTAATATGATTTTTGGAATTTCAGTTAAATCAGTAGTGTTAATACAATTGTTAGATTTGGATTTGACTGCATAAACCATAAGATGAGGCACATGATGAAACCATAAGATGAGGCACAAGATGAAACCATACTACCTATTCACTTTTTTTTTTTTTTTTTTTTTTTTTTGAAAATTTGACTATCTATTCACTTTGGTTGGAGGGGATGTAATCTAAGTTGTACTCAAAGTAAACATTTTAAAAAATATACAAAAAAAGTTCCCATAAAAAAATAATATACAAAAGAAAACATTTTAAAGGGTTTAAAATGATTACCTTAGATGATTGATTTTATGACCCAATAACGTTTTTATGAAGCAGTGATTATATTATTAGCTAATTAAGGAATTTTAAACATAACGGTCAGTTTTGATTTTGTTATTCAATGTTATATATGGGTTAAAAGTTAAACAAGGGTTCCCGTTCCTGAAACAATGCCCTTTTTCTTTTCTTTTTTCATGTACTACTTTCTGAAAAAAAAAAAAAAAAAAATCCTGCGACGACTATGTTTTAGACTTCTTTGTTCAATATAGTACGTATTAGATTCACTTTCAAAGCCTTCACCAGATGGCTTCTGTGGAATAAGTCAAAAATATATTGTTGGATGTGAACCCTTACAGGAAGATGTCCATATTTAAGGCAAGACAAAGACTAGGCTACAAAATATTAAGATGGAAGCCCGTAAATTACTTATTAAATAATTAAAGTTGGGTAATTTTAGTAGTTACAATATATATATATTTTTTTATAAAATAGTTACAATATAGTTAGCTAACAGTATATGTATGCCATTTATTTAGGACTCAAGTTCTGAAATCTGCTTTAACAGAATCAAACTAGCTTGGGACCTCATGAGTTTCTTTCTTAGAGTCTACTGGTAAGAAGAAAAATAAGCAATTTTAGCAATACAAAATTTGTAATAGTTGTTGTGGGTGGGAATTTATTTATTTGACCCTATCATCTGGAAAGTTTTGGCAATATTATTTGTGCATTTTATTTCCAAATGCTATGTTAAATTAGTTCATCCAAGTTGAGCTCAAGTTTGGTAAAGTAAATCTAACTTGATTTAGGTGATTAGATTAACTCATTTAGGTTTGAGTTCTTTGTTCAATACATCAGTTTGATTGGATAATATTTCACGTAAGTCTTTGAAAAGGAAATAGATAGTATCACACCGTATGAGTGTGAGACATGATCCCATGCGTTGCAAATGAATAAACGATTAAAATAACCTTATGTTTAAAATTTTAAAATAATATGTATATACTTTCGAAAATAGTATAATTTAGTGAAGTAAAAAGGGGACCATGTAAGTTAAATATCCATAGAATAAGAGTTTTATAAAAAAAACAAAAAGACATAAATAAAAGAAAATTAATGGGGTTTGTGGGAATCACGCCTCTACAATACTAGCAAATCTATAATTAATGATATTATTCTCACATAGAGTAGGTCAATAAATTAATTTAAAAGCTTCAATGTCGTTAACTGAAACGCGAAAGGATAAAAAATCTTTCTACGTTAATTGACTAATCTCGGGTCGACCATGTGACTTTTATAATAATTTGGACCGTCTCAACGCTATTTCCGGCATTGATTTCGAGGTAAGCTCTCCAACCCAACTGTGCTTTAGGGAAAAAAAAACAAGCTTTCCAACTAAAATTTTAGGTCTTTTTTTTTTTTAAAGACCGACTTAACGTTGTAAAATTTATCATCTAGACCTTCCTGGCTCTGAAAATATGAGTGTATGACTCTCATTTACAAACATGTAAAATTAATATAATAAAATAATTTAATTTTAAATATTAATTTTTAAGTAGTATTTTCAACGTTTAAACTATCTAAAATATCACTAATATATAGATAAATGATTTTATAAAGTATTATTATATTACAATACATATATAAATCTATCTGAGCATTTGTCTTAATTTAAACAAAATGTACCTATTTGTGAGTAAACGTGTCCTATACACAGTAGATTTGAATAAAACTCGGTCTTACAACTGAACAAATAATGTTAAATATAAAGAATGAATTAAATTTTTTATCAAATATTAAAATCTTAAAATTTGAGAGAGGCAGGCAATATGTGACTAGCTATATATTATATATTTATAGCATTGAATAGTCACAGTCATTGGACCCGGAAGACGCAAATATATAGATGATGATGTGGGCTTTTTCGAAAACAGAGAACCTAATTTAATTTATTTAGTTACAAACCTTCTTCGTTTCAACGTCGAAAAATAAATTCCCCTGTTGATTTATTTAAAGTAATTTCAAAATCAAATGGATTGGATGTGGTTTTGATTGTATTCCACAAGTAGTTTTCACAAAAAAAAAAAAAGAAAAAAAAATCCTTTTGATAAATTTCATGACCCAGTATTGGCTCTTGAACTCTGGACGTACGTCTCTCCCACTCACCATCGGTAATCAATAGGGATATTAAAAAAAAAAAAGGGTTGGTTGCATAATCTTCAGTTCCAATTCACATAACTACCAGCTACCAAGGCTTGTTGAACTAATTATTGGATTAATAGAGTCTACATTGATTCAGATGGCTTTATTTATATATAGGAAGCCACATTGCAAAAATAAGAGAAGATTCAGGTCATGTTCTGCATTGCCAGCCAAAGTGCCAAATTGGTGCATATCGTCAACCATGCTGAAATTTTTAATTAGCTCTATTGGCTCCATAGATTAAGGGTGTGTTTGGCAATTGATAGAAAAAATAAAGTTAAAACTTTTCAATCTAAAACGTTTCACTCTCTACAATTATCATATTTTTTAGTCATTTTTTTCGCATTTGCATATATAACTACCCTACTTTTCAGTCATTTTTACACAACTATCTACACAATTAACCTATTTATTTTAACTTTATTCTCTTTACTACTCATCATTACCCCTATCATATCACATCATTTGTCAATTTTTACTCTTAAAAACTTTTCATAAAAAATTTTATTTATTTCAAAATTTACGTAGGATGGGGACTCACGTTTCGGCTTGTATACTACTGGTATTGTCATCTTTGGCCTTTTGATAAGTTTCGCCATATACGACATGGCTGAACTTATAATTTATGATTTTTCTTTCTTCTGTATTTGATATATGATAATCCTGGGATCTACTCCAAGATAATAGCTGCGGAAGTTTTGCGCTGAAAACCTTTTACTACGCCTTAGCTTTCTCATGTACGGTATTGAGACGAGGGTGGGGCATCAAAAGTTATTGTTTTTTGATGTCTTCTGATATTAACTAATGAGAATTCTATCAAACCGATGAATATATATTGCTAATGGCAGAAATAAAGGGAAAATGATCATTTTCGAAATGTCCTAATTTTAGGGCGGTCTAAAAAAGTGCTCTTTTTTGTTTTTCCAAATTTTTATATATCTGTGCCCCTTTTATGTAACGTTGCAGAGCCATGTTATTAGAATATGATAATACTTTATAGAATTATTTACTTACATAGAAATAATATTTTAGAATATGATAATACTTTATAGAATCATTGACTTATATAGAAATGATATTTTGGATGTCGAAAATATTACTTTAAAATTGATATTTTAGCATTTTTCAAAATTTACACATGAATATATATATATATATATATATATATATATATCAACAAGTGTGGTTCATAAACAAACTTGATTGGGATGAAACTTAGCTTTTAAATAAATAAAGTATGTTAAATAAAATAAATAAATTAAATTTTTATTAAGGATTGAAATTTTAATTTTGAACGAATTACATAGCTTCGCTTCTATGTCACCAGCGGAGCCCTTTAAATATAGGGTATTTTAGTCATTTTGAATTGAAATGACTAAAAAACCCCAATATTTAAACCAAGTCATTTTAAATGCCAAAATATTTGATTAAAAAAAGGCTTACATATTTATTTCGGATTTTAAAATATTCTTGTATTTTAAGATCTAAAATAAATACATATTTCTTAGAATGATAAACCTTGATTTATAGGTTAAGTGTGTTTTTGACATTTAGTAAAACTTTTGAAAAAAGTTCTTATTGCAAACTTTTTAAAATGAAAAACAAAACATGATATGATAAGGGCAATAACAAGAAATAAAGAAAATAATGTTAAAATAAATAGCTTAATTTTATAGATAATTATATAGAAATAATTGAAAAGTAAAACAACGGTGGAGGAGATATAAATAAATAATTAAAAACAAGATAATTTTGAAAAGTGAAAAATTTTAAATTGATAAGTTTTCATGATTTCTAAACACAACTTAAATATGCGGAGATTAACTGTTTTATAAGAAACAAAAAGAATATACGTTTTTTTGAACTGGTATGAACCAATGTTGTCAGAACCGAACCGGTGATTGAACCGGTAAAGGAACTGGTCTGGTTCGAACCGGTTCAACCGGTTAATCAAACCGGTTTGAACCGGTGACGTCAGCATGACATGTTTATGCTGTTATAAATATTAAAATTTTTAAAATTTTAAATAAATATATTAATAAAATTATATTTTTATAAATCCTAAATATATATGTTAGATTTTAAGGACAACATTATAAGCACAAAATATGCATGAAAAATTAATAACTAAGTTCTAAAAAATTTACCTGCAAGATCAACCTGCTTAGGAAACGGAAATGTCAAGATGTCAACGCCGGGAGATACAGATCGGCCGTCCGCGCCGGGAGAGACAGAGATAGAGCTCACGGCGACCGGTGAGGTGGCACGCGCGGAGAGACGACGTGCGGGCAGCGGTCAGCATGGGCGGCGAGAGGCGGGCGGCACGCGCGATAAGGGCGACGGGCTGCGACGTGCGCATCGAGGGCGTCGGCGCCGGGAGAGACAGCGGGCGTCCCGCGAATCGAGGGCGGCGGCGATGAGCTCATCGAGGGAGGCGGCGTCGGGAGAGACAGAGAGAGGGGACGCGGTGGGCGGCACGCAGCTCGTCGAGGGAGGCGTCGGGGCCAGCGGCAGACGCGGCGGGCGCTTCGGATTCGTCAAGGCCGTTGGCGCCTGGAGAGACGGACACTGCGGGTTCGTCGAGGACGTCCGACCGGGCAAATCCGGTCCGACCGGAATTCCGGTTAGACCGTCGGTTCACCGGTTCGGACGGTTTATTGTTAACGAACCGGATGCGGGACCGGTTCCCCCCGGTCGGACCGGTCCGGTTCTTACAACACTGGTAACTGAAATGATCAGGCCTGAATATTTTTAGCGTTTACTCAGGCCTTCTAGCTTATCTGCATCAAGCAACCAGGGCTTCAATATTATCTTTTCAAAAATCGCATTGGCAGAAAGGACGACCTTCTTCGTCGCTCTAATAAAAATCAGATAGTCACATTTGGATGAAAGGACAGGCAGAAGTGCTAGTCAATATCTATGGAGTTCATGGATTGAAGGAAGCCGAAGTCCGCAGAGTGCCTTGTTGAACTGTGGATTGCCTTCACCAGCATCTTTTAGCTGAATTATATTGCCACAGGAGAACCATTTGAAGATCCAGCATGGCTACGAAGGACCGCTTGAACTGTCAGGAACGGTGGCAGGAAAAGAAGTTGAAGATCCCAAGCGACTAGAACCAAGGTGCAAACTGGACCCCGGAGTTGTACTCTTCTTTGCCTTTTGTGTCCACTCAAGCAGGCAGTCTCGCACATTCTTACGGAAGATGGACTTCTTGATTGAACTCCCCATCTTCATAAGACATTGGTAAGTGAGTCATTTACTTCTGTGTTAATACCCAAAAAATTAATTGTAGTTAATGTAGCTTTGGTTATGTGAAATTTCATGAAGGACTTGCCCAAAGTGGACTAATAGCAGTTTTGAAATGTTATAAGATTTCAAGATGTCTGGTGCAAGTGCATCCAAACCTGGGAGTGAAAAGAAATAAATGCATCATGATGTACTTTGCTTCTCTGATAACATCTTTACTTTTCAGTAACTCATTGTCGTCTTTCCAGGAAAAATGGGTTGAAGAAGGCTTCAGTTGGATTAATTAATCACAAACTGCACTGACTTAAATTTGATGAATATCATTTCACCTCTATATTTAATATTCATCGGATGATCGAGTTTCAATTCAAGTCAAGGTTTCAGCGCATGCATGTGACAATAGCCAAGATCCCATGCTACGTTTGTACTAACCTGGGTAACAATAGCATAGAGTGGTAAGGTGCTGTAGCTGCATAGCAGCTGAATAATCACCCTGAAAAGCATCAAAGAGCGTCAATATGACGGCAATGATAGAAGCAGCAGCACATGAATGGATTAGCAACGGCTAGTAAGGGTACCCAATTACAAGCCTGGGGAAGATAAACCGAGCTCTTCCCATGATGCAAGAGTTGAAGCCATACGTTGCCTGCAAAGGAGATGGATTTTATGATTGACAACATGAAGAAACATTTGCATATAAGTTGTATGATCATTTCTTTTGTTGTATATGAAACAGAAAATATAATGAAAAGCAAGCACCCATTGGATGCTGCTCCCGTTTCCAAAATCCATATCCTTTCATTGAGAAATCCATTGAAATGCCTTTTGTTTTATGAGAAGCACCACAATGGCCCTTTTGAGAAAAAAGGGAAACAAAGTATGAAAACATTAGCAAACAGAACAGCATGTTCGGCAGTTTTTATGTATCTCCATGCAGCAATGAATAGTGTTCATGATATCTTACCAATAACCAGAAGAAGTAAGCAATCTCAAAAGCATTTTGGAAGAGGATGAAATGGATCAAATGGAGAACTATCTTTGGACGACTAAACCAGAAATGCTCATCTGACAGCTTGACAACCAAACCTCCTTCTATGGCTGTGTGCTTCTCTGCAACCTCATGGGCCAATTGAGTGATAACATGTTCCAGCTTGGTGCCAACAGCAAGTAGAAGCTACAAAACACATTGTTGAAGTCATTTAGTTTATAGTGAAGCTTGCATAATTAGCCTGCATGATAAATAGAGGGGCATAAAAGAAAGTGAATCAATCGGAGTGCAGAAGCACATAGTCATGGACAAGCACTTACAATTAATGGGATGAATGCCATCCAGAAATATGTATGCCAACCTGCACAAGGGAAAGAGAGCAGAAATCAAAACTGAAAAGCTGATTAATTTCATTAATTGATCAAGCGGAACTTGATTTGGTCATGTCGGGTCAAGATTCAGTATGCAATTTGGTTGACTTTGTTAACTTGATTATGGCTTGTCTCACTGTAGTTCTAGATGGTAATTATGCCCTCGAGAAACCAGACTAATTACTTACCATCAACATTCAGCAGCAAAAAGATAATGGCGAAGATCCAAAGGTACCACCTGCAGTAATGAAGATTTGAAACAAAACCAGAGTTCATGAACATTGCAGGGATAAATTTGCTCACCAAAAGTGAACACAAAATTCGTGATATCTGGATGCTTGTTATTAAATTCTTATTTACATGCGGATTTTCATGACCAGAGCAGTGTTAAACATCGTATAACGCAATTTGTAATACCTTATGCCAACAACTTTCTTGAAATCATCTTCAAGGGCCCGTAGCATGTAGTTGTGGAAATTGAAAGTTGGGTTTCCTCTGCAATGCGTCTTTACAAGAGACAAATATCAAATGAGAGTTAAATACCAGACAAACAGATAAAACTTTCACTAGTTACTCACCGTAATGAAACCAAGTCTCATCGCCTTGTAGTCAGAATTGTTCACAGATTCATGGAATTGTTTGGTGAAAGAATGCTGAACAAAAAACAGAACTAGTCAATTGGAATAAAACATGAGAACATGATGACATCCTCTCATCTTTTCTTTCAACAGAGTCGTCACTTGTTTGCAGGAGCAATACTTGTGCACCGCACTACAAATTCAGGATTGAAAGCAAATTTTGGATAGCAGAGAAAAGCAGGTTCGTCGTTTGAGGCCATGAATAATGGCATAATACCACACGCTTGAACCCTTCAATTTAAATGGAATGACATCCTAGTAAAACAGTCTACAGGATGACCTGATTTCCAGGGATTGTTTGATGGAATGTTCCCAAAAGTTGATACCATGAATCAACTTAGCACAACTGCATGGTGCAATTGTTGGTATTTCCAAGCACTTGGGAATGTTGGATCAGGCTCTTGGGAATTCCTTCACTAATTGTGGTCATCAATCTACATAGACAGCATCAAATTCATCATTCGGGAAAGGATAATGTAACGTACAATCCAACCTCGTATTGAGGACTCTTTCCCCATGCCCTGAAAACGGTCCCGAATGAAACTATGTTGACGTACATGGGTGAAACCTGAGTTAGACAAAGCTGCCCATAGATTGGCCAACTGTTAGAAGATCTATAAAAGAACATTAGTTATTGAGGACTTTGAAATTTGACGAACTGAAGGTATTACCTTTGTCCGAGTTCTCGTTCTCTTCTAATATTGAATCCTCCCAATGCTTCCACTTACATATCTAAACCATGGAGGCAAAAAGGAATAAAAGCGCTGACGAGTGGCAGCAATCGCCACGATCACTGGAATTGGAATATAGAAGAATCTTAGGCCAGTCAGTTGGCTACCTTTGCACCTCCCAAAATCATAGTGGAAACGCAGAAGGCAATGTGAACAACTGCCAGAACAAAGATGAAGATGTGTAATTGATCCAATGCTTCAATAGACAACATTGGGACTTTCCCCTGGAAAAAAGAAAAAAGAAAAAAAAAATGCATTGCACGTCAACATTTGATTTCCAATGGAAGGGAACGACACTAGAGCTCATAATTGCGTTCAAAGTTGGAAGAAGGAATGAAGCTGATGGCTGCAAGATGGAGAACCGTTGTTTGTAACCAAAATGGATCAATCCCCTTCTAGATTGTGTGGGTTTAACGACTTCAGATACGATTAAGTGGTTGACATTGTTTTCTGTAGTGGATGGTCTTGACGAATAGGCAGACGAAAATTTACTAAGCATATAAGCTGGTTACCAGTACAGAGAATTCAGGCTTGTCAAAGAAAAAGTCTTAATCTCACACAATCTCAACAACAATGCGATCCTCACTAGAACTATTTGAACTATATATTGATACTTCGATATAGAGCATTGCCAATTTAATGGGCAATCACATAAATGGATGAATAGGCTCTGTTTGATTTATTGAAGAGAAATAATGGCGATGGCATTTTTGTTCTTAAACTTCAAATTTGGGTTGATTGATGATGAAAGGGTGTTTTCTGTGCAGTCGACTATTTCAAAGACGTTATCTATCTAAGACAGAGAAGAGTAGTAATGTAGTATCTTCTATAAATTACCTTCTTGGCACAGTATTCTTCCGGGGTCTCTTCGGCAAGGAGGCGTCTGCTGCGATGTAAAATCCTGGGAAAAAAGAAGGATTGGAAGCGAATGGTAACTTCCATTTTTTCTTCCCTTTCGCATGGGAGCATGTGTTGGGTTAGGTTCACGGGGAATGCAAATACTGCTGATTGCTCCTTTGAAGACCGTCAGGAGAAGCGAAATGAACCCCAGCAGCATCAGCTCTGCATCGTTCATGTATGAATGCGTATACAAATTAACCCGGCATCCAAAATCAGAAGGAAACTCTGCGTTGATGATAAATTAAAGCGTAATGCAGACGGAAAAAGAGGACCTTCTTTTATTTTCGTTAAGGCTTCGAAGAGTGGCTTCTGGTTCTTCTTCTTTAGGTACTGCACAAGGGATGGAAACAAAAAATAATAACAATATATATATATATATATTT
The DNA here is from genome assembly GCA_030490835.1 of Annona cherimola. Classification (NCBI taxonomy): domain Eukaryota; kingdom Viridiplantae; phylum Streptophyta; class Magnoliopsida; order Magnoliales; family Annonaceae; genus Annona; species Annona cherimola. The sequence goes on from CM059971.1 coordinate 116,040,221, forward strand.
GTTTTTAAAAAGTTGATCATGGGTGCATGAGAGAGAGAGAGAGAGAGAGAGAGAGAGAGAGAGAGAGAGAGAGCATGCATGCCTTGCCAAGTGTGTGAATGGAGCGCTCGATGGCGATGGACATGAAGACGATGACGGAGCAAACCGCAGCCACAACCCATGTTGGGGTGTATTCTAACGGGACGGAACTCTCCGCTCTGCCTTCAGCCATCCCTGCTGCTTCTGATCTAATCTTCAATCAATGTTTCCCTCCTTCCTCTCCCTTTCACGGTTCCACCTCCAATGCAATCCCTCCAGCCGATAATAAGAAAGTATTGGAGGCAGCCAGCCAGCCAGCCAGCCGTCCGTATCGATTTTGTTGGTTATGGTAGTTGCTCATCTTGGACGCCTACGTTAATGACGAGCCTGGAAATGTTCAAGCTTTTGCGGGTGGCCGGTTTTCTAACTTTGTTATTTAATAATAATTTTTAGTGCATTTGCCATTTGCTTCTTCTCATTGTTTCACACCTAGCTTGGACGGGTTGGAAAGCCGCATCCAGGCCCGGCAACCATTCGAATTTCTAATGCTTCAATTATATTCTTCAATCCCTTGTACGTGGTACAAGTCAGCAGAATCAAAGATTTATGAATTTAATAATAGTCAGACACAACACAATAATTCAACCCCAAGGGCATATATATTTATGATGAGTTAATTTTATAATTACAATTTTGTTGAAACACCTACGTTTGTTAACTTTATTCATTATTTTGCAAATTACCCTGTCATCAATGAAGTCAACATTTTGATCTTCGACTTGAATTTTGGGCCTACTTGGATATATAGGACTAGGACCTGATACCTTTAGTCAGTAGATTGTTTGATGATACAATAACCTATATATCAAATTTGGGATTTTGTGCAAATATGTTTATAATGTTTGAGTAATATTGTATCTATGTCCTTGCGTTTGCCAAAATTGCAAATATATTTACAAAATTTACATAAGATTGCAAATATGTTCCTTCAATTGCGACGTCGTTAGATTTTCTATAAAATAATGATGACACCTTTAAAGCCAAGTGATATACTTGCAATTTTTGCAAATATTGCTAGCATATTTGTAAAAAAAATCTAAAATAATAATATATATGAAAATATATAAAACAATGAAATAGTAAATATATTTGCAATATTTGGAAAATATTGCAAGGATATCATTTGGTTTAAAGGGCATTTTCGTCATTTTATAAAAAATCTAATGATGTTCTAACAAAAGGGACACACTTGTAATTTTATGCAAAAACTTATGAAAATATTTGCAATTTTAGAAAATTGAGGAATATGGATTGAATATTGGTTAAATCTTGTAAGCATATTTATAAAAATCCCTCTAAAATCTAAATAATTATTAAATAAATTTCACATAACTTACGTACATTAAATATTTGAATCTCCATTTTTTGGGATTCAAATCCATCCTTTCCCCATCAAGCTTGAAGCACTACTATTGCATGTTGCTAATTAATAAATTGCAAAATCTCATTGACTTTGTTTGGTTAAATGTCGACATTGTTAGTGATATAGTTTTTTTTGAAAATCTATACTTATGGGCCAACATTGCAAATTCATAAAAGGAAGTTTAATTATATAAATACTTAACATAAGCGTAGCCTGGTTGGTACTCACTAGGTTGTGGGATCATATCCTATCTCATTAGGGGGGGGTGACCTCCTCCCTATTGTTGTAAGTTAATTTTAATTAAAAATAAGAAAATTTTGTTTATGTAAACTACTTGTAAGAAGATAGTAAAGATTTTTAAGTTTTATTCGTAATATGAGATTAGTTGAGATACTATAATAATAATAATAATAATAATAAAAAATGTAAATAACTCTTTAGTGTGTGTTAGGAAAGTGAAAAAAAAATTGATAAAAGTTTTTAAAATAAAAAAATAATGTAACATAGTAGGGATATTGATAAGGAGTGAAAAAAATAAAGTTAAAACAGATATGTTAGATGAACTAATAATTATGTAAAAATAATTGAAAAATAAGGTAATTGTACAGGAAGAAATGTAAAAATAATTAAAAAATATAGTAATTGTAAAGAATGAAAAGTTTTACAGTATGTTTGAGAAATAAAAAAAAATCTTAATAGAAAAGCTTTTGAAAATAAGATGTCGTAATGTGATATACAAAAATAAAGACGAAGAATAAAGAAAATTAATTCAAAATGATAAGTTAATTGTATGAAGATAATTAAAAATAAAGTAATAGTTGTATAGAAATATATGAATAAATAATTAAAAATTAGGATAGAAATAGAAGGAATTTGAAAAAAAATTTATCCTAGATGATCAACTAAAAAATTATCTTCTTTAGAAAATTTGTATCTTGATCATTTAAAAATGGGATTTGATTCACCAAAATTGACTTTGGGTGTGTTTGGAGGAAGATTTTGTGTTTGAGAAATGATAAAATGTTTAAATGAAAAATTTTTTGTGTAAAAGTTTTTAAATTAATAGAAAATCATATAATATAATAAGACAAATGGTGTGGAGTAAAGAAAATAAAATTAAAATAAATAGGTTAGTTGAATGTATAATTATGTAAAAATTATTGAAAAGCACGATTGTCATAAGGTAGTTATAAAGAGTAAAAAAAAATTTTCAATTAAAAAGTTCTAATATAAAAAAAAAATTGCTGTAAACAAATATGCCCTTAATTTGAAAAAAATTAATAAAAAAATTGGAATTTTTTTTTTTTTTTTGGATAGACAAACACCCCCAGCAAATTATTAGAATTTTATATTGCTATCCCATGTGGCCTAGACAGGTATCCATACGTCGGTGACGAGGACTTGATCATCGAATAGAAGTGACAAGGCGGGCAGCTTACGGTGTAGCTTGAAAAGTGCAGCCATGTCTGTCCACCACATAAACATACGCAGATACGTTAGATTGTTAGGTGATTCAATTCAATCCATGACTAGAAAACTCTTGGCATGATCCACGCGTGAAACCAGAAAGAGCCAAAAAGGGTGATTGGAGGAACAAGAGCTAATTCTAAATCAATGCCTAATTATCCCAGGTTTGAATTGATTCCCAAGTCCCAATATTAGAAGTGGACTCAAATTTATAAAATCTAAGATCCCAAAGTTCAGCAATATGGCTGCAGCCATATCTCTCACGGAAACAAATTTTAACAAGTGTGGTTATATTTTTGGCAACATATAAATTAAAATTAGCGGCACATATACTGAGTGAGACATAATCCTGTTATTTCGGGAAAAATAATAACTTAACTAATAAACTTATTTTTTTTGGAAAACTAATAAAAAACTAATAAACTTATTTTTAATTTTTTTTGCTTTTGTCTTTAAATTTTTTAATATAAATGTATTTAATACATAAACTAAATTTTGCCATTTTTAAAGATATGCATATATATATTAGTTCTCAAAAAATATATGTATATATTTTATATTTTAAACATAGAGTATTTTAGCATTTGTGGTTAAAATTTAATAAAATAATCTTGTGTTAAAAATCTAAAAAATAACTAATAAAAAATTTTAAAATATATATTTCCAAAAATGATAAAACTTGATTTTATATTATATACCTAAGTTAACAAGATTATGGAAAAAAAAAGAAAGTTTTAAATAGATTTTCAGCCTTAGCTTGTAGGTTCATGCTTTATATTAATTTGTTCTCAAATATTTATGAAGAATGATCTCGTTAACCCGAACTAAGTAAATAACCCATTTAACCCGTCTCAAAAAATCTATTTTCAATAATTTTTTTATTTTTTCTTTATACTCTTATTTATCTAAGTGTATTTAACATATAAACTAAGTTTTATCATTTTTAGATATGTTTATATATTTTTTTGAGTTTTTCAAAGATAAGAGTATTTTAAATATACATACACATAGATGTTTAAAAATCTAAAAAAAATAAACATGTCCAAAAATATTAAAACTTGGTTTATATATTAAATATACTTAGATAAACAAGTGTATGAAGAAAAAATCAAAAAAAAATTGTTGAAAATAAGTTTCTTGAGGTTGGTTAAGTGAGAAGACCACTACTCAATATTTATTTAACCGCAAAAATTAGTGATGGTGACGTGCTGTCAAATGGGGCAAATTTTCATACTATTTGCAATTAGCTATCACATTACTTGTTATCAACTTATCATTTGAATTTCGGCTGCATGACGATTATTTGGCTATAATAACATCCAAAGAGTCTCGTTTCTATCTAATTAGGTTATATTGAAATAATTTCATCTAATCCTATTTGCATTTTTCATATCGATAATTTTTGAAAAATTTGCTCCATGTATTATATTTAATATCGTCCATTTAATTACGAGACAAGTTCCATCAAGTTTTAACTTCGGCTTCTCACGGTCAAATGCAACCAAAATTGAAATTTGGCTGCAAAAACAGTAGCTGCATGTAATAAACTTTTATGTAGCGCATTCTTTGTCGCATCGTTTTGGCCAGGTTGCTGGAATGTATATGAAATAAGTAGGATGATAGATGACACAGGGTAGCCGGATGGAATCATGGATGGCGCAGAAACCGGACAAGAGAGATCTAAATTCTCTTCCTGTTGGCAAGGTTGGAGAGACTGATATGCCAATAAATTAATGCAATCATCACGTCTAATTGAAATTCAGAGATATCGTATAATCCAATGTTGTATAAATAATTAAATATATTTATGCTTCAAAATCAAACAAACACTAACGACGACGTGAAGACGTGCAGAGACATTTTAAGAAAACAGTCTTTCTTTCGCCGAACGACCTCTTGACTGCTCTCCGCTAGTGGGATTTCATGGGAGGGAGGAAATTGAGGAAGGAGACACGACATGTATCCCTTCTTCTCCTCCTCTTGGGGATTGTCTCACCTGCTGAATGCCCACGGAAGGAACGTTGGAAGACGCCGCAGCATCATCACGACTGGAACGAGCGTCGTCGCAGCTGATTCCCACGGGAGAAAAAGTGGAGAACTCAACGAGGCTAGAACCACCCTCGCTAATTATTCCCATCGGAGAACAGCTAATCGAAGACCCCACATGAGTACTGGATTCGTTGTGTCGATTGGAAAGTACTGGACTATTTCTAGTCTCTCTCCTCCTCTTCACCTTTCGGGCCCATACAACTAGACGCCCTCTCACTTTCTTTCTGAAGATGGCCTTCTTAAATGAGCTCCCCATCTTATTCATTCACATGTAAGAAACTAATTAGTACAATGGCATTTGATTTCACCCCCGAAAAATTCAATATCTAGACTTAATAATCTTATAGTGAAAGACTGATATGACTCTTATGGGCTTAGGCATATCTATGTGAGCCAAACTTTCACCTTCACAGTTGCATGGAATAATTCCAAGTTACAGGTAAACTGTTGTTCTTAATTCTTTCTCTCTTTCTCTCTTTTTTTTTTTTTTTTAAACTGGGCTACCCATGTTGGAAACAAGGGGAGTAATAGCTACTTGACTAGTTATTCAAGTCGTGAACTAGACTACTCTAATACTGAAATGTCTCATGGATTTGATCCTACGGTGAATTCGGGAATTCTCCTGGACAATGTTTGACTTGATGCATGGCTGAGTTTCGATCCAAGTCAAAAAAGTGTCCTGATGGCATGTGACACCCACTAGCCAAGTAAATTTACTCACTTGGGTAACGATAGCATAGAGTGGCAAGGTGCTGTAGCTGCATAGTAGTTGAACAATCATCCTACAAACAATGAAACGGTTTATCGATATACATTGCCTCAACTAAAGAAGAAATATTAAAGCACATGAATGGGTAAAGAGAAGGCAAGATATCTACCCAGTTACAAGCCTAGGGATGACAAAACGAGCTTGTCCTATGATGCAAGAGGTGAAGCCGTGTGTTGTCTGTAACATCAGAAATATAGATTTCGTGACCGTTCCTCTTCTCATTTGTGGAGCAATGAAATCATGAAAGCCATTAGCAATCAGGCGCTGTTTCTGTTTCAAAGGCAATCAGCTTTGTTTGGAGAAGTCCAAGCAAATGCCAAATTCTTTCCAACAAGTACCCAAATGGCCTTTTTGAAAGAGATGGAAATTAACAGACTAGGAAAATTCTAGATACTACTATGTAACGATAAAAGTGTGGAGTACTCTACTCACCAATATCCAGAAGAAGAATGCAATCTCAAACGCGTTTTGGAAAAGGATAAAATGAATCAGATAAAGGACTATCTTCGGCCGATTAAACCAGAAATGGTCATCCGAAGGATGAACTACCAAGTCTATGCGCTTCTCAGCAACCTTCTGAGCCAACTGAATGATAATATGTTCCAGCTTGGTCCCCACAGCAAGCAGGAGCTACAAAACAGGCAGGAAAATTTTGAATTTCGGCTTTTTTGCATACGGTAAGGGACATGAAAGAAATCTGCCTTATCCACAAATGACATTAATTTCGCTCCATATTTGATTTCCTGTATAGTAACCATTAAGGAATAAGTAACTTACTGCCAATGGGATGAAAGCAATCCAGAAATACGTATGCCAACCTGCAGAAGGGAAAGTAGAAGCGTTTTAAATATTAGTGAAACAAATTGTGGTATTCCTACATAAGCTATATGTTCTATTACTAATATAAAAATATATATATGTTCTATTACTGAAATTTCAAAGAAAAAGCCCTATAATCACTAGTAAAATCTAATATTGTCTTTGATAGATGGTCATAGCATTTGAAGCTAGATGTATGTGTTAGTTTACATTAAGGTCGAAAAATTGAGCTACAGATTGATACCTTGTGGAAAATTGAAGTTTGTTTACCCAAGCAGCTATTTTCAATTTCCAGTAAGTGGTGCAAAATTCCCTCTTGATATTACAAAAATTACATTGAAGTCAATGAATCTTGATCTCCTTATGCAAGAAAGAGTTGCGAATCCATATATTTTATCCATTAGGCCTTGGCCTCATGCCAAACTCTTACCTCATATTAATATATCCCTCTCAATATGTAACACTCCAGGCTCAAAAATAACATTTAAATACTTAATTTGAGCCCGAAAGTTATCTCTTAAGATTTGTTATGTGTTGGGTCAAGTTCAACTCATCATACAAGCATAAAGGGAAGAACAATCTAATAATTTGCATTAAAATAATAAACTAAAATAATCCAATGTTGATAAATATTATCTAAATTTATTACAACCGATAATCAAGTTCAAAATTCAAATAAATAATAAAATGCATGCTCCATAAACATCTAGAGAAATCTATCATGACACGCGTATTGTATTATCTATGGGACAATTTAAAACACTAAAAGTGAGTAAAACTCAGTAAATGAAAGTTAAAATGTATAATGAGTATATTGTGCATTTTAAAATTATCAAAATGCAAAATATCTATATACTCGTCTAAATTAACCAAAAAAATCTAGCTTAAGTAACTCATTTACTAAGATTACATATAAAACATATAAAATTTGATCTTAGGTGGGCTACAAACTAGTGATTGATTGCTTAACATAGGGCTTCCTCTAAAAACCTTATCATCCTAATCTCTTATAATAAATCTAACTCATTTAGAATATTTAAAACGTCCAAAAATATGATAATTGACTATTGGATCATCCAAATCAGAATTAAAGATCAAAAGATACGATAAAAACAATTCTGGTCGTTTAGGATGAGCCACGTGGTACAGCTGGGCCCTGGGCCGGCTCTTGGTAGCCTGTTGGCCTTTCTCTGGGCTTCTTTCTGGGCTCAATTCTAACTGAACCCTGGCAAAACCTCTCTGTGGGTTTTTCCAAGTCCAACGCAGTGGAGCTTCTGATGGGGTCTCCACTCTCCAGGCCTAGTCCACTTCTACTCGGCCTCTCAAGCTTAACCCACTCCTGCGAATCATGATCTAGTATCCATGTGGCCCAACGAAATTTCCAAGCCTGGTTAAATCGAACCTAGTGACAAAGAAAAGGGCCTTTTGCAATTTACCCAACCTAGACTTTTCTATGATTCCATCTACCAGGAGGGACTTTCATCATAATTATCCAAAAACCAGAAAAATCAACGATTGTTTTTCTTCTTTTTATTCTGTTGGGTGTGGCAATAATATAAACACCCCCAAGCTGCTAATTTCATTTTTTAAAAACTGAAAAAATTATATTAAGCTTATATATTTTATTAATATAGGTCTAATTTGAGAACTAATAATAAATAGTTGTAGATTTAACAATCTTGAAAAAAAAATCCCATTCTTAAACCCACCAAAAATTTATAGTTCTATGCATCAAGACTCTATGCATAAAAAAATTTAGAATATCACAAATAAATTCTCGACAAATAAAAATATATCTACTTACATTGTTTGTCAAAACAAAAACATTTTCCTTTTTGTTTTCTCCCTTTTCTGCTACACACTAAAATTTTTGTCTCACTCAAAACTTTCATAACCAAATCCTCCTCCTTCACTCGTCTTTCTATCATATTTTATAACCCTACCAATGTAACTCTTACGGATATGGTGCATAACATATGAGATCTACATGTAACGCATGGTGCTAGTGCTACGGAAGATAGCATATGGAAACACAGTTATAACGGGAGAATCTTTGGAAAATCTCCTAGATTTGTTACAATGTGAGGCCCGAAAATAAAATCTTACTACTATAATTCTAAAAATAGGAATAAATTTTTTCAGTAAAACATTCAATGGTCAACTAGTCAATTTGAGGATGGGCATAATATATTTGGGACCATGTATTACACAATATGAATCAGTGAACACAGATTCTCTGTTTTTCTTCGCTTCATATTTATGATTCTCAACCGTCCTCTAATTCTGCGGTCTTAGTTTCTGATATGAACCTGAACTCTGAGTTGCCCAAACAAACAATCAAACAACTATTCCTCAGGCCTCAAATGCTTGATTTTGACAAAGATTGCAGTATCCAGTTAGATTGACTTCAATAATGTAATCGATGTTTCCCTCATTATAACTCAAGATGGAAATACCTACTTCAAGAAATCTGATTAAGTGCTTACCATCAACGTTGAACAGCAAGAAGATAACGACGAATACCCAAAGGTACCATCTGCAATGATAGAGATAATATATGTGGAATCAAAATTTTAGAAAACTGAACAGATGGAATGTTCTCATTTCCATGTCGATTTCGCTGATAACAGATACTTTATTAGAATGAAAAAACACGATTTGTCTGTAATACCTTATGCCAACCACTTTCTTGAAGTCAGCTTCGAGTGCTCTCACAGTGTAGCTGTGGAAATTGTACTTGGGGTTTTCACTGGAATGCCTCTTCACCGAGGACAATGTCAAATGAAGGTAAAAAGACCAAAGAAACAGAAAAGAACTTAGAGAGTACTTCAAACTGATAGCTTACCATAATGAAACCTCGCCGCAGTGTTATATAGTCTAATTTGGTCACAGATGCGTAGAATTGTTTGAAGAAGGAATACTGAAAAGAAAGCAAAAATAGTCAACTGCAGTGAAATCTGAACACATGATAATGTTCTTTTGCTATATCTTCTAATCTGTTGTGGTTTTCTGGCCATCAATCGAGGGACGACACAACATACAATCCAAATTAGTATCGCCGAATATTTCCCGATGTCCCAAAAATGCTCTTGAATGAAGGCATGTTGATGGATCTGGGTGATATTTGAGTTCAAAGCTGCAGATAGAATAGTCTTCTGTTAGAACATCTTCAATAGAATAATTGCAGATAAATTACTCCCCAAATTTGAGGATCTGGAGGCCTACCTTTGTCTCTATCATAGTCTTTTGCTATCGACTCCTCCCATAGTTTCCACTGACGAATCTAAAACAGGAAGAGAAAAAACAACAAAGTTGCACTAGTAAGTGTCTGCATTGCAGGAGTCGCTGGAATAGCAATGTAGAGGAATATTAGGCCAACTAGCTACAGGGCTACCCTTGCACCTCCCAAAAGCATTGTGAGAAGGCAGAAGAGAACATGAACAACTGCCAGAAAGAAGATAAAGATATGTAGCTGATCCAATGCTTCAATAGATAACAGTGGGACCTTCCCCTGAAATGAAGATGACCATAAGGTATGCATGTCACGATTACTAGATTGGCAAAGAAATTAGATGCAATATTGGAAGCGGAACTAGAGCTCTTTGATTGATTAAATGGGATCAGCAAATATCTGGATTGTATGCCTTTGATTTTTTGAGATCTCACGAATATACTTATTGGCTTTCCATATTGGTGTGTTACCTTCTGCGAACAGTAGCTATATTCATCGAAGACTTCGGCAAGGAGGCGTTTTCTGCCACTAAAAATGATCTTGCGGGGAAAGGATCGGAAGTGAACTGTTGTGGCTGCAGCTCGGTCGTCCTGGGTTTCGCATGGAAGCATGCGGCGGGTGAGATGATGTGGGATGCAGACGCTGCTGATAGGGCCTTTGAAGACGGTTAAGAGAAGGGAAATGAACCCCAGTAGCATCAGCTCTGCATGCATTCATGTATAATCGATATAACGAGAATGCAAAACCATAAAGAACTCTTTTTTGTTGTTTAGACAGATACGTAGAGAGCTAGAGAGAGAACCTTCTTTTATTTTGAGTAAGGCTTCGAAGAGGGTGATTTGTTCTTTCTTCTTTAAGTACTGTGGGGAAAAAGCAAAAAAACAAATTTGTGAGAATCTGATGAGAGAGAGAGAGATCATAATACGCATATAGGTGTGTACCTTGCCAAGAATATGAAGAGTGCGCTCAAGGATAAAGGAGATGAAGACGATGAGGGAGCAAACTGCAGCTACAACCCATGTTGGCGTGTTTTCTAATGGCAATGACCTCTGCCCCATCACTTCGCCCATCTTTTGCCCCCCCGTCATTTGGCTACGCACAACTCAACACGCTCATCTATACGAAGAAGCTTGGTTTTGCATACAGATATCTATATATAATAGTACGCGGATTAAGAAGTATTGACATTGTCCACGTACCATAATCATGTCTATTAAATTTAATATGTTAAATAATGCTTCTCTTATATTTCCCTTTCCTATGAAAAAGAAATTCCAGTTCAGGGCTGTTACGGTCATTTTGTAAAATTGAAACCACCCAGCATATTTAACGTATCATATTTAGTTAAAAAAGAAAAAAATTACAATAAAATAATCACAATATATTATAGAACTAAAATTATTTGACAAAATTCGTTAAAATGTTATGCATATATTTAAACGATTTTCATTTGCAATGCAAGAACATCATTTTTAAACAAAAAGAATGGTTCAGATTTTACAAAAATACCTTAATGAGCCCGAAACAAAAATGTTTCGACTCTCGTGAAGAGTGGAAAACGTTTCTAACAAATCTGCCCATAAACAACTGGATAGATATAATGCATGATATGGTATGAGAATCGGCGTGCAATTCATTAAAGGAGCCAAAGCAGCCGCGATGTCAGGGGAAGGTCGTACCCATGAGAAAACAGCCAATGTCAAACACTGCTACCGTCGTCATCGTCATGCATAAAATTCGTCTTGAGGGGATCGCAGAATCGCATAAATTGAAATTTTAAAGAGACATCATCATGCGCAACTAGATCAGGTGGGCGGTACTGGCCCATCCATATGGATAAAGTAATAAACAACATAGTATCTATTCCTTTAGTTTGTCCGGCATACCATGATATCTAAATTCCTTGATGCTTTTTTAGATGATCATTTTCCGATAAATGTTGTCGTGGTTTACTGAACATTGAAGGAAAAATTAAAGAAATCATAAGGTGGGGGCATTCAAGGATCAGCGGTTCATACTGCTGCTGGATTCAAAGAAGAAAGGGGCCTGGATTTTTTCGATTGATGGCTGCCGGTGTTGCAAAAGAGGGGTGATGGAAGGCCGGCAATTAGATTTTGTGGCTTCTCTTCTGTTTTTCTCTATTGTGCTTGAACGTTAGCAGGTTGCTTCTAACTAAGATGTTAGCTATAAATAGGGGTGTTAATGATAATAGTCGACTCTTCAACCTATTAATACAATCTGTTTATAAATGAATTTAGATTGTAATTTTTGAATAAATAGGTTATGATCCATCAACTCATTAAACTATTTAATTAAATAAATGCATTATAGTTGAGATTTTATAACTTGTTAACTAGTTTAGTAACCAGTTTAACCCATTTAACCTGTTTAACTCATTTAACTCGTTTAACCTATTAAAATTATATGTATGTGAACCTCTTATTTATTTTTTCCTACTAAGTCTTTCTTTCGCCACTAAATTTTTATTTTCCCACTGCCTTAATTTTATTTTCCAGTTACTATCCTATTTTTTTTCTCCTACGCTGAAAATACTTCCGTCTCTTCTCACTAGATCATCACATACTACAGTTTAGGCCTTCAGATTATTTGCTATACTACATGTTAATAACCCATTAACCCATTTATTAAGTAGGTCAGGGTTGAGAATTTTTAAATAAGTTAATAAATGATTAAAGTCAGAATATTTTAAATGAATTAAGATTAGGATTAAATTTCAACTCGTACAACTCTATCTATTAGCACCTCTAGCTATAAACTCCCATAAGAGATATTTTAGTCGATTCATTAAGATTAACTGCAGTTGTCGGAATTTTTTGACGGTTGAAGCCAACAATAAAAGCAAACTATTCAGACATAGAAGTTTAAATAGTAAATACACACGTTAGGGAGGTTAAAATGAATAAAACCCGAGTCTAGCTTTTTTCCGTCAACGAGTTGACAACTAAATCCCGACCTCTACGTTAGAACCTAGAGCAAGTAACTAAGATTAATTTACTTAGATTATTATGAATACCAGTTGTTACCGGACACCAGAAAGGTTGCATGCACGTGTTGAAAGTAGGCACTCTACCAAAACCGAGGACGCATGCATGGCTAGGGACGACCTCATGCGCCTAGCTAGTTGCCTTGTCTTCATTCACGCGTGTGCCTAATTTTTTATTATTTTTTGATAAAAAAAAAATTTATTAATTTTTTGAATAACATGCGTGTGCCTAATTTAAAGATGACATTTTGCATGTTCTGGCCCATCAAGTTATATTCTATGCATATAAGGTCATATTTAATAATATATATAGGTGAGAGTGAGTGTGAAAATGTGAGATTGAGCTTTTCAAGGTTAATGATTTGTTTATCAATAATTATATTTTTTTATTTTTATATTTATATTTCAATTATTTTTTCTAGAAGTTATATTCATAAGTCTATTTATTTCGACTCTACCTTTATCGTTTTCTATTGGTTATATAAATTTCAAAATATTTTATTTTCTATTTTCTACCCTTTCCCACATTCCGGCAGTTTTTGAACTTACCAAACGTCCGCAAACTGTTCTAGTATACGTTTTTATTTTTATTTTTCATTTCCCTACTTGCGCTCTCGTAGTTCATTGCCTTCCCTAGTTAATAATCATGCCTGTCATTCTTTAAATAATTATTGATTAGAAAGATAGATTACACGGATGTATACCAATTAACGTACGTATCTGCAGGGAAACATATCCAATTAAATAAAATATTAAATTTTGGTTACAAGCAATAAGTGGACCAACCGATGTAGCTGTGGCTGGTCGGTCGTTGTGGGGCCATTTCTTTTAATTCCTGATAAGTTGACTCGATTTTTCCCTTTCTCGTATGAGGTAAGAAACAGAAATCTTCTTGACAAACGAATCAAGCTCATTTTGAGAGGGACAGATCACGCGTGGCGTTGAGAGGCTTACCGTAATTAACTTGCACCCATGGTATAATCTTTTATTGCGCATGCAAATATGTAGTCTAATTAAAGCACCTCTTCCTTGTATTCCCTGGGATGTTCTCGCACGTGCCACTCGAACGATCGGGCTTGTATGCATAGGCGGATCTACACACACTTCTGTGCATGTAACAGGCTTGATTCTATGAACATTTTTTTCTATTCAGTTTCTTTATTTTTAACACTTAGATAATTGATAAAATTTGCTTCATCTATTATACTAGCATTATTTATATTATCATAAAAATCCTTTTATTTATCTAGTATCATTGTATATTGGTTTCATCTATAAATATGTAAAATTAGTATAATAAAATAATTTACCGCTAAAATATTAATTTTAAACTAGTGTTTTCAATATTTAAACAATTTAAAATATCACTACTATATGAATAAATGATTTTATAAAATATTATTATATTCTAATATATATGCGAATAAATCTAAACATTTTTCATAATTTACACATAAATATATATTTTGTGGGCAAATGTGACCTATCTACATGCTTAATTTAGATAAAATTTGGTCTCATAACTAAAAAAGTTATATTAAATACAACGAATGAATTGAATTTTATATTAACCATCAACATCTTGAACATTGAAGGAGTGAAATAGCAATTTGAAATATATTTTAAAATTCTATTTAATTTAAAATGATTGCACCCATTCAAATTAATAATATAATCTCTTCAAGTCAAATTGCCTTCATTGGCTAAATGATTTAGATCCTCTACTACTTATATGATTGTATTGATAGAGCATTAGAAAATAATAACAATTCGACAAAGAAAATAATATTAACATTTTAAATTACATATAATTTAGTGGTGTTTAATTAGTTGGTGGGTGGATGACTAAAGGGGTGGATCCACGTATAGTTCAATAGTTCAATGACGGCAATTGTCTCTACTGACATTTAAAATATATTAATACACATTATAGAATATATTATTTTTCTTCAATTGCTCACACTAGCTGAAGTTTATTGCCCTCACTCTTATAAAAAATTTACAATTTAATACATTCGTATGCATTTATTTTGATAACTTTTTTGTTTATGATTTTGACATTGGTTCTAATGAGATTTGGCCTTATGCATTTATTATGATGATTATTTTCTTCACCGTTTTGATATTTGTTCTAACAAGATTTTTTTAGATTTAATTTTTTTTTATTAATTATAATGATATTCTCTTTATAAAACGCATGTTTTTAATTTTATAATTAATTATTAGAAGTTATAAATTTTATTTAATAGTGCTTTGGGATGAATTATTCCCATCTTGACTTCCCTTCTCAAGCTAGATTTTGTCATCTTCTTACTTTCTCTCTTTGTTTGGGTTTACTTCTCTTTTTCTTTTATAATTTGAAAATAAGCTTTTCGCATATCATTATTAAAAAGTATGCTATTTTTCTCTCTTTTAAATTTTTTTAAAATGATAGATATATATTAATAATATGTAATATTAACCCTATCTTCTAAGATTGTAAGATGCTTTGAATATGCACTAATCATAATTAAAATGCTATAAGTTAAGTAGTCAAGTAGATAAAAGTAAATAAATATATATAGAAAATAGAAATTAAACTATTGGCCTAAAATTTTTATAATGCAAGTAATTTATATTTAGAAAAATAAATATTAGAAGAAGCGTATTTATTAATAGCATGGTATAACATAAGGTAAAAGATAATTCATATATGGCTTACTATGTTAATATCATCATCATTCATTTTAATATATGTCTTTCTCGTATTAATATCATCTTCGTTGACTATTTCTAATTATCCTAACTTCCCATATATGCTTGATAACTATTAACCATAATTATATTTGTATTGATACTCAAGATTGAAATAAAGAAATATAGAAATTTATTTTGAAATTTACTAATATTTTTTTGTCTTTCATTTGAATATTAATAATTAATTCTTTTATGGCCCATAATTGTTAAACATGATTATCCATTTTTTAATACAATATTCTCATGAATGAAGCCTTTGATGTTTCTATTATGTCTCTTTTGCATCTTTTGTTAATTAAATTAAAATATAATCTATTTTTTTTTCAAAATCACTTGTTTTAATATGATATAAAAATGATTTTGATTAAATTTTAGGTGGTGTGCGTATTTAAAAAATACTTATATTAGAAATTAAAAAAAAAATCTATACTAAATGACCATCACTTAAGTTCATTCATAAATTTATTGAAAAAATATAATAGTTTATGAAATTATTTATTAATATTAGAAAACACGTTTGATATTAATTAAAAGCTTTGAAATAGAATTACAAATCAAAGATTCATAATTAATACTAGTTTTATATTTTTATTACTTTTATTAGACGTGCCTATATGATGTTTGAAGGTGGACGAAACTTGATGCCTTTGTTAAACAAACAATTTAAACACACTAAGACCTAGATTCATTCACAGATTTGTTGAAATATTATAACAAATTATAAAATCATTTATTTATATTGAATATTTTGGATGTTGAATTAACAATTTTAAGATAGATATATAAAGAAGAGTGATCACGTTAGCTGGGGCTAAGCAAACTACCTCAAAAGATCCAATTAAATATATTTTTATTTTTTCTTTATACACTTGTTTATCTTAGTGTATTTAACATATAAATCAAATTTAACCATTTTTGAATATGTGTATATATCTTTTTGATAATTTTAAACACGGGGGTATTTTATACATATATACATAAATGTTTAAAATTTTCAAAAAAATATATACACATTCAAAAATGGTAAAACTTGGTTATATGTGTACTTAGATAAACAAGTACATGAAGAAAAAAGCAAAAAAATATTTTAAATGAATTTTTTGAAATAGGCTAAGTAAGTCATTTGCTTAACCTTGGCTAACACAATCATTCCTCGTATATAAATTAATTTAATTTTACATTTTATTACTTTATGAAATGAGCCCACACAAATATTTGAGATGGAAGACACTTGGCGTTGTTGTTAAATAAATAATTTAAATGCTATGGGCGGTTGGATTTTTGTTTAATAATCAAAGTGGGCAAAAATATAAAGGTGATATATAAGGCTATTGATGTAATGTGGCTGGTTGTGTTGTACCCTGGGATGCAACTTGGGCCGGGCTCAACCCGAGCTTGGCCCACCGAATTCAATTAGAGCAGTGTTAAGCCTGTCCAATGTTGAAGCTAAGCCCGATTTTCTAAGTTCAACCCAAACCCGAATTAAAAAAAATCTGATCCTCGGTTAAGCTGAACCCAAACTTGAATTATATATAACACATATTTTATATTTATTTTATACTCTATATAAATCCAGTCTCATTCCGTTCATATATATTACCTTTATTTTATACCATATATAACCAATTCTTCCTTAAGTTCAATTATATAATATAATATTTTTATATTTTTTTAGGAAAAAAGAATTTGGTTTAGTAATAATTTCAAGACAAAAAAACTATTTTTAGAACTTGAATGTTTTATTTGGTATTGTGACTTAACTATTTATGTGGGATATTATTATTTGGTTATTTCAATATGATATTAATACTTAGACGTTTATTCTACTTAAAATAAATTTGTTGCAATCTTATTTGACTTAATACAATGATTGTTGAATTTTTTTTATCACGACTGACATTATAAAGTTTTGCTTATAATTAGATATTAATGTTTATGTATATGGTTATGATATTAATATTAAATTGTGTAATCGAAAAATAATGAATCTTTTCATTTTCCAAAACGGGCTACCAGTCTACTTTTTTTTTATAAATAACAATTAGTCTACTTAATATAAAGAGAATATTTAAATAAAATTTTTCTTCTTTATATTATTAAACACTCTTGAAGTTTTACTTGAAAATAAAAAATTATCATTTTTTAATAATAGATTTAAAGTTAACTAAGTATAAGATAGATCACAAATATATAGAATAATTTTAACTCAAATTCTAGCATGAAACTTGACCCGAGCCCGAATTTCAAAAATAAAGTTAGGAATTAGGTTTAGAAATAAGGCTACGATTAAGGCAAATGCAAGTTTTATGAGCCCGAGTTGCACTCCTAGTTGTACCAACAATGTGCCTATTAGATGTTTCATATGGTGGAATTTGTAATTTTTAAAATTGATTTGATATTTGAAAATCAAAATGTACTACATTCATGAATAAATGTTGGGCCATAAAGTTTAATTTTTAAAATTTAAAATAAAATACTAAATAAATTGATGCATATAGTCATGCTTTAAATTTTAATTTTCAAAAAATAAACTAAAATATTAAACAAATTTAAAAATATTTAAATTTCTCAGGATAAAAGATTTAATTTAGACCTACGTACGTATAAAAAATAAACTAAGTTTTGTGGACGAACACGTTGCTACCGTAATCTGGCCCACCAGATGTGCGTCATACCAGCTGATATATAATATTGACCGTGGCCCCTTCATAAGTCAACCATTGGTTACACCTATCCAACCGAAATCGACAAGCAAAAAATAGGACCTTAGACATTTTGGTACAATGAACAGTTTCATTTTGATAATGTGGTATTTCATTAATTTTAATTCGTGAAATTTAATAATATAAAGGGCAGAAAATTTTTACTCGGGAAGGATAAAAATTTTCCTTAAAAACACATTGAAAGAAGGAAAATAAATAGAAAATCCAGAGGTTTATTTTAAATAATCATAAATTAAGAAAAAATTATTATTTTCCTCATTACTGGCATCAAGTTGCGAACGCTACCTCTGATATGCATAAGCAATGATTCAATACAGGGCTCCGCGTAGCCTTTTTTTTTAAAAAAAAAAAAAAATTTGAAACCTTTTCCATATTTTAACCATCAAGGGTCCGAGAAAAAAATTATTAAAATTATTTGAAAAATAAGAAAGTAATATGTTACGACAGAAGTAATTAGTAGGAGCAAATAAAACAAAATGAAATAGACAGAATAATTATATAAAAATTGAAAATATAAGTAATAATTAAAAATAAAATTTTAAATAGTTAAAATATCATATTATATTATATCAAAATCAATAAAGAAAAGTGCAATTTTTTCCTTTTCTCTATTACCAAAATGGTGGTAAATTTGTTAAGCACCACTGATTTCATTTTGTTAAAAAATAATTTCAGTGAAAACTTATGTTTATACAAAATTAGCATCTTTAAGAGTAAAGGTATAAATATTAATTTAAAAAATGTAGAGTATATAAAAGCTTTAAATAATATATTTCTAGAATTCTAAACAAGAGCACATGGATACACATGATAAATATTTTACATTCGAAAAAATAGCTAGAAATAGAAAACAACTGGGCCGTGTTGAATCATTACCCTATGTTATTCTTTTTCGCCATGTTTTCTATAAATCTAAGCAAGATTAAAATAAAACATATGTCATTCCAAAAGTCTAAAAAAGAAATTTACATTTCCTCAATTCCTCAAACTAGGAATAAAAAATCCTACGTATTCCTAAATTATTGAAAATTTAAAAATTAAGAAAAATACCATAGTCAGAATATTATTTCCATGAAAACCGTTTTAGTTTGGATGAGACAGGTATCTACCTTTTCCATTGTCAATACAGCTTCTCACATTTCAATTCTTTTTATATTTTAATGCATCTAGTTAGAATTTTTATTTTTAATATTTTTAAAATTTTTTATAGAACTTTTAATCTAATTATATTTAATTTATAAACTAAATTTTAAATATGTATATATATTTTTTATTTTTAAACATAAGGCGTTTTAGTACTTTTCAAATGACTAAAATATTTTTATTTTCAAAAATAAAAAACATATATACAGACTTTCAAAGATGATAAAACTTAATACATATGTTAAATGCATATAGATTAAAAGTTTTATAAAAATAATTTCAAACAAAATATTAAAATAACTCGGTACATTAAAATTTCACTGCGTCCCGTTTCATTGAAACTAAGCTCTTTAAGCACCCAGTAACATTTTTTTTTTCTTTTTTTTTTACTTTCCTCGGGCTCACTCATTCAATCCCACTTACACAGTTACATGACGGCAACGTTCGCACGGATCTCGCCTTCTTCGGAATCAACGGCTGTGCTCTCGTTTCGGAAGATAAATGGTTGGGATCATCTTATCGTGTACCGCCAAGGCGAGTCCTTCCGAGTTTGCTGTTTGCTGCTCTGGAAAAGCGGCAGTCCAGTAGTAACTAGTAAGTCCAGATTCATACACGTTTCGCAGTTTGACTGGATGAAAGTTGATCGGCCGGCACGCTGCTATTTGGAATTTTCGATGACATACGTTAGAAACGCATTTCTACACGCGCGCATCAACAGCGTGTTAATAGCCCATGCGATGGTACACAGGCTGAAATCCACTTATCTCGGATTTTCTCCAGATATCAGCAACGTGAGATCTTATTCGAGTGGTCATAAGTCAAATTAAATTTTATTTTTACGAATTAATATGTCTTCTGTTAAAATCAGAACACAGTAATATACTATAATAAACTATCATTAAAAATATCTTATAACATAATGTATTTATTGTAATTAATGGTAGCGATTTTTATATTTCCATATACTTTTGGTATCAATCGCTGATGCATTCCTTACATACCAAGCGAGTAGCTCGAACGTTAAAACGATAGGGGTGCAATCTAATGCATGAGTAGGGGTGCAACTCGGGTCGGGTTATACCGGGTTGGAGTGAACCCAAACCCTAAGCCAACCGGGTTGGAGTAAACCCAAACCAAAACCCTAAGAATGTAACTCGGGTTCGGACCGGGTTCGGGTCGGGTTCGCATTGGTTTTGGTTTGGTTTCGGGTTAGAATTCGGGTTACCAATAAACTATTTTTTTCCAAATTCAGTTGTAATTTAAAAGAAAATTATTGAAATATACATATATGTGTTTATGAAGTAAAGTCTTACGCTGAATTCTGCAACATACTTTCAAAGAATTCTATAATATTCTTTGAATGAACTCTACAAGCAATTTTTTAGCATCCTATAGACACAAATAAATGACAAATTAGTTAGTTTTATGACTAGTTGGTCATTTCTATTTAATAGCTAATGGAAATGACTCAAGTATACCAAATAGAAAATAAACATATCATACCAACTTTGTAGTTGAAACTAAACATTATCGTACAAATTGCTAAAATTGAATTCAAACTGAATATTTATCATACAAATTGCTAAAGTAAAAATTGACCACTTGTTAGACCAATAAACTTAAAATATGAATCAAATTTATATTACAATCTGAAATTCAAACTAACAGATTTCTCATGCTAATAGAAAGTATAATATGAAATAGATTTATCATGCCGACTCAAATTCAAACATAATTTACATAACAGTTATTCAAAGTAACTAAATCTAAATACATTAAGCATAATGGTTCAACATTCCAATCTAATTTAAGTGCAATCCAAATTTAAAATGAAAATATAAACAAATATCAAGTTTAAATAAGTTTACATCTACTTTTAAACATATTCAAATTTCAAATGAGTTCATGTCTCTAAAGTTTCCAAAAAAACTAAAAAACTATTCGAAGACTTCCAAGTAATTTCTCCCTTGATTTTCATCTGCATTTCTAATGTCAAGTTCTTCCTCCTCGATTTACATATTTGAAAATAATATGCATCAACCTAGACGAAAAAAATGCATGCAACTGTTAATAATAAGAAGATAATAATTATAAAAAATCATCCTAGAAATTAAGTTACCCAAGCATGCTTTGATAATGAAGAAAGAGGTGATTTATCTAAATTAGAGTTAGTAATGCCTAAAACATGTATATATATAGATTAATATCACAAAAAAACATGTATAATTGATGAAAAAATTATATAAACTACACCGGGTTCGGACCGGGTCGGGTTTTGGTATCGGGTTGGTGCGAACCCGGTTTTGGTTTCGGGTTTCTACGGGTCGGGTTGAAACCGGGTCTATTTTGAAAAAAATCTTAAAAATAAAACCCATTTTTGGTTTTGATACCGGGTCGGGTCGGGCGGGTTCGGACCGACCCGGGTACCAAGTTGCACCCCTATGCATGAGGGTGCATTGAGTATCCATGCACCTGGGTGTACTACATTTATTTTTTTAAATTTTTTCATTAAATTGTTAATTTAAGTATATTTAACATGTGTATTAATTTTTACTATTTTTAGAGATTTTTAAATATTTTTTTAGATTTTTAAAAATCAGTGAATGTCACCGATTTTTAAAAATCTAAAAAAAATTTAAAAATCTTCAAAAATGATAAAATTAATACACATGTCACATACATTTAGATTACCAGTTTTATAAAAAAAAAACTTTCCAAAAAAATTAAAAAGCAGTTGTATAAACCCGAGTGCATTGTGACTCACTGCACCCCCGGGTGCATACACGTGCATCCTTCTTGAGATCTGGATTCTTTTTCTTAATTCTTGTGCACTATCATAAACGGTGGTATCCTACATGCACCAGCGAATGCAGACTTCGAAGGGAAAAACAATATAAAAAATGTAATTAGGCAGTCCCAAAAAGGGGGGGCGCGCTAATCGAATGATTTTCTGGTTGGATTTGATGAATGATTTTTCATTGCAATAGGGTGTTCAGTTCGTCCGGCGGAAGGTTTTTTTATGGATTTTTTTACAATCATTTCAACTAGTATTTCTTAATTACGCTATGAGATATTCTTATAAATTTTTTACAATATTTAGACACATCTCTAATCTAACAATAATTCTAACTTTTATCAATCCGTGGACACTCCCACACAATCTAAGGGAGACTGCTGTCACTAGGAATATCTTGTTGCCACACATATTACTGCAGCCAAGGGAATTAGAAAACTAGTCGGTTAGCCTTTGGAGCATTGACCAATACCACGGCACCGGCCCAATGAACTACAAATACGCCAAACGGACACCAAGGATGAAATTCATGCTTTTTGAGTTATATCTGTATTAAAAATAAATTCATGTTAAAAATTTATTTATTTATTTATCTATTTTTGCATACTGTATACGTCACTGCACATATCGATGAAGGTGTACGAAGAAATTGTACTTACTAGTCTATCAGTTATTGAAGAACTTGTACTTACTAGTCTACCAGTTATTTTCCAATTCCCTCGCTCTTCCTCCTCCAACAACATCGCGGCAGAAGAAAGCCGACAAGGAGCGCTGCACGTACTTCTCGCTCTTTTTCTCTCCTCACTCCGCAAAATCCACTTGCTCGATTGAGCTCGCCTCGCACACGTTTCCGATCGAGACCACCCATTACTCCTTTCACACGTGTTACGTTTGCATCAGGCGACCTGCCCCCGACTAGGATGATTAGATACGGCAGATAATGCGCTTTGGAAATGATTAATATTCTTTAAATATATTTTTTAGACGGAGACGGGAAGAGGTGGGAGACGGAGTGAGTGATCTTCTTCTGCTTGTTTCCTTTCTTCCAGCGTCCAGCAGAGAGAGAGAGAGAGAGATTGGAGATATGGAGGTCGGATTCTTAGGAATGGGTATAATGGGGAAGGCAATGTCTCTCAACCTTCTTCGCCATGGCTTCAAGGTTACAGTGTGGAACAGGACTCTGTCGAAGGTATTGACTTTGCTTTTCGTCGTGATTCTTATTTCGTCTTTATCATTGCTCTGTATCTTCTTGCTTCAATTGCTGATAAGTTATTTGAGTGGATGGATGGTCTTAGCTCTTGGCCTGGCTCGATTGATGCATGGAAATAAATTGATGATGAGAGATATCTGAGTCGACTGGATTGATACATGGTATCCGGTTGTTAGGTCCTATTCCATCATCAAGTTTTGTGCTGTATTTTGTTGATTGGATTGGATTGTTCGGTCTGCAAGACTGATCTCCAGATCACCTGCACTCCCTACTGTGTTGCGCGTACATAGCTAAAACTTGGTCTGGGTTCTTTTCTCGTCGAGGTTGTAGTTGGTTGACTTGTGAGAAACATTGCTGTTAGTTGTTACTCATGGGTGTGGCAATGGAGATTGTGAGGGAGGGATGTTGGGAGGTGATGGTGCAGAATGGATTTGTTAATGTGCAAATCTATACAGGAACTGAATAACGAAAATAAAAATAAAAATTGTGCAGTGTGGGAGTGTGTGATCCACTTGGGAAAATAAATACCATCCATAAAGTTCCCCTTATCCTGCCTCATTTTTCTCTCATGATTGAAATTAGATGAATCCAGAGGTCAGATGGACCACATATTACCGACTGTGGAAGAATGGTGCTTATGTATCTAAACTATTACAGTGACACCCACAGATAATAAATTTATGTTCTTCTCTCCGTACCAGATCAAACTCATTAAAGATTGGGCATAATTTACAGAAAAGTTATATAATTACTCAATGGAGAGTGACGTGCCTTGACCGTTGCATTGTTTTGGCTTTGGAACAGCCAAAAAGCATAGGGTTTAAAATTTTCCATACACAGCGATCACACTTCTCTTGATGAATACCGCTTTATGTCTTATTCCTGAGCTTGGAACTAGGATTGACTTCGAATGTACATGCTATGCATGATTCATGCAAAGAGCTCACTCAAGGAGAAGGCATAGATTGAGAGAAGTAGGAAAAACTCCTTGTTTTGTGGTATTGGGCATGTGAGGCCTTTCTGCTCCTTTTGGTATAATCTTGGTGGAGTTCTTTGATGTGAAACTATTTCTGGAAAATTCTGACCCTGGTTACTTCTATTATAGATACAGATAATTAGATTTGCTATCCTGATAATAATCACATTTGGTAGACCTCTTAATCAGTCAGTGCAGTGTTTCACATCCTAATATCATTTTATATTTTATATTTCTGGAAAAGCAAAATGCAATTCAGTCATTCCACTTAATAAAAACCCAGTTCTAGTTGTCCGGTATGACTAAGACTATCGTTCTTGTGTATGATATTCAAATGAAGAGTTGAGATGACCCCGTTATCAGCTTACAAAATGTTTGTTCATGATTGCACATATGTACAGCCATCTCCTCATTGGAAAC
Source organism: Annona cherimola (assembly GCA_030490835.1). Classification (NCBI taxonomy): domain Eukaryota; kingdom Viridiplantae; phylum Streptophyta; class Magnoliopsida; order Magnoliales; family Annonaceae; genus Annona; species Annona cherimola. The sequence goes on from CM059971.1 coordinate 116,065,004, forward strand.
ATTAGACTACGTGAGTTTTTAGGAAGTGATAAAATTTTCTGATGAAAAGTTTTTGGTATAAAAGTTTTTTAATTTGAAAAGAATGATGTGATATGGTAGGAGTAATGATGAGGAAGAAAAAGAATAAAGTTAAAATAAATATATTAGTTATATGGCTAGTTGTGTAGAAATGATTAGGAAGTTGGGTGGTTGTATAAAAAGATGTGAAAAAATAATTAAAAAAATAGGATAGTTATGAAGAGTGAAAAGTTTTAGCTTACACATCCTACATTTTGTAATCATCTTGTAGATTTCTTTGATCTTGTCATGTGCTATGGTTTATGCCGATGTTGTGATTTCTGAATGTCTAAACACATGATTGCAGTGTGATGAACTTGTAAAGTATGGTGCCTCTGTTGGAGAAAACCCTGCAGCAGTGATAAAGAAGTGCAAGTACACCATTGGAATGCTGTCTGATCCTTCTGCGGCTCTCTCGGTCAGTGTTCTACTGTCTGATTTTACAATTTAAACAGAAGGATTCCATCTGAGCACAATTTTTCTGAAATTTGCAGGTGGTTTTTGATAAAGATGGTGTTCTTGAACAAATATGCAGTGGGAAAGGCTATATTGATATGTCAACAGTTGACGCAGATACTTCTATAAAGATCAATGAGGTATGCATTTTATGCTATTGCTTTATTCTGTTATTTGGGGCCTTCGATTTTGGATTTCCTTGTCTTTATTTTTTGTCAAGACAAACATTTCTTTGAACAAGCTCAACAGTAGTCATAGTGTGGAAAAAATGGAGGACTGTGACACTGGTTTAATTGCTTTTGTTATGGCTTCCATTTAATTGGCAAAATACTGATAGGATAATAATAGTCAATGAAAGAGTGGATTGCATGGCAGGATGCTTAACTGGATGTATCTGATTGGGAATTGGGAATAAGGCTCACATGTTCATTTTCCCTATAGTTTATACTATATTTTGGTCATCTGTTGGTCATGTCTAATCCACTAGTTTATTGCTTTATTTTATAGTGGATTAGTGTGCATTTAAGAGTTTTGATTGTATTCACTACGGTTAATGCAGATCTAACTTCCCTGTCTTTATCATTTTTGCAACTGCACTTTTGAAAATATGTTCATCAATCACTAAGCTTTAGTAATTAAAACATCATATTCAGAAAGTCAGCCATCCACTTCAAGAAATGTGAAATTTGTGGGATATGTTGCTGTATTTGATCTTGAAACCAGAAACTAGCCGAGACACTGTATTTGTAATATCTTATCTTGTCATAAAGACGTGTCCATATTTAATTTTTTGGAGATAAAAGACTTGCTTTTGATATGACAGATGGCTGTTAGACTCTTTGTGCAATGAGGCTGATGCATATATCATGATTATTTATTTTTTTCATTTTAGGGACATCTAAGTTGGATTCTATTGTTATTTTTCATTCATTGGAATTATCTAACAATTTCTTTTATCAGAGATTTATTTATGATTCTTTATTTTTGGATTTTATAACTGTGATATATTGTATTGGGGTTTTTGGCTTTAGTGAATTGAAAATCACTAGCATTTCCCATCTTCTCCTTAATTTTTTCTTTGTTTTCCTAATCCCTTCTCACCCTTCCCCTTGAAAGAAATTTTTTCTCTGTTGTCCACTTTCTTCCCTTTGTATTTGGAGTTTTTGTTGGGATACATGCTTCCCTATTCTTCTACCATGCAACAAATGGAGATGACATGCATCATTATGACCGAAAACTGATCATCCCTATAATTGATTGCTTTATTGCATAATTCATTCATAAACCTTCAAAAAGCTAGCATGATATTGAGATGATGATGACACTGATGATATTTCCAACATCATCAACGGCAACAATGATAATTCCTATTTATTCTCAACTTCATTTATTTATTTATTTATTATTATTATTATTATTATTATTATTATTATTATTGGGGTTTGAGTGGAGGCTATTGCCCTAGTTCACATTCGAACTCTGGACCTCACATTTGCACTCGCGTGCGCACATACACACTGATGTCAACCACCTAGCCATCCAGGCTTTCACGTACTGGGTCCATTTTATTAGCTTGTGTCCTTGACTTGACAGCATGCCTTTATTTTATTATCTCGTTTTGGCACTGGAGTTCTATGATTTGTGCAGGCAATTGCAAAGAAGGGTGGATATTTCCTTGAAGCTCCAGTTTCTGGAAGCAAGAAGCCAGCTGAAGATGGACAACTGGTTATTCTAGCTGCGGGAGAAAAAGTAAGTCAAAAACCAGCTGCCATGGTTTGCAATTTCTTACTTTTATGTCTCAGAAATCTTGTAACACTTTTTTCCTCTTTTGGTGAGAATAAATTGAAGATTGTTTAGTGTATTTGATTTACTATTGATTGTAGTGGCATGGGTTCGTACAGACCTTTCGAGCTGTCAATGGATTGCATTTGTCTGTGAACATTCACTGATCTGACCTGTTAATTTGATCAGAGTCCAGGTCACTGATTTTTACATTCTCGGATGCATTTTCAGCCTCTAATTCCTCTAGACTATGGACTTCCTATGTCATTGTTATCTCAATTTTCTGTTAGATTCTTAATACGTGTGAGCCATGCTTTATGAACGGATCCAAAATGAAAGGAGGCGATCTAAGATTCATGGGTGGAGAATGTTGGACCAATGGTTCAAATATAAAAATGACCTATGTTAGCATGGAATGGCATAAAAACTTGTTTGTAGTTGACCTTAGCTAGGATAGAGCTATGATGATGATGATCCATGTTGGATTCAATTTCCTTTCCTCCAAATAGAGAGCGATATACAGGAAGTTCATTTTTGGAATGGCATTAGTTCCTTCTGGTTGACCAACCGATTTTTTGTCCATGCATTTTAAATATTTTTGGTGCTTGGATGGAAAAATAAGGGAACAGATGTTGGGTTTGTGTTCTCGCCATGCATTTTCTCCAACCAATAGAACCTTATTGCTCCATCTTTGAATGTTTTGTTCAAATAGTAAATGGTTCACAAAGTCATCTGCAGTAGCTTCTAGAGCCTTATCCATGATGTATGAAGCCTTATCCAGGAATTGCTGCATGGTATGAGGTAGTGATGACTGAATGTGCATCTCATTGAACACTAGATTTGTCCATACAATCATCTTTGAAGCTTAAGCGACACAAGTGATTTTAGTGGCTATTATCATTGCTGGTTGAATTCTCTGACCCTGTTTCATGACTTCAGGCACTATATGATGAAGTAATTCCTGCTTTTGATGTCCTCGGGAAGAAATCTTTCTTTCTAGGGGAAGTTGGGAATGGAGCAAAGATGAAACTTGTTGTCAACATGATAATGGGATGGTGAAGTTTTATCTTTTGACATACTTTTATGATTTCATCAGAAAGGCTGAAACATGGAATTTGTCTTGTCAAGAAAACTTGGTGCTTTGATTTTTTATTTGATAACAGAAACTGTTTGGCCATGCAGTATGATGAATGCCTTTTCTGAAGGTCTGATTTTGGCTGAGAGAAGTGGACTCAGCCAGCAGAAACTCCTGGAGATTGTGGTAAGAGACTTTGCATGTTGAATTTAGAATCTAATCTGAGTTCCATATTCACTTCGATTATGATTTTGATCTGTTGGAGTGATTTTCTTTCAGGATTTGGGTGGAATTGCAAATCCAATGTTCAAACAAAAGGGACCTGCCATGATTCAAAGTAGCTTTCCACCTGCATTTCCTCTTAAGCACCAGCAAAAGGATTTGCGACTGGCTCTTTCCCTTGGTGATGAAAATGCGGTATCAATGCCAGTTGCTGCAGCAGCCAATGAGGTTAGTCTTTCTCCCTTTGTTCTTAGTTTCACGTCATAATAATAATAATAATAATAATAATAATAATAATACTAATAATAATAACAACAACAGCAGCAGCAGCAGCAGCAATAACACTAATAAAATAATATACAAATTTATGGTTTGGGAATATTAAAACAAGTAAAATCTAATGATGACTCTATACATCAGGCTGCAGTCAGCCAACAGACATATTTTTTGAAAATTTTTTGTTCTTTTTCTATAAAATTTTTTTCCCAAGTATATTAATCCATATAATAAGTTTTAACATTTTTTTAGATTATATTTTTTAAAAATTTCAAATATAGGGATATTTTAGACATTTTTAAATGATTAAATAATGCCCCTACAATTGAAATTCATATATATAACCAATCATGTGCAGACGGACTGCACTATAATTACGGTGCAATCTGCTGCAAAATGGGCCCCACATATTAAAATGTAATAATACTTTATACAGTCATTTATCCGTATAAAAATCATACTTTAAATGGTCTAGATGCCGAAAATATTACTTTAAAATTGATATTTACATTAAACTATTTTATTATGTTGATTTTGTTTCATTTTAAAATGGGGCACATACACATATTGGATTTGGATGAAAATTGGTATGCTAATAAAATGAATAATTCTAAATATAATTGGTGAATAGATTTCTCATTCATGATTAAGTGGGCCCCATAGTGCATGGACCACACTATAATTATGGTGCAATTCGAATACACTTGATTATTTTCCTATATATATGCATCTTAAAAAATGATAAAATTTATTATGGTGACTTTTGATGAAAATTTTTTGACGTAGAAGTCGTTAAATTAGTAAAAATGATGTGATATGGTAGGGATAATGATGATGAGTAAAGAGAATAAATTTAAAATAAATAGATTAGTTATATTGGTAATTGTGTAGAAATGATTGAAAAGTAAAGTTGTTGTATAGAAAGATGTGAAAAAATAATTAAAAAATAAGATAGTTATGAAGAGTGAAAAGTTTTACATCCAAAAGTTTTAACTTGACAACTTTTGCAAATTGTCAAACACTAGATTAAATACGATGATACTTTTATGAAATCTCTCTTTTATGAAACCCTCTACTTTTAAGATCTATATGGTTGATGGAAAATTCACTTCATCTATTATATTTAGCATCAATTATACTATTATAGAAACTCTTTCATGTATCACCGTATATGAGTTTTATATATAAATGTATAAAATTAACAGTAAAATAATTTAATGCTAAATATTAATTTTTAAATAATATTTTTAATATCTAAATTATCTAAAATATCACTGCTATGTGGATAAATGATTTTATAAAGTATTACTATATATTTATATATAGGTGAATGGATCTAAGCATTTTTTCAAATTTACACATGAGTTGATCTAAGTATTCTACATGAATATCAAACTTTGTCTCCTAACTAAATAAATAATATTAAATGCAATAAATGGATTAGATTTTACATCAATCATCAACATCTTAAAAATGTAGAGAGTTCTATGAAATCACTTTTATAAAACCTGGTTTTGTAGAAGCATTCTTGGATTAAATATACCTAGAATAGTTGTATTGAAAATAAATTAAAAAATATGTATGGGAAACTATGCATCCAGCTTATTTTCCATTTAATAATGCCTTTTTTTTTCCCCCCAAAAAGCCTTTTGAACTTAAATAAACATCGATGGGCCAACATGCAACTAGCATGGCCTGCAAAGAATCCCTCCTTCCGTGTGGGAAGTCCCAACTTTGAGTCTCAATAGGGGGAATTCCTTTCTCATTTTTAGAGAAATGTCTCCTTACCTACTTTGTTAGGAGCATTGTTAGATTTTCACCCTGAAGTTAAAAGATTGAAAATATGTACTTGGATTGAGTTGTAAATACAAGAACTAATTTTTTATTTTTTTTAAAATATCGATGGTGTGCCAGCGCTGCCAGCCCTTAAATACAGTTTCTTTTGTGCTTGCTTGCTTGTGTTGTTGTTGGAGTCTTGGAGGCATTCAATGGAACCCATGAAACTGAGTTAGTGAACGTGATTCAGCTCAGGAAAGATAACTATAATGCATTTAACGATGATGATTCAAATATATCATTGATGCGTATATTTTCCTGATGCAGGCATTCAAGAAAGCTAGGAGCTTGGGACTGGGGGACCATGATTTTTCAGCGGTCTATGAAGTAGTGAAGTTCCAAGAACACTATAATAAGCCACGCTGAAGAAACTGCCCGAAATGTGTTGCGTAGAAATCTTAGTAACAAGCAAACTGAACCTTGTTGTTAGCCTCGCGTGTATATCGTACAGTTGTATTTTGATGCCGCGATTGTTCAATGGGAACCTGCAAGTGAAGACTCGGATTATGGTCTGAAAAGCTAGCTTTGATGGGGTTGACCGTCCGTTGTAGTTTCAGACAGGTCTGATCTGGGTGCATTTGATTCCCTCAGTTTTTAGGCCAATGATTGATAATTTGGTCATGCCTTAATAGCAAATTTAACGTGGCACAAGAACTTTATAAATTCTTAAAAATTCTACATGAACCTAAACATCTTGTAATTTCCTTTCCGAGCTTGGCTTTTTGTTATGGATGATCAACATCATCATTATTCTCATTGTTATTGTCATTATTATGATCATTTTTTATAGGATTCGTTTGGATAGTGAGAAACGCTTCCCACGGGAATGGATGAAAATGATATTAGGAGAAAATTAATTTATGTAGTAGTGGATCAAATGTATGAATGAGCATTTACGAGTGATTATAGATCTCTAAAATAAATTTGAGCTGTTCATAGATAAAAACCAATAAATAACTAGTAAACTATTAAATTGACTAAAACTGAAACGAAATAATGTCTAGGCTTGGTTTTTCCCGGAGTGTATTAATTACTTAGCTGAAGACGCCAGGAACTGCAATCCGTCGATATATTAGCTACGCTACATTTGAAACGATTGCAACAGTTATTGATGCCCCGGAAAAAAATTAGAAACTACTGGATAGGTTCTTGATCGATTTTGAATGCTCTTAGATTAAACGGCTATAACGGGTGGTGAGTTGAATTTCTCCAGGCAACACATCAGGAACTTGTGCTGCAAAAATATGCAAGCAAATGCCAGGCCTACGGATGTCAATTCTGTGAGATGAGAATTGGAAGCACTATCACCAGCTTTTATTAAAACAAACCTGATTGGAAAGACTAACAAATCCTTCAGATACCAACATCAGCACAGTAATAGCAGTAAAAACCGTTGGCAGTGTCGTTCTAGATCTTTCCCCCTTGCAGTTCACTTTGGCAACAGATAATTGAAGAAATGAAGAAAAGGCAAGGCTCATGATAGCTTTTGTAATAATTAGAGACCACTCAGAAATTTTGACAATGATTTTCTTATCATAGATAATAAATTCTCAAAATGAACAAGACATCTCAAAATGAAAAATGAAACAGAAGCTTGGCCAAAATCATAGATAATAAATTCTCCCTACTACATGTTCTATTCTGGAAAATTTCCAAGCCATTTACACATTACAAAAGGGAACATGACTTAATTAAATTGGGTGAAAAAAATTGGGTACAAAAGGATTTTCATCTGCTTTTCTATATTACAGACTATAGTCCAAGGCATACGATGGATTCTGTATTTTATCCACAGGCCATTTTTTTCCGATTACCTGAATATCAGTTTCATCACTGAAGGTGCTCTTAAAAGGATCCCAAAGAAAAACGGACCCAGGTACAATAGATAAGCTCATCCTTTTATCCATATTAGAGTGGTCAAAAATGGCCGTCAAGGAAAGTGGAGAAGGAAAGGTCAACTCCCGGTAAGGGCACAATCAAACATCTTCCTGTGTAGCTGCAGAGTCCGTCAAATTTGATGAGTTCACTGCATCCTCATTTTCAACCTGAAGGCGATTGTTTAGAACTTCAATGACATTATCTGGAGGGCACTTGTCAGCAGGATTCCGAGGTGATGCCTGGCAGAAACACTCATGCCATGAGTTTGTGTAAAATGATTCAGGCCGGACACGCTTATGTGGCCCACCAAGTTTGGTGCTGAACATGACTTTCCGGATGGCTTCCTCAAAACCTGCTGTCCGTCCATTTTCACGGTCTATGAAGATAGGCGCAAGAGCTTTTCTATCAGGTTGTATTGTTGTCCGGAATCCGTAGTACAGGCGATGGCCCATGAGGTTGTTGGCAAAGTTACTTGGGCCATCATATGTCGGCATAAAAATGTCTGCAAGGAGGCATACCATATAGTCCACTGCGGCACCAACCAGGCCTCGAGCATTGTCAGATATCTCATCAGCAGGACCAACTGTATTGTGGTTCTCCAAGCGAGGAAACATCGTTCGAAATGGCTTCATGAAACGTTCTCCGCCAAACAACTCACCTGCCGCTAGATAAATGCGTGTGGAGTTGTTGAAGCCCATGGCTCTCAGGATTAAGCCAACCTGCGGAGGGAGAAAAGATGGTAATATGAACCTGCAGAGGAAAAAGGAATGCCATCTACGTTTACATGTACATGTTCATGTCTTTGTCAATGACAACTGCCAGTGCTGAAAGGCTGAATAAAAGATTCATGGGTTTTACTAATGTTGTAACAATCTAAAATATGACAAAGACCTTATAATATGCCCAAGCAAACCATAAAGAAGTACTTGGTTTTAAACTAGTGAATTGACAGCTAGTCCGCATAGTTCCACAATGAAATATCATATGACACAACAGTTGAAAATTTTACATTGAACCATACAATATTTCCATGGTCCCTTTCTAAGTGAGGGATATTTGATTAATATTTATCAACACGTCCAATACCCTAACAAAGTCCTCAATTAACAATCCTTAAGATCTCTTATGTGTAGTCATGCTATGAAACTTTAATTCTGGGATTCTCTAATGAGATTATTGATCATTATCCATCAAGCATGGGGCTTGAAGATCAACTTTGGCACTAAACTATAAAGATAATTCCGTGTTAGAAGCAAACTGGTATTTGCAAATGTGTTTGAAGACCACAATATATTAATTTTAGCAAAACTATGGACATGATTTTAATCACAACCTTCAATAACTACACTGATAGTGGAGAATTTTAAAGTTTACTGGAATAACAAGAGAACAGTGTTAGGTAAGCATTCACCTCTTCTGGTGTTAAGGGGCATTTTCCAATGGCTCTCCTCTCACTGTACACGAGACGTTTCTCGGCAAAATTTTCCTCCCTGTACTTCTGCAATATTTTCTGTTCCTCTGGTGTAAATATGTCTAGGCACCTGAAAAAATATATATAATATCAAGACCAAAAGAAAAATCTTCATTTTCAACAACGGAACATGATCCTGTGCACCTAGGTGCAAATACCCATTTTTTATTTTTATTTTGAATTTTTTTTACACAAGTATTAATCTAAGTGTATTTAACATATGTATCAATTTTTATCATTTTTTGAGAACTTGTAGGTATTTTTTTGGATCTTTTAAAAATCGGTGGCATTTTTAGTCATTTAAAATTACTAAAAATGCTATTGAATACTATTTTAAAAAATCCAAAAAAATATCTACAGATCTCCAAAAATGGTAAAAACTTGTACACATTAAATACGCTTAGATTAACAGTTTTATAAAAAAAATTTCAAAAATTTTTTTCAAAAAATGAGTTAAATGCACCCGAGTGCATTTAGGCATATCCATTCAAGGACAGGGAAATCATCCTCCAATGCCAGCAGCTAAAACATTTTTGGAGGGGGTGCAAACCTTTAACCTTGAAATCATGTTTCAAGTATTAATATGTAAAAGCAACAGTTCTTACATCTGCATAATTATTTTTTGAAAATTTTCTTTCTAAAGCGCAATCACAAAATTATTTTACCAATAAGCAAATAATACTCAAATAGCTCAAACAGAAATTACAACAAATGTCTTTGCATTACTTTGCAAGGTGAACACAGAATCCATACTTATAATTTAAGATTAAAAAAATGAGAATGACATTTAATCTAAAATTAGGAATTGATTAGTAAACATAATTTAGAGTTATCTAAACTGATCCAAAATCTTCAAAGGGCTTGATCACTGGAATGTGATTGCTTGAATCCAATTTTTTTTTTTTCAAATGAAAATTGCTTGAACAGAATTAAATGGAAAGAAAATAGATGTCAATAACATGGGGATGCAATCGACCATGACGTGAATAAAGTTCAAATAAAAAAGAGATAGCAATTGGAGATACAGGCAATAATGAAAAAAGTAAGGCTGTTTCAGAAAATAAATGTCCAATACGTCATTGATTAATGGATTTTCCACAGAAGTGAATTCCATGAATTTCAAATCCATTCTACTCATCAGGAATGGACCGCCCATATACCTGTGTATGCTGACACCTAATTATCTACAAATGCTGAACATTAAACAAAAGCTTAAAGAAAATTGTAAAGCACGATTGTTGAATATGCTTCTACAAGAGGGGATTTTGTTCCCTCATATAGCTGTATTTTCGGACTTGTAAACCTTCATTTAGCAGAGTTGTTATGAAGATTTGCGGTTGAATCTATTAACATAAATTGACAACCATGTAAAATAATTCTTCCATTTCATTATTCACAAAGGTTCCTTCCTGAAATTCTCCAAACCAGGAGAGGTCAGTGCAATTATACTTGATCATCCACTTTGACATTACAGTTCAAAGCCTGGGATTAATTGATAAATTAACTTTAATCACTTAAGCCAATAGAATTATCAACATCATATCTAGCTAAAAGAGCCAAGTTTGTGCAGACATTTGAATCATGCAGAATTATTCAAAAAAAATAAAAATAAAATTCAAGACACATGTTTCCTCCACAAATAAAGTCTCCAATAACACACATTTGGATACTGGATACTCCGTCTGTGCACACTCAATAGTTGCCACCTACTTCATTCTAACCACGCAGAATTTAATGTTCTCAAAATAATATGCCTTTCAATACTGAATAACGAACAGCCTGTCAATTACTAAAGAAATGAGTATGAACTAGATGAACACCTTACCCAGCAAATGCAAGCATGTCCATCTCAAATCGAAGATGTATTGCCATGAAGTGACCCTGTGCACGCAGCTTGCTAACTATTGCATTACTTAACTTCATGATATTTGGCTTAAACCTAAGTGCATGATAATTCACCCGGCATCTCAGCCTTTGATATTCAGGATTATCAATCTCCTCTGCCAATCTATGTGAAAAGGGTGTAAGGTAAATGGCACCATGCTTCTTCATCTTCTCCAATGCATATGTGGTATACCAACTAGGAGAAGCATCTCTAGGGGGACGAATCTGAAAGAAAATGCAGCAAAAGTCAAACTTGCTGCTAAAAGACAGAATGCATGGAAAGTATGGTACAGACACAAGAAGTGAAATTTTGACTATTTGAGGGTTCAAGGAACATGTCAGTAAGATGTTAAGATAGATGGTGCAATTAAAAATAGCTTAAGTGAGATGAAATGCATCCAAAAAACATATAAGTGAAGCCTGCATGATAATACAGTGGCAATATTCAATCGCTCAGAATATAGAACTGAGAAAAAGATGAGGAATAAGTGACCCAGTGGTCCCAGTTCAATCAAGGTGTGTTTGAATTAAAGTGTAAGCAACACATCTCAATTGAAGAGAAATTAGATGCTGAAGGTGCTGACGCATTCAGCAACTTTTGGAGGTAGAATGAAATGGTAATTAACTTCATGGATGAGATCATACCAGAATCTCACCTGAAAAGCTTTCATCTTCCGCGTCTTCCCATGTTCATGGATCTCAGGAAGGCTTTCAACAATTCGTACATCATACCTCAGAGACTTGACGAAATGCTCTACATCATACACACCTCGAAAACCACTGCAGGGAAATAAGCATTGGAGGTGGCAGAGTCAGATGAAAGTAGAAACACCCACGAATCATCTTGAAAAAGAAAACTTAAGTAATAGTTCAATTGCTGGTGAAATATGATATAGACTTTTCATAACATCAAACTAAAACTTCTACATGGCACAAAAACACTAGAATTCAACTGTAGCAATTGATAGATAGGTCAATAAGGCAAATCAACCAGAATGAAAGAATCTAACCAACAGAAAACAAAAACCACCAACAGCTTGAAACTTTTGGGAGGATACTGGATAATAACAATGTAGAGTTAAATTGTATCATTGGGTACTTTTCCCAATGCTCTGAATCTAGAGCATCTCACTGAGTGGGACAAAGGACATTATGTTGGGAAATTGTCAAATGTAACCCAGTCAATCGGTACAATGGCCCACCTAAAAGGCTAAAAACTAAAACTGGAAAAAAAGAATCTATTACAATGGCTTTATTCTTAATTTGCCAGCAAGGTTTAAATTCAAAATTAGTCAAACTAAAGCTCTTAAAAGTACGAAAGCAATTTTTAGCTTTCTAAATTGCTGGAATTACAACAAGTCTCATAAAGTGATTCCAAGAGTGTGTAAAAGGCATTATATAGACTGTACAAATAAAAGCCATATGAGAAAAATGTAGATCAAATACCTCTCATCATGCCAGAAGGAATTTGTATCCAATTCAGGCAGCACAAGGGTAGCATTCATAATTCGAGCAGCAAGAACCGCATTGCATATCTAGAAAGATAAGGAAAAGAGTTTAACAGCTTGTAGAATTAACAGGGACTCAACAGTATTTGCCCAACTGAGAAGTTATGACTGTAACTAGTGCTTTGTTTTGTTTCCCATAAAAGAGCCATCCTGATGCACAAAGTTCTCATTCATGGCAGGGTTTGGGAAGGAGCACTCGTCCACACATACTGAAGGCAAAACTCTAACTTGCGCAGGAAAATTCTACAAAATTTACAAAGTAGCAATTGAATTATGCAATAACAATTTGTAATACGAACTGCACTGCGTTGTTGGTTCAGGCCACCATTACAACGAACTCGCAAATAACCATTGCTCTGATTGGGAGGAGCTGTCAAATGAAAACAAACCAAAAAAAGATACCAGTGTCTGTTAGTTCAGCACCAAAATTAATATCCCCACAATGGGGGCTTAGTAAAAAGAAGAACTGTGTGTTTTTCATCTATAATGAACTGTTGAAGCCCTTGGAAAGTTGATAAATAGGTGTCAATGCCTATATGAATTCATGAAAGAAACTACTAACAACACTCATATTAATTGCGTACACCAGGTTGTTCTTTGGGGAAAGGAGTTCGGGGAGGGGACAGAACCATGAAAATTACTCACGAGGCCAGTCGGATCTAGGAGCAGACGATGGCCTCCAACCACCAGAAGGAGCCGTTCCCCACAGATCTTCCAACTTAACCTGCTCAATATTTCCGACACAAGCCAAACAAAAAAAAATGCCACAAACTTCAGTCTGTCTGAATTGCACTGGTATTGCAAATGAATTTTGGAACCTAAAAATTCAAGAATCATTCACCCAATAGGATGGCAGAAATTAATCCTCCTTTCTCCCACAACAAAACAGAAATCAAGACAGATTGAGGGGATGTGAGTGATCCAACCTCTGTTCGAAAAGCTGGACCGGACCCCTTCATCGATGAGAAAGTCAGAACGGTGCAAACGAAAAGGACGAAGATGGCGACCGAAAGCCGACCAGCTACACGCATTCCAGTGCCGAAATGTCTGAGCTGCCGATTCCCGACACGCCTCCCCAGAAAATCTCCAGGTCTGCATAGAGGAGGAGGGGTGGTGGGGAAGAGAGAGAGAGAGAGAGAGAGAGTTCTCTTTCTTTTCTTTCTATGATAGCATGCAACAGTACAGAAATGGTGGATGGACCAAAAACAGAAACAAAATGGGATTTCCGTCGAACAGGTCGTATTCGGAAAATGAAATCTTCGGAAAGGTAAATTCCACAGAGAAAGAGAAAGAACCGTTACCGCCTCATTTGAACAGCTCAAATCAAACGAGAAGCTGGAAGACGAACTCGGAAGAACTGCGGATGACAAGCTTTCATGGATTCTGGAAAATTTTCGGATCTGAGAAAGCGCCGGAGGTGAAGCTTTACTGTCACCTTGACGAGAAAAGTTCCCTCTCAGCCCCTGCAATTAATGGTAATTGCAGCGCACCACTGCATTGCGATGGGAACCACATAAGTTAGGAATTTGGTAATATTAATATAGTCCAATACCACCTTCCAACAAGCCCGTCTAGCTCAGTTGGTAGAGCGCAAGGCTCTTAACCTTGTGGTCGTGGGTTCGAGCCCCACGGTGGGCGCATCAAATTTTACCTTTTTTTTTTTTTTTTTTTTTTGACTTTTCTTGGAGCTGCCTTGGGTTTGATTGGCCACTTTTTTCGGAGACTGTACAATATGATTGAAATGATATTGCTTTGGTTGAACTTTAGCTCATCACGCATTCTGCGTTTTGCTTTCTGCTTTTTCTTTTTTTAACCTGGAATATCTAATCCAATATTATATTTAACTAGCAGGTAAAACTAGGCCATCTGGATTGATGAAATGTCAGTGTCTTGTTTGAGGTCCTCAGTCATTTTAGGACTTGCGCCCCTCCCCCTTCTCTATTCTTAGTCGGCAACTGAAAAGTTTTCAAACGTGTGATACCCAACTCCTTCGGGTCTACAGAAAGTCATGGAGTCTCTACTCACCCAACCATCCTTACTCAATTTTGCTTAGGATAGGATTGCAGGACAGAAGGCAAGATTCACCCTAAATTATCTATTTAAAATAATGTTCGGTAGGTTCATGTCAAATTCAGCTCGATCAGCATTTAAACTCGCTTATGTAGTACATATTGTGGTATTGATATACACTTAGAAGAGCTCACGAGTCACGACAAAAACGAACTATTGAGATGGAGAAGAAATGGAATGCGGATGGATGGATGGGTACTAATGGACTAATCGTGATCATGAACCTGCTGCTCCGGCCGGCCGAGAGAGAGGCGAGTGAGAATGGTAAAGGCTTGTAGCTGTTGGGGGACCAAAGCCCAATCGGGTGGCCTTTCGATTGTAGTGAGCCCTTTTCTTATGTCTCTTACTCTCTTGTGTGTTCGAGCAGTTCAGATATCCATTGCGGATAAAAAATCAGGTAGGATAAGCATTAACCTTACAGGAAACTAAATTCTTCTAGTAAACGAATATTAGATGGATTTGGAGCTAAATGAAGCCTAGGATGGCTAGGTAGGTTAACTGCATCGCTTTAAAATATATATATATATATGTTTTGTTTTGTTTTGTGGATTTGTTGGGAATGGACCATCTCATTACCGTGGGGTCAACGACATTAATTTCGTTAACTAATTTGGATCCCATGTGGTTGGTAAACGAACGCTGCCCATCTGGCTAGCACGCATGGGCTCCTTGTAATATAGCAGTAGAGGAGAGACATGTAGCTCGTAATTTGCAAAAATGATAAGACAAAATTAATAAACAATATCCCTCAACTACACGTCGTTTAAAATCTGTCAGCTCGTGATTGATTTTTTTCTGCTTCCAATGTTTCTATGATCATGGCTGCCGATCGAATTAGAAATTATGTATGCCACTGCCACACATGCACGCCTGAACCAATCTCAAGTTGATTTCCTAGCTCCCTAGTGATTCAGCTGACATTAGAATACAGGAATAGGACCGATCGACTGACGTACGCAGACATAGACGCTTCGTCTGGCAAAAATCCATACAAAAAAAAAAAAAAAAAAAAAAAAAGTAGCTCGAAAAATTTTCAACAAAATAAGGTAACTCATTTAAGATTAAATAAAAATATTTTGGTCATTTCAAGTAGAATCAAAGGTTTTCATATTAGCAGGGTACCCAAAAAAGTAAACTACACTCTTCTAAAGCTTCAAGCGATTCACTAAACAGGAAGAATCTATATACAAATGCCCTAGCTGGGCAGCCATGATAAGTTAGTCCACCTCTGTAATTGTTAGGGACCATGGTCCCACCATTGGAGGTACAATTTTGTTAAGAGACTCATGGATACTATATAAATCCTTTTTTTTTTTTTTTTTGAGGTTTATAGAAATCCTAATTTAGGTTAAGGTAATGGAGGACAAAATACTCATATGGTAGGGCGGAGTGTGAAAAAAATATTCATACTTTCAATTGTCCGTCTAATTTTCGAGCTGTGGATATAATTTTTATAATTTTATGATTACAGATTTGAACGGTTTACCAATTTTTAAAATGTCTGCATTATACCATTTTATTATAATACTTTTGGTTAATTAAAGAACTTCAATCAATTTAAAATCGGAATCTAACCAACCTGACCATTACATAGATAGACTAGGAACCAAATCAATGCTTGGGTTAAGTCAAGTAAGACATTTACAAATAAAATATAAGTAGAATAGACGAGAAATCAAACCATATCAACTGCCAAATTGCACCCTAATTTCTACATTAATTAACACATCTAAGCCTACATAAAAGTAGGAAAATTAAAAATATAAAATACACAAGGTTGATATTTAAAGGCTTCTTCTTCTTTTTCTTTTTTTTTTTCAATCTGAATGAAGGCCACCACCATTTGAATGTGAATCCCAAGCCCCACACATGCACTCACGCATTTTAATCTTCATTTCATCCTTGTCCTATCCCTATTTTATTTAAGATTTGAACAAATTTGGCTATTGATTGCACGATGATTATCTTTTTCATTTTTGATAGGTCATAAAACTTTTCAAAAAAATTTTAATTCTTATAAAATTGTTAATCTAAATGCATATAATGTCTGAACTGAAATTTTTTTTTAATTCTTATAAAATTGTTAATCTAAATGCATATAATGTCTGAACTATATTTTACCTACTTTAGATGATGCAGATATATTTTCGAATTTTAATTATATATTTAAAATTAAAAAATATTTATACTTATATATAAAAATGGTAAATTTTTGTTTGTAAATTATATATACTTAAATTAACAACTGCGCAAAAAAATAAACAAAATTAAAATTAAGTTTTAATGATTGACGAAAAATGCCTAAGTTTTTGGCTAGCGGTTAACGACCATTGAGAGCATGAAAACTTACATTGTCCCGGGTATTGTTGTTGTTGTGCACCCGGGTGCACTTAACTTCGATGCACGTGCAAAAACTTATTTTGTAATATTTTTGAAATTTTTTTATATATTTTTAATCTAAAGATATTTAACATGTGAATTAAATTTTACCTTTTTTGAATATTTTTTAGATTTTTTAAAATTAGCGGTATTTTATTAATTTTAAATTATAAAAATTATAAAAATATTACTTCTTTTTAAAAATTCAAAAAATATTTATAAATCTCTAAAAATGGTAAAACTTAATATACATGCTAAATATACCTAGTTAACAATTGCATAAAAAAATTTCAAAAAAATAAAAATAAAAATAAATTAAATACACCTAAGTATACCGAGACACCCAATGCATTCAATAACGTTCCATTGTCCCTGACTCCCAAGTCCTAGTACCACGTGGATTGCAAGTTCCCCTTCGTTTGATGCCATGAAACTCGCGCCCCAAGGGGTGCGTGTCATGCAGCTAACAATTTTCGCCTGTCTTACTCCTAGTTAATGCCAACTGATCAAGCCTTGAAGGAGATTTTTATGAAGATCAGTAGGCAGTAGGAACCGAAAGAGAGCAGAAGACCGAATGTGGGGATCAACTCAAGCTGCAAATGCCGGCTCTTGCTCGCAAGGGAAATGAATGAGAGGTCCACACTGGATTGTATTTATTTATTTATTTTGTTGGGTCATAATGTAGCTCCTAATAAGTTCTAATAATGTTTGAAATATTAAAATTATAAGTAATATTTTTTAGAAGCATTATTGACATAAACATTTCATGCTTGGCCTTTAAACTATTCATGTGGGCTTCTTATGAATGTATTGTTTAGGAAGCATTAACTCAATATGAGACAATTGAGAGCAATTGAACTTTGCTTGGTTAGTCACGTGTCTACAATAGAGACATAGGAACGGCTAAGTTGGGTTTGAATCATGCTAACATAATTTTCGGTCTAGTTTTAATTTGGGAGCTTGTGTCATCTCCTCTTTATACTTGGAAGTTTGTTGCCTACTTCATTGATATTTAGGAGCTTGTTGTCTTTTTATTTAATCTTATAAGAATTATCTCAGAGTTTAATTGTAAAATATATTGAGATGTAATATAAAATACTACCATAAAAAAATCATCTACAATTGAGGCATATTTAGGCCCAGATGTATTGGGTATTTCCCCGAACATTTCTGTTCATTAAAAAATTGGACGGCCTCAAAACTATACATTCCGGCCCATATCACTGAACCCAAACTGGCCAGGCCTCAAAGACTCAAAGCTCTGGTCTGTCTCTTTGATCTAACAATACTATTAACCTCATAATTAGTATATTAGAAAAGTATTCGCACAATAAAGTCTCTTACTTCGCATAGTTGTTATTAGTGATTATATTTCGGATATTTGCATAGTAGACCTCTAAATTTCTGAATTCCGTAAGATAAACCTATGAGTTAAAAGAGCCTATTACATCCCCAAAAAAAAAAAAAAAAAAAGCCTATCCTGTACAAGAAAAATCTTAAATCTATTTTACCAAAAAAAATTGAGCTCTTACAATTTTATTTATGTTTTTGCATTTGAAACATTGATCATTAATCTTTTTAGACTCCATCCATTAATGGAGTCTATTTTATAAACATTTTGAAATTTGTAGGTTTTATTTTGCAAATACCTCGCTTTCGCACACCATGTCACAATTCAACCAAATTACTGCAAATAATGCTATGAAGATCGAGTGAAGACAACGAAGATTCATGAATCTCATTAATTAATAAAAAAAATTTGTTAGTGTTTTGATTTATTAGTACAGGAAGATACACTATTCATTCATTTGTCAGCCTACTTTCTATGACCATATCAAATGAAATGGCTTGGAATTTGGAAAGCAGACTGATGTATTCATCAATCTCATCATTAAAAACGTCTGCAACGTTCCTCAGCAGAACGTTTCAATTGCTTGAGCCACACGGATAAAGATTGTCTCATCGTCATCTTTTATTTTTAATTTTAAGCACGTGATTAACTTAATAAAGAAATTCGTCTGCACGAAATTAACTGTAAAATCAATTCATATAACCGAAAGTCGTTCATGTCATTTACGCTTTGTAAAAAAACACTGTTATTAGTCTTCGGATTCGGCAAATATCTGATAGAGACAAATGTCGAAGTGATTTTTTTTTTTTTTTTTTTGGAAACAAATATTTATTTATAGCAACGTCATCGACGAACTTCGTATGCGACGCTTACACAGTTTTATGCCGGGGAGAAGACAAGCTGATGGAAATATTCGCTGATGATTTGATGCCTTTTCTTTTTCTTTTTTTTATGAAAAAGATCCTGCCCTAAGGTCCCGAGCCACACCCCCCTTGTGCAAACACATCCCATGAATAGGTGATTAGCATCCTCAACATTGGTCCTGCAAAACAGACAAAGAGGGTCCACAGTAATACCCCTCCGCTGCAGATTCAGCATTGTTGGAAGAACATTTTTGAATAATCTCCATCCAAAAATAAAGACTTTGCTTGGAAGCTTTGTCCTCCAAATAGCCTGATAGATAGCAGCATTAGAGGAGATGTCAACCATCGAAGTGAGGAACCTGTAAGCTGATTTGACTGTGAAGGCTCCACTGGGTTCATGTTTCCAAAACAAAACATCCTCCTCAACAGTGTGAGGAAGGGGAATAAGATTGATTTGCTGTCATTCAGATTCACCCACCGCAGCCACAATAAGGTCCCTATTCCACGAGTTTGTGTCCTCATAAATAAAATGGCTTACCATCACATCGTCAGGAATCGATAAGAGAAGAGGATCAGCCTTGGTTACCCTTGAGTCCATCCAACTGTCCCTGAAGAAACGGACCCGTCTTCCATTGCCAATTCGCCAACTACACCTCGATCAAATTGCATCTCTGGCTTTCAAAATACTCCTCCAAGTGAACGAATTAGTAGCTTTCTCCTGGCAGTGCTAAATGTCTGCGTTTGGAAAGTAACGAGCCTTGAGAATCTTATGGCATAGCAAGTTGGTGCTTTTAATCCTTGCTTGTGACGAAGATCTTTATATCATCAGTTTAGACGGTAGAATCGAAGTACGATAATAAACTAATGAGTAATTCACAAGCATACCAATATAATTTCAGAAATTATAAATGATCTCCGTATGATTTGACCATAATTACAAACATACTTATATTCTTATGTCATCGTTTCAACACCATTAGGTGTGAGTACATTTACAAATATATACAAACTATATAAGTATGCTTACAAATTACTTTTTATATCATATTTAAAAATTTAACCATATAATTTGGGGTAATTTGCATATATACTCATGTAGTTTGACGCTAATTGCAGATATACCCACGTAGTTTCACGAAATGATATTACCCTCATATAGTTTCATAAAAATTAAAATTACCCTCATGTCATTACCCGACATTAATATCTAACGTGACATTTTGAAAAATGATGAAAAAGTCTTTATCAATAGTTTTATGAATCGCATATCACCTTATATAGTTTTACCAAAATTGTATATTATCCTCATGAAATTATGTATACTAATGAGCGCATTTTCGTCATTTTTTAAAATATCACGTCAGACATTAACTGCAGGTAACGGTGTGAGGGTAATACGCAATTTCGGTGAGGCTATGTGGAGGTAATATGCATTTCATGAAATTACATAGGTATATCTGCAATTAGCGTCAAATTATATGGGTATATATGCAAATTACTCTATAATTTTATATTTGAAAATATATCCACATCATAACAACGATGTAATGCAGGCTAGACGGTGCTATAACGATATGAATAAATTTGCAATTATGGTCAACTTATATGAAGTTATTTGCAATTTTTCAAATTATATAGGTATATTTTCAATTTTAATCAAACTATATAAGTATATCTGCAAATTATCATAAATTAATTGTTTATAATTTAATTCGAGGGTGATAAGCATAAAAGATCATAATGTGAGTATACAATGGATAGTATATGATGATATGATAGAGTCATGATTCTATGCAGTTAGATACATGGAGTTTCCATATGGTTGGCTTATACTCATGCTAAAATCTCTTTTTATTTTTTTTTATAAAATTGTTATCTTAAATTTCTTTGACTTTATACTTTGGTTTTATTATTTTTGGATAAATACTTTTAAATTTCATGCATAAAGATATTTTTATTCATTTTTAATATACTTAGGATAAGAATTTTATAAAAATAAAAATATAACAATTGATAAAATGGGTCAGATGCACGTGAACTATCATGCATCCTTTTGCATAGGATGGGTATTCTGTGATAATAATTAAAAAGGGTAATGATGGTTGTGGTGATTTGTTTGTAGCCCAATGATCATCTATGAATGGCCACCAATTGTAATCCCCATATTTATATTTTTTGAAAATTTTAATAAAACTATTAGTCTATGCATATATTATATATAAGCTAAATTTTACTATTTTTGAAAATTTTATTTATTTTATATTTTTAAATATAGAGGTATTATTAGGGACGGGAATCGGGGCGTGCCATATCGGGTCAAGGTTTGCCCAACCCTGACACTATTTTTTTAAAATTGAATTTGACCCTTTTTTTATACCGAGTCGGGACAAGGTCGGTTTGACTCTCACTTTTTTAATAGGTTTCGGGACAAATTTCGGGTTGATATCGGACTGGTTTCGAGATAGTGGGTCGGGTAAAAAATACGGGTCAAATAAGATAATTTTAAGAATTTATATACCTATCAAATATAAGTGTACATATATACTAAATTTAAATATTATATGTTTCAATATTTCAGTAATTATTAAAAAATACATAATTAAGGAAACAAAACATTTGAAAAATATAATATAAATTTATTAAAATAGGTTAATATATAATTAAACATAAGGGTTATATGTATAATTTTTTTTATTAATTCTTATATTCCTTTCTGAATAAATTGATTCTTCTATTGTTAGAGTCGATTATAAAAAAGTAAGAATTTTGAAAGAAAAATAACAATAGTATTTAAACATAACAATAGAAGAATCAATGATGATGATGATTTAAACATAAGCTTATAATTTTTAATAATTTAATATATGTGGGGGCGGGTCGGACTCTTTGGATAGGGACATGGTTGACCCTATTTTTGAATTTAGGTCAAAATTTCTGACTCATCCCTGTACCGGCTCAAAAATATTTTGTTTTACCCAGCCAAAATAGATCGGGTTAAAGCTGAGTCACGGGTCGACCTGCCCCAATTTCCACCCCTAAGTATTATGGTCATTTTTACAATATAATATACACATAGAATAATAATTTTCTTAATTTTTTTAAAAAAATAAAAAGGACAAATTCCACATATACCACCAATTTTACTTCTAATTCCATTTATGCTCATGAATTTTCAAAATTTTCAAATATACTAACATACTTTGTGTATAATTAGTTTGCTCAAAGCAGAAAATTATATTTAAATAATGTATAGATTTATAACTATAAAAGTACTAAAAATTCAATTAAATGTGAATTTTTAACTATAGAAGCATAACAAGAGATAGATATTTTTGTCATTTCACAAGAAATTAGCGGCTATTTTAAAGGATTCTAAACGGCAGGGTGATAATTAAAATTTTAGACGGAATACGTTGGTATGTTTAGAATTTTTCGAAAATTTGTGGGAATAAGTTAAATCAGAGTTAAAAATTCTTAGCTACACTTGAGGTAAAATTGGCGGTTACTGGTCCGAGTAGATAATGGCCCTTGTTTGCATTGGCACGGATCCCAGGGCATTGACGTCAGACCAGACGCACGCATACTTCGGAAATTTCTACAGAATTTGGCGAACGGCCTTGAGAAAAACTAGCTTAAAAAGTGAATAAAAGATCTGCCGAGAGCCATTAGACACTTACCGGAAATCCGGAAAGAGACGTAGGTGAGGAGGGAGAAAAACTAGCTTAAAAAGTGAATAAAAGATCTGCCGAGAGCCATTAGACACTTAACCGGAAATCCGGGCAAGGGGCAATATCAAGGAAAGTGGGAAAAAGCGGGCCTTGCACATCGGCACGTGTCACGACAAAGGGGTGGAATTCTGTCTCGGCTTCCCATTGGAAGCGAGAACAGGAGGTGCTCACTGCTCACCACGCCGCGCGGCTCGGACTTGTAAGCTAAGTTGCACTTTCCAGCCATAGTGGACCCCACAAATTAAAGCACCGAAAGACCGTACGTCTCCCGATTAGTTTTCTTTTTCTTTTCAAATACAAAATGTATGTACTTTTTAAAATTTCAATGTTTAGATACTGTCATTTGTTCCTTAAACTTTTCATTCTTCCCAAACTACTCTTCAATCCATGATTTCTTTACATTTTTCTTCATAATTATCTTATTTTCAATTATTTTTACATAATCATTTATACAATTAGCATATATATTTTACTTACATAAAAATATATTTATTTTAATTTTATTCTTTTTATTGCTCATTGGTACTTTACACTATCATATTATTTTTTTACATTTTAAAAACTTTTATATTAAAATTTTTTTATTTAAAAATTTTATCACTTTCTAAATACACTCTCAATATAGTTTTCAACTTTGAATGTTGGTTGTGTTAAGATGGAAAATCGGCATTAAACATTGAAAAATGACTAAAACGTCATTTCGGGATTTCATTTTCTTCTCTTATCTTCTTCTCCTTCACTTTCTTCAGCCCTGCTTCATGTCAGCCCACCCTTCTCCTTCACATTCTCCCGCTTTAATTCCAGCCATTACCTGTTTTTGCCAGATCTGAGAACTGACATATGATGCATCCTAATTCTACCAATTGAACGTGAATCACATATGATGTATCACCTGTGATGTTTCGTAGGCGGAAATCTTGAAGAAGCTTTCGTTATTGATGAAAATTAAAGGGATTGTTTAATTCACGAAGAAACCAAATGGATATGAGAGTCTGAGACCTAATTCGCAGCTCTGTCACAAGTGCGATTGCAGTAGTCACTAACTTCTGAACCATGGCGATGGGAATGCAAGGACTACGAAGAATTTTTTATTATTATTGTTTTTTTTAAGAGCAACTACAAAGAAATTGATGAGCAGAAAAGTTGCGGACCTCATGGAAACGGACATTTTAGTCATTGCTCGGAGTCTAATATCAGTTTCCACCTATTTTCATACTGTCAAAATTTCGATGCATAGAATTTTTAAAAAATACCGATAAAAAATTTCAATGCCTAGAATTTAAAATACAACAAAATAAAAAGATTAAAGGTTTAAACGCGAACGTATAAACATGTCAACTTAAAACTGTCAACTTAAAACTTTTTAATCTAAAACTTTTCGCTCTCTATAATTATTATATTTTTTAATCATTTTTTCACATTTTCTTATACAACTACCCTATTTTTCAATCATTTCTACACAACTACCCATACAATTAACCTATCTATTTTAACTTTATCATCATTACTCCTTATCATTACTCCTATAATATCATATCATTTGAAAACTTTTACTCTCCAAAACTTTTCATCAAAAGTTTTATTCATTCCCAAACACACGCATAATTAAAAAACAAACATGCAAAAGAATTTAAAATGTAAAAAACTCTCCCAAATGCAAGTGTATGGTTTTATAGTTTGGGCACACCAAGTCATTGAAATGAAACCAACTAGAAACAAAATTTTGTGAGTAATACAGGTTAGATCAGTTAATGCATGCATTGTAATATAATAATATTTTATAGAATTATTTATTTATATATTGAAATTACAACTTTAAAATTAATATTTAATATTGAACCACATTAATTATTACATTAATTTTTATATTTTTTCAGATGGGATCATGCACAATGATAGTAAATAAATAATGAAGTTTATGACAATATTTATAATACTAAATATCATAGATAAAATATATTTTTAACAATCATCAGAGTGAAAAAAGAAAATTCATCTTACACTTATAACATTTGCTCATAATTTTCTATAAACCCATAATGTCTTAAAAATTTCTGTTATAATTATAATACTTTA
This sequence comes from Annona cherimola, assembly GCA_030490835.1. Taxonomy (NCBI): domain Eukaryota; kingdom Viridiplantae; phylum Streptophyta; class Magnoliopsida; order Magnoliales; family Annonaceae; genus Annona; species Annona cherimola. The sequence goes on from CM059971.1 coordinate 116,089,916, forward strand.
CTCTAAATTCTTATCATACTCACATAGTTAAAACAATCGTTAACTACGCCGCATGGCAGATGACGTCGTGGTAAGGCATTTGGGCATTAGGCCTTATGGTCGCAAGTTCGACTCTTGCCCCCCTATTGATATGGGGTATAAATTTTCCTCCAATGGTGGGGGTATTATTTGGTTCTTCCGTGTTGATTATGCATATACTGATTCGTAATATCAGATGGCTTAATGTGTATATATAACTGAAAAAAAAAAATCATTGACCACTTGTTGAAAAGACAATTTCACTCTTCAAATTTTTATTAATTAAAATAATTTAGCTTCAAAGGATATTTGAATAACTTAACATCACATATTAATGGTTTACTAACTTTAATTGTGTTATATTATGATCGAATTGTTTCCATTTAGAAATTATGGAGGGGACAAATCATATCTTTAATGAGAAAGTGATTATTTTGACTGTATAGATATGATAGAAATTTAGATGAAATATTATGAGTATAAAAGAAAATTTTAAAACATTGTTGGTAGGGTAAATATTGTGTGTATAAAAGATATTTTTTGTAAAAAAAAATAAGATTACCAGTGTATTTGGAAAGTAATAAAAATTTTAAATAAAATTTTTTGGCATAGAAGTTGTTGAAATGAGAAAAAATAATGTGATATGATAGAGGTAATGATAAATAATAAAAAGAATAAAATTAAAATAGATAAGTTAGTTGTATGGATAGTTGTGTAGGAATGATTGAAATATAGGATATTATAAGAATATATAAAGAAATAATTAAAAAACTGAGTAGTTGTGCAGAATGAAAAGTTTTACATAAAAAATTTTATTTAAAATCAAACACACAAAATGAAGTATCAAAAGCTGATGCGTAAGATAATAGGCTTTTCTCACATTAAATAGGTTACAACTTGTATTTCTTTTGTTTTATATTTTTAGATGTTTTGATTTAATCCTAAGCTAGACATTTATATTTAAACTATTTGTTTAATGTAAATACAAAAAAATTTAACTTATCTTTAATTTTTGTAATATGTCATCATCAATATTATAACATATTCATGGGCCATTTTCCATCTAAGTAAGATTCTTCCTATGATCTTATTGTGTCATGATAAGTGATGAGAAATTAAGTTTTTAGTATAAAAGTTTTTATAATGTACAATACTAAAACATACCATATTAAGGAAACCCATGCATTTGCGTTTATTGTGCAGCATACATACATCCAATTAAAATGATTTTTCGTGTAGAACATATTCATGAAAACCATGTAAGGCATGGCTCGGACAGAAATATATAAAACAAAATGCAAAACCTAGAGCACAAGTTGCCCCAAATTTAGAAATTAAATTTTCTGAATTCCTCAAGTAATTAAGGACTGACTGGATTAAATTCATATTTTTAAAATTCCCTGAAATTCAGTTGTAAAGAATGATTTAAGAAGACTTGGAATATTTTTCTATATTTATGAGATGCATGTGCAAAAAACTAACACCGGTCGTCATTCATCAGAAGGATGCTACAAAAAAGAGTAAAAATTGTGCAGATTATCCGAATATGGGAAAGGCGTGCTTTGACTTATATTTTATGGAAGACGATCATCCGAAATATGCCATTTATTCGCGGTAAAATTTTGAAATGGCCACGTACACATTAACAACTAATACCGGCCGTTGTTAATGAGTATAATTGGACAGATTATTTCACTTAACTTTTGAGGACGATAGTCTTCGAGTGTCGACCATCCCACTTTAGAAGGGTACCGTTAAAAGAATGGATTTGAACAGGGTGTCCAACGGAACCAAATTCGAGTAGAGTCGAATAGTAAAAATCTCTCCGTCCTAATTCCATCAGCTACCTTCGGCTAGAACGGTTTGGACGTGAGAGTGTTAAAAATGAGGAGTGATCAGTTATCTTGGGCTAAGCAAATATCCAGCTTAATCTACCTCAAAAAAATTTATTTATACTATTTTTTTATTTTTTTCGTACACTTGTTTATCTAAATGTATTTAACATATAAACTAAGTTTTACTATTTTTGAATGTGTATATATTTTTTTAGATTTTTAAAGATAGGAGTATTTTAAATACATATTTATATATAGATGTTTAAAAATCTCAAAAAAATATATACACATATCCAAAAAAGGTAAAACTTAGTTTCTGTATTAAATATATTTAGATTAAAAAAGTATACAAAGAAAAAATAAAAAAGTTATTATAAAAGAATTTTTTAATATAGGCTAAACGAGACATTTACTTAGCTTAGGTTATCAAAATCATTTTTTTAAAAAAAATATTTTCTTTACATAGGAATAAAGGTACAACTTGGGTAAGTAGGTCTGAATAGGAATGAAACCTACTCTTACCCATTTTCGAAAAAACTCTACCTTACCCTGTTAGACCGGGTTTGTTCAGAGCCTATCTTACCCAATTTTCTCAAGTGCAGGTCGGTTCAATTCCGGTTTTAAATCGGTTCTTAAAAAATCATATATTAAAATGCATCAGCTATACTAATACTAATGCACTCAAACTAGCATATACCATAATCCATACAATCAGCTTATATCGGTTGGTCTCACTTGGGAAGGTGAAATCGGCAATCCGTGTTCTCTGCAAAGCATGAACTTGACCAATGCTGTCAAAAAAGAATCAAACTTAACTGAAAGGCGAGGGCATCGTCCATTCATTGCACAGACGGATACATCACGTCGGCGCATGACCGATTGGTGGTGTAGTAAGGATGAGAAAGGAAAGGAGGATGAAAGGAAGCAAAGAAGGGGGCATTCCAACTTTTTCCCACAGCAGACGCTCATTCCCACTGAAGGATGACATCATCGTCTGCTCGCATGAGCCGACCTCCAGGTCTCCTTCTCCGCATGTGACGCTGCCTACATTCCCGCCAATGAACCTCTCCACCCTTCAAGCTGCCGAAGCAGCAGCTGTAGGGGTGACTGCCAATGGCAGCGCTTATCTTCTCCGACCTCTATATGGGTACTATAGGATAGAATATACTGAAACCGAATCAGAGTGCTAACCGAGAAGATGGTTGTCCAATGTGTACCATTTGTATAAGTCAAAATGGTGGACACACTTTAAGACATGTAAATGACGACCCGATAGCGAACCATCAAACAGCCAGCGTACGAACCAAGTCGCCTGATCAATAAAATACCAAGTAAATGGAAGAAACCGTCAGTCTATCGGTTGGGTCGTGTTTTTTTATATATAGTCGTTTTTTGAGCACGAGCATTTGATAGTTGACGTTTCCGACGTGGAATTAGGCAATTGGCTGATGATAACACATCTGTCTCGTCGTTGTTCTGATCTAACATTTGGAGGGACTAACTTGGGTGGGCCTTGCTGTCTTTGGGCAGAGATCCGGTCTACGCACGCATCTCATATCCACCAGCTACATGCCGGATGTGCGCCCCCACATGAATCCACTGAGTCACTGACAGGCTGGTTTGAACGGTAGAAAAGGTTCCCGGGGCTTTCCACTAAAACTTATAGAAATCAGCGGATAGAAAACAGTAATGTTCTGTATAAAATTACTTTTGAACAATATCAATTTACCATGGGAAAGATAAAAAGGTTAAAATGTTTCGTCATGTAAGAAGTGAGAGGTTACAATGGAAGGAAGAACTGCAAAAAGTGACGTACGAAAATTGGCGCGTTGATAATACATAAATATAGATTAGAGGTGCAATTTGGCTGGGTTGAGCTCGCACTTGAATTCCAACGGTATAAACTTCTTTTTTACAACCCAAGCTGGAAGAATCTGAATTCTAAAAATCCATTCAAATGGAACCTAAAGAACCCAAGCCCGAGAATATAGTATATACATAATATCTAAACAATATTTGTTTATATTTTGTTTATCTTATGTTATTTATATTTAAATACATATTTGACATATTATAATTATATTATAAATAAAATATATTATTTTCATTTATATTTATCTTTCGGTTCTTTTACATCTATTAATTTTCTTCCCTTATCTTATTTTTATGTTAAATTTTTTAGAAGTATTCTTTTTATTTCTATATTTTTTAGAAAATTTGTATTTGGTTATATATTATCATGTTTACTTACACGATTTATTATTATTATATATTCATATGAAATTTTAAATTAATCATTTTTAAATAAAATATAAATTCATGAATCTAAATTCCAATTTGAAACTCAACTCAAACTCGATTTTCAAAAATAAGGTTCATATTTAGATTTTACAAATAAGGTTAGAGTTAATAGTTTATAAGTAAAGTTATAGTTAGGATTAATGTGAGTCTAAGTTTCATAAGCCTAAATATAGTTAACATGCCAACTTTTATTTGATTTGGAGTATGGGAAAGCAATACTGTCAAAAAATTTGATGTAAACTTTTGTTAATTTAGTAACGAAAAGATATTTCCTAATATATGTTGGATTTTGATATTCCACACCCAGTGTGCTTAACTTCAGTGCATTCAGGTGTATTTTACCTATTTTTAATTTTTATAAAATTATTAATCTAAGTGTATTTAATATGTGTATCAATTTTTACCTTTTGGATATATTTAAATTTTTAAAAAATTTTAAAATTAGTGGAATTTTAGTAATTTAAAATTACTAAAATGTCACTGATTTTAAAAATTAAAAAAATCTAAAAATCCAAAAATGGTAAAATTGATACACATGTTAAATATAGTTAAATTAACATTTGTGTAAAAAAATACAAAAAAATGAATAATTGCATCCAACTGCACTGAAGCTAAGTGTATCTAGTGCATGATATCATATTTCATATATGTTATCCTCTATTAAAATCTTTTTTATGATTTTTTTTTACAACATATTTATATTTTGTTATAATTTGAGTAGTGCAGTACCCTTTAAATAAGAGAGATAATGCTTATAAGGATCAAAATCCCAACTACTCACAAGCCAGAACTTTTACCAATTATCTTATATGGATGTTGGGTTTTAAAACTTTTAAGCTGTTGTGAAATTTTGGGTGTCTTTTTTTTTTCAAAAAAACTTTTCAAATAAAAACTTTTCAATGTAAAATTTTACACTCTTCACAATTGTCATATTTTTAATCATTTTATTATATTTTTCTATATAACTATCATATTTTTCAATAATTTCTACACAACTATTTATACAACTAACCTATTTATTTTAACTTTATTATCTTTACTTCTCATCATTACCCATATCTTATCATATCATATTCTCAAAGTTAAAAAACTTTTCACCTCAACATTTTATCACTCCCAAAACACACCATTTATTTATTTGTTCAGTTGTTTCTACTTTTCCTTTGTTATCCATCGCGATGCGTACATAATTTTTATATTAATTATCCTCTTTTTATCCAAAAAATTATGTATTTTATTTTTATCCACATTATTCTGGATCAGTGCCAATATGACAAAAGTCAGTTGCTGGCACCCATCCACGCCAAATTCCCAATCAAAGCGACCCCACAATATTCCTAATCCGTAGAAAAATAATTCTTGTATTGTTGGACGACAAGTAAATGATGTACTCCCCAAGTCAATAATTGCTGGCCGCTGGCTCTTCGGGAGACGGTGGGCCATGGCATACCTTTAGAAAAAGGAGGAGCTCTTTCTCCTTTTCCCGGCTACGCTTTTGTGGCAATAATTGTGTGGGACAAAACAGCCGACATATGGATATTGCCCCGTCAAAGCCAATGTGAATGAATTTTCACAACATTGGATCTAATCACGCTAAATATCTACTGATTTTTTTTTATAGAGAATCTACTGATTAAAGGAAATGAAAAAAAAAAAAGAACGTAGAAACAAATAAAGGGATGTTATGATTTGGGGTGTGTTTGATCATTTATAAAAATTGTATGTTAAAATTTTTCATTCTAAAACTTACATAACTACTGTATTTTTTTAATTTTTTTTACATTTTTCTATACAATAACTCTATTTTTTAATCATTTCTACACAATTATCAATACAATTAACCTATCTATTTTAATTTTATTCTCTTTACTTCTCATTATTATCCCTATCATATTAAATCATTTTCTATAATTTTAACAACTTTTACACAAAAAAAATTTCATCATTAAAACACACTCTTGAACTAAATAAAAGAAGTGAATAAACTACAGATGAGCAGAGTCAGTTGGGCAGAAAGATACGAGTCTCTAGCAACAAAATATTTCACTTTGATCTAAAAAAATTACGTACAAGAAGATGACGAATGATTAAAAACAAAATTTTGTAAAAAAGTTGTACAAATGGTTAATTTTACCCTTTCCAAAAAAATTACTATAAAAGTTTTGATTTCTAAGAATTAAATTTTTTTATAAAGTGTTAAAATTTAGTTGCTAAAAAAAACTTAGTTACTAATGATTTGTAGCATATATCATATAGCTATGAAATTGACTATTGAATAGGTAGTTGTAGATAATAAAAAATTTTAAATTAAAAAATTTTGGAAGAAAAGTTTTATTTAAAAACAAACACAACCTTATTTAAAATGACTTATTTATTATTAGCAATCATAAGATTGCTATATGATGTAAGCCATTAGCTATCAAAAGAATATTAGCTATTAGCTATCAAATTTTTTCTTCGTATATGAATTAAATACACTTAGAAAAATATATATATAAAAAATAAAAATAAAAATGTACGAGGGACTGCCATGCGATTAATGGCACGTGAATAACCCCCTCATTTATAACCATATCTGCATTGATGACGAGTCCAAATGCTTGCCTTGATAGTCGCGTTGGGCCTAAATTACATCGCCCATATGAAATTTTATATTTTATATTTTAAATATTTTTTTATTTAAAAATAAAAAGGAAAAAATAAAATTTCATAGTACAATGAATGGATTGAATTGTACGCAGGCATTTAATAGCATTTCAAAAATAATAATTTTCTATATGAATGGAGATTGTCAATTTTTTTTTAAAAAATGCCTTTCTAGGTATATTTAAAAATATTAATAGATATTTGGGGGATTAGTAAAGAGCATAGCATTTTTTACGCCCTCATATGTTATACCACTAGACTATTCTCTATTTGACAAAAGCAATAACATTTAAGTGTAATATTTGCTTAATTAGGAAACCAAATTTTTTCAAATTCAATATGTGTATGAGCTACTTTTGCTCAAAAATAGGTCCATTCATGTTTAAATTAGAAAAATATTTAAACTCATTTACATAGGTATTAGAATATAATAATATTTTACATAATCATCTATCTACATAATATTAATATTTTAGATTGTTTCGATGTTGAAATACTATTTAACAACTGATACTTAGTATTACCTTATTTTATTATGTTGATATCATACATTTACAAATGGAGCCCATGTATAGTGATAATAAAAATAAATAAATGAATTTAGATGATAATATAAATGATGCTAAATATAATAGACATAATGGATTTTCATGAGCTATCAAAATATAAAAAATGAAAGAAGTTACATAGAAAAGAGATTAGTAAAAGAATTTTTATGATAATATGAATGATGTTAAATATAATAGATATAATGGATTTTCATTAGCCATCAAAATATAAAAAGGAAGGAAGATATACAAAAAAGAGATTTCGTAGAACCATTATGAGGAATATTTTCCTAAATGCCTTAGCTCAATCTCCTAATCATTTATGTCCTTTGTATTGTCTAGTAGTAATAAAGTGTCGTGATTATTTACAGTTGCCCCCTTGTGCGTCCGGCCCAAAAACATACCTTTTTTTATTTATTTGTTGTTTTTTTATGGACAATTAAATCTAGATGTATTAAATTTATAAATTAAGTTTTAGCATTTTTAGATACTTTTAAGTATTTGTTTTGAATTTTTAAAGACTGACATTTCCGTAATTATCAGAGACGTGCAGCCGGCCGTAAATGATCACGCCTTATTAATAAAATAATGCTTTTGCTTTGTCCAGGTTCGATTGATGTATCACTCAAGGACACCTAATTAATCGTAAGTGGCCCAACCGAATAAACAATGAAGAGTCTCTAACTCGTAAGGTCTGGATCTGGCTAGTAATCGTACTTTTATCCCAACGTGACCGTTAAGGCAAAGGAAAGAATTTATCTTTTTTGTTTTTTTTCGGTGCTACTTTCGGACTCAGCTAGTTGACTGCAAAGACACGACGCATGACAAAACAAATTTCAAACTACGCAAGTCGTGTTACTCAGTTTGCACCAACATCTCTATTTTGCTTTTTAAAAACATATCAGCAAATTGAAAGAACTTTTTACCTTTATACGGTTATTTAATTGGACATTAATCTATTGCACCCGTATATTTTCTTATTGTGAAATATTTTTATTTCAAACCTAATATATTTGGTTTTTATTGGTATTTTTATAAAATCTGTGATATTACAATCAAGTATATTTATAGCCTTCACATTATGATGGAAGGATTCTGTAAATACCTACAGGAAATTTGTAAAACCTCTACACAGGAAGCAGGACTTAAACTTGTGTCAGCCTGTTGCGAGCCAAACTTATGGCAAATCCAAACTATTAGTTAGATTTACAAACTACATTATTTTTTTATCATCAAAAAGAAAAATTAAAATAAAAAAAATGCAAGAGATGCATGAACATGTTCACAGCCCTGGGTGCATTAGACCATCAGGCTGTTTAATTTCAGGTTTCTTACATCATTCCACGTTCTTTCTTTCTTTCTTTTTAATTTGGAAAAATGTTCAAATTAACAATGTGGAAAAATGTGGAAAAAGTGTTCCAGCAACTTAATTAAGACCATGATTTTCTAAAAGTAATTAACATTTGAAATACAAATCGTCAAAGTGGTCAGTAGAGAAATAAACAAAATTCTGCTAGGAATGGTAAACACAAATTTGGGAATTAAAATTTTCGTCTAAATGTCTGATTTGCGTGGGATTTTTTTTTTTTTTTGAGTTTAATTCTTTTCTATTTTTACAAAGCAATGTCTGCCGAAGCAATATTTTACTAACTAATTTATTAGAAACATAGTTAGATTTACAGCTTACAATTAAAGATTGAAATTTATATACTTAGGTTGACTTGTAAATACAAAAAATAAAAAAATCTTAATTGAGTTGTGGTAATAATTTGTAAATATATATAATAAATCAAATTAAAGGCACATTTAATAAGTAAATATATGGAATGGGATGGGGAAGAGTTTGAGCACATTTTCCAAGGTTCCATATCCACCAATTAAACAGTCTTATTTTTTTCAATTTTATCTTTACATTCTAATTGTTTTGCTACCACCTAACTTATTTATTTCAACTTTACTCTTATTATTTTATCTTAATTATATAATTCTCAAAATATTTACTTTTTTTCTATTTCCCGTCCTATCCTCCACTCCCACAAAAATTCGGCAATCCAAATGTACCCTTTCCACTAGGAAACGATATTTTTCCGTCACTAGGGTTCCAATCTGTTAACATATTTTCCAAGCAGGCACGCCATTTTTATATCTTTCAAATCTTCTGGATTCTTGTGGCGAGATTTCTAGCGGCTGCGTCTGTAATTACCAATAAAAAAAAAGAATTAAAATTTTACTTTTTTTCTTTTCAAGAAAGGGCAAATAGCACCGGTGACGGGTCAGTAACGTTTCTCCGGACCATTATTTCCGGTGGACCGACTTTCATGCCTCGATCCCTTCTCAACGTCTCAAAATTAAATAGACAACAGATAATGGATAATGCGTCGGTAAATAAAAATCAAACACCTGTCATGCGCATATCATTATCTGCAACCGTATCCTGATGGGCCTGATCAGACTGGTAACGTATGATCGATCTCCTTAGCAATCTTGAACATGGGGAACGCAAAAAGGTAGGAATTTTTTTTTTATTGGAGTATATTTACAACATATCTCAATTCATATCACATTCAAAGTTCTGAGACAATTCTAACAATATTTCAAAAAGGAGACAATAAGCTCCCAAATATCAACGGGGGAGACCACCAGCTCCCAACCAAATAAGGAGGACCACGCATGCCCCCACAGAATTTTTTTGGTTCGAAATCCCACTTGGGATTCGAATACGCGCCGGTGGGAATGAAAGTTTCGTTCCGCGCCCGGCGACTAAACAAGCGGCGCTCGTTTGGTAAAAGGTAAGAATTTAAGTTCGAGAAAGACAGCGAACCTTCTGCTTCGTTGGATCATAATTAATTAATTAATGTCACTCTCATAATTAATTTAGATGTGGCAATTTTTTTTATTTACTTTCTTTGGACGTTTTTTGGATGCCTGTTTCATTTATGGTGACTTGTTTCCATCCAAAATCCATTCTCCTAAAACTTATATTTTAGGGAATTTTAGTATATGAAAATCTTTTGAGAGTATAAGGCAAAAAATTTTAATTAGAATTTGGGCATAAAACAGTTCTCTAACACATCAACCGGAACGCTCAATTCAGCTGCTTAAATTGGGGTAGGTTTTATCAAAAAAAAAAAAAAAATCGGGGTAGGTTGAGCAAAACCTCGTGAGTTGCAGAAATGCAATAAATTTTTTAATAGTAAAAATCAAATGGTATTAAACACCACTTTTCCTTTTCATATCTTCAGAAGCAAAGATTGTAAAAAAAAAATACCATTTAATCATTCAACTAAATGAAAGTAACCTCCATGTGTTCACGTGTTCATGGATGAACATGTCCCCTGATTGCATATCCAAAGTAATATATAAAGATCTTTTTAAAATCTGATTGCATATCCAAAGTAATATATAAAGATCTTTTTAAAATCTGATTGCATATCCAAAACAGTATATAAAGATCTTTTTAATTTTAATCTGAGAGCACAGCATCTCGCCTGCCCTCCCCTGAATTCTGTTTCAGGGAGGGGGAGCTTAGAAACTCATGCTTTTTGCCATAAAAAAAAAAAAAAAAAGAGTAATCTGTTCATGAGTTTTTCAATAATACATGCAGGTGATATCCGCACCACATTCATGCAATAATTTGCTTGTTGAGATTCCATTCAGAATATAATTTAAATATTCCAAATTGTCTAGTTTAACAACTGATCTTCTATATCCCCTCAAAAATCATAATATACCCCATTAAGATCATTTCTATTCCGTCCCTAACAATTGACATTAAATAATTCTTAAAATTTCATTATGATGAACATTATAGATTCATTATTTTAGACTCTCATAGACAAATAAACCCCGGCTATTAAGATTTCGAAACGAAACCCGTAATATTAATAAAGGTAGAATGAATGATTTTTGCAAAATAGAGTACATACGTGAGCTCTGAGTTTAATTGATTCCATCTCAAGGGAAAAAAATAAGAAAATGAAAAAAAGAAAACTTGATGGGCGATGAAGGGCCCCACGCGTTTAAATTGGACGAGTGATCGCAAATCCGACCTTAATATGAATGAGATTTAGATAAGAAAATTAGATGAAGACGAATTTTGTAGTGTTAGGAAATGAAGGGTTATGTTAAAAAATTTTAAAAATAAAATTTAGAAATATAAAAAAATAAGATTATTGTGCATTGAAAATCAAAAAAATCCATTCCATAGCAGCAGATAAATCGATGCTCCTGAAAAGCCCCAGTTGGTGGGCGACAAAGAACGGACCTCAGATGCTGTTGTGTCATTCGGAACCCAATCGTATGCACTTGGGTGCATTCAGCCTCAGTGCACCCGGGTGCACTGCACCTATTTTTTTTATTTTTTTTTGAAAATTTTTTCATACAATGGTTAATCTAGGTTTATTTAACATATGTATCAATTTTTACTATTTTTGGAGACTTTTAGATATTTTTTTTAGATTTTTAAAAATCAGTGGCATTTTCGGTAATTTTAAATTACGAAAAATGCCACTGATTTTTAAAAATCTAAAAAAAATATCTAAAAATCTCCAAAAATAGTAAAAATTGATACGTATGCTAAATAAACTTATATTAACAGCTTCATGAAAAAATTTTCAAAAAAAAATTAAAAAAAATAAATGCAATGCACCCGGGTGCATACGATCGGGCTCCGTGTCCTTCCCCAACTTCTGGGCCCACCGAGAGTTCCACGCGCTTTGGAAAAATTTCATTGCATGTTCGTCACTGCATTCGTTACATTTTAAATTTCCAAGCCAATCCCCTACGAGCCTTCTGGAAGCTTCTAGAGAACTAATAATGGATCCCTGTCATCATTTGCATATTTTCTTTAACACATGATTAGTTGGATAACATGCGACATAAACATCCATGACATGTATTCCCATACTCCGGTAGCCTCGAATGCTGATAGTCGGTCCAGATTTATCACTTTGATTAGTTGCGTAATATACATATTTATAATATGTAAAATGATCACTTTGATTGGACACTTACAAGTTCCAAATATTTGATACATTTAACAGTCAACAACAAACTCATAAAAATGTTAAAATCGTAGATTGCATATAAAAGTTTCAAAATTTTGTATTTTTAAAATAATAACTAAAATGCATGCTAATTTATATCCTAAATGGTTTAAATTTAAAAACCATTTTTAAAAATAAAGAAGGAAACTGGTTGTGGTTTGAATGGAAACTATACAAACTATAATTTTTTATTGATATAATATACATTGTGATATTTAATATTACAAATAGACATTTTCACAATCCTCACCATAGAAGGACATTCTTCTAATATCCTCATTCTGAAAAGGAACAATTGTAAATACCTCTAAATTGAAGGGACAACTTTTACAGTTCCAACAATGAGAGGATTCATGACCTGTAGGACACGTCCCAGATGGCTATATAAACTACAATTAGTTATATAAGAACATAACTTTTTTTAGAACTAAGAATAAAAAATTATTTTTTGTCATCAGAAAGTAATCATCGCTAAAACTAAAATATGTTTCAAAATGTTAATTTTCTTTTAGTGAGTTTCGGATGAATTTTTGGTCGTTAAAAAATGAAGCCATACATTTCAATAATATGAATTTGTTGTTTAAAAATGAAGCCATTGTATCACCAAGATCTAAAAGGTGTCACCCAAAATTTTGGTGAAAATCAGATTCACAAAATTGGAACACGCTGTGCTCTGTATGGATAACGCAAAATGCAATAGAGAAATCCAAAAGTCATGAGACGTGCGCAACGGGTGAAAAAGAAAAATGCAATAGTTGCTTTCATTGGCTAAGATTAGATAACTGATACCTCGCGAAAATGGGAGTTATCATGACCCATTTCAGGCTAGTTTTACATGTTAGTCCAAGAGAATGTGGTTAGTTTGCACCCATTTAGCTTAGATGTCACTCACTTTGCATTTTAGGAGCATTATGTAGTTTTTATGCATTTTTAGTATAAAATGGACATTTTTTGTTCATTTATTTAGTTTTAGTTGATTTTGTAGGAAGGATAAACAACTATAGGCGTGCGAGTGAGTCGAATGAAGAACCGAGCAAAGTGAAGAAGCATGTAGGCTGACGCTAGCTTACATGCCTTAGCCAGATGTTCCAGCACCTCACACGGCAAAAAGCTTCCAGTGAGTTGGCGCCCAAGCGCCACTTCACTAGCATGCAGAGACATCTCGAAAAGTTTCTAAGTCAAACAGCATTCAGGGAGTTGGCGCCCAAGCGCTAGCTTGGGGCGCTAGGCACCATGGCGAATCAGCACACGTGTGTCGTACAGACTAAGAGAATTAAATAGACACATAAGGATTTGTGCCAAGAGAGAGAGAGCCGACAGAGCAACCGCAAAGAGAAGGAAAATGACTTCGTTTCCAACGCATCCGAAGAAGAGATCCGATCTCATTGATGGAAGCTCATGAGATTCAGTTTTTCTTTTTCTCATTCTCTTTCCTTTTCTCTGTTTTTGGGAATACTTTCACTATGGATGTAATGGATATTGATGTCATGTCTTTAAGCTAAACTCCCATAGATGGGAAGTTGAGATGAATTGAGATCTAACTATATTGTTTTGGTTCTTATGATTCAGAAATGAATATTTGATTCGTTATATGATTGTGCTATGTGGTTTTACCCTTGCATATGTTGATTAATATTTTTTACAAGATTAGCTACCTTGTAAGATGATTTAATTGCAGGATTCATCCTTGGAAAAGAAAAATATGTGCTAAATCCATGTGTAGGGCATAGGTTTCTTCTTTTGTTAAGGAGAATTATTTAATGGATAGGAATATACCGTTAAACCCTATGTAGTCACAAACAAGTTATGTATCTATCAATTTCATTTCATTTAATTGCATAGGAACATAGCGATTGAGTGTTGTGTAATTAGTTTTATATGTGTTGGAAGATATATATGAAGATTATTTAACTTGGACTAGAAAATTCCTGCACAATCTAAAGAAAATGAATCAATTCGATATAGTTTAGATTCAAGGATTCCCAACTATCCCATTTGTCATCCCCATTTGATAATTCATTTTTGGTATTCTAGCTATTCCATTAAACTATTCTCTATTTCTTTTACGCAATTGGTATTTTCAACCTTAATTACAAAATCCCTTCATACTCATCGAAAGCAATTAAACTAATTAATAACATTAGTTAGACCATATCCTCGTGGGAGCGATACTTAACTCACTCTTTATTACTTAATCGGCACGTATACTTGCATTAAAATGAGCGTTTTAATTAGACATATACGCAGCTCATCAATAACCGCAGTGGCAGCACACATGCCTGTGAATTTTAAAGAGAGGGAAAACCAAATTATGGGTGAGATGGAGGCTTTATTCAACGTTGGTTATAAGTCCCCATCAACTTTACGGTGCAATTTTTCGTTAGGATGTGGTGTGTATATATACACACACACATACATGTAACTCTTTCAAAATCTAAGTTTGGAATATTAAATTTATTTATTATATTTAACATCATTTGTTTATCTACGAGACCGAGTTTCATTCCAATCAAGTACGTTTAAGGGCCACATTTGTTCAAAAATATATATATTCATATGTAAATTATGAAAAATGCTTAAATCTATTTACGCATGTATTAGAAAGTAATAATACTTTATTGAATCATTCATTTACATAGAATGATATTTTGGAAGGTTTAAATGTCGAAAATACTACTTTAAAATTGATATTTTAGTATTTTTCATAATTTACACATGAATATATATATATTTTCTAGCACGTGGCCCATAAACATATTTGATTGGGATGAAACTTGATCCATTCATAAACAAATGATGTTAAATACAATGAATGGATTAGACTTTCCATCAAAGATCAAAATCATAAATTTTGAAGGGTTACATGGATCCGCTTCTGTGTAATACGGTTACATACAAGCGGAGCCTGTACACACACACACACACTTAGTCGGGGTGTGGTTTATCTTTAAAA
Organism: Annona cherimola; assembly: GCA_030490835.1. NCBI lineage: Eukaryota > Viridiplantae > Streptophyta > Magnoliopsida > Magnoliales > Annonaceae > Annona > Annona cherimola. Next base: position 116,105,262 of record CM059971.1, read on the forward strand.
TAGGGAAACTATGAAAATATGGAAATATATTATGAATGTTTTGTAATTTATCAATTTGTTGCATCCTTAAAATCTGTTTGCATATGTTGTATAATTTTCAGGGACACTTCTACGTACCTAGGTTACATAAAATTGATTTTATGTAACCCTTTTTATTTTTTAAATATTGATGATTGATACAAATTTCTATCTATTAATTGTATTTAACATGATTTATTTAGCTAAAATACCAATTTTCATTCAAATCTAATATGTATATAGGTACCAATTTGCTTAAAAATAGGTACACTTTTGTGAAATCGAGGAAAATGATTAGATCCATTTATATATATTAGAATATAATAATACTTTACAGAATCATTTGTCTATTTAGTAATGATATTTTAGAAGATTTAGATATTAAAAATACTACTTAAAATTTGATATTTAATATTAGATTATTTTATTATGTTGATTTTGCACATTTATTTATGAGACTCATATACAGTGATACTAAACAAATAAAAAAATTCATAATAATAATGATGCTAAATACAATAGATTGAGTATATTTTTTAGGGGGAATTGGAGCGGGTCAGGATGGGTCTATGTGTGCCCCAACCCTGATTTTATATTTTAAAAATCGTATTTAACACTTATTTTTTTAACAGGTCGAGACAAGGTCAGTTTAACCCTTACTTTTTTTTTTCAGTAGATTCAGTAGATCTTGGGACAAACATTAGGTCGGTACAGGGATGACGGGTCTGGCAAGAATACAGATCAAGTATGATGTTTTTAAAAATGTATGAAGTACGAACTTATAAAGTATGAAAACATATAGATGCTAAATTTAAATATTGTATGACCTATTAATAATTAGTTAAAGTGAAACATTATTATTTAAATAAAATATGAATATCAGAACAAGTTAATGAAGCATACGTCATTCAAAATTTTATTCAAAACTTGAAGAACCAAGGTGGGAGGGTCAAATGGGTCGGACGGGTTAGAAATGGTATAAGAAAGTTTGGAATCTGGTTAGTCCGCCCCGACTGACAATTTCAGAAAAATATTAAATTCTCGACCCACTCCGATATAAAATAGGGTAGCCCCACTCATAATATTTTTCATCGATGATCAAGAAATTAAAAATGAGAAGATTACATAGAATATGTGCTTCATAGAATCAGCCCCGTATAGACTTTTGATCTTTTTTTATCGTGTAATATCTTAAATGTTCAAGCAATTGATAGATAACAATTCCAAGATAAAGATAAATGAGTATAAAACAATATCGAACCTTAATCGTCTTATCTTGTATAACCATATATATCCATGTCAATCACTTTGTCCATTTTTCATCAATTTAAATAGGATTTAAATGTTCTAATTATATTTTTCTAGTTTTAGTTTAACATATTACTTAATTTTGTTTAATTATTATTAAACTTAAATTTATAAATTATTTTAGTCTAAACCCATCCAAATATTTTTATTGATCTCAAGCTAGTGATTTATGAGTGTCGTTCAGTTTCTTATCCATTATTCATTATTGGAGCTTCATTTTCATCAAAACGACTTATAATTTTAAATCTTTTAGGTCAAAGTACTCTTTATCAATAACCAGTACCAGTGCAAGAAAATATAGAATATGCGGTCGACTTATTACACCTAAAGTTTTAATTTATCTAAGTTTGATCAAATACAACCAAATTGTAATGATTATTTTAAATGTAGTTCTGATTGTATTTAATGTAAAAGAATAGATATATTTAACTAAATGTCATCACTCAAAAGTAGTACGGGTACATTCAAATTGCAAAATGGCAACCACTTATAATAAATTTTGTTGTGGTTATATTATACACGTCTTTATAGAGATTTTTTGATTCTAAGGTCTGTTTGAGAATTAATAAAACTTTTGATGAAAATCTTTTAATGTAAAAGTTTTTGAAATATGAAAAAATAATGTAATATGATCGGGGTAATGATGAGAAATAAAGAAAATAAAGTTAAAACAAATAGATTAGATTTATATATAATGTTGTAAAAATGATTAAAAAATAGGATAGTTATCTAGGAAAAAGTAAAGAAATAATTTTAAAAATATGGTAGTTGTGAAGAGTGAAAAATTTTAGATAGAAAAAATTTATTTTGAAAAGTTTTTGAAGTAAACAAACACATCTTAATCAAGTACATTGACTCACTACAACAAATTTTACTTAATTTAGTTAATTAATTTCCTACATATAATATATATTCGGACCCACTTCTATACAACCAAGTTAAATAAAAATGATTCTATATAACTCTCTCAAAATTTAAGATTTAGATGTTTAATAGAAAATTCAATCTATTTATTATGTTTAACATCATTTATTTAGCTTACAGACCAAGCTTCATACAAATTCAATATGTAAATAAGCCACATTTGCACAAGAATACGTACATTCATGTGTAAATTAGAAAAAATACTTAAATTCATTCACGTAGTAATGAAATGTAGTAATACTTTATAGAATCATTTATCTATACAATAATGATATTTTAGATGATTTAAATATTGAAAATACTACTTAAAAATTAATATTTAATATTAAATTATTTTATTATTTTAATTTTATATGTTTGTAAATGGGGCCTATATACAGTGATATTAGACAAATTAAAGAATTTTTATGTTAATATAAGTGATGCTAAACATAATAAATGAAGCGAATTTTTCATCAACTATTTAGATATTAAAAATAGAGGATGTTACATAGAAAGAGGGTTCATTGAAGCTTTTTCAGTATATATTTAGTTGTATTAGATATATTTTAGCTACAATTAATTATTTGGCGACAAATAGTTTTTTTGAGTGATGGCATTATATTAAATGTAGTCATTTTTTACAACAAATGCAACAAAAAGTATATTTAAAGCAGCCGTTAAAATTTAGCTAGCAAATATTAAGAAAATATTCGCCAGCAATTAACATAAGATTTTTGCAGCTGCATATATTATGTTTTTCATTTAATGCTTAGCAGAGCATCGATTAAAGAGGGATGCCCAGAGCAAGTCTGGTTGTTAAATCCTCCTAATTATATGATTGATTAGTTATGTAAGAACACTGAATTATTAATGAAATGTGTTTGAGAGGCCATCCTTCTCTGCCTATCCTATTGGGAGGAGAGAGAGTGGTGGAGGAGGGAATCGGTTGATGATTAGTTCTAAAAAAAAATTGTTTTTTTTTCTACACTTCAGGTAAAAAATTGTTATATTTTACATATGTCATCGCTTGAAATCGACTAAGTATTTGTAATTAAATAATTGATTGTATTCAAACATTAAACAAAACTTGCTGTAGTGTATCATTGTTCGCAGAATCGAAAATTATGAGAAAAATTTTGCCGCAATTTTCATTTTGGCGGTTCAGGATTTCTTTTCGACACATGGATAATATATTGTTCTCATTGGCTACAGGAAGTTATTGATATTTCGTAGAAATTATGGATAATATCTTACTGTATCAGCAAATTTCAGCAATATGGAGAAATTCACAGACGAATTTTTTTAAGGTATATATATATTTACAATTATCTTAATTTGTATTACGTTTAAGCTCCCGAAATATTCTTACAATTTTTTAAAAAAGACAATAAACTTCCATCAAACAGGGGAGAAGTAAAACTCTCACAAAATAGAAAAGGAGAAATTTACGGATGAATTTTTAAGAAAAGTTCAACCATGCCAATGAGTCATCCTCTTTTCATTAAAATTTTAGATTAGATTATTGTACTTATCCTTTATTATTATTTATTAAAAGCTGGTAATGATGACTTAAAATTCTTTTTATTTTACAGTTTCTGAAAGGAAAAAATGTGAAGTGATTTTCTTCAAAAAATACTTGGAAACATATTTATGCGTAATTTATTTTTTCATGACAAAGATATGTTACAGTTAACAGATATATAGTTTTCCTATTTTAATCTTATTTCGGTATTATGGAAAATAAAATTATGTATTATATTTAGATAATTTGATGAAGATTTTTACTACAACAAATTAGCTTGTTTTATTTCAAGTAAACACATAATATTATGTCCTAGGAAATGAATAAACATTCGTATCATTTCAGTATTACTATTTCCTGTATGTCGACATTTAAAGTTCAATGTCGGAGCCACATGGTTTTGACTTTTGAGGGGGCACTTGCAATTGTCCCCCCTCGAATTTTTTGAAAACTAAGAGAATTCCTTTAAGATTTTAAAAAGTATTTAAAGAATGCATTTTTATGTAGTTGCTTTCCTCGAATAATGTTATGCCCCCTTTTATTTGAATTTTCAATCGAATAAATATTATTACATCCTCCTTTACATGAATTTGCCACCTGATCAAAGGTCTCGGCTTGGCCATTGTCTGAAACGATAATGTTCGATTCTAGATGTGTATTTATTTATTAAAAGCGGATAAGTTTGGGTTTTTAAGGATGCTAAAACGATGGTTTTGACCTTTTTGACATGACATACACAAACACCCTTCCTTGTCAGCTGTGTGCTTCACATGCCGTCGACTGCCAAGTCTCCAATGCAAGTTGGGAAAAGGATGCAATGCCCTCCGAATACGGCGCATAGGTTGGCTCACATTCAAAGCTAATACATATATGTATTAGTTGGCACCCTTTAATCCCAATTGAGGTGCATGTCTGGATAAGTTTGTACGTACTTGTAGCTTTCGGCTCCCCAACTTGGCTAATTAATGGAGACTTACGTCAGAAACTAGACTTTTTGACAAGCGAAAAATATCAAGATTCGATGCCCTGTTTAGACGCAATATATTTGCAATAAATTATCAATCCCAAAGGTCACTTAATCTTCACCTTGCAATTTGGACTCTTCGCACGTATCTAATTTAATATCAGCCGGCATGCATGCAAGCATGAAGCGTGACAAAACAGCCTAGGCCTACATACGTAAGCCTTAGAAAAATATATGTGTGTGTATACACAAGGATTATAATTCAATACACCTTCCCTAGGCTTTCATTCCGGTCACTTGCAATTAGCAAAGCTTCTAATCAGGTTCATTACTTAATTGTTTGCTCCACCGCGTTTTTTTAAAATATAAGAGTTAATTTTATAGATATGCCCATTGCTTTTACCATTAATTCTATTTATACTTATTAAGTTTGAAAATTTTCATCCATACTCATTTGAGCATTCGTTGCAAACAACTTCATATTGCAAACGTGCTAGTCCAAAATCTTGCACTGGCCATATCTTCTCGCTATTTTGTAAAATTGGAGGTGATGAAACCTAAATCTAAGTAGCAATTCGGCCATTTTCAATCATGATTAATTACTTTTCTCACCGAATGGATATGTTTGGAATTAATAGCATACTTAATAGGTATGTATGGATGTTTTAATATTTAGTCATTATGATTAGAATTAGAAGAAAAATTAATAAGTATATTCGAAAATGACCATTAAGAAAAAATTGCATCAAACAAGCAAATTATATTATAAGATGATGGCTATAAATATAATTGTATCCTATCATCATGTCAGCTTATCTCAGACTTTTTTTTTAAAGCTAAACAATATTTTAAAAAGAAATCAAATTTCAGAAAAATAAGAAATGAAAGAGTATATAATTATTTTATAGTTTTCCTATATGAACAGTGGTGTATTAATCATCCTCTCCCTAAATAGCTAACTAGCTATATGGCTATCATATACAAATTATTCATTAGAATATATATATATATATATGAGAATATATATTAATTAAGAGGCTAATAGTTTTTAATTGTGTAGGTAAAATCGTTCCATATTATAAGTGACAAGATATTTATTCACACTATAACTTGGTCTCAAGTAATAAATAAATAAATAACTGACGTAGATGACGTACAACCCCTAATAACCTTAATTAACAGAGATGCGGAACATAAGAATATAAAAATAATTTCCACGGATCAGTACACATATATTTTTTTGAAGTAACACGGATCAGTATTTAACGACGCTATATAGGTTGCATATATCTAGCCTGCCAATCAAAATATAGAAAATCCAAAAAAAAAATGATATAGCTTTTTTGAAAAAGATTGTTAGAATCAATAGATAATGATTATATCGAACATATTTTATGTTTTTCATTTTTGCAGTCCACATATATTTATATCAAAATATTTTACCATTTAAAAACTTTGCACATGTTTTTATGAAATTTCGAAAATAAATTTTTTAGAGAAATCTAAACATTTTTAATTTTGACATTTCGTAAGAAAATATGTATAAAAATCAAAATAGTAAAATTTTGATATCTAAAGAAAATACACTTAGGCTGATTAAAAATGAAAAGAAGATTAAAAGGTAAAAAAAAAAATGAAATATGTATGATTGTTGCTTTACGAAATATAACAACTGTACGGTAAAAATACCCTTTCATGAAACATAGAAGCATGGCATAAATCGCTCGGCAAATCGGAATATACGTGTGTGTGTATAAATTAAAAGCTCTCTTGTTCATACATCATTCATCAAGCTAAGTGTCTGACAACCCGTCCGATATCCCTAATCTTAGGGCAAATTCATTCTTTCTCTTTTTAAAAAAAAATAATAAGAAAAAAGATATGTACCCCTGTTTTGTGCATTAGTTGGATCCTCTGTTTAATGCTCGAAAACCAGGTCAAAAGAGCTGCCTGTCCAGACTTTTAGATAGGATAAGGTCCAAAACTCGAAAAGACCATAGTCAATGTGTTACAGGGCTTCGTTTGTTGATAATGCCGGGGTGCACCTAAATGTATTTAACTTATTTTTTATTTTTAAAATTTTTTTATACAACTATTAATCTAAGTATATTTAATATGCGTATCAATTTTCATCATTTTTAAGATTTTTAGTAATTTTTTAAATTTTTCAAAAACAATAGCATTTTTAGTAATTTAATATATAAAAATCTCTAAAAATAGTGATACACATGTTAAATGTACTTAATTTAACAGTTGTGTGAAATTTTTTTAAAAAAACAGAAAATAAAATAAAATGGCCTCGGGTGCACTAAGCCTAAGTGCAGACGGGTGGATAAAATCGCAACTCTTGTTTAGTAGCATAAATGAGTGGAGTGGAGTGGAGTGGGGTGGGAAATTTACTATCCTCTTCATTTTTGTATATTATCCTCTTCATTTTTTACAAATTATTTAATAACTTAATAATCTTATTTTTTAAATTCTATTTCTACTTTCAAATCATTTTTCCTTCCAAGTGTCTTATTATTTCACATTTACCTTAATTATTTTATATCAATAACACATTTATCGAAATATTCTTTTTTATATCTCCTCTGCTCCATAGTCCCACCAAAATCGATATTACTAAACAATCCTACAAATTTTCCTTATATCATGAAAATTAATTATCGCATTTCCTTATAACTGCTTCTTCTCTGATTTATGAATAAAGAAATTATGCGTTTTTTGGGATGTTTGATCTGTCATAAGTAAACCTACCCGTGAAATTATGGCTTCAAAGCAATGAATTGATTTACTTAAAAAATATTAGATAGCATAATCGCATGATATGAGGAGATTCTTTTAACGGTTTAAACACTAGCATGAATTTAATCGACCTTCTAGAAGCTTCTGGTTCTGGATGATTTTCACTCTTTTATTATTTTATTTTGCTTAGCGTCCACCGTCCGGGGCTCGAGAGGGCAACAAATTCCATGTGTCCAGCATACTGCAGTGACATCCGCACCCTGACATTCATGACACGTGGCGGAAGCCAACCTTCAGTGCAGCGTCTAGCGGTGTAGTTGCCTGGAAAATGAGCCTTGTACATATTAAAATATAATAAAATTTTATAGAATTATTTATTTATATATAAATCACTTTAGAGGGTTTAGAGGTTGAAAAAACTACTTTAAAGTTGTTATTTATATCAAACTATTTTATTACGTTGAATTTATACTATTTTCAGATGGGGTCCATACACATATCCGATTAGGATGAAAATTGATAAGATACTAAAATACATTATTATAAATATAATGAGTGGATTAAATTATAATTTTATAATCATTCGGGGCCCATTTTGGTGCCCTTGCACAGAAATTACGGTGCAGCAGCACTGCACTTGAATATCTCTGTCTCTGTATATTATATGCTCCGACCACTGTAAATATTCCGCCCCAAAATTTCTGCTTCGAATCGAGGATTGAAATTGATGAGAGTTTTATTAGACAGACAGCTGAGGGATTCTCCATTTTCCATTGCCACAATCTTTGTACCCACAAATCAAGGATGGGGTCAATTTGTTCTGTGCAAAACAATCCTGAAATTTATACTAGCTACTGGGCAAGAAATCATTGGACAGCCAACCATCGAACGATGGAATCCGGCTGCTACGAACCCGTGACAGGAATAAGGAAGGATTACACATGCAATGTGGGACCGCAAATTGAGAACAGTGGATGCGGCGGATCACACAATGACAATTTCAAAGTTGGGTTAACGTATTAAGGTGCATGTGCATGTCCACTAATCACACTTGACTTTTTATATATTGCCATTCTCTTCTCTTTCTTTTTCATTAGTGCTTTGTTTCATTAGTCGACAAAAACCTTTAAAAAATAATTTAATTACGACAGGCACGGGATCACAATATTATTTTATTGGGCACAGTGTTGAGCTTAAGAGGATTGCTGAATTTTCTAAAAATATTTTGGAGCCACGGACCTGCTTTTTAGGTCATTTTATAATATAAAGGTCATCATCTACAGGGATGCTTATAGAAAAAAAATATCATTAACGTAAATATTTTTTTGCCCTTTTAACATCAGACGTTTTGGCTTATGCTTGCATATGGTATTTTATGGTCAGGGACGCCATCATAGTGGAATTTTCTACTTGTATAAGAACCACACAAATTGTCAATATTAAAATATCATATAAACAATTGCATCATTTTATAATAAAGGACTGTTCTTGTTAGCTTGCGTTAACTTTGGCTGAGCAAATATTCCGTTTAGTTCATATTAAAAAATTTATTTACAATAATTTTTTTGTTTTTCTTTATACACTTATTTATCTAAGTGTATTTAACATATAAACTAATTTTACTATTTTTGAATATGTTTGTGTATTTTTTTAAGATTTTAGAAGATATATATATGTGTGTATATTTAAATATAATAAAAAATGAAAACATAAATATAATAAGAGCTTTTCATTCGGTGGTGACACACAGCTGGATGGATGCATTTTTAAAAAGTCTGCGTCGACCAATAAAACCGTTTCCCTTCTCAAAGGCTCCGCCTGCGGCTGCGGATAACACGGTGATGCGCCCATCAGGATGACCTACATGGCTTTTGACTTTAAATTCGAAATAAAACTTCGTTTTCTGGCTGCGATTTGCATGCCATATTGAGGTGCACCTGCCGACCTTGATACATTTCATCGGCAAGTGGCGGGTCCAAATACTTCTTTTAACTAATTTTTTTATTTATATGATCATAAAAAAGGGGGCTATGCTTTTTATGAAACTTTTTTCTGCGTTACTTTATCTATTTTTACACTTTCCATGTTACAGTATTATTAAAAACTTAATTTTCATCCATTTAATATCATTGTATATGAGCTTTATTTATAAACATATAAAATTAATGTCATGAAATCATTTAATATTAAATATTAATTTTAAAGTTGTATTTAATATCTCAACGACCTAAATATAATTTTTATGTTAGCATATGATTCTATAAAGTATTATTATATTCTAATAGAGAAATTTATATATGAAATCTATATATTTTTCATAATTTATACATAAACATATTTTTAATCACATGTGTCTCATGCATATATATATATATATATATAATTGAGAAATGATCCTGTTAGCCCGGACTAAGCAAATGCCCCGCTCAGCCCACCTTAAAAAATTCATTTAAAATTTTTTTTAAAATTTTTTTTTTATAAACTTGTTTATCTAAGTATATTTATCATATAAACCAAGTTTTAACATTTTCTGATATGTGTATATATTTTTTGATATTTTTAAATATCTATGTATATGTATATATGGATGTTGTTCCGGTGCAGTGGGCCCCAAATGGGTCCCACATGATCATGAAATCATGATCTACTCCACCAATTGTATTTAGAATAATGTATTTTATTACCATACCAATTTTCATCCCAATCAGATACTTTAAAATTGTTATTTACATCAAACTATTTTATTACGTTGGATTTGTACCATTTTCAGATGGGGCCCATATACATATCTGATTGGGATGAAAATTAGTATGGTAGTAGAATACATTATTCTAAATACAATGGGTGGAGTAGATCATAATTTCATGATTATGTGGACCCCATTTTGGGGCCACTGTACCGCTGTTCCGGTGCAGCGTCACTGCACCGGAACAGCTCTCTGTATATATATATATATATTTAAAGACGTTTGATCTTAATGAGGACATGCGTCATGCTTGAAAAGATTAGGCCTCGTGTTTAAAATACTTATATATTTAAAAATCTTTTAAAAAATATATACACATACTTAAAAATGGTAAAACTTGATTTATATGTTAAATGTACTTAAATAAACAAGAGTATAGTGAAAAAATCAAAAAAATGTTTTGAATTAGTTATTTGAGGTAAGCTAAACGGGGGCATTTGTTTAACTCAGGTCAACCGTATCATTCCTCAGTATAATTCAGATTAAATGATGTTAAATATAAGATATAGCTTTTGTAGAGGGCTTTAAGAGCGTAGACGGTGTCACGATTCACAGCTGCGGTCTCCCACACACCATTGACTGTGCGCAACTAGTCGACTAGCAGGAAAAAAAGGTTAGTTGCACTCACTGTCAAACAAGCACTTGCAAGTTGCAACCCTTTCAAAACGAAAAAGAAAGAAGGCAGCACTTGCAAGCGTGAGATCTCCTCTTCCTCATTCTAAATCTGTTAGAAAGGTGCAGTTTGGGCGGGTTAGCGGGTTAAGCCTGCCCCCTGAGCTTAAAAATAAATCATGCTTGGATTTGCTTTTGGAAAACTTGAACTCAAAGAATTCAGTCTAATTTTTCTATTCATGTTTTATATATATTTTTTAATATTTATTTTTATTTTCACTTGATATTTGTCATGTTAAAATTATATTATGAATTACGTTTGTCATGATAAAATTATACTACCAATAATTATTTTATTTCTATTTCTATTTATGTTTATGTGTATATTATTTACTTTTACAATTATTAATTTTCTTCTTTATCCTTTTTAAAAAGATAAAATTTCTTTTAGATATATATTATATTGTTATTCTTTTTCTTGATTTAGTTAGACTATTATTAGTATTTCCATTTTTGATAGTCGTATTTTCATTTAGATGATTTATTAATTTATATTATATAAAATCTTAAACTTATAAATCTTAACTTAAACAAAAACATGATAATCCTCTGATTCAGATTTCAACATGAACCTGATTTATATGAATACAATTAGGGTTGAAGTTTTCTAAATAAAATCAGCATTAAAATTGAAAATTTACGAATATAATTATAACTATGATTGAGATGAACTTAAGTTTCACAAGCCACGTTTACACCTTACGGTTAAAAAAAAATGTTAATTAGCGAGAGCTCCGCCCTGCCCTTTCTATTTCTTATTGTCTAACAGTGGCATTGGGCGGCCGAATTACGTCATTTAAAGCCTTGTAAGCAACAATAATCAAAAGCACACCTGAAGTTTTCTAATTTCCATATTGACCTTCGAAACATCCGGACGCATTGTTCCTACAATTATGTACGTTGCATCTAGCCCGCCAATCTTGTTCTTTACTCGACATTAGAAGAACAGCTCGAATTGTATAACAGATCAATGAGGCCCACTTGAATCCTGATCCTGCGGATTTTTATTATTACTACTAAGATATTTCCAAAAGTAAAGGGCTCGGGACATTAAGTCTACTTTTGCAGAATCTGGATCGTTCATATACGCATCGGTTTCATGATATTGGTCTGATTGCTGTGAGTTACCAATATGGCTGGATGGATAGGAATCATGAAAGGATGGAAGATTATTTTACTCTAGGATTCTTGCTTCATATTCTGGACTTGGAGGTTTCCGAACCCTGAGGCCACATATGGTGAGAGCGAGACATTCGGTAATCTCGATTTACTTGTAGAACCGGTGAATGGAGGGCGGTGCCGTAAAAATTATTATTATTATTTATTTTATTTTATTTTCAATTTTATAGGTGTATTATCCCACCTGTACTGCCATAACTTGTATCATCTCAAATAAAAGCGCAACCACTTTTTCTTTCTGTTTACTCATTAGCAACAATTTTTTGTCATTTTTGTTGCAAAAGATCCTCCGCTGACTCAAGTTAAAATAAACCTTTGATCAATTAGTTATGATAAAAAGTTACGACGGGCCGGGACGTAATTAGAATCATGTGATGATATTTTAAGTTATGCCCAACCTAATATTGATAACCAATGAATTAGATAATGGACACATAACTTAGAAATTTAAATTTATTAAATTGATTAAAAATACTTATCCTATTCAATATCCATTTTTTTGAAAGGTTCGTATATATATATATATATATTATCTAATTTAGTTTTTGTAAAGATCCACTTAGACATGATTTAAGGGAGCCATTATTTATATTACAAACTCAAGCATTGATAGTATATAGGTACATCACAAAAATTATTTAGAATCAATCATTTAAAATTTTGTTTAGGCCTGGAGGGTCGGTAACCAACCCATCCGAGTTCAAATCTTCGCTTCTTGCTGAGGGATTTTTTACATGTGTCTCCCTTAAAGAGTGGATAGGGGTGTAACTTAGTATCGGGTTGGTACGAACCCACCCAACCCGATCCGGTTTCAAAACTAAATTTGGATTTTATTTTTGAAATTTTTTCAAATTAGACCCGTTTAGACCCGTTTCAATCCGACCTGAGAAAATCAGAAACTAATATCGAGTTTGCATCAACTTGGTACTAAAATCCGACCTGGTTCGAATCCGATATTTTTCCTAATTTATTAAAATAATTATATTTCTTTACGCATTAAGCATTTCAACTATAATTGTGATAAAAATTATTCTATATAATTATAATCTAAAACTTAACTATTATAGATATTTGTCCGTAAAAGTTTAATATATTACATCTACATTAATTTTAAGGCAAATTTCTCGTAGGCCCATGAATTTTATCCATAATTTTTATATTCACAAATTTTTGAAAATGCCTCCCCTGCCCACAAATTTTTATGACATTTACACGTATACCCAAGCTGTCAGCAACTCACCAGTGAGGCCGTTAACCATAAGTGAAATGACAAAAGTAGCACACGTCCAATTCAAAGGCTGAGTTATTTCCCTTTCTCCCTGTTGCCTCTTCTCCTCTCCACCTCTTTTGCTTCACGGGCACAGAAAATCAATCTCACCATGCTTTCGAATGTGAAATTAGAAATCTGAAAGAAAAAACAATTGCCATTCATGAACCTGGAATTCGTCGCCCACTTGGGTGAATCCGAAGATTCCTGAACTCTTTGCTCTTGCTTAGTACAGAGAAGGAGATTGGTGGTGTTTTTCCTAAAATTTCTGGAGTGGGTTATTAGAGGTTTGGACTTTGGAGACTTTGAGAAGATTACGGAATCCAGACTTTGCTGAACTAGTTGCGATCTGGTTTATTTAACGCAGATTTGTGGCTATAGATGGAACTGTGGTTCTAATTGGGATTTTTGATTTAGGTTTCATGATAGTGTAGATTGATCAGTGATGGCAGCCAACAAGATGGATTAGCTGGATTCAGATTGAAGAAGGCCATGAGTGGGATTGGGATTTGTAGGTGGTGAATGTCACTGGATTTCTCCCTTATGACACCAGTTGTGATGATGGTTGAAGGGAAGGGTTGTCGGTTCGGCCAATCAGAGTCGACGACATCATCGATGGAAAAACCCCTAAAGCCTGCCGCTTCTATTTCTTCTTCGGTAGTCATGGCAACGGCAGCAGATTTGTGCATTCGGGCTTCTGTTTGAATTTCATGGAGACGAACAATATCATGGTTTGTAATAATGAAGGTGAGTCTTCTCATGTGGCAGTGTAGATTTCTACTGATGAGGAGGAAGATTGAATATGGGCGGCAATGATCGGCGGCATTCTTGTCACCGGAGATGAAGACGGAAGCCTGGCACCAGCTATTTTTCATGTTCTACGTCACCGGACGATGAGATTCCGATATGCTTCATCACTCTAAGCGCCGAAATAACGCATCATACCGGATGATCGGATCAGATCATCCAATAAATGGCCATTGGCAGCCATCCTTAATCCATTAGCCACGTATGCATGAAATGTCGTTTGGAGAGGATGATGGTGCTCCATGCACATGCCCAAAGGGGATTTTTGTCATCGGCACCTCTAGACAAGGATCTCTGCGTGGGCATCTGGCAAGCGAAGCGAGGGATGGAGGCGGGCTAGAATCGTCCTCTGAGGGGTGGAATTCCACTGCCGAAAACAGTTGCAAGTCGCCATACGGGGAGTTCTCTCTCTTTCTGAGAGAAGATGAGAGTAAGGGGAGGAGCAGCGGGAATTCCATTTTCGGTGCGAATGTTAGTGGGAAGGGGAGGATGAGGTCTGAATGAATGGCGGAGGCAGTGACACTGGCGGCGAACGGGCAGCTGTTTTAAGTGGTTTACTATCCCCGTAATATGTTGCCATGGCAATTCGGGGATTTTAAAAAAAAATTATTATTAAAAATTGTGCCTTAAGATTTACCTGACAGTGGCTTACGGCTCGGGTACATGTGGAAATACCATGAAAATACGGAGAAGTCATTTTCAAAAATTCGTAGGTATAAGTGGAATTATGAGTAAAATTCGTAGATATATGAGGAATTTGCCCTTAATTTTATTCGTAAATAATTATAAATATATTAATTATTTAAATTTATTAAATATATACTATGATATATATAAGTCTCACTTTTATTAAACTTTAGACAATGATTTCATGTAATCTCATTTTTTCTAACATTGATTTTTTTCTAACATTACTTTGATTATTATGTGTAAATTTATTATATTCATTGAATTTAAGAATTATCTTTTAATTAAAAGACTAACTTTCATCAAAACCAACGATATTATAAATCATATAAATATATTCACATGCAAATTATTGGCGTGTTAATACAATAATGTTTTAAAGAATTGTTATCTTAATCGGTAATTTCAACATCTATTGGTTTGAAAACGAACTAAGTTTCAATTCGAAATCAAGACTCAAACTAATATCAAGCTGATCCGAACCTTGATTCTATTATTAGAGTTTGGGTTTATATAAACTTGGTAGGCTTAGGGTTTGGGTTGTACAACCCTACCTAAGTTGTACCCTTAAAAGTGAAGTTTTTACAATTTCCCCCATTGGATGAGGATTTTTAAAGATTTGCCCCATAGCATAGGAGTGTTTAGAGAAAAATTCCCTCAAAGCGTGAGGGTTGTAGATATGCTAGATTGTAATATGAAAATTGTCACATTGTATAACTGCCCAACAAAAAAAAATTTGTTTAGTCAACACATGGACGGCTGTAACTTCTTCTGAAAATAAACTTCAAAAGTGGATTTTTTTTTTCAAAGTGAACAATTATAAGGTATGAAGTGCAAAATTAAAAAATATTGCGGCCAATTGATACTTATTCACTCCTTTCTACACATTTTAATACATTAATTATTTAAAATATGATTTTTCTATTATTAATTTTATAACCTATTTAGGGTAAATTTGACATATATCTACAAATTTTATCCTTATTTGCATTTATACCCATGAACTTTTAAAAATTTCAAATATCTCATATATTTTGTATAAATTTTATTTTAAAACTTTGATCATTAATAGAAAATTCAATTCATTCATTATATTTAATATAACTTGTTTATCTAATAAATCAAGTTTCATTCAAATCAAGTATGCGCATGAGCTATATTTATTAAAAATGGAGATGTGAAAGGGTTCCTATGATACTATAAATGATGTTAAATATAATAAACGAAATAAATTTTACATTAACTACCAAGATATTAAAAATGGATAGAGTTACATATAAAAGATATTTCATAGAAGTGGGACTGTTGCCGCTCAAACTACAAATTTACATTCAAATAATATATAATTATATAGTTGAAAAGATGTTAAGACATATTTGTTATTTCATCAGAGAGTTAATGACTTCTTTAACAAATCCTTAATTACATATTAGAAATAAAATTTCAAATAAAATACGTAAGTATATTTAAAAATTTTAAAAATTCATTGATATAAGCGAAATTATGGATAAGATTCATAGATGTACATAAAATTCGCCCTTCTAATTATTTTTCAATTTTTGACAATTTTATCTTTGTTTGTTTTTTTTTTATCTTTATTCGTTTTCACTCTAATCACTGCCCTTACCATTCAGATCACCTTTCTTCATAAACTTTTTATTTTATTTTATTTTTACCTCATATATATGGAACGGAAGAAGATTCGAACCCATGTCATCATGCGGCCAAGCACTCGTTAAGTTGAAAAGTCGCAACATGACCACGTAACTGGCCGTTGGAAAAAACAGAGCCCAAGGTTTTAGCGTCAACCCCGTCGGCGAACCAATGTTTTAAAGTTTCTGGAACAGCGAGCGGCTCTGCCCAAGGTTTAACCGTTCCAGATAATGAATGTCATCTGAAGTTTAAACTCTGTAGCATCTGACGTGGAACCGGCGACATGCCCGCAGCTGTACCACTCGCTTGTTTGGGAGAATTTTAACGGTGGTGATCGCCCGGACATCAATATGACTGTATGAAATTAGGACGTCGAGCGTAAAAAGCTTTATTATGTGTTAGAAATAAACAAAAAAGGTGTATCTGAATTAGGAAAAATGTATTCTAAATAAAAAAGTAAGTTTTATTTTTTGAAAATATGAAAAATTATTTTTAAGAAATGATAGATTGTATTTGTTCTTGAGACGTGAACAAGAATTTCAAGAAGATTGAGCGCGAATGAGAAATAAGATAAAAATATAAGATACACATTACTGAAAATAAAATAAATTATATGGAAAATTTTAAAAAAAATTAGCAATTTAGAATTCCACTCACTGGAACAACACGCAAGTCGTAACCTCTATACATGATTACAAATCAATCCAGAACACATGCGACGGATATTCCAGCTGTACAATAAAAGAAATAATTGTATCCGTACATGCACCTGCTTTTATTTTATTAATTAATTTAACTATTTTACACAAGATATGCTCTTTGTGCACTTGTGCGCAGACTTATTTGATAATAAAATAAATAAATAAATTCCAGAACCTTGTAAAACTGACAAGGTAACAACGAGATGATGTCTCCTCCTTATCCCGTCCCTCGGTCTCATCTCTATCCCTCTTTTGCGGGGCATCACCATCACACATGCAGCCGATGGTAAGAAGAAAAGCGCCGAACACGTGTCGCCTCATCCTGGTTTGTTTGCTCTCTGGTCCCTCTAAATATGTATATTTACATTTTAGGCCATTATATTTGTGTATTTGCATTTAGTTTTCCTTTGTTTGCATTTTGCATCGCCTCACACCCGGGGTGCAACTCGGGCTCATGAAACTCGGGTTCACCTCAACCCTAACCCTAACCCTAACCCTATTTGTAAACCTCAACCCTAACCCCATTTTTGAAATTCGGACTCGGGTCGAGTTTCGGGTTGACATCTTCTATTAATATGTCTTTGTTACTCATCTTATATATAATTTTTTATCACAAATCTATTATATAAAAAAGTTTAAAAAATAATTTATTGTATGAAATTAAGAAAAATTCAAATACCGCTTAAGAGTAGAAAGAAAGAAACCTGTTTTGAGCATTCTCTTTGTATCAAGTAGAATATGGATTATGTGTAAACGTTGTCAATAAAATTGTATTATTAATCATTAATTGTATTTTTTTACTCCTCTATTGTTTTAAACTTATTTTACAATTATAATTTTAAAGTTCTCATAAATTTTCCCGTTGGAAAAAAAGATCTCAAAAAAATTTAATATTTAGTATCACAGGATTTCATTGGTCAAAAGGCTTCAGTAGAAAAGGCGTGAAGAGTAATTTTTTTTAAAAAAAACTGTTGGACCTATATCATAATGTAAATTGGGAATAGGTATTTTGTTGAAATCACTTAAGACGTTAGATTGTCTTGGCGATGAGCTGTCCATGTCTGCCATGCCGTACTTCTGTTGTCCATCATCCATCCATGAGTAATATATTATTATTATAATATATTATTATTATAATATAAATTATATATTTTATATAAATGCAAATTCGGGCTCGGGCTCAAAAATCGGGTTGAAAATCTCAGAGTTTCAACACTGCATTTTTTCGGTTCGGGCCGAACCCGGCCCAAGTTGCACCCCTACCTCACACAGGGTTTGTTTGCATTTTTCAGTCCCCTCTCCAATCTTAATATGCATATTTACATTTTGGACTCTGATATTTATGTATTTGTATTTTAAACCGTGAGTTTTCCTTTATTTGCATCGCCATCAAGCATTTAGAAAAGGACATATAGAAAAACACATTTCGCCTCATACCGGGTTTGTTTGCTTTTTGGTCCTTTAAATATTATATGTGCATTCTACTTATAAAAATATATATATTATATGTGAATTTTAGACTGTAATATTTTTGTATTTGCATTTTAGATTATGTGAGTTTTCGTTTGCTGCATTTTAATCGCCGGAGAACTATTTCTAAAAAAAATTGATAATGGCAAGTTCAAATTTTCCAAAGTATAAAGTTATATGATTTAGTGTGTACATAAAATTTTTTTAGTTCCAATTCGCAATTAGGAGCTAACACGCCGTCAAATACGAAAACACAATTTAACGTAACGAAGAATAAAAATGCTTTAAAATATCCACAATATTTTAAAATATTTCTCAAAATAAGTAAACAAATTTAATGTCTTTAAAAAATTGTAAATTTTCATGATAAATAATGTTAAAAAATTTCCTTCTATTATAAAGGAAAATTACAAAAAGTTGTATTAAATGTCGAAAAATTTTACTTTTTAAAAATATTTTTAACTCTAAATAAATTAATTGGTATCTATCAAAATTTGAAAATAATCGCAATAAATTTAAAAGAAACATAAAAGATATCTTTAAAATATAAAAAACGAAAATATTTTGATATAAATTTATATTTATATTTTATGATATAAATAATGAGAATTTGCATATTTTGATTACACAAAATATACGAAATTGAAAATTTTGACGTGGAAATATTTGTAAAAAATATTTTTATTTTATTTCCTTTTTATCATAAGAGAATAATTTTTAATAACCTATAAAAATCTAAATGATACTGAATTTATTAATTTAATTTAATCAATATTTTTAAAAATAAATTTTTAATTTTTAAAAAGATATATCTTATATTTTATTTTTCAACACGAGAATTCAGTATTATTTATTGCGATTATTTCAAATTTGATGGACACATTAATTTATTTAATGTTAGAAATATTTTTGAGTAAAAAATTTGATATTAAGGTTATTTGTATTTTTCTTTTATATTAAATTTATTTGTTGCATTTTAAACCCTACAAGTTTCCTAATTGTAACTTAGACCTTGAGATTTTTATAGTTATACATTAAACCTTATAAGTTGCATGTTTTTTCAAAATAAACCCTGCAAGTTAGAAGCCATTAATGGTATAGTTAAGTTCGTAAGGCCTGCCACTACGGCGGCCACTTGATGGTAAGTTCGAATGTTATGCGTTCAATGCATTATAACTTTTTTTGATTGGTATATAATTACATGTATCTCAACACATATTATACTTGAAGATCTGAGACATTCTTACAAATCTGGGGACACATAACATTCCAAAGAAATCTGGAAGACACAGCTTCCAACAGCCACCTGAGAGACCACTTGCTCTCACACCTCTTCCACCCGGGAGACAACCTGCTCCCACTCCAATCTATTTGGGACCGAAATTCCAAATGAGATTCGATCCCGCGCCAACCGCACAACGGCGTTCTGCGCCGCTGCTGACGACCAACCGACAATGCATTATAACTTTGAATGGTGTTAGAAGTGTTTTCTCATCTTTTATTTAGAAGTTGTGTTTGCTGGTTTATTTGTGAGCTGTGTCTTTACGATTTATTAGGTGAAGTAAATTCTCTCTCACAGTTTATAAAAATGTCTTAGAATTTTATTGTAATAAATATTGAGATAAATATAAATATACCAATAAAAAAATTCTTAACACCTAAAATGCAAAAAATGCATACCTCTGAGTTTAATATTGGCAGGGAACAAAATGGAAAAGAAAAATAATAATAAAGACACCTTCAATAATGATTTTCCTAAGTTGGTGTCCATCGTCCATAATGCTAAAAATGGATAAGATCCTTTTATCCAGCCAACATACATCCATCCATCAGTTCATGCATGGATCAAGAATGGCATGACCCCACCGCGCTATTTAAACACCTCCGCGGCACCGCTCCTTTCTAAGCAAATCTGAATCCGATATCAAACCCCTTCAATTCTCCACGCCTCTTCCCTCACTCCCTGACTCACGCCATCCACACTAGGAAACTTCCTAACAACAAATCGACGCCCCGAAACACTCTCCTTCCTCCACTCTTTTTTTTTCCCTTATCAAATGAGAGAAAAAGAGGAGTATCTTTTACAAAACCTCATTCCCGGCCTGCCGGACGAGATCGCCTTCGACTGCCTCGCGCGTCTCCCCTACCAATCTCACGCCCCGCTCAGGTGCGTCTGCCGCAGGTGGAACCATTTATTTGCCGATTCATCCTTCTACAGCTACAGGAAGATCACCGACCACGGCGAGCAGCTCGTCTGCCTCGTCCAGGCGGTGCTGGCTAACAGTCTCTCCGCCGATGATTCACACACGAATGGTCCCGCCGACAAGGACAAATCCGTCAACGTCTGCAAGCCTCCGGCGTACGGACTTACCCTCTACAACGCCAGCGCCAACACCTGGCGAACGATCGCGCCGCCCCCTGAGGGAATCCCGATGTTCTGCCAGTGCGTGGCGGCGGGGGGCAAGCTGCTGCTGATGGGTGGCTGGAATCCGTCGACTCTCGAAGCTGTCGCCGACGTCTACGTCTTCGACCTCATCCGCGGTGGGGGATGGCGCAGGGGTAGCCCGATGCCTACGGCGCGGTCTTTCTTCGCCTGCGCGGCGGTGGGAGGCTCAATGGTGTACGTGGCCGGCGGGCACGATGACCAGAAGAACGCGCTGCGGTGCGCCGCAGGGTACGACGTGGAGCGGGACACGTGGCGCGATCTCCCTCCGATGGCGGAAGAGAGGGACGAGTGCCAGGGGCTGCTCCGCGACGGACGGTTCTTCGTGCTTAGCGGCTACCGGACGGAGTCACAGGGCCGGTTTGATCGGGGCGGCGAGTGCTATGATCCGGAGACCGGCTCTTGGGTCGGGCTGGACCATGTCTGGCCGTTCCCCAGCGCGAGCCCCAGGGGCACGTGCTGCGCCCTCGCACTCTGGGGGAAATCAGAGCCGTCGATGTGGTTCGTGAACACCGGGAGCGGTGGGAGGAAGGGCGTGATGGAGTTCGACTTCAAGGACAAGGAATGGAAGCTGGTGGGGCCTGCTCCGGAGGGCTTCTGCTCGTCGTCTTCGCCTTGCGCGGCTCTGATTAGTGGCGGGCCGTCGTCTTCCGATCAAATTTTTGCGATGGCGTCGTGGCAGGAAGAGCGCGGGGCGCACAGGCAGCGGGCGTGCACGTGGGAACTGGGTACTCGGAAGTGGACGCATGTCGATACACCGGCGGAGTTCTCGGGTTTTGTCTACTCCGCTACTTCCCTTTACCTGTGAGGCGGCGAGGGCTGCGCTAGTTGCGTTTGTTAAGTTTGTAATTTGTACAGTAAAAGTGAGCAGAATGGCACTTCATCCTTTAATTTTGCGATTTTGTTACTTCCGCCAGTTTTCGCCTTGTTGTTTCGTTAGATCGATGGCTTGACTTTTTTGATATTTTGAGGATGATGGCTTGAATTTTCGTGTGGTCCTTAAAATGGTAGATCTTGTCCGCAAGGGATGATGTTGTCATTTTCGAACTTTCTTTTTACGGAATTTCTAACTTTTTTTTATTAGTGGTATATAGTGTAGCATTTATTACAGGGTGTGTTTTTTTAGGGCAAAAAAGTGTCTAACTAAAACTTTTCAATCTCAAATTTTTCATTTTTCATAATTATTCTATTTTTTAATTATTTTTTCACATTTTTCTATACAAACTACCCTACTTTTCAATCATTTCTATACAACTATCCATACAACTAACCTATCTATTTTAATTTTATTCTCTTTACTCCTCATTATTACTCTTATTATATCACATCACTTTCTATTGATTTGACAATTTCTACTTCAGAAATTTTTCATCAAAAGTTTTACTTCCAACCAAACACACTCATAGTCAAGTACTTTTTCAATCCTCAATCGAACATTTTTTATAATTCTCAAAATTTATGAAAATTCCTATATAATGATGGAAAATTAAAAAATCGATTTCTTGCCAGGGTGGGGGTCGAACACGCCATGGGTGCACTACTGCTCTAGTTGTGTACCACCTAAGGCTAATGGTACAACTTAGGTAGGGAATGAGTATAATAGAAATTATTATTTAATTTTCTAAATAGGATAAAGATAAGAGTATTTACATTTAGTATTCGGAATAGACTTGGATGAATACTAGCATTGTACCATAATAATAAATAATTATAAATGTATTTATAAAAATATATATATAATAGTTTATATTTCTCATTTATTAATTAATTATTATTGATTTGACTTGTATATAAGATTTATATTTGTAATGATAGATGATTATAATGTGATTATTAATATGGAAAATGAGACTAAAGAATATAGATATATATGTAAACAATAACAATAACAAAATGAAAATAATTATAAACTGTAAAGTTTAAAATATAAACGAGTATTATTTTATATTATTTAAAATATTATAAAAAAATATTTTTTTTCATACGTTGTTATTGGTTACTATAAGAACCGATTTGAAATTCAATAAATCGAATTCAGAACCAACCTTATGAGGAACCAACCTTATGAGTACCAGATAATTTAGGATAATAGGAATCGATTCTATAAGCGAATTGGGTAAGATAAAATTTTTTAAAAATAAATTATAGATAAAATAAATCACCACCCGAACAGAACTGACTAGAATTGCACCCTAACCGTGGCAAGCCATCCGTGGCAGAATTTCGAACATCTTTCGATCTGACAAAAACGTCGACCGGATATTCCTTTTGGAGGCTTGTCCTATTGGGGGTGATATTTATCCAGGCCGACCGTGCAAAATATCGGCATGTTCTGATGCGGGCTCTCGGGTCCATCCAAAACTATTGAGTAGGCAGCTGTCAATACTCTTTTTTGGATGACATCCAACCGCTAGTCCAAAGCGAATGGGGGTTGCATCGCGTCCGTGGACGGTGAACCATTAGAGAACTGGGCGACGAAATGCGCAAAATGTTCTCGGGAGGGCAAAGCACGTAATGGGCCGCGCCGCATGTTTGATTCCCATGCTGGTTCGTTTTTCAATGCGGCATCGGCGCACTGCTTTTTTAAAAAGAGTCGCACTTCAAAGGAAGCAAAGTTCCGACTTATACCATGTGACAATTGATGTTATAATCAAATATTTTTCACAATTTTCATAGTAGAGAGAGAATTTTCTGTAAAATACCCGACTTTTGGGGAATTTATTAAAATCTGCACTTGCAGGGACTCAATGATGCGTTGTTGCTAGTCAGCAGCGGCGCGACAGGAGTTCTGCGGCTGGCAGGGGATCGAATCCCATACGGGATTTCGGTCCCAAATAGATGGGCGTGGGAGCATGGTGGTCTCTCGGGTGGAAAATGTGTGGGAGCAGGTGGTCTCCCGGGTGGGAAAAAAGTGTGGGAGCAGGTGGTCTCCCAAGTGGCTATTGGAAGCTGTGTCTTCCAGATTTCTTTGGGGCGTTATGTGTCCCCAGATTTGTAAGAATGTCTCAGATCTTTCAAGTATAATATGTGTTGAGATACATGTAATTATATATACCAATCAAAAAAAAAAAAAAAAATGATGCGTTGTTGCTTTGGCCGCTTTCGCGCATACTACCAGGCTGCAGCTCTAGTGGCCACAAAATTTTTGTTAGATCTTCTTAAATCGCTTTGATGATAAAATTAAAATTGAATCATTTATATCATCATAGAATAAAAAACAATTTCAATCCAAGTATTGAGTGTAATGTGCTTGTTTATATATATATATAATTATCTATAAATTGTTTTCACGATCTATAAATTGTCAAAAAGAAATATTCACGAGCAGATACATTAAAATATTATAATAATTTATGAAAAAGAAAGCACGTATGAGAAAATTTCGATATTGAATTAAATCTCTAAAGTTTTATGAATTAAATAATTCTATTATATTAATTTTATACATTTATCAAGTGAGTGTATGCACGTATTTGATTTTAAATAACAGATAGAATGAATTTCACAACATCAACATCAAAAAAGTTGGAGTGCAATCCTATGCATTGAGGCTGTACTACACCTGTTTTTTTTTATTTTTTTTTGAGATTTTTTTCATGAAGCTATTAATATAGGTTTATTTAACATATGTATCATTTTTTACTATTTTTGGAGATTTTTAGATATTTTTTTTAGATTTTTAAAAATCAGTGGCATTTTGAGTAATTTTAAATTACTGAAAATGCCACTGATTTTTAAAAATCTAAAAACAAATCTAAAAATCTCCAAAAATAGTAAAAATTGATATATATGTTAAATAAACCTAGATTAACCGTTGTGTAAAAAAATTTTCAAAAAAAAAATAAAAAAAATAGGTGTAATACACCCGGGTGCATAGGATTGCACTCAAAAAAAGTTAGGCTACAATACATGATTGGTCACAAATACAATTTCTATATTATATTTTTATAAAACTATTGGGTTAGGTGTTTATAATTCATAAACTAAGTTTTACTATTTCTGAACCCATATAATTTTTAAAATTTTAAATACCCTTGAAAATAACTAAAGTACCAATATTTGGGAGAAAAACTAGTTCAAGGAAAAAGGCATTTTGAAATTACATGAAAGCCCGGGATGATAGGTAATGTTTCAATGTAGTAGGGTGCGAAATCTCATTTTTTAAAATATTTTTTGAATATCTTCAATGTATTAGGATGAGAAATCCCATTTTTGAAAATATTTTTTGAAAATATTTTTATAAAATTGTTAACCTCCGTGTATTTAACTTATGTATTAAGTTTTACATTTTTTAGAGATATATAAATATATTTTTTGATTTTTTAAAAAATAGGGGTATTTTAGTCATTTAAAAATGACTAAAATCTCCCCTACTTTAAAAATAAAAAATATATACGCATCTTCAAAATTAGTAAAATTTGGTTTATATATTAAATACACATAAATTAATAATTTTATAAAAAAATTTAAAAATAGAGTTTTGTATTATGATCCATTGAAATTTCAATGCACCATAATGCATTAAAAACCGATCTCCTAAATAACAATGAAACTATTGACATGTGTTGTTTTTCTAAGAGGGAAGGGCATAGAATCTAGGACCTTTATTTGGGGTTGGTGTAATTTTTTTTATTACATCACGGTTAAAGTACAATTTAGGTCATGTGGGTTTAATTCGAGATCCATACTACTCTTATTCTATTTTAAAAACTCTTATCCTATCCTATTTTAGATTTTTAGTTCAGATTAATTCGAAGCCTATTATATTACGTTTTCTTAAACTGAGGTAAGTTTTAGTTTCGATTTCGAATTGATTTTTTAAGATAGTCTTCATATTATATTTTAAAAAACTTACAAGTAATACAATAATAATATAATATTAAATATATTGATTAAATATTATAAATAATAAATAAATTAAACAAGTTTTTTTTATATATATTTTATCTTTAAATATATAATATATTTCACAAATTATATATTGAATACATATTAGTAACTCATGTCGGCTCTTAGTACTCTAACCTTTGAACTTACAATACCCTAATTAAATTTGGGGATATTTTTTATTGGAACCTACTTTACTCATTTTAGAGTACATCATGGGTCGCCCACAGGCACACAACTCAATTAAATTTTACAAGGGTGCCCTTAAATGGTGGGATGAAAATTATGAAATAGGAAGGGATTTTTTGGACGAGCCATTAATTAGTTCCAAGGATGGACGATCCCAAGGCCCTTCATTGACGGGCTAAAACTTAAACGGCAACTGACGAACTTCTGGGTTGTTAGGCCCACTTGTTAGCCGCACTTATATCGCTATTAAACGGTGTATTAAAATACTGTCTTTCCTTTTTTAGGTTTTTGGGTTTACCAACCTTGACCCACTCAGGGTTTTCTCTGGATTCCTATGAATAGCTTACAATTTTAGTCGGGAAAAAGATACATAAAAGAAGGAAAATAAGGAATGATATGATAGGCATAATGATTTGGGCGAAATAAAAATGAACGGGAAGTGCTTTAAATGTTTCGACAACACCCGAATGTTGCCCATTTTGGCTTACTTTAAAAATTAAATTAAAATTCAATTTACTCAATACATTTAAAAATTTTCGTTTAAAATGAGTCACTCTTACGATAGAGGGCTTCCAAAATAATTTTGTAATAGTATCAGGAAATTCAATTCTGTGACCCAACTGTCTCTCCCTCTGTATACTGAGAATGATGCGTGTGTAACCATTTGAATTTAGGATAATTTGTAACTACACCCACTTGTTTTGTCTATAATTGCAAATATATTATAGATGTGTTTGTGTCACTCTAAAACTTTTTGAGTAAAGTTTTTCAATCTAAGGTTTTTCACTCTCTACAATTATTCCATTTTTAATTATTTTTTCATATATTCCTATACAAAGTACTCTACTTTTTAATCATTTCTACACAACTATCCATATAATTAACCTATTTTTTTAACTTTATTCTCTTTATCATATTTATTCTCATCATTATACATATCATATCATATCATTTTTCTCATTTAAAAAATTTTTATACTACAAATTTTTCATCTAAAAGTTTTATTACTTCTCAATCACACCATATAATTTCAGAAATTACAAATAACCCCACATAGTTTGACTATAATTGCAAATATACTCATATAATTATGATTTTATCTAAAAGCTTTATTACTTCTACAACATGCCATATAATTTCAGAGATTACAAATATACCCACGTATCTATAATACCATCACTGTGCTGTCGCAGTATAAGTATATTTGTAAAGATATGCAAATTACGTAGGTATATTTGCAATTTTAAAAATTAAGCAGGTACATTTAGTTTTTGCAAATATGCCCACATGTTTATATATTTTTGCAAATACACTCACATCATTATTGTGAAGTAATAACATTATAACAGTGTGAGTATATTTGCAATTATGGTCAAATAATATGGAGGTTATTTACGATTTTTGAAACTATGCAAGTATATTTATAATTATGACTAATCTAAGTGGGTGTATTTTCCAATTACCCCTGAAAGTATCAGAACGACCTCACTCGACGGAAATAAAAACACAAACAAAATGCGACACTACAAAAACGTTTATTATATTCTGCAACTTTTTTCAGCCAACTTTTAGTCTTACTTGCATGTGATTATAGGGAGCTAAATTTCAATATTACTTGTAGCAAAATTACCACTATCATTTATAGCCAAATGCCCACGACTATAAATAATATAAAAATTGGTTATATTTTACCGTATACTACCATTTTTTATTTTTATTTTTTTCTTTTGATGATCCTGAGCCCACTGCTGACGGCTTAAGAGAAATTGCATTTTAAGGGAACTCGAAACCCCGATGAGCGGCAGTAACCGTCTGGCTTACGGCCATGGACGGGTATACTACCACTTTTAAGTACAGATAATATGTTCCATAACCGGTAAAAAAATGTCAAGTTAAAATTTTTTAATCTAAGACTTTTCATTCTTCACAATTATTCTATATTTTAATTATTTATTCATATTTTCCTGTACAAATATCATACTTTTCAATCATTTCTACATAACTACCCACACAACTAATCTATCTATTTTAACTTTATCCTCTTTACTCTTTATCATTACCTCTATCATATTACATCAGTTGACAATTTTTATTATTCAAAACTTTTCATTAAAAATTTTATTCATTCCTAAACACACTAAGAGTTTAACAAAGTTAGAGTAAGCTTGTAACCCAGCTAACTGAATTTAGTTTGAAGTGGAATATGGTTGCTATTTTTCAACCTTTTAACTCATTTACATGATCCATTAACCCATTTAAATGAATGAGTTAGATTTTTTCATATGAGTTGAGTTTAAACCCTTAATCCAATTATCTAATTAATTTATCCGATCAACTCATATATCCCATTTGCAATTCATAATGTAAGAAGTTAATATTTTTATTGATTCTTATATTATAAATCATACATAATTATAGTGAAATTAATAATTCTAATTAAAAATAACTACAAAAATTGGTCTTTTAAATTCAAATATATCACTAGCATTAAGAGTCATTTTTGATTATTTGTAGTTTATCTTTTTGTTTTTATTATTTGACTAGTTAATTAGCTACTTATTTTACTTACCTATTAATAACCCATAGCCTAGTTAGTTTATTTAAATGGATTAGGTTAGAGTCAGATTTTTATTAATTTGTTACAAATGGATTAGAAGTTCTTTAATCTATTAGAGTTAGGATGGTTCTAACTAGGGATGCAGCTCAGGTTGGTTCGATTCTGGTAGTGATCTATACAATAGATGAAGTAGATTTTTTTTATTAACTATTAAAAAATTAAAACTAGAGGAGTTACATATAATAGTTTCATAAAAGCAGTCCCATTATATAATTTATGTGCATATAATTATGGGGATACTTCTATGAAACTCTCTCCAAGTGAACATTCTCTACTTTTAACATAGATAGTTGATGAAAAATTCACTCTATATATTATATTTAGTATCATTTATATTATCACAGAAATATTTTTATTTATTTAGTGTTACTGTATATAGGCTTCATTTACGAATGTGTAAAATCAAGATAATAAAAAAATTGAATATTAAATAATAATTTTTAAGTCGCATTTTCAACATCTAAAAAATCTAAAATATCACCATTATGTGGATAAATAATTTTATAAAATGTGTCAAATAGCATAATCAAGGTCTTTGGATGGCGACTCACAAAAAACGACCTCCCTACAAAGACAAATTTAAATCATAGAGGATTAATAGCGGATCTTTAATGACATCTCTACAGGAAGAGAGTTGAAGACTCCCACCATCTATTTCTATTTTGTGACAGAATAATTCCTGCCAAAAGATTCTTAGTTCCGGACAGAACGATACGGACTCTGAGAGATGTAATCAGAGGAATCCTGTGCAGACTTTCCCATGTTGAATCAGGCAAAGGATTAACTGAATTCATTATTTTCTGCTAGAGAATCTTGTATCTAAGAAACTAGGCTAGAGAAGAGGGCTCACAACCAGACTTCAGTGATGTCATTGAGTGGTGTCAAGCTTATCAGACAGCTATACCATAACCTTGGCTTTGGGGGGTTCTCCCTATATGGATAGGGAGCTGATTCCCAGGCGGAAGAGGCCAAAGGGGGGAAGCTACAAGATAAATGTGGATGAGAAAAGGAATGCATATGAGAAGTGTATGGGTTTTAGGGCTATCCTAAGGGACTTAAAGGGAAAATTCTTAACTGCTGCTAGTTGGAGAACCAAAGGAAACATTAATACATTCAACATGGACATGGCAATGCGTTTTGTTTGGACTAAGGAAGGCAAATGAATTTACAATAGCTGAAGTTAGAAAGTGATTCCCTTATGATGGTCAATTTTGCTAAAGGATGTTGGCTCGATTTTGTCAACCGTTGGCTGAAAATTCAAGAAATTCTCATAAAGGTTGAAACTTTCCGATCGGTCTCCTATATGCATGTAATGAGGATAGGCAACAGATGTGCCCTCATTGCTGATGTAGCGGGAAAGTCTTGGGTATCAAATCTAGTGTGGTGGGGTAGCCCACCCAGCTTTCTTGTAAATCCTTCTCAGATGGATATTTTGTAATCAGGTGCTATTCGTTAATACAAATACTCTACGGATCTGACCCTACGCTTCAATGCTCCTGGGCGCATATACCTATTTTTTTATTTTTTATTTTCAAAATTTTTTCATGAACTTGTTAACCTAAGTTTATTTAACGTATTTATCAATTTTTATCATTTTTGGAGATTTTTAGATATTTATTTTTAGATATTTATTTAACCTAAAATGTCACTAATTTTCAAAAATCAAAAATAAATATCTAAAATACTCCAAAAATAGTAAAAATTTATACACATATTAAATACACATAGATTAACAATATTGTAAAAAATTTCAAAAAAAATAAAAAAAATAGGCGTATGCGCCCGAAGCATACGATCGAGGTCCAAATACTCCATTCATAAAAAAAAAAACCTTTATATCAAGTCTAGAATACATGTATATATAAAAAAGCCATCTCAAGCAAGGCGAATAGCTTAAAGTTTTAAAAAATAACATTGTGGGCCTCAAAACAAGCATTTATAAAGTATGAAAAAGAGGGAAATGTTTCCACTTAATAACTTCTCGTACATGTAACGTTTAGCAAATGAAACTATTTTCCATGCTTGCACCAAATGCTAATGGAAAATTTCATGATAATGATAATATTTTTCTGAAAAATATGCGCTCCCAAGACAGCATCTGTAATAAACATAAAAAAAGAGAGGGACAGCATCTGTAATGGGATTCTTTTAATTAAAGTTTTTATTTTTCCTTCCGAGAGATCCCAAGGGCAACTTTGGCTTGCATTGTCGAAGCCGAGATTATTCTTCAGCCATATATATCCAATTGGCAAGGAATACAATACAGTCAATCAAGTTTTTTGCTATCTTAAACTTTTATCGTTGAGATTCATATGATAGGACACGCATGCATTACAAAAAAAATTTTAGTTTTGATAACCAAAATTTTCTTGCAAAAAAAAATAAAATTTGGTTGTTAAATAAAATTTTGATCGCCAATAATTTGTCGTATGTATTATATTGCAATCACCAAGAAAAAATTTGACACCCAATAGTTTATCATTTTATACTTCTTGAATTAAAATTTTCGTTGATTTTTAAAAATATTATCATACGTCGGAAATTTTTTCTTTCTATATACATTTTCTTTACCCATAATTTTTTTTATTTGCTAATGAAAGTTGTCAAAGACTTCGTATTGCAGTGCTGAGAGATCTGCATAATACATCATAAGTACACCTCTCAAATCATGGATAGGTAAAATAGATTTTAAAATAGCGTTGGTGGATTCATTGTGCATTTCAGCTTAGAGTGCAACAGCAAAAAATTTTGTACTGTTTATTTTTTGCTATGAAATTTGGTATTTTTAAAACATTTTTGGCATTTTTATTTTTTTGATTTTTCATCACATATATCCATGCCATCTTCTTGATTTATAAGAGAGTAATCGGTTGGATTATTCGAACTGGAAGCAAATTTTAACTTAAATTTATTTTAAAAACTTCAACCTTAATCCTTTTGTGAAAATCTCAACTCTAACCTTAATCTATTTAACATAAATAGATCTGATTATAGGTTATTAATAGGCTAATGAAATGAATAGTCAATAAGTAAATTAATAAATAATAAAATAATAAACTATTTAAAATATAATTCTACATCATCAATAAAAACTTCTGATATTAAGCATCTAATCGAATTTTAAAAATAAACTTTCATATATATTTTCACTAAAATATTGATTTCATTGTTAATAAATATATTTCTTAATATAAAATAAATATTAAGAAAATATTAATTTTTATATATTATAAATGACTTTTGTAGGTTAATAAATTAAACAAGTTGAAGAATAGGGTTGGCGGGTTTGCTCAAACTCAATTTATGACTAACCCATTCAATTAAATGTGTTACAAAGATCATATAAAGAAGTTGGTGAGTTAATTTTTTTTTTAGCGTATAGCAGGTTGAAAATTATCAACCTCAATGTGCTAAAAATTAGGTTGAGTTAACTAGGTTGCAGGTCGACCATAATCCTGTTATACTCCTAGTGATTTACAAAAAAAAAAAAAAATAATAAATTTTAAATTTACTAAATTTCAAGAGAAAATATTTAAGTAAGACTTGTACATCATAAAAAATTAGTGTAATACTTTAATGTATCGAAACGCATTGAAATTTTTGCAAAATTCGTGTTTAAAATTATTTTTTATAAAATTGTTAGTGTAGATGTATAAAACTACCTTACGATAATATTTTTACAATCAAAATAAAATTTTCCTACATCCAAATGCATTTAAACATAAAACAGCCGGAAAGCCCATGGACAACCGTTCACGCTCCAACTTATCACTGTAGTGGAAGATTAACTTAGGCCGGCCTAAGTAAGATCTTACTTAGGCCTACTTAAAAAACGTATTTGTAAGTGTTTTTTCAGTTTTCTTTGTGCACACATGTTAAGATAGGTGTATTAAATCTATAAATTAAAATTTACTTTTTTTTAAATATTTTAAGGTATTATTAAAAAAAATTTAAACATAGTGGCATTGTCATAATTTTTAATCCTATCAAAATTACGACAATGCCATCGTGTTTAAAAATCTTTAAAAATATCCTAAAATGGTAAAACTTAGTTTATAGATTTAATACACATAGCTTAACATGTGTGCGAAAAAAAACTGAAAAAAAATACTTAAAAATATGTTTTTTAAGCCAGGTTAAGTAAAACTTTACTTAGGCCTACCTAAGAGGATCAACCCGCAAGGTATATTAGGATAAGAACATTATAAAAAGTGGATTGAGCATTTCACTTTATCACAATTTGAAAAAAATAATTAATTAGGTAGAACTTTTACCAGAAATAATTTGATCTAAGAGGTTACACAAACTAGATACGTACCTTCATTGATCACGTCGTGTTTGACAAATTGCTTATGTACGCCTACGTCAGGCTCGCTAGACTAGAGCAACTGGACAATGCTGGCACGACGCCAGTTGTGCATAAACACTCCGGGTCCTTTAGGCACCAAGAGAAAAGAAAGATAAATAAAAGATTTTGAAAAATAATGAGAGGGGGTCGCAAGTAAATTTGACTTTTGACAATTAAAATTTAGTTCCCACACTTAACTATAGAATTCCTTGCTTTTGACGAAAGTAAGATTTCGATTGCTATTTGGTTGCTAGCCAAAAATCAATATTGTTGTAGTGAACAATAATTAATAGCGAAAAAGATAAAATGGATAAGAAAATTGTTCAGAAAGATATAAAAAATAATTGAAATATAGAGAAAATAATATAAAAAGTAAAATAATTAATTGGCAAATATCACATTAAATCGAAAGCTATTAGAATGTGAGGAATTTGTTTTAAAATTTTTTCCTTATTAGCAAATGAAGCCTACCTTTGTATTAGAAACATCACTGACTGAGAGAGGATGACGCAGTGACTTGTGCATAGGACCTTGATACACTACTACAGGCAATGTTTTAAAAACCGGACCAAATCGGGCGGTCGGACCGTAAACCGGTAATGTCCCGGTTCATTGGTTTTTCCGGTTCAACCGCTGTTTGACCGTCGGTTTGCACCGGTTGAACCAAAAAAATCGATAACCGATCACAAAAACTGGTTCATTGCCCGGTTTTTAAAACATTGACTACATGAAGCATTGAGCCTCAAAATACTGGCCTAAAAATGAAATATTTACATGCAAAATTTTACATTTTTAGGATACTTTAAAATTTTTGAAAACAAAAAAAAATGCATTTTTCGTGTGCTGGCACGTGAAAAAGGGATGTTTTCCATTTTTAAAATTCAAAAAAGAAATAGTAAAAAGAATTTTAAAAATAAAAATTTTGCATATAGAGAAAGTTCATGCATGGTCTTACCTATGAATACCAAAAAATTAAAAAAATAATAACAATAATAGCTCCCGGAGGTGCAGTGTATTGATTTCCTAATTTATAAAGTATATCTAAAATTTTGAGATGTAAATATCTTCACGTACAAGTGTATCCCACGTGTTTTCAAATCATTTTAGATCCATCCCACCGTGAGCCCGAATTTGTATTTTTAAAATATCGCATTTTCTATTAATTACGGGAAATTTAATGTGTATAGGCAAAATACACGGATCATTGAGTTAATAATTTCTAGGGGTGAAAATATACTTCTAAATGTTTTAATCTGGAGTGGCGTATAACATATTTTTTAGATTCGGATAAGATTTTCTAATCAATTGAATAAGTTTTAATAAAAATATAAATTTACATTATAATCAATTTTGACAAAAGAGGACACTTGAGATTATCTTAGGTGGGAGCGGAAATCAAAGCAAGTCGTACCTGGTCAAGGTTTGTCCAATCATGACTATAATTTTTTAAAAATTTTATATTATTCTATTTTTAAGCTAGACTAGGATAAAGTCCGTTTGATTCTTACATTTTTCAATAGATATTGCAACAAATTTCAGTTGATTTTACCACAAATGATTTGTAAAAAGATGTGGGCGGAGTAGGATAATTTTAAGAATAATGGATGATCCTCTTAAGCTAACCTCAACTGATGACAACCTAGGTTGGCGACGAAATCTTTGTTTTTTGTTTCTTATAACCATGTTCATTTATGTATATTTAATTTTTACTTCAAATTTTAACAATTTTTAGTATGTTTGAATATTTTTATTTTGAATACGGAGGCATTTGGCAATTTTACACCTACGTTTGGAGCTGACGTTACCCTTGCTAATAGGGGTGTAAATAGGGTTGGTTTCAGCCCAAACCTGACTAACCAAATCCGATTTATAATAGGGTCGGTTTAAGCATTTTGAAAAAAAAAAAAAATTTACAACCCAATTTCAAAAATGGGTTGGATTGGGTTGGATAATTTTCAACCGGACCGATTTCATATTTTAGTGTATAATATAATAAATTATTAATAAATAGTCTTACATTAGTACATAATACATAGGAATTAACAAGATATTATTGATTTGAAAAAAATTATTTAGCACTTTTATATATAAGTCATAAATTAGAAAATATTCATATAAAAATGATTAATTTTTATCCTTTCATATAAATTTATATTTTAAAATAAATTTAATTATGCAAAATATTTTTAAATATTATATATTTATAAACCTGATTTCTGACCCAAATTGAACTGATTTTTATAAGATTAAAATAAGGTTAGGTTAAAGTGTGAAAAATAAGATTAAATTTAGATTTTATACAATAAGTTAAGATTATATTTACCCAGATCCGAGTCAACCCACCCCAATTCACACTCATTATCCCCATAGGCCCTCTTGTTACGTCGGCAAGCCTGTATCTCACTCCCTAAAATACTGCGCACAAACACCTAGCAATCCCAGCGGTGCCGGCTCTTCTTCCCTTGGGTTCCTAATCCGGCTCCGTCATATGGGTGCGTTTGATATTCACTTTAAAAAATAACAATTTTTTCATTTAATTTTTTCCCCTGTTTTACTATCTTATCTTTGAAGATCATTTTCATATATTTTTTTACACATTTGTCATATTTTTTAATTATTTCTTCCTAACTTTTCATACAACTATCTTATCAATTTCAACTTTATTTTCTTTATTTCTATTCTATTATTTTTACTGTTTTAAAAAACTTTGTCACTGAATTTTTTTTCAAAAATTTCATCAAGAATCCAGCACTCTCTTACCAAACGGCACCTAAGAGGCGCTTGGGCGAAATGAGAAGCGGGTGAGACCGGGGGCACAAACGTTTCCTGTGTGCCACGGAGGGCCAATACGTGGAATGAGATTATGAGGGGGCGCTCTGTTCCAACTTCCGATCGATTCTGTTACGAGCACCCATCTCGCTCTTCTCCTCTTTGATTCTCCAACTGACTTCGCCTCTAGGTTACGCTTGGTAAGGAACCAAAAAGTTGAGAAAAAACATTATGAATTTTTTTTTTTAAAAAGTGACTGCTTTATGTGATATTATAAGGATGAAGATGTAATGATACAAAAATATTAAAAATGGTTGAAATATGGATGTAATAATAGAAAAATAAAGTAATTAAGTAGTTAAAATGTTAAATCATATATATAAAAGATAAAACAGTGGCAGAGTTAGGATCCTTTGATGGTGAATGGGGGTGTGGGAATTTGCTATTCAGGAGTAATAATATTTTTTGGGGGAAGAGCAATTATGTGAAAAAAAACTGTATTTTTTAAAATTTTATACTTCTTTAAGAGAAAATTTTTAAATTTAAAGAAAGTTCAGAGACGCAATTACCCGCTCTCGTCATTATGCATCATAAGAATTTGTTTATTTATCATCACTCCTATCAAGCCTCCTCAGAAATTCTTAATCTCTCTCAAGTTAACGATTTAGGATTGGAATTGATGTTCTTTCATGGATTTGACTTTTCCTAAAGATTTGATTTTAATTAGAAATAGATTGTCTACTTTAGGATAATCCTTGTTAAGAATCCATGATTGAATGATTAAAGCGCCCAAATCATAATTGGTAAATCCACATGTTAGATTCCTGCTAAACGCATGCCAACGGGAACTTTTAATAAATATATTGGAGTCGGCTCTGTATCAGTGGAATCTCGCCGTTGAAAATAGAAAATTTTTCCTTTGACAGAATGCTAAATGTGTCAAAGTAAAAAAAAAAAAAACTTTACTGCTCTTTTTACAGACTTTTGATATTATTTAACTTCTTAATAGCTTAACTAGTTTACTTTATTATTATCATTATTATTATTATTATTATTATTATTATTATTGTTATTTTTAGATTCTAATCATTTTTATCGTGTTTAGGAATTGATAAAATTTTTAAAGAAAAATTTTTTGTACAAAAGTTTTGAAATTGGAGAAAATTATGCGAAGGGTAATAATGAGGAATAAAGAAAATAAAGTTAAAATAGATAAATTAGTTGTATGGATAATTATATAAAAATAATTGAAATGTAAAATAATTGTATAAGAAGATATTAAAAATGATAAAAAATAAAATAGATATGGAGAGTAAAAAGTTTTAATGCTAAGCAAACATATCCTTCATATATTTCTATACAACCACTTATTTATCTTAATCTATTTTCTTTAATGATAATCAAGACATTTGTTATATCATATTATTCTGTCACCTTTAAAAAAATTTCTATAATTTTCATTTTACTATTGTATCTTTTATAGACTTTTAAGGTTCATTTGGTAAAATGTAAAAGTAAAATTGAAAAAGTAAAAATGATTTGTTTTAAATGAGAGAATAATTAGATATACTGGATGAATGATTAGAAGTTAAAACAAATAATACAATTAAAATATACATGCTTGTTGTATAGAAAGATACAAAAATGATTAAAAATATAAAGAAAAAATTACAATAATTAAGTAGTTAAAATGTAAATTTCAAAATAGGAAGTATGTAGTTTTTTTATTATTATTATGGGTGTGCTTGGGAAGTGATAAAAATTTTAGATAAAAAGTTTTTGGTGTAAAAATTTTTTGAAATGAGAAAAAATGATGTGATATGACAGAAATAAAGAGAATAAAGTTAAAATAGATTTGTTAGTCGTATGGATAATTAAGTAGAAATGATTGAAAAATAAGATAGTTGTACAAGAAGATGTGAAAAATAATTTAAAAATATGTTAGTTGCGAAAAATGAAAAGTTTTAAATGGAAAATTTTTAATTTAAAAACTTCTGTATATAAACAAACATACCCTATAGGTTAAAAAAACAGACCATTAAGGGTGTGCTTGGTTGGATACAAAAAATGTCAATTAAAATTTTTCAATTTAAAACTTTTCACTTTCCATAATTATCTTATTTTTAATTATTTTTTCAAATTTTTCTGTACAAATAACCTTACTTTCTAATCATTTCCATACAACTATGCATACAACTAACTTGTCCATTTTAACCTTATTTTCTTTATATTTCATCATTACCCTTATTATATTATATCATTTCTATC
Organism: Annona cherimola; assembly: GCA_030490835.1. Classification (NCBI taxonomy): domain Eukaryota; kingdom Viridiplantae; phylum Streptophyta; class Magnoliopsida; order Magnoliales; family Annonaceae; genus Annona; species Annona cherimola. Next base: position 116,143,428 of record CM059971.1, read on the forward strand.
AACTTGACAATTTTTATATTAAAAATTTTTTATCAAAATTTTTTATCTTCAACCAAACACACTCTAAATATCACTCATCTCATCGGACGCCTCTCCCTCTTTTCTTCACTTTTCTATTACGTTTTTTCTCCATTTTTTTTATTGCGAATAGACTGATCCTAATAAGATAAAATATGGTGGGATAATTAAAAAAACATATATGATAATATATTTATTATCTAGACTGTTAAATATATATTTTTAAATATGAAAACGAAGTATGCGGAATTTCTATATGAAAAAGAAGTATACCATATTTCACGTATACTCTTTACGTAGGATATGATCAGTAGAAAAAACTCAATTTCAACTGTCAGTATTTGCAGTGAACTAGTTCTGTCGACAACCAAAATATATATTGTGATCTCTATTCGTTGAATTTTGGGATCACAGGACCTTTTTTTTCACAGGGGAAATCCGTTTACCGAGCCGACAACGTTGAAATCATCAGTATTGTTGATTTTAATCTGTTCCACTCATTTCCTGTAACATTATTTATTTTATCAGAGCAACAAAAATCTTTTCGATCAAGGTTTTGGGTTGCCATATCAACTTTAAAATTTTGTATTCTTATGTAAAATATAAAAATCCTTAGATTGATTTATAGATGCATTAAAATATTTTAATAATTTATAAAATTATTTACCTAATTAGGGTGTGTTTATTTAGATCCAAAACTTTTTAAACAAAAACTTTTCCATAAAAAAATTTTCATTCTTCAAAACTATCTTATTTTAAAATAATTTTGCACATTTTCTTATACAACTATTTTACTTTTTAATCATTTGTACACAACTACTAAAATAATTAACCTATTTATTATTTTAACTTTATTCTCCTTAATACTCATCATTATTCCTATTATATCACGTCATTTTATCTTATTTTAAAAAATTTTGCACTAAAAATTTTTCATCCGAAATTTAATCGCTTTAGAGATGCATTCTTTGAAAAGATAGTATAAATATTAAATTAAAAACTTTAAAATAGACGTATGATTGAAATAATTTTATTGTGTTGATTTACACTTGTATCACTCTCACAAGATGAGGCCTATGAAAATGTTTAATCGGGATGGATAAAAATAATTTTAAACGCCATTGTGAAGGTTAATTAGTGGCGTACGTCGGCACTGTTGAAGCATTTCCTTCTTTATATCAGGCTAAGCGTTGGCGGGATTGTTGAAGCAAAGAAGAGAGCAAAGAGGAACTTCATCTTCTCCAGTGCAAGGTTTCCCCTTTCTTCTTGTGCCGCCTTGCTAATTCTCGTTTTCTTGGCTGCAGCCGCATTAATAGGGCTTTCGTCCCTTCTTTTTCTCCTGCATTCAGCAGGGGAAAAACGCGAGAGAGCCACAAGTGTGGGGGGACGAGGAGATTACCACCTCCAGGCCCTCCTGGGCTTCCTATTATTGGGCGCCTACATATGATGGGGCAACCGCCATCACGATCTTGTTCAAGCGATCGTTGTCTCATCCCCCAATGCAGCCATGCTGTTTCTCAAGACTCACGATCTGGTTTTCGCGAGTCGCCCATTCTCCTAGGTCGAGCTCTACATTTCCTACGGACGTCGAAACGTGGCCTCCACCGAGTACGGGCCTTACTGGCGAGATGGAAGTAAGCTGTCCACGCTCAGGCTGCTTAGCAACCTAACGATCGAGTCGTTCAGAATTCAGATCCGTGAGGAGAGAAGAGTTGGGCCTGTTTGTGGAATCCCTCAAGCAGAGTGCCAAGGCGCAAGTGGAAGTTGACATCACCGCCATGGTGGCTGCAGTCAGCACGAGCATATCATGTAGGATGGTGCTTGGAAAGAAGAACACGGATGAGGATTTTGACACGAGGGGTTTCAAAGGAGTGGTAGATCAGCTGAACGAGATCATCGGTGCCTTCAACCTAGCTGATTACGTACATTCCCTGTCTGGGCTTCCTCGACCTCCAAGGCCTGCGACGTCGCGCAAAGGCTATCATGAAGGTTTTCGATGCCTTCTTGTATAAGATCATCGATGAGAATATCGAAAACAAAGATGATCAGAATCATGAAAAGGGACTTCGTGGACTTCATGCTGTCCTTCATGGAGCCTGATGAGAACAAGTTTCAATTTGGCCGATCCAATATCAAGGCATTGATCTTGGTGAGAATCTATATCATGTGGCATAAAATGATCAACGGCCATCTGGCTATAATTAATTATCGGTATGGATTCATGAGATATACTTTTTATTTTGCAGGACTTGCTCGCGGCTTCAACGGACTCAACTGCCGCCTAGTGGAGTGGCCTTTTCCGGAGCTTCGTGATGAACAAGGCCCAAAAGTAGCATGAGACTTTTGTGGGCATGGATCGAATGGTGGAGGAATCAGACCTGGGAAGCTTGGAGTATGTTGACGTTGTCCTCAAAGAAAGCGTGAGGCTTCACCCAGCTCTCCCGTTGCTCATCCCTCATCAGTCAACGGAGGATTGCACTGTTGATGGCCACCGCATACCCAAGGGCTGGCACGTGATCATCAACACTTGGTCGATTGGGCGTGACCCAAATGCATGGACTGATCCAGAAGACTTCAACACAGAAAGGTTCAAGGGCAACGCCAGTGCATCGATGTTATGGACTATGACTTCCAACTTCTGCCATTTGGGGCCGGTCGAAGAGCTTGCCCAGGAATGAAGCTGGTCTACACGGTTGCACGTCTGATTCTGGCACAGTTGGTGCATTGCTTCGACTGGCAGCTTCCGAACGGCTTGCGTCCTACTGATATGGAAATGAGCGACAAGTTTGGGCTTGTCATTCCAAAGGCTAGCCATGTATTATGCATTCCAACTTATCGTCTTCGCTGAGATGATAGTTAGGAAATATTCCAGTATCCTAGTTATCTAGCTTTCAAGAGTCCTGTGGTCTCTTACCTAGAATAATAATGATGATGATGATGGTGTATTTAGGCATGCATCAGTTGGCATACTTAAATGAGAATATTAGTTATCTGCATCGCCCGAAAGCAAAACAAGTGCTGGGTATGCTTTTTAAACATAGATATCCCAAATAAATATCAGGATATTAACTATTTACAAGTAAAATTTCATTTTAACAGTGAAATTTGGTAAAGCCGATTTAGCAGAAGTTTTACGCGTCGTGCATGGACTTTCATTATGAATATTGGCAAATCTATTAATTGCCAACGATTTCTTACAGCAAACGACGAGTTCCGTTTCTGAATCACATAAATTGGTAGTCTGCCAACTGCGAACTGGCATATTGATTGAATATTCATGCCATCCGTGTTTTGTATCAGGTCCCTGTCCTTTCCATTCAATATCCATGCCATGCGATCGAACAGCTGGACTTCGGCTCATATAATGTTCTTCTGGTGGTGGTCTTTCGTTCATCCCTATATCTTGCGGTGCAACTTGGTAGCAGGTTAGTCTGACTCAATCAGGTTTCAAAATCAAGTGTGAGTTTTATTTTTTAATTTTTTTAAAATTAAACTCGATTTCAACCCGACCCGGAAAACTCGAAACCAATACTGTGTTTACATCAATCCGGTACCAAAACCCAACCTAGTTCAAACCTGGTATTCTTCCTAATTTATTAAAATAATTATATTTATTTATGTACTAAGTATTTCAATTATAATTAAGATAAAAGTTATTCCATATAATCATAACCTAATTAAATTATAAAATGTTTATTCTAAAACTAAATGTTGTATACATTTGTCAATAAAAGTTAAATATATTACATCTAAATTAACTTTATTTATAAATAATTATAAATATATCTACTATTTAAAATTATTGCATATAAACTAATTAATTATAAGAGATATGAGTCTCACTTCTATAAAATTTTAGATAGTTATTTCATGTAATCTCATTTATTTTTCATACCTTGATTGTTTTTTCATAATATTACCTTGATTGTTATGTGTAAATTCATTACGTTCATTGTATTTAAAAGACTAATTTTCATCAAAACCAAAAATATCATAGGACACATAAACATATTAACATGTAAATCATTTACGTATTAACGCAATAATATTTAAAAATTTTGTTATCTTTATCGGTAATTTCAATTTCGATTAGTTTAAGAGTGACCCAAATTTCAACCCGAAATTAACTCCGACCCGAACCCGGATTCTAATATTAGGGTTTAGGCTAACATAAACCCGGTAGACTTAAAGTTTGGGTTCGCTCAAACTCAGAACAACCCGACCCAAGTTACACTGTATCTGTATCAAAATAAACCCACATAAACAGAGACCAGAATTTACATGATTCAGGATAACCTACTGCACGCAGGTTAAAAGCCCATTCAATCGCACTCTTCGAACTACCATGTTGCACTGTTTATAACATAGTACAAGATCTTAAAGATAACTATATAATTATTACGGTGAAAGCTAGATAATTATGGTTGTCATGCTTGGTTGACAACGATCTCCTTCAAGCAGTGAAAGAGCAGAGTAGGAGGTTGCCGCCGGCCCCACAAAGGACTATGGCTTCTGGGAAACCTACACATGTTGGGGCGTCTCCTGAGATCTCTCTCCACAAGCTAGCCTAACAGTATAGCCCTGCCATGTCCATCCGCCTTGGCCTCGTTCCAATTTCCGACCATCATCATCTCATCAGCCCACGCAACAGCGGTTTCTGTGGCAGCAGTAACTGTCTACTCGGGATTGCTCCCATCTCCACCCCACCCCACCCCCTCTTCTTGATTCCGCGCCTTGCTGGCCGGGTGATAAGCGTGGTCGATGTGGGCTATACCGCAGTTCAACTGTTCAAGTGGTTTACATTATACTTCTTTTATTGATTAATTCAAACAAAGAAGGTGTAATTGGGTGTCTCATACTATGTAATTAACACGTCGATCTACTAATTAATCCTGTTCGTAGGACATGCTGACCGGTGCATCTGATACGACAGCAGTTATAAGTGGTAGGATTGAATCGAATCGTCGATGAGGCTGTTCCTCTAAGGGCACATTTGGGAATAAGGGATAGGAAGTGTGCGAGGGAAATTATGGGGGCAAGGATTTCAAAATATCTCATTAATCAATCAAACATCATATTTTTCTACTTTTATCCTTATATTTTAATTATTTTTCCTATCAATTATATTCCAACAAATTTATTTATTTCAACTTTACCCTATCATTTCATATCAATCACACGTGTGGTGAAGGAAACCCTGTGGCTACTGGTACACGCAGTTGTACTTGTGTCATTACTTGTCCCCCGTGCAGCTGCTGAAGAAGATTGCATCGTCAATGGCTTCCATATACCCAAGAAAAGTCGCATAATTATTAAGTGCATGGGCCATTGGGCAAGATCTGCGTGGCCAAACCGCCAAAGAAAAAGTTTGTTGGTTTGATGGTCAGTGTCTGTACCTATTTTATTAATTTTTTAAAATTAAAAATACGAAATAAATTATAAAAATTGTTAATTTTTAATAAAAGATTAGACGGAGTCCACCCATTTGAAAAATGAAAAAAAAACCGTTGACAAACTTACCACATGATAACTGATAAAAAAAAAAAAAAAACTTATCACATGATATAATATTAGGACAAGAATTAATAGCGCTGAAAAAGGTAGACTGTGCATTTCAACAAGATTGAATAACTTAATTAGGGAAACTTTTCTCAAATAATCGAATCCGAGAGGTTTGACCAAACTGGATTCGCGCCTGCGCCTTCACCGATGACGTCCTGTTTGAGACGCTTGCACAGAAACACTCCAATTCCAACCCTTTTCGTAACCAGATAAAAAATAAAAATAAAAATAAAATGTGGACGGGAAATTTTTTTGGAGACGATGGAGAGTGATGCGACATAAAAATTAATAATAAAATAATAGAAATAACAAGATAAAAGATAATCAAATACAAAGATCTACAAAAAGATTACCATATTATGAAAAAATAGAAAAGAAGTACAGCAATTAAGAGACTAAAATATCACGTTACATTGAAGGTGTATGAATTGGGGGAATGCACACCAAGGACGTGACAAACTTTTGGATTAAAAATTGTGTGGAGAATTTTTTTTACACTCATAACAATTGCACCTAATTCTTAATATACTTATAATGTTTTAAAATTTTCTCTTATACCCATAACATTTCATCATAAATTTCTATTATACTTACGTTATTAACACAATCATTATTTACACCATTAAAAAGATGTTTTTGCCCTTTTAAAACTTTTTCTAATTAAAATTATTCAACCTTGGCATGACTCTTAAATTATTTAATATCACGTATTAATACTTTACTATCATCAATCGAGTTATGATAAGGTTAAATTATCTCAATTAGGAAATTTTAAATGGGCAAAATCATCTTTTCAATAGGATAGATATTAGTTGTATTGACGACATAGTTATGAAAGAAATTTATGATGAAATGTTATAAGTACAAGGAAATTTATGAAATATTGTAGGTATATAAGGAATTAGTGATAAATGTTATGGGTATGGGAAAAATTTTCTCAAACTTTTTGTATAAATTTTTTTGAAATGATAATAATGATATGGTATAATAAGGATAATGATGATAAGTAAAAAAATAAAATTAAAATAGACGTGTTAGTTCAATAAGTATTTAAAAATAAAGTAATTATAGAAAATGAAAAGTTTTGGGGGTGTTTGTTAACACTTAAAAATTTTCAAACTAAAAATTTTCACTCTCCATAATTATTCTATTTTTTAATTATTTCGTCATTTTTTCATGTACAACTACCATATTTTTTAATCATTTTTACGTACTGCTAATGGATTTGTCCTTTTTATTTTAAGGTTATTCTCTTTATTCATCATCATTATTCATATTAAATTATATCATTTTCTCATATTTCAAAAAAATTTACATAAAATTTTTTTTATTAAAAATTTTATCAATTCCCAAACTTCTTTTCTATTTTTTCATAATATGGTAGTCTTTTTGTAGATCTTTGTATTTGATTATCTTTTATCTTGTTATTTCTATTATTTTATTATTAATTTTTATGTCGCATCACTCTCCATCGTCTCCAAAAAAATTTCCCGTCAACATTTTATTTTTATTTTTATTTTTTATCTGGTTACGAAAAGGGTTGGAATTGGAGTGTTTCTGACTTTCTGTGTAAGCGTGACGTTCATGCGCAATTTCTCAAACAGGACGTTATCGGTGAAGGCGCAGGCGCGAATCTAGTTTGGTCAAACCTCTCGGATTCGATTATTTGAGAAAAGTTTCCCTAATTAAGTTATTCAATCTCGTTGAAATGCACAGTCTACCTTTTTCAGCATTATTAATTCTTGTCCTAATATTATATCATGTGATAAGTTTTTTTTTTATATCAGTTATCATGTGGTAAGTTTATCAACGGTTTTTTTTTTCATTTTTCAAATGGGTGGACTCCGTCTAATCTTTTATTAAAAATTAAAAAAAATTATAATTTATTTTGTATTTTTAATTTTAAAAAATTAATAAAATAGGTGCAGACACTAACCATCAAACCAACAAACTTTTCTGGCTATTATAAGGACAATGATGATAAGTAAAAAAATAAAATTAGAATAGATATGTTAGTTCAATGAGTATTTAAAAATAAAGTAATTATAGAAAATGAAAAGTTTTGGGGGTGTTTGTTAACACTTAAAAATTTTCAAACTAAAAGTTTCCACTCTCAATAATTATTCTATTTTTTAATTATTTCGTCATTTCTTCATATAAAACTACCATATTTTTTAATCATTCCTAAATACTGCTCATGCATTTGTCTTTTTTATTTTAACTTTATTCTCTTTATTTATCATCATTATTCATATTACATTATATCATTTTCTCATATTTCAAAAACTTTTACACAAATTTTTTATTATTATTAAAAGTTTTATCAATTCCTAAATATGGCATAAGTGAGAAAACTTATTTATTTATTTAACTTTTTTAAGCATATGAAAACATCTCCAGTGAAGGGAGATGCTGTAGTGACGTAATTGGTCTGAATATAACAACACGTAATATACAAAATTTTGGGATGTAGCAATTTACTTTTTTTGCAAGTGTGGTCCACGGGTTTTTCAAATCATTTTGATCCATCCCACCGCAAATTTTTATTTAAAAATATATTATTTTCAATTAACAACAGAAAATTTTATTATAAATAGGCAAATACATAATGCATTAAGCTAATACTTTCGAAGCGAGAAAATATATATAGCTGAATGTTTTACTCCAAAGTGGCGTATAAGCTATATTAGATTTGAATAAGTTTTACCGTAAAAATTAAAATTGCATAATTTACGTTATAATCAATTAGCAAAAGCTAGCCTCTAGTGGATTCAATGGAATATTAAAAATGAGAAATAATCCTATTAGCCTGAGCTAAGAAAATATCTCACTTAGCCTACCTCAAAAAATTCATTTAAAATATTTTTTACTTTATACGCTTGTTTATCTAACTGTATTTAACATATAAATCAAAATTTACTATTTTTTTCAAATTTATCCTTATTATAAGGCAAATTATACGTATACCTATGAATTTTGGGTGTGTTTGGCTAAATTAAAAATATTTTAAACGAATACTTTTCAATCTCCATAACTATGCTAATTTTAATTATTTTTTATATTTTCTTATACAACTACATACTTTTTAATCATTTCTACACTAACTATATAACTAACTTAATTATTCTCTTTACTCATTATTATTCTGATCATATCATATCATATCATATCATATCATTTTATATTAATTCAAAAAAATTTATATCAAAAATTTTTCATTTAAAAGTGTTATCATTTTTCAAACACAATTTATCCGTAATTTCACTTGTACCAATGAACTTTTAAAGTTTCGAAAAGTAACCTAGCTGTTTATCTAAAATCATACTTATACTCATGCTATTAGGAATCCGTTAAATAGGTTGTCAGTCTTTCATGAAATAACAAATATGTTCAAGTCCTAATATAATTTCGCATTAGTTTGCTCAAAGTTAAAAATTCATATTCAAATAATATATGATTTTATAGTTATAGAATTACTGAAATTTATTAGAATATAAATTTTTAGCTATAAATTCATAATTAAGCATAAACATATTCGTCATTTTATAAAGAACTAACAACCTCTTTAACAGATTCAATAACATAGGTACATGTGGGATTTTAGGCACACTAGATAAGTATATTTCGAACTTTTGAAAGTCCTGTATATATAAATAGAATTAAAAATAAAATTTATAGATATATATATATATATATGTGAAATTTACCCTTTATCATGTCATATTATCAAGCAATTTTAAACATACTTCCTTTCTTACTCTCCACGTTATCCTAAGACCCCGTCAAAATTCACATTAACAAAGGGCAGCTCACATCACTTTCCTCGGGAATAAGGCGATTGGTCCGGGGAGTTTAGACATTCGCTTTCAATGCGGATTGAATTAGGTGCTTTCCAGAGTCAGACATGACTTTCCTTTCGAAACGCGGATAGGTATTTGGAATAGAGCTTTTCCTCTTTTTCTTTTTCTTTTTTCCTTTTTTGAAATAAAGAGCTCTTCCTTTTAAATGCTGGTTGTAACAGCGCGTTGAGTGGTCCAAGCCCTTTTAATTTTCCTTTGGTTTCCAACTATACACACATTGTTAACCTAACACGGACTTTAAATAACAATTTAAATATTTCAAATTGCTAAAGGTTATCATGGTTGTCTACATGGATACCCATTCAGATTAGTTACAATATTCGCCGTATGGAATCTGCCTTATTCCATTTTATGTATGACATTGAAATTTCAATGCATCTAGGTGCAAAATCCATTTTTTTTTACTTTTTTTTTTTAAAAATTCACATAACTATTAATCTAAGTGTATTTAACATATGTATTTTTAGAAAATTTTAGATATTTTTTCGGATTTTTAAAAACCAGTGGCGTTTAGTTAATTTAAATTACTAAAAATGACATTAAATTATAAAAAATCTAGAAATCTTCAAAAATAGTAAAAATTAATGTACATGTTAAATACATCTAGTTTAATGGTCGTGTGAAAAATTTTCTAAAAAAAAAAATTGATTTTGCACCTGGGCGCATTGAAAGTGCATCATTTCTGATCATAAACTAACTAAAGTTGGTTCCGTAGGTCCATAGCAACTAATTCATTTCAGCGGGGCGTATTGAAATTTCAATGCACTTAGCTGCAAAACCTCATTTTTTAATATTTTTTTAAAATTTTTTTCACATAAACATTAATCTAAGTATATTTAACATGTGTATCAATTTTTACTTTTTTTTTAAAGATTTTTAGATATTTTTTTGGATTTTTAAAAATCGGTGGTATTTTTAGTAATTTGAAATTACTAAAATGCCACTAGTTTTCAAAAATTCGAAAAAATATTTAAAAATCTTCAAAAATAGTAAAAATTGATACATGTTTTAAATATAATTAGATTAACAATTTTATGAAAAAAATTTCAAAAAAATAAGTTTTGTAGCCATTTACATTGAAAATTCTATGCACCCTGCCGCGTTGAATCAGTGGCCTAGGTACACGTGAGTAACCTCCGCAGGTTGCACGCCAAAAATATTAGATGCTTTTTTTTTTTTTATTATTGGAAAAATATTAGATGCTTACATTTGACGTAATTGCAAAAAATATAAAAATAACGACTCACTTAAACGTGAGCACTCTATCCGTACCATTACCACTATACCCTATGCAGTTCATGAAGTCAGTTGCAATTTGCAAAGCTTTGCATTCGGCTCGTGCTCTACTTCGTCGTGCAGTTCATTACAAAATCGCGAGGCTATATGATTTTAGATTTGTTATGGTTCTATGCTGCGGTGATTGCGTTCAGAAGGCAACTAATTGAGTTGTTCACACGACACTAACTTTATTTTATTTTTTTTCGAAAAAAAAATTAAAGAACGAGGTTGCCGTGGATCCAGATCGACTGGTGCTTTAATACATTTTGTCCGATTACGAAATTTGTAATCAAATGTTATTATTATTTAACAGAAGTTTGAGTGCAAGGAAACAGCCTCAGATGAAAGTTATATACATGTATAAAGCAACTTGAAGCATAAAAATATATATTATAATAAAGATGATATCTGTTCGTTGAATTTCATGGTTGTGGCCCCATTTGGTACAGCGTTTCCCATCCAAGAACTGTGAGAAACGGATATTTTATAACCGGGCCCAGTGAATTATTTCCTTCTTTAAATAAGGCTAAGCAATGCCGGGGTTGTCGAAGCAAAGAAGAGCAAAGAGAGGAATTTCATCTTTTCCAGTGCAAGTTCCCCTTTTCTTTTTGTGCTGCCATGCTGATGCTCATGCTTTTGGCTGCAACAGCATTAGGAGGGCTTCTGTCCCTTCTTTTTCTGCTGAATCTAGTGGGTGGAAAAGCTGAGAAACCTACAAAAGCGGAGAGTAAGAGGAGACTGCTACCTCCAGGTCCTCCTGGGTTTCCCATTATTGGGAGCCTGCATATGCTGGGGCAACGGCCTCATGTCGACTTGCATAGATTATCCCAGAAATACGGACCGATCATGCACCTCCGACTAGGCCTTGTTCCAACCATCGTTGTCTCATCCCCCAATGCAGCCATGCTATTTCTCAAGACTCATGATCTGGTTTTCGCGAGTCGCCCGTTCACCCAGGTCGACTTCCACATTTCCTACGAAGGTCGAAGCTTGGCCTCAACAGAATACGGGCCTTACTGGCGAAATGTACGTAAGCTGTGCACGCTCAGGCTGCTTAGCAACCTAAAGATCGAGTCGTTTAGATCCATGAGAAAAGAAGAACTGGGTCTGTTTGTGGAATCCCTCAAGCAGAGTGCCAAGGCCGGAATGGAGGTGGACGTGACTGCCATGGTGGCCGCACTCAGCACAAGCTTGTCGTGTAGGATGGTGCTTGGGAAGAAGTACACGGACGAGGATTTTGACAAGAGGGGTTTCAAAGGAGCCGTAGACGAGCTGAATGAGATCATCGGGACCTTCAACGTAGCTGATTATATTCCCTGTCTGGGCTTCCTTGATCTCCAAGGCCTGCGCCGCCACGTAAAGTCTGTCATGAAGGTTTTCGATGCCTTCTTTGAGAAGATCATCGATGAGCATACCGAAAGCAAAGCTGATGAGAATCATGAGAGGGACTTCGTGGACTTCATGCTGTCCTTCATGGAATCTGATGAGAACAAGTTTCAATTCGGCCGACCCAATATCAAGGCATTGATGTTGGTAAGAATCGATGTCATGTGGCATGTAACGTTCAACACCCATTTGGCGACAATTAACTATAAATATGTATTCATGATATATATATTTATTTATTTATTTTGTAGGATTTGCTCGCGGCTTCAATGGACTCAACTGCCGCCGTGGTGGAGTGGGCATTTGCAGAGCTCCTGAAGCATCCAGAGATAATGAACAAGGCCCAAAAGGAGCTAGAGACTGTTGTGGGCATGGATCGAATGGTGGAGGAATCAGACCTGCAAAACTTGGAGTATGTTGACATGGTTCTCAAAGAAAGCATGAGGATTCACCCAGTTCTCCCGCTGCTCATCCCTCATCAGTCAACGGAAGATTGCAGTGTTGATGGCTACCACATCCCCAAAGGCTCACAGGTGATCGTAAATACTTGGTCTATTGGGCGTGACCCGAATGCGTGGACGGATCCAGAAGAGTTCTACCCAGAAAGGTTCAAGGGCAGTGCCAGCGGTGTCGATGTGACGGGCCATGATTTCCAACTTTTGCCATTTGGCGCAGGTCGAAGAGGTTGCCCTGGTATGCAACTTGGCTACACCGTGGCACGCCTGATTCTGGCGCAGTTGGTGCATTGTTTCGACTGGCAGCTTCCGAACGGCCTGCCTCCTGCTGATATGGACATGAGCGACACGTTTGGGCTTGTTGTTCCAAAGGCTAGCCACGTGTTATGTATTCCAACTTATCGTCTTCTTTAGATGGTAGTTGGAAATATTCTACTACCCTAGCTTGTTATCTTTCGAGATTAGGCGTGGGCTAGCCATTTAATTATGTGAGTGTGCTGTGATTATCTTGCTTTCAATAATAATGTATTTACGCAAGCCGCAGTTGGATTGTCCTTGTGCTAATCTCACCAATTTGGTTGGGGAAAAGGAAATTGAAAGTTTCATTTACAGCAAATGGCCCAAAAATGGGCTTGTACTACCGGAAATGAATTAATAAACGAATTAAGATTATGATTTGACTCCAACCCGTCCAACCGATCCGTTAACACCGCTATTGCTTGTACTACAGGAAAAATGCTATATCGTATCTTTTTAACACCGCTATTACTTGTACTACAGGAAAAATGCTATATAGTATCTTCTTCTTTTTTTCATTTGAAAGACTGTTACCAAAAACAGCATATGCCAATAGTTTTTAAAATTTTCATTTTAAGTAGAAATACGGTTACAGTTGTTAAAAACTGTTAGAATAGCTAGACATCTATGGACGTTCATTTAAAATTGTCTCTGTTTTAATAATCTACCGTGACAAAATTAGGAAAGTGTTACCGAAGAATTAATTAATAGTTATAAATTATAAAAGCTATCAGCAAAACTATAAAATTTTGTACATTAATATTAAATTTTAAATAATAAAAAGTTACTGCATAAATATATATTTAGTGCATGTTTTTATTATGTTATGGTAGAAAATCCAAAAAACAATTTTCACTAAAATATCTTTCTTTTAAATCCAAATACACAAAACATTCTTAAGACTAAATTAATGAAAAAATTCATTAAACCACTTTCAAGGGCATAATTCAAAATCAAATATAATTACTTAATGAAGATTAAAAGATTAAGTACATGCTAAAAATAAAATAAAAATAAATCTTTGTTAAAGTAAAAATGCTTATTCATGTAATGATATAAATTAAATTTTACTATTTTTAGAGATTTTTTTTGAATTTTTAAGCATATGGGTTTTTTTAAAATACTCTATATTTGCAATTTTAAAAAATATATCAATATACATCTTCAAAAGTGTAAGGCTTACTATATGTATTAAACAAACTTAAATTGAAAGTTTTATAAAATAGTAAAAAATGGCAAATATATATTTAGGCTCAATAAATATATATACATAAAAAATTGAGAAGATATCTGAATGGAAAATAAAAAATGAAGTTTAAATTACTTTTATTTATGTCAATTCAAAAGTAAAATATTGACATTTGTGCTAATATTTCTGTACAATTTATGTATGCCATTTTAAAACATTGAACATCCATTCTGGCACACTAATCTCTTTCTAATAACTAATAATTCTTAAATACTCTCTTTAGAAGTATGCTCCATATCTAAAGCACACCAAATTAATGATTATAAATTTATTTTTGTTACCCAAAAATACAAATTTAATATAATATTTACTTAGCTAAATAACCAAAAATTTAATATAATATGTGCTGTGATGTGATGTTTTTATAGCTGAACCTGCATTCAACTTGGCTTGCAGGGCCGCAGTTGTTTGCCGAGTGCATTAAATTGGATTTCAGTATTGGTGAATGTTTGCAATGCCATACTCCAATGATTCTCCCGATTTTCTCCTCCACCGGCACCAGTTCCGAATGTTATGCTGCTGCTCCAGCACAGATGACAACACTTCAACCGGTCGAAAATGAGCGACAGCATGCTTGAAATGACTGAGTCGAAAATGAGTGACAGCATGCTTGAAATCACTGAGTTTCTCGCAGCGGAAAAACTTGCGCTTAGAAAGTAATAATTTTTTTTACTAAAAGTACTTAATATAAACGTTTTTAAAATAAAAGAAACTGATGTAATATAATAAAGATAATGAAGAAAAAAAAAGGATAAGGTTAAAATAGATAAATTAGTTGTATAGATAGTTATGTAAAAATTATTGAAAAGTAATGTAATTTTATAAGAAAATATGAATAAATAATTAAAAATAAGATAGTTGCATAGAATGAAAAACTTTTGATTGAAAAGTTTTTATTTAAAAAGTTTTGAATATAAACAAATACATACAAAAATATATTAGTTGGCATTTGCCGAAATAGAAGCTCTATTAATGGAGGCTCACACACTTATGTTAATTGATTATAACATGAATTATAGTACTTTATATTTTCATATTAAAACTCATTCAAACCTAATAAATAGGTTATGCGCCACTTCAACCTAAAATGTTTAGAGATATATTTTCACCTTTCCAAATTATTAGCTTAATGATCTATATATTAACTTAATAATTCTTGAATGAAATATGTACACCTATTAAAGACAACTTTTTAATTTGTAAGACATATTTCAATTTTCAATATAATTTTTATATTTTCGGTATGACTTTTTATTTCTAATATATATAATTATATTTTCATTTCATTTCTACGTTTCATTTAATTTTCTTCAAATCCTTCTGAATAGGCTTAATAAAAATTTTGTATACTGTGGAATGGATCTAAAATGATTTGAAAATATGTAGGCCACACTTGTAAATGAAGATATGAAATTTTGAATACTATATTGTTCATATCTTCTTATACGACCATCTAACTTTTAGATATTTTTACTTAACTAATAGTATAACTTTTTATTTATTTTAACTTTATTATGTTTACTCTTCATCACTACTTTTATGTATCACATTGATTTTTTCATTTCAAATAGTTTTACACCAAATTTTTTTCAAAAATTTCATCAAAGTTAAACACACCTTTAAAATACAAAGGTAATAATCTTTTATTAGTGACAAGTAAAATTAAAACAAATTCTTTACTTTCTACACCCTTACTCTTAATTGCTCTATTTTTCATTGTTATTTTTATATTTTGATTACTTTTCCATATTTTTTATATAATTATCTTAAGTTCTGCTTTTATATAACTAGTTTAAATAGAATAGTCCCATGCAACCTTATCCATGTTTTAAATATTATGATAGACGCAAAATTCAATCTATTTATTGTATTTAACATCATTTATTTATTTAAGAAATGAAGTTTTGTCGAAATTAAATATGTGCATGGGCCACGTTTGCACAAAATAAGTCTATTTAAATGCTTCAATTCATTCACACATATATATTAAAATGTAATAATACTTCATAAAATTATTTATCCACGTAGTAGTGATATTTTGTATAGTTTAGATATTGAAAATAGTACTTAAAAATTAATATTTAGTATTAAACCATTTTATTAGATTGATTATACACATTTATAGAAAAGGCCATGTATATTAATACTTAAGGTATGTTTGAAAAGTGATAAATTTTGCGACGTAAAAACTTTTAAAATGAAAGAAGATAATATGATATGATAGCGGTAATGATTAGAAGCATAGAAAATAAAGTTAAAGTAGAGAAGTTAAATGTATTTATAGTTTTGTAGATATTATTGAAAAGTAAGGTAAGAAAAAATAAAATAATAATTAAAAAATAGAATAATTATGAAAAAAAATTCTAAATTGAAAATTTTTAATTTAAAAAGTTCTTAATGTAAAATAACACTCCCAACAAATAAACATATTTTATGATAATATAAATAAGGGACAATTCCTTTTATACCATCAACATTTGCACCTAATTCCTAATATGCCGACAAATGTTTTATAAATTCTCTTGTACTCATAATATTTTATCCTAAATTTCTATTATACTCACATCGTTAATACAACTGATATCTATCTTTTAAAATTTTTCTAATTAGAATAATTCAATCTTAATATGACTCTTAGATTATTTAATATCATATATTAATGATTTACTATCATTAGTTGAGTCACGTTAATGTTAAATTGTCTTAATTAAAAAAATTTGAATAGGTAAAATTATATTTTCAATAAAGTAGATAACGGTTGTATTGACGACATGGATACGAAAGTAATTTAGACTAATTAATCTTTTTAATATTGATGAGATGCACAATCCACTTTTTGCAATTTTCTTATCTTAGGGTATGTTTTGGGAAGTAATAAAACTTGTGGGTGAAAATTTTTTTATATAAAAATTTTTAAATGAAAGAAAATAATGTAATATGATAGAGATAATGATAACAATTAAAGAAAACAAAGTTAAAATATATAAATTAGTTATATAGATAACAGATAGTTGTATAAAAATGATTGAAAATTATAGTAGTTTTATAAAAAGATGAATAAATAATCAAAAAAAATTGTAGATTGTGAAAAGTTTTAGAAAAAATAATTTTTCAGTGACCGTGCTAAGTTGCAATGCATAATCCACCGATTCTACTTCAAGCTCTATTATTCCTATGATTAATTTTGTTTTATTTTTTTGATACTACCTTATTATTCGTATTACTAATTATTGGGCATGGGCAACATGATTGGAATGAGTCACTAATTTATGCTTATCAGTCATTTTCAGATGCGACAGCCAGTGCATGATTGCCCATGGTTCGTGCCCAGTGCTCACTTCAAAATTTCCTTTGATTTTGTCGTGCGCTAATTGCTGAAAACAACCTTGAATTAAAATAAAAATATAAAAAGGGAAGAGCATAGGATGACGACGTGGGATGAAAAAAAAATTAATTTTATTAGGTATTGGGAATGAAAAAGTTGTACGAGAATTATAAAATACTACAAATAAAAAAGTTAGTTGTCGCATTTTAAGAGACTCAATTCTATACTCTCGGGAGCATTGAGCCTCAATACTCCCGGGTGTGTATACCTATTTTTTTAATTTTTTTTGAAGCTTTTTTCATGAAACTGTTAATATAAGTGTATTTTACATTTATATTAATTTTGACCATTGTTGGAGATTTTTAGATTTTTTATGAAATTTAAAAATCAATGGCATTTTAGTAATTTTAACATTTGTATAAAAAAAATTCAAAAAATTTAAAAACTGGGTGTATGCACTTGGAAGTATTGGGGTTCAATGCTCCCGGGAGCATACAACCAGACTCCCTTGTTAAGAATATTTTTCTTTCTTTGAAAATTTGACACGAAAAGCTTAAGACGATAATTTTTTACACCAAAAATTCTTTTAACATAATTTTTTTCAATGGGTTTTGTTTCAACTAGAAATTTTATTTTTAACATTATTTAAATGTTTTTATAAAACTCTTGATCTAGGTGCATTTAACTTAGTATTAAGTTTTATTATTTTTGAAAATTTATATATATTTTTTATTTTTGAAAATAAGGGTGTTTTAGTCATTTAAAAAGTACTAAAACTACTCTATTTTAAAAAATCAAATATATATACATGTTTTCAAAAATAGTAAAATTTAGTTTATAAACAAAATACATTTAGTTAAGAGTTTTATTTAAAAATTTTCAAAACATATTAAAAAGTAAAAATTTTAGCCGAATGCATTGAAATTTCGATGCATCCAGTTGTATTGAAACATTCTGGTATGTAATACCCTTCTGTTAATAGTTTGCATCAACAACAAGTTACTCAGGTGCCTTATTCAGGCCATGCTAATCTAGTAATAGCTTTTTTTTCTACTTAGGGTGATTCTACTCACCTACCAATAATTTTATCTAGTTTTTAAGTTAGTATCTCTACACCGCCTCTTTCGGGAGTCAAACTCATGACCTTTAGGTCTATTGTCAGACTCTGATACTATTGATATGAAAAGTTCAAATAAATAATTTTTTATACCAAAAATACTTTTAATATAATCTTTTTAAGTTATAGGTCAATATTAGAATGGAAAATTTTATCTTATCATCCTCTCATTTCCATCCAATCGAAGTTATAGGTCATGATTTTTTTCCCCCTTTTATCTTGGTGCATGTAAAATTTCCGTCGTATCTGGAGAGGAGGCAATTTTTTGTCAGCTGAGATAATGCATAGTCAAGTAGAATCTTATAAAGGGGCAATGGTCTTTTACGCTGCTAGTACTAGTGCAGGAGAAGAACGTTGGCAGCAAGCTCCACGTTAATTGTGGTGGAGGATGGTTTTATTATTTAAATTTTAAACTGGCCGGATGGTTGCGCCACCAACGATGATGTACGGATGCATGACGTGGTACGAGGTTATTCCCCGCTAGGGTGAAAACTCTCAAATAGCATAACAATGTGTTTTGTGGGGACGCTGATGGTAGGCTGCCGGGTGCAGACAACGCTCAATCCTTTTGGACACATATATTCATTTTTTTATTTTTTTTAAATTTTTTTTTTTACAATATTGTTAATCTATATGTATTTAATATGCGTATAAATTTTTACCAATTTTGAAGTATTTTAGATATTTTTTTATTTTTGAAAATCAGTGGCGTTTTAGGTAATTTAAAATTACCTAAAATTTCACTGATTTTTAAAAATAAAAAATAAATATTTAAAATACTCCAAAAATGGTAAAAATTGATAAAGATGTTAAATACACTTATATTAACAGTTTTATAAAAAAAATTAAAAAAAATTAAAAAATAGGTATATGCGCCCGGGAGTATTGAGCGTTGTATGCTCCCGGGAGCATACGATCAGCGTCCGTTTTGTGCAGAGTTTGTAAGGGTTCGTGGTTTTATGCTCTCGGGTTTATACACCTATTTTTTAATTTTTTTTGAAAATTTTTGTACACAAATGTTAATCTAAGTGTATTTAACGTGTATATAAATTTTTACTATTTTTGAAAATTTGTAGATTTTTTCTGATTTTTAAAAATTAGTGGCATTTTAATAATTTAAATTTACTAAAATGCCACTGAATTTTAAAAATCCAAAAAAATCTATGTAAAAATATCTAAAAATAGTAAAAACTTATATACATTTTAAATATACTTAGATTAATAGTTTCATAAAAAAATTTCAATAAAATAAAAATATATATGCACACGGGAGCATAGAATCAGAATTCTTTTTTTAGCAACATGGAGGTGTAATTTTTCGATAATTTGCATATATACCGACATAATTTCATAATAATTACATATACACTTATACAGTTTCATGAAATACAAGTTACCCCACTTAGTTTAACTAAAATGGCATGCATACGCATATTACCATATTGACAGCTAGCTTGAAACAGAAAGTTAAATATTTATATACCAAAATTACCCTCTGCCTCCTGGCGTCCACCTTCGGGCGGGGCGCTAGTCCGAGTGCATTGAGCCTTAATACACCCGGGTGTACTTCACCCGTTTTTTTATTTTTTATTATTTTTTTTACACAACTGTTAATCTAAGTGTATTTAATATGTGTATAAATTTTTATTATTTTTGGAGATTTTTAGATATTTTTTAAAATTTTTTAAAATCAGTGGCATTTAAAATCCGAAAAAAATATCTAAAAATCTTCAAAAATAGTAAAAATTTATACATATATTAAATACACTTAAATTAACATTTTCATGAAAAAATTTTCAAAATTTTTTTAGAAAAAATGGGTGAAACCAGCGTCCCTCCAGACGACAATGATATAGGCATGGTCTCCTCTGAATGCTTAGAATCTTTTGTTTTTGTTATCGCAGTTGACAACCTCATTGCCCTTTAGATAAAGGGTATGTTTGGTAATAAATAAAATTTTTGATGAAAAGTTTTAGAGAGTAAAAGTTGTCAAATGATATGATATGATAGGGGTAATGATGAGTAGTAAAGAGGATAAAGTTGAAATAGATACGTTAACCGTATGGATAGTTGTGTAAAAATAATTAAAAAGTAGGGTAGTTGTATAGGAAAATGTAAAAAAAATAATTAAAAAATATAATAGTTGTGGAGAGTGAAAAGTTTTAGATTGAAAAGTTTTAACTTAACATTTTCTATCAATTGTCACACACACCCAAAGTTGGAAATCAAGGAGTTAATGCGGAGGAGCGGACGAGGGAGCGGAAGCGCTTAGAGATAGAGCGATAGCACATGAAGGTATTGAGGTTAGAGAAGTGGATGAAAATGAAGAGGACAATATGATCCAATATTCAATCGAAGCCATCATCCGAAGGCATCAATATGAAGAAGCCAACGACATGTTTTATTGGGTCTCTCTCTCTCTCTCTCTCTCTCTCAGAGCTTGGTCTGAGTGGTGTATAATTACAAAAATCTGTATAAAATAGGTAACAAATGCATGTCGAAAGAGAGGAGCTGCGGAGGGATTGAGAAACAAGGGATCTTTAATTGTTGACTGTTGGTTGAAGCGGCATCGCTCGGCGATTTCCTCGAAAATTTCGGCTGCCTATTTCAAATTTTACTGTGAGACCTTGTTGAGCCATGTCGCGTTGTGGCCCATGGGTTTTGAGTGGCTACGTAGTTGAATGAGGAGAAGTAATCTGTCAGTTGAGTTGTGAAGATGGCCGGATTGATTGTGCTAGCGACTTCCATGGTGCTGGAGTTGTAGTTAAAGTGCAAATGGGCTTGGAGTTAGCAGCAACCATGGCTGCTGCTCGAATGGGGAAGATGGAACACCGGTTAACTAGTGCTCCAGTGGTGCATGAGAGTTTGTGCACAACACATTTGGATGCTCCGGCAACATACCAAAGTTTGGGGTAATTTTGGAAAAAAAGATAATTTAACACCTCATTTTGACGCCGGCTTGCATGTTATTTTAGTTAAATTATGTGGAGGATAATATATGCAATTCATAAAAATATATAAGTATATTTGCAAATAATGTCAAACCACGTGAGTATATCACAAATTATCCATAAGTGGTAGCAATGTAGCATTATTCTACCCATCACTTCCCCTAAAAAAAAAACAAAATTCCCTTTTATGATTGCTCTCAAGGACAACTAACGTTCACAAACACACAAATTTCTTTGAAAGAAAATTTAAAAATCGGTTAGGCTGTCAATCTAGAAACGACTTCTTTAATTCGTTTTGTCCGGCTAGGAAGTTTGTAATGAATTATTATTATTTAAACGGATCATGTGCAAAGAAACAGCTGTAGATGAAAGTGACGCATATTAAGCTGAAATCATCCTGGTCGTGGCTCCATCTTGTTGCATGTCGATAGTTAAATTTTAATCCAGTCCTCTTATTTTCTCCAACATTATTTATTGTAGCAGAATATCAAAAATCATTTATATTAAAGTCTTAGATAGGCTATACCTGCTTTAAAATGTCTATATTCATATATAAAATACAACAATGGCTTAGACTAATTTACACAGGCATTAAAGCATTATAATAATTTATAAAACCATTTATACCGTCTTATTGTGTTAATTTACTCTTTTATTGCATTTATAAGATAAGTGTTATGCAAATTTGATTGAGATAAAACTTAATTTCCTAATAAAATAATTTTAAACGTAAAAGGTTAAGAGTCAACCAGATAAATACTTCAAATCAACTTCGAGCACTGCATCTCTAACCCACATGCATATACCCTATGAGCACAATGTTCCACGGAATCTATTGAGTGAGAGGATTTGGTAGGCAGTTAGTTCACTCCAAATATCCAATTACTGCTGCATCTTTTCTTACTCATCTTTGTTATACATTTTTTCATATAAGTATTTTATTTTTCAATCTTTTTTATATTTTTTATATAATGATACTATTTTCAATTATTTCTACACATTCTTCATTACAGCTTCCCTTTATTCCTAATTATTACCGTATCTTATTACATCATTTTTCAATATTTTCTAAAATTTTCTTACAATAACTTATTTTATTACCAAATTACTAGACACAATCTAAAAATTCACAAGGGCTACGAAAACTCACTAATGTCGTAAGGAGAACCCACTCATGGTTGCGATAGCTAGAGGGAAGAGTGATGAAAGTGGAGCACCAATTAGAGGCAATGGTGCCGGCCATCGAGAACCTGTTTCCCCCACCGAATTTGATGTTGCAATGACAGAAGGGCGCCCCAAACCTTGCAACATCTTAATTTTTTTTCTAAAAATTTTCATTTTTTTCAAATGATGAGAGATATAATTTGGGGCTAATCACTTTTAGAATGATTGATACAATAAAATAGAACAATTGTTCGGACCAGATTATTTTAACACCAGTTTGCCGGAGAAGGCCCTAGAGGTAGTTGTGGAAACTGGGTTACTAGGAAGGTCATGAACGGCAGAGTTACACACTTTTTTAGTACTCAATTTAAAGAAGGGTGATCCCATGCGTTTAGCCATGGGACCCCCTAAAAATATATATTTTTTTATAAACATGTAGAGCTAGGTATATTTAATTTATAAACTAATTTTTTACCATTTTTGGATATTTTAAGTATTTTTTATTTTTAAACGCAGGAATATTTTCATAATTTTTTGACTCGAAAATTACGAAAAATGCCACTGTGTTTAAAAATAAAAAATACTTAAAATATCCGAAAATGGTAAAAATTGATTTATAATTAAATAAACCTAGTTCTACGTGTTTATAAAGAAAAACTAAAAATAAAAAATAAAAAAAAGATCCCATGGTCTGCCACATAGGATCAGCCCTCCAATTTAAATTTTCTCTACTAGCTACTATTTAGTATATATTTTTTAATAGAGAGCTATTATTTAGTATTCTAACATGAATGCTGCCCTCCTTTAATAACGTGTCATTGTTTTTTATTCGAAAACAAGTCATCCATAAGTGCAAGATTTTTTTATTTTTTATAAAACGCAAAAATTTATTTCCATGAAATATTGGTTCAAATATTATAAAAGGATTAAATAAAGCAGAGATTCATGGCGGCGCAAGTGATCAAGGCGTGCGGAAAAAATCGAGCTCGAAAATTCACGCCGAAAAATTGGACTGTTTGAACGTCCGTGGCCTTCCTTATGCCACGTGGACACCACTGGCTGGCCACGGAGTACGGCGTTCAAACAGTCCAATTTTTCGGCGTGCATTTTCGAGCTTGATTTTTTCCGCACGCCTTGATCACTTGCGCCGCCATGAATCTTTGTTTTATTTGATCGTTTTATAATTTTTGAACCAATATTTCATGGGTTGCATTTTTTACAAAATAAAAAAATCCTGCACTTATGGATGACTTGTTTTCGAATAAAAGAACAATAACACGTCTCCTCTGCCCACCAATTCCCCCACGCAGCGAAAGTGGTGTACCAAAATTCAACCGGGCGCACATGGAAATCGACAGCGATAGCATATTGACTGACAACTCGTACAATTCCCGCAAATAGCAAATTTCAACGGCCGTCATTTCTGTGAAAAGTTGTTACAAGCGTTGACAACTCTCCCTCATTTCTTTATTTGTAGTGTAGTAGGTCAGAACCGAGCTGCGAGTTGAGCCGTTTTTATAACCAATTCAGGTCCAACTTATTCAATCGATGGTTCAAACCGTATTAACCATTAATGTGATTAGCATAATATGATTAATTTATTTGTAAAATAAGTAAAAATTCAAAAATATATCATAGCAGCTCTGATAAATTATAAAAAAAAAAATAATTATGAGAGTGATGATTGAGACTTGACAAGACGTCTTGACAGGACGTCTGTGAATTTAAGGCTGAAGGCGATGGCGCACCAAACACCAGTCATTGCTTCTTATCAGACCAGTGGACTTTTGGTATGAGGTCGCTGGGAAGCATGAGTGGGAAAAGGTGAGAACACGCCTTTCAAGGCATCTTATTAATTAATTAATTATAATATTTTTATATTTTTATATTTATTTTCTAATCATTTTTTCTATTAATTACTTTTCAACAAACTTATTTATTTTAATTTTACTCTTACCATTTCATGTCAATCACACACTTTTCAAAATATTCTATTTTCTACACCACCAAATATCATATTTCTCGCTACTTTCACCTTTCCAAACTTGCCCTAGCGCTACGTTTGTTATGTGGATTTGGAAAACGTAGGTGGGAAAAGATGAGTGCATGAATTTCAAGGTACTTCATTAATTATTTAATTATTATATTTTATATTTTTATTTTTATATTCCAATTATTTTTCCTATCGATTACTTTTTAATAAACTTATTTATTCTAATTTTACCCTTATCATTTCATATCAATCACACAATTTCTAAAATATTCTATTTTCTACTTCTAATAAATACCACATTTCTCGCAACTTTTACTTTCCCAAACAACCCCTAGGTTCAATCGGTTTTTACGGTTTAATTGTGAGACAGAAATGGTCTAAACAATTTCTTTATAAAACTGATGAACTGTGTGAGTAGGTCGTATTTTTGATGCAGGCAAATATTCTCATAGCTCCTCAAAAGCACCGGTTTACTTGAGATAATGCACAACAAAAAACACTCTCAAATGAATGAAATTCTGAGCATATAGATGGGAATCGAAGGAATTGAAAGGAATATATTTACATGGATCCGGACGAAGGATCCGATGTGGTTTTACTTAAGGAGAGAATGCCATCCTAGTGGAAATGCCTACTGCATTTACAAGAAATTGCTTTCTCTCTTTGGATCCAGTCATTGGTGCTCAATGCACCCGCGTGTACTACACCAATTTTTTAAATTTTTTGAATTTTTTTTAATGAAACTATTAATAGAGTGGTATGATTATATACATAATGATGTATTTTAGCTTAAAATACATCATTCATTCATTTTTACAATTACTTATACTTTTTTATTTTTCTTTATAAATATATTTTAGTAAGTGTATTTAATTTATATATGAAGTCTTTCCATTTTACAATATTTTTACGTATTTATTTTTCTTTTTTAAAAATAATCAATTTTAAGTCCATTTAAATCATTTTGCACCCTTTAAAAAACTTGATTTTTAAAAAATCAAAAATAAATATTTAAAAGTATTATAAAATGGTAAAACTCTGCATATTAATTAAATACACTTATTAAAACATATTTATGAAGAAAATAAAAAATATAAATAATTGTAAAAAGTATATAAATGATGTATTTTAGGCTAAATTACATCATGATGTGTATAATCATGCTCCGTTAATATAAGTGTATTTAATATATGTATCAATTTTTATA
Source organism: Annona cherimola (assembly GCA_030490835.1). Lineage (NCBI taxonomy): Eukaryota > Viridiplantae > Streptophyta > Magnoliopsida > Magnoliales > Annonaceae > Annona > Annona cherimola. The sequence continues at coordinate 116,169,290 of CM059971.1, forward strand.
ATTTCTAGAGATCTTTAGATATTTTTTTCGAATTTCTAAAAATCAGTGACATTTTTAGTAATTTAAAATTACTAAAATAAAAAAATCTAAATTTTTTCAAAAATGGTACAAATTAATACACATTTTAAATACATTCAAATTATCTGTTGTGTGACGAATTTTCAAAAAAATGCGTAGGACTCCTAAGAGCATTAAGGCTCGGTGCTCTTAGATACTGCCAACAGTCTGTTTGGGTAGGCGTAATAAGGGCCGTTGGATTCGTCTGTAGAGTTGATGCTAGAACATTTGCAGTCGTGCCTCTGTTAATGTTGTCACCATTAATTTTCATTTTTACAAAAAAGTCACTCCAAACAAAACCCTACCCATACCGATCTGAATTTTGTTTACTAATGGAAGATCGTCCATCGATGAGTTGCTACTATGATTTTTGCACCATTTGATCAGTGATTGCTATTTGATTTGGACTTCAAATCCATCGGCTTTGGATGGGAGTTAATGAGAATGTGCACAATTGACTTCAATGGGCGATCGACAGTTGGTTGTGGTCAAATTTTTGGTCGTAGGTGACGAGCTGCATATAGGTCTATTAAATTGCTCACTTTTAACGCAAGTATACGTGCCGAATCAAGTAATAAAGAGTAAGTAGAGTATCGTTCTCACGAGGAAATGGTTTAACTAGGATTATTAATCAATTTAGTTACTTTCGGTGAGTAAAGAATTTAGATTTCAAAGTTAAAACTAAAACTATCAATTGCAAAAAGAAAATACAAAAGAGTTTCACAGAATAACTGGAATACTAAAAGGAGTTATCGATTGGGGACGACAGATGGATAGTTCAGAATCCTTGGATCTAAACTATATCACATTGGTTCCTTTTCATTAGATTTCGTAGGGATTAACTAGTCTAAGTTCAATAATCTTTATATATGTCTTTCAACGCATATAAAGCTAATTATACCCTATTCAACTGCTATGTTCTCATGTCATTAAATAAAGTGAAATTGATAGATTCATAACTCGTTTATTGACTACATAGGGTTTAACGGTATATTCCTATCCATTAAACAACTCCCCTTAGCAAAGAGGAAACCTATGCCCTACACATGAATCTAGTAGAGATTTTCCTTTTTCAAGGATTAATCATACAATTAGATCATCTTACAAGGTAGCTAATCTTGTAAAAAACATTAAACATCGCATGCAAGGGTAAATCCACAACGCAAAACTATATAGAAATCAAATATTCATTCCTGAATCTTAAAGAACCAATACAATATAGTTAGATATCAATTCATCTTAACTATCAATCTAAAGGAAGTTTAGCTCAAAGACATGACATAAAAATCCTTTACATCCATTATAAAAGTATCCAAAAAAACAGAAAAAGAAAAATAGAATGATGAAGAGAAAACTAGTTTTCCAGCAGTTTCCACCAACGGGGTTAAATCTTCTCTTCAATCCGCGCTTCAAAATGAGTTCTTTACCTTCTTTGGGTGTCTATTCCGTCAGGGCTCTCCCCCTCGCTCATGACCCCCTAGGTTTCTATTTAAACTGGTTGGTTGCGCAACACACGTGTAGAAACCAGTGCGTACGGATGCGTAGTGGCGCCTAGGCGCCAATCCTCTGTGTGCTGAGTAACTTAGAAACCTTTCTGAATGCCCTAGGAGTTCATGCCTTGGCGCCCCTAGTTGGCGCCTAGGCGCCAACTCTCTGGATGATTTGCGACTTAAAAACTCTTCTGGAACACCTGTATGCTCATGCCATGGCGCCTAGGCGCAAACTCCTTGGAAGCAATTCTATCTTGTGACCTCAAAACTCTTCTGGACTTGTCTGAATGTTGGTGAAGTGGCACCTAAGTGCCCCTAGCTGGCGCTTAGGCGCCAACCCTCTGGAAGCCTTTTGTTGTGTGAGGTGCTGGAGATTTTGGCTAAGGTATGTAGAGTGGCACCTGGGCGCCAACCCCATGCTCCTTCACTTGACTCTGTTCTGCATTAGACTCGCTGATAACTCGTATCATGGCCTATTTCAGACTATTTGTGCATTAGTCCAAGAGATTAGGCATAGTTTGCATCCATTTAGCTTAATTTTCACTCGCTTTGCATTTTAGGAGCATTATGTAGTTTTTATGCATTTTTAGTATAAATTAGGCATTTTTAGTTTATTTATTTAGTTTCATTCATTTTTACAGGAAGGACGGAGAATTACAAGCACGCGAACGAGTCGAATGCAGAATAGAGCCAAGTGAAGGAGCATGGGGTTGGCGCCCAGTGGCGGCCAGGCGCAATTCTACAAGCCTTTGCCAGAATCTCCAACACTTCACACAACACATTACATCCAGAGAGTTGGCGCCTAGGCGCCACTTCATCAACACGCAAGCAAAGTTCTAAAGATTTTTGAAGTCACAAGTCACATTGATTCCAGGGAGTTAGCGCCTAGGTGGCATCCAGGGGCGCCTAAGCGCCATCCAGGGGCGCCTAAGCGCCAAGGCATGAAGTCCGTACGCGTGGGTTTTGCTGCGCAGGCTGTTATGTTTAAATAGAAACCTAGAGTTCCAGAGACCGGGAGAGCAGAGGCATGGAGAGAGCCGCTAGAGCAGCCGCATAGAGAAGGAAAAAGATTTGTTTTCCATCGCAAACAAAAGAGGAGATCCGATCTCGCTGGTGGAAGCTTCCGGGATTTAGTTTTTCTCTTTCTCATTCTCTTTTCATTCTCTTTCCTTTTTTCTGTGCTCTTGGAGATGATTGTAACTTGATTTTGATGAGAATTGAAGTCATGTTAATGGGCTAAACCTTCTTATGGTGGGAGATATGTAGGATTTGAACTCATAGCTTATGATATTTGATTTTCTTATGCTTGAATTGATAATACTATTGTGCTGTGACTTGTGTTACTTGAGATTGCCCTTATATATCATGCTTAATGTGTTTACAAGCTTTGCAACCTTGTGGATTGATCTAATATTCAGATTCATACTTGGAAAAGTGGGATTTGAATGAGATCCATATATAAGGCACATGTATTCTAATTCATGTTGTGTTAGATGTTAATATGAATAGGAATATACCTATTAACCCTGTGTGATCATGATTAGGTTATATGGTTATAACCTTGTTTTACTTGTATGCATGGGAACATAGCACATGACTAAAACTTGGTTAGGTTTGTATGTGTTGGAAGACATATATGAATATGAATGAACTTAGATTAGTAATTTCTGCACAACTAATTTAATTGAAACCAAATAACATAGTTATGATTTAATGAATTCATATTCCCACCTATCTTAATCATCTCAAGGCAATATCAGCAACATCCACACCACTCTGGTCATTTACTGTTTTGCTTAGTTTAGTTTAATTCAATTCTTTGAAACCAAATCTCATTCTTTTTACCAATTCACTTAGACAATTGAGATTTAAGGTGCTAATCTGTTTAACACAATTCTCGTGGGAATGATACTCTACTCACACTTTATTACTTGACATGACACGTATACTCTCGTAAATAGCGAGCAATTTAATAGACATATACGCAGCTCGTCACTCGCCTGCATGCCTGTAATTTGCCCGTCCTTCCTATAAAAAATGAATGAACTAAATAAATGAACTAAAAATGCATAAAAATGTATAATGCTCCTAAAATGCAAAGCGAGTAAAAATTAAACTAAATAGATACAAACTGAGCCTAATCCCTTGGACTAACACGCAAAAATAGTCTAAAATTGGTCATGATAATTTGCATTTTCACGAGTTATCAATAGGCATTCGCAAGAGATGCTGCTTGGTTAGGAAGCTGTGGGAGCTGCTTGATGGGTTCGAAGCTGCATCTGCGTAGGGTTGCTGACTAAGTCTAAGTGTTGAAGAAGGCAAGCCCTACATTTGCCAAGTTGCTAATTTTTAATTGAGGGTGTGCTTGCCGGAATCATGGAAGCTAATTTTGCTAACGGGCTACTAATTCATTAGTAGGATTACTACCGCCATTTGGGATGATGGAGTCGAGCTGCTAGCAAAATTTTGTGTCGTTAAACGTCTGTTTTCTTCTAGTCACATTTTATAACATTTTATGAAATTTATTTTAAATATCTAAACCATTGTTCTCGTTTTAGTTAAAATTTAAAATTATAACATAAAATGTGGTTATTTAATATTTTTAAGAATTCAATTTATTAAATTTAATTATTTTGAATAAATATTATCTTTGTGAATATTATGTTTTGTTGCTATGACTGCAATCTGCTTTATTGCACAGAATAGAAATATAAACTAAAAATTATGTACAAATAATATAAACCTTTATACTAATACAAAGAGCGGCAACGAAAAATTTTACGTGCAATCGAATGCTCATCCGGGCATTGAAAAGAGAATTGACCTGTCATTGATCGTGAGAGAGTTTTGGAAATATACCTTCAAAATATCTGAAAATTTATTTGAGCATATATTTTAGTTTTTTGTAAAATAAGTACTCTAAATTTCAAATATATGCAACACTTTTTATTAGGTTGTGTTTGAAAACTTGATGAAAATTTTTGAAATCGATATAATAATGTGATATGATACTGAGTTGATGAAATAAAATATAAGGAAATCGCATAAAAAGACACGAATAAACGTAGTCAAGATCAGACAGAGTAGGGTGCTCTCTATTTTTTGAAGTACTTCGAAAATATATATTACATGAAATTTATTTTTAATATCTAACCATTGCTTTCATTTTTGTTAAAATTCAAAATTATAATATAAAATGTGATTATTTATATGAAATTTAAGAAATCAAATTTATCAAATTATTTATTTTTAATAGATATTAGTTTCGTGAATATTATGTTATCCTAATTTTTTTGTTACAAGTATATTTTGTGTTTAGTATAATGTATATATTTGATTTGAAAAATAAGCAAATAATATTATAATAATCAGTATGTATGAATTTAAGGGTATAAATTCATTCTTAGATACTAGGTTATAATACAAAAATATACGCGTATCTAATCAATTTGTTTTTATGTGTAGTAATCTTAATAAGAAAATCATGACTAATGAACAGTTCAGACTTTTAATCGCACATCACAAAAAGTCAATTTAAAATGCGTTTCATCCAAGGGAAAGAGCATGGTGCCCTTCAAAATTCAGGTTGGAGGAAAAATATAAAATATGATAGTTACATAAAATAATGTTTGAAAAAGTAAGTAGGGAAGTTTTCTTTCCCCTTTGCCAAACAGTGTGCTGCTTGCTGCCTCACAAAATTCAAACATAGAGTTTATGAGTGTGTTTGAAAAGTAATAAAATTTTTGAATGAAAAATTTTTTAGTGTAAAAGTTTGAAAATAATGTGATATGATAGTGAATAAAAAATAAAAGTAAAATAGATAGGTTAGTTATATTAGTAGTTGTGTAGAAATAATTGAAAAATAGAAAAGTTTTATAGGAAGATGTGAAAATAATTAAAAATTATGATAGCCATGGAGAGTAAAAAGTTTTAGATTGAAAAGTTCTGTACTTATTAAAACACGCCTATTTTGAAAAGTTTTTGAAGTACTAATTTTTGTTGCAAAATTTTAAAACAAATAATTTAAAATGTGGTTTCTTATATTGAGGTGGTATATTTTGTAAAAGTATCATTTAAGTTCTAAGGCTAAGTGCATGCACCCATGTACATTTCACCAAATTTTTAATATTTTTCTCGAATTTTTTTTTATAAAATTGTTAATCTAGGTATATTTAACATGTGTATAATTTTTACCATTTTTTAAGACTTTCAGATATTTATTTTTTATTTTTTAAAATTAGTGATATTTTCGTAATTCATATGTTAAATACACATAGATTAACAATTATATAAAAAAATTTAAAAAAATATAAAAATAATGAGTTGTTGCACTCGAATGCACCGAAGACAAGTACACCCATCACAACTTCAAATACTTCACACAAAAAAGATCACCTTTTCAAAAGAATTCAACTACGTACAGGAGTTATCACAGCTACGGGTGCAACGTGGGTCGGGTTGAGCCCGAACCCGATTTATAACGGTATTAGAACTCGGTTTTCTACAATCCGAATCCGGCGAACCCGATTTATAAATGTGATAGGGTTAAGGTTCAAGTTCTGAGCCCGATTTTATTTTATATTTACTATAAAATATATTTTATATATAATATCTAAATAATATTTCTTTATATTTTTGTATTTTATGTTACTTATATTTATATTTAAATACATGTATGACATATTGTAATTATATTATAAATAAAGTACATTACTTTCATTTTTATTTATCTTTCATTTTTATAATCTTCTTCATTTATCTTTTTTTGTATTAAATTTTTTCTAAAGATATTCTTTATAGATGAATGATCCTATTAGCTTGGTCTAAGTAAATGCCCTACTTAGCCCACTTCCAAAAACTCATTTACAATATTTTTTTTTCTTTATACACTTATTTATTTAATTGTATTTAATGTATAAAACAAGTTTTATAATTTTTGGATAGTGTATATATTTTTTTAGATTTTTAAAGATAAGGATATTTTAAATATATATATACACAGATGTTTAAAAATTTTAAAAAATATATACACATATTCAAAAATGGTAAAACTTGGTTTATATGTTAAATACACTTAGATAAACAAGTATATGAAGAGAAAAAAGTTGTTGTAAATGACTTTTTGAGGTAGGCTAAGCGGGACATTTGCTTAGCCTTGGCTAATAGAATCACTCATCTTCTTTATATTGTTATATTTTTTAAAAATATGTGATTTGACTGTATATTGTTATGTTTACTTATATGATTTGTTATTATTATATATTTATATAAAATTTTAAGTCTATCACTTTTAAATAAAATGTAAATTTAACAACCTAAATTCTAGCCCGAAACCAAACTCGAATTCGATTTCCAAAAATAAGGTTAGAGTTTAGATGTTACACATAAGGTTAGAAATAGGATTAGGATTGATGTTTTATAAATAAGGTTAAAGTTAAGATTGAAGTAAACTCGAGTTGATGAGCCTAGTTGCAGCCCACACCACAGCCCGCTGCCTGTGCTTTTATTATGAGAACTACCCTCAACGACATCCAATTCTCCATCGTTGACGAAGTTGATTTAATAATTTTTTATCCAAGAAAAATGAGAAACATATCTTTCGAAAGAGGGCCTACTGAATTATTTCCTTCTTTTAAGGCCAAGCATCGCCGGGCTTGTTGCAGTAAAGAAGAGAAGAGACGAACTCATCTTTTCTTGCGCAAGGTTCCCCTTGTCTTCCTGTGCTGCCATGTTCACGCTCACGCTCACGCTCTTTGCGGCAGCAGTATTAGGAGGGCTTCTGTCCCTTCTTTTTCTGCTGGATCTAGTGGGTAGAAAAGCTGAGAAACCTACAAAAGCAGAGAGTAAGAGGAGACTGCTACCTCCAGGTCCTCCTGGGTTTCCCATTATTGGGAGCCTGCATATGCTGGGCCAACGGCCTCATGTCGACTTGCATAGATTATCCCAGAAATACGGACCGATCATGCACCTCCGACTAGGCCTTGTTCCAACCATCGTTGTCTCATCCCCCAATGCAGCCATGCTATTTCTCAAGACTCATGATCTGGTTTTCGCGAGTCGCCCGTTCACCCAAGTCGACTTCCACATTTCCTACGAAGGTCGAAGCTTGGCCTCAACCGAATACGGGCCTTACTGGCGAAATGTACGTAAGCTGTGCACGCTCAGGCTGCTTAGCAACCTAAAGATCGAGTCGTTTAGATCCATGAGAAAAGAAGAACTGGGTCTGTTTGTGGAATCCCTCAAGCAGAGTGCCAAGGCCGGAATGGAGGTGGACGTGACTGCCATGGTGGCCGCACTCAGCACAAGCTTGTCGTGTAGGATGGTGCTTGGGAAGAAGTACACGGACGAGGATTTTGACAAGAGGGGTTTCAAAGGAGCCGTAGACGAGCTGAATGAGATCATCGGGACCTTCAACGTAGCTGATTATATTCCCTGTCTGGGCTTCCTTGATCTCCAAGGCCTGCGCCGCCACGTAAAGTCTGTCATGAAGGTTTTCGATGCCTTCTTTGAGAAGATCATCGATGAGCATACCGAAAGCAAAGCTGATGAGAATCGTGAGAGGGACTTCGTGGACTTCATGCTGTCCTTCATGGAATCTGATGAGAACAAGTTTCAATTCGGCCGACCCAATATCAAGGCATTGATGTTGGTAAGAATCGATGTCATGTGGCGTGTAACGTTCAACACCCATTTGGCGACAATTAACTATAAATATGTATTCATGATATATATATATTTATTTATTTTGTAGGATTTGCTCGCGGCTTCAATGGACTCAACTGCCGCCGTGGTGGAGTGGGCATTTGCAGAGCTCCTGAAGCATCCAGAGATAATGAACAAGGCCCAAAAGGAGCTAGAGACTGTTGTGGGCATGGATCGAATGGTGGAGGAATCAGACCTGCAAAACTTGGAGTATGTTGACATGGTTCTCAAAGAAAGCATGAGGATTCACCCAGTTCTCCCGCTGCTCATCCCTCATCAGTCAACGGAAGATTGCAGTGTTGATGGCTACCACATCCCCAAAGGCTCACAGGTGATCGTAAATACTTGGTCTATTGGGCGTGACCCGAATGCGTGGACGGATCCAGAAGAGTTCTACCCAGAAAGGTTCAAGGGCAGTGCCAGCGGTGTCGATGTGACGGGCCATGATTTCCAACTTTTGCCATTTGGCGCAGGTCGAAGAGGTTGCCCTGGTATGCAACTTGGCTACACTGTGGCACGCCTGATTCTGGCGCAGTTGGTGCATTGTTTCGACTGGCAGCTTCCGAACGGCCTGCCTCCTGCTGATATGGACATGAGCGACAGGTTTGGGCTTGTTGTTCCAAAGGCTAGCCACGTGTTATGTATTCCAACTTATCGTCTTCTTTAGATGGTTGTTGGAAATATTCTACTACCCTAGCAAGTTATCTTTCGAGATTAGGCGTGGGCTAGCCATTTAATTATGTGAGTGTGCTGTGATTATCTTGCTTTCAATAATAATGTATTTACGCAAGCCGCAGTTGGATTGTCCTTGTGCTAATCTCCCAAATTTGGTTGGGGAAAAGGAAATTGAAAGTTTCATTTACAGCAAATGGCCCAAAAATGGTAGAAAATCCAAAAAACAATTTTCACTAAAATATCTTTCTTTTAAATCCAAATACACAAAACATTCTTAAGACTAAATTAATGAAAAAATTCATTAAACCACTTTCAAAGGGCATAATTCAAAATCAAATATAATTACTTAATGAAGATTAAAAGATTATGTACGTGCTAAAAATAAAAAAATAAATCTTTTTTAAAGTAAAAATGCTTATTAATGTAATGATATAAATTAAATTTAGTAATATTTTGTTAAGATATCTTTACCTACTTCGTCAACCCAAAAAATTATGAATTTAATTGAAAATTTCACTTTTTATTTTTAAATTAATTGTCTTTTAACATAAATTCCAGATGCATTTATTTAAAAATTAAGTTTAAAATTAAATTTGGTCAATTATCTTTAATATTTCTTTATCAAATAAATGATGAAAAAGAGGGTAATTATTGAAGGAACCTAGTCTAATGCCCCTAGGTGTATAACCTATTTTCATTTTTTATTCTTTATAGAACTATTAATCTATGTGTATTTAACATATAAATTAAATTTACTATTTTTAGAGATTTTTTTGAATTTTTAAGCATATGAGTTTTTTTTAAATACTCTATATTTGCAATTTTAAAAAATATATCAATATACATCTTCAAAAGTGTAAGACTTACTACATGTATTAAACAAACTTAAATTGAAAGTTTTATAAAATAGTAAAAAATGGCAAATATATATTTAGGCTCAATAAATATATATACATGAAAAAATTGAGAAGATATCTAAATGGAAAATAAAAAGCGAAAATTTGAATTACTTTTTATTTATGTCAATTCAAAAGTAAAATATTGACATTTATGCTAATATTTCTGTACAATTTATGTATGCCATTTTAAAACATGGAACATCCATAATGGCACACTGATCTCTTTCTAATAACTAATAATTATTAAATATTCTCTTTATAAGTATGCTCAATATCTAAAGCACACCAAATTAATGAATATAAATTTATTTTTGTTATCCAAAAATACAAATTTAATATAGTATTTACTTAGCTAAATAACCATAAATTTAATATAATATGTGCTGTGATGTGATGTTTTTCTAGCGGAACCTGCATTCAACTTGGCCTGCAGGGCTGCAATTGTTTGCCGAGTGCATTAAATAGGGGTGCCTGGCTCGGATTTCAGTATTGGTGAATGTTTGCAATGCTATACTCCAATGGTTCTCCCGATTTTCTCCTCCACCGGCACCAGTTCCGAATGTTACGCTGCTGCTCCAGTACAGATGACAACACTTCAACCGGTCGAAAATGAGTGACGGCATGCTTGAAATCACTGAGTTTCTCGCAGCGGAAAAACTTGCGTTTAGAAAGTAATGAAATTTTTTACTAAAAGTATTTAATATAAAAACTGATGTAATATAATAAATATAATGATGAAAAGAAAAAGAAAAAGTTAAAATAGATAGATTAGTTGTACAGATAGTTATGTAAAAATTATTGAAAAATAATGTAGTTTTATTGGAAGATATGAATAAATAATTAAAAATAAGATAATTGCATATAACGAAAAAATTTTGATTGAAAAGTTTTTATTTAAAAAGTTTTGAATATAAACAAACACATACAAAAATATTTTAGTTGACATTTTCCGAAATAGAAGCTCTATTAATGGAGTCTCACACTAATGATGGAATTTTTTGCCCACTTATGTTAATTGATTATAACATGAATTATAGTACTTTATATTTTCATATTAAAACTTATTCAAACCAAATAAATAGGTTATGCGCCACTTCAACCTAAAACGTTCATAGATATATTTTCACTTTCCAAATTATTAGCTTAATGATCTATATATTAACTTAATAATTCTTGAATGAAATATGTACACCTATTAAAGAAACCTTTTTAATTTGTAAGACAATTATTTCCATTTTCAATATAATTTTTTATATTTTTGGTATGATTTTTTATTTCTAATATATATCATTATATTTTCATTTCATTTCTACGTTTCATTTAATTTTCTTCAAATCCTTCTGAATAGGCTTAATAAAAATTTTGTTATATTGTGGAATGGATCTAAAATGATTTGAAAATATGTAGGCCACACTTGTAAATGAAGATATGAAATTTTGAAGACTATGTTGTTCATATCTTCTTATACGACCATCTAACTTTTCCATATTTTTACTTAACTAATGGTATAACTTTTTATTTATTTTAACTTTATTATATTTACTCTTCATCACTACCTTTATATATCACATTGATTTTTTCATTTTAAAAAGGTTTACACCAAATTTTTTTCAAAAATTTCATCAAAGTTAAACACACCTTTAAAATAAAAAGGTAATAATATTTGATTAGTGACAAGAAAAAATAAAATAACTTCTTTACTTTCTACACCCTTACTTTTAATTGCTCTATTTTTCATTGTTATTTCTATATTTTGATTACTTTTACATTTTTTTTATATAATTATCTTAAGTTCTGCTTTTATATAACTAGTTTAAATAGAATAGTCCCATGTAACCTCATCCATGTTTTAAATATTATGATAAACGCAAAATTCAATCTATTATTGTATTTAATATCATTTGCTTAGTTAAGAGATGAAGTTTCATCGAAATTAAATATGTGCATGGGCCACATTTGCATAAAATAAGTCTATTTAAATGCTTAGATTCATTCACACATATACATTAAAATGTAATAATACTTCATAAAATCATTTATCCACGTAGTAGTGATATTTTATATAGTTTAGATATTGAAAATACTACTTAAAAATTAATATTTAGTATTAAACCACTTTATTAGATTGATTATACACATTTATTATAGAAAAGGTCATGTGACATGTATATTAATACTTAAGTATGTTTGAGAAGTAGTAAAATTTTTGACGTAAGAACTTTTGAAATAAAAGAAAATAATATGATATGATAGCGGTAATGATGAGAAACAAAGAAAATAAAGTTAAAGTAGAGAGGTTAAATGTATTTATAATTTTGTAGACACGATTGAAAAGTAAGGTAATTGTATAAGAAAAAAATAATAATAATTAAAAAATTGAATAATTATAACAAAAAAGTTCTAAATTGAAAATTTTTAATTAAAAAAGTTCTTAATGAAAAATAACACTCCCAACAAATAAATTTTTTTATGATAATATAAATAAGGGACAATATCTTTTATACCATCAACATTTGCACCTAATTCCTAATATGTCAACACACGTTTTATAAATTTCTCTTATACTCATAATATTTTACCATAAATTCCTATTATACTCATATCGTTAATACAACTGATGTCTATCTTTTAAAATTTTTCTAATTAAAATAATTCTACCTTAATATGACTCTTTGATTATTTAATATCATTAGTTAAGTCACGTTAATGTTAAATTGTCTTAATTAAAAAATTTTGAATCGGTGAAATTATATTTTCAATAAGTAGATAACGGTTGTATTGACGATATGGATATGAAAGTAATTTAGACTAATTAATCTTTTTAATATCGTTGAGATGCACATTCCACTTTTTGCAATTTTCTTATCTTAGGGTATGTTTTGGGAAGTAATAAAATTTGTGGGTGAAAAATTTTTGATATAAAAATTTTTAAATGAAAGAAAATAATGGAATATGATAGAGATAATGATAACAATTAAAGAAAATAAAGTTAAAATATATAAATTAGTTATATACATACTAGTTGGTTTGTGTAAAAATGATTGAAAATTATAGTAGTTTTATAAAAAAAATGAATAAATAATCAAAAATAATTGTAGATTGTGAAAAGTTTTAAAAAAATAATTTTTCAGTGACCGTGCTAAGTTGAAATGCATAATCCACCGATGCTACTTTAAGATCTATTATTCCGATTACTAATTTTTTTTTTTTTTTGATACTACCTTATTATTCGTATTACTAATTTTTGGGCATGGGGCAACATGATTGGAATGAGTCACTAATTTATGCTTATCAGTCATTTTCAGATGTGACAGCCAGTGCATGATTGCCCATGGTTCGTGCCGAGTGCTCACTTCAAAATTTCCTTTGATTTTGTCGTGCACTGATTGCTGAAAACAACCTTGAATTAAAATAAAAATATAAAAAGGGAAGAGCATAGGATGACGACGTGGGACGAAAAAAAAATTAATTTTATTAGGTATTGGGAATGAAAAAGTTGTACGAGAATTATAAAATACTACAAATGAAAAAGTTAGATGTCGCTTGTTAAGAGACCGAATTCTATGTTTTCAGTAGCATTGAGCCTCAATACTTCCGCTTGTATATACCTATTTTTTAAATTTTGTTGAAACTTTTTTCATTAAATTGTTAATATAAGTGTATTTTACATGTATATTAATTTTGACCATTGTTGGAAATTTTTAGACTTTTTATGAAATTAAAAATCAATGACATTTTAGTAATTTTAACATTTGTATAAAAAAAATTCAAAAAATTTAAAAACTGGGTGTATGCACTTGGAAGAATTGGGGTTCAATGCTCTCGGGAGCATACAACCAGACTCCCTTGTTAAGAATTTTTTTTTCTTTGAAAATTTGACACGACAAGCTTACGACAATAATTTTTTACACCAAAAATTCTTTTAACATAATTTTTTTCAATGGGTTTTGTTTCAACTAGAAATTTTATTTTTAACATTATTAAATTTTTTTTATAAAACTCTTGATCTAGGTGCATTTAACATAGCATTAAGTTTTATTATTTTTGAAAATAAGGGTGTTTTAGTCATTTAAAAAGTACTAAAACTATTTTAAAAAATCAAATATATATACATGTTTCGAAAAATAGTAAAATTTAGTTTATAAACAAATATATTTAGTTAAGAGTTTTATAAAAAAAATTCAAAAAATATTAAAAAATAAAAATTGTAGCCGAATGCATTGAAGTTTCATTGTATTTGGTTGTATTGAAACATTCTCGTACATAATACCCTTCTTTTAATAGCTTACGTCAAGAACAAGTTACTAAGGTGCCTTATTCAGGTGATGCTAATATGTTAGTAGCCTTTTTTTTTCCATTTCCAGTGGTTCTACTTACCTATCAATAATTTTATCTTGTTTCGAAGTTAGCGTCTCTACGTCGCTTCTTTCGGGAGTTAAACTCATGTCCTTTAGGTCTATTGGTCTGACTCTGATACTATTGATATGAAAAGTTCAAATAAATTATTTCTTATACCAAAAATACTTATAATATAATCTTTTTAAGTTATAGGTCAATATTAGAATGGAAAATTTTATCTTATCATCGTCTCATTTCCATCCAAAGTTGATTAATATCCTTCAAGTCAGTCATGCAATGACTTTCCCCCCCCTCTTTTTTTGATGATATTACAGCATCTCAAGTGGTAGTACAATTAAGCTCTGAGATATTCTAACAATTGTCTAACTAAGAATCTAATATTTGTAACAATAAATCTTAAACTACTCACTTAGTGGACGCTTCCACAGAAAATTCGTGAAGACTAAACGCCACTACTAAATTCTTCTGAAAATATGTCTGCCAAGCTTCGAACCAAGGACGCCAACATCACTGGGCAAAGTCCTTAACCGCTGTGGCAACTTTTTTTCCGCCTTTTATCTTGGTTCATGTTAAATTTCCGTTGTATCCGGAGAGGAGGCAATTTTTTGTCAGCTGAGATAATGCGTAGTCAAGTAGAATCTTATAAAGGGGTAATGGTCTTTTACGCTGCTAGTACTAGTGCAGGAGACGAACGTTGGCAGCAAGCTCCACGTTAATTATGGTGGAGGATGGTTTTATTATTTAAATTTTAAACTGGCCGGATGGTTGCGCCACCAACGATGATGTATGGATGCATGACGTGGTACGATGTTATTCCTCGCTTGGGTGAAAACTCTCAAATAGCATAACAATGTGTTTTGTGTAGATTTTTTAAGGGAATGTGGTTTTATGCTCCCGGCTGTATACGCCTATTTTTTAAATTTTTTTATATAAATGTTAATTTAAGTATATTTAACATGTATATAAATTTTTACTATTTTTGAAAATTTGTAGATTTTTTTCGCATTTTTAAAAATTAGTGTCATTTTAATAATTTAAATTTACTAAAATGCCACTGAATTTTAAAAATCCAAAAAAATGTATGTAAAAATCTCTAAAAATAGTAAAAACTTATATACATTTTAAATACACTTAGATTAATAATTTCATTAAAAAGTTTCAAAAAAATAAAAAATATATATATGCACACAGGAGCATAGAATCAGAATTCTTTTTTTAGCAACATGGAGGTGTAGATTTTGGATAATTTGCATATATACTAACATAGTTTCATAATAATTACATATACACCTATACACTTTCATGAATTACAAATTATCCCACTTAGTTGAGCTAAAATGGCATGCATACGCGTATTACCATATTGACAGCTAGGTTGAAACAGAAAGTTAAATATTTATATACCGAAATTGCCTTCTGCCTCCTGGCATCCACCTCAATGCATACGGGTGTACTTCACCCATTTTTTAAATTTTTTTAAAATTTTTTTACACAATTGTTAATCTAAGTGTATTTAATATGTGTATAAATTTAGCGTGTGCGCCATCTCCTCCAGCTGCTACTGGGAGGACTCCCTCATCATTCCCTTCATCGCCTTGCCAAGAACTACGGACCCCATTAGCACGTTTGGTCTTCGTTCTTCGGTGGCGGTCGAGGAATTTCTCAAGAGCCACGACCTAATATCGGCCGGCAGGCCCACAACCGATGACTGAAGGGGCATGGCCTTCTCTCCCTGCGCCCCATACTGGCGAAACATGCTCAAGCTTTGCTTGCACTTCGGAGTCGCTCGATAGCGTCTAGGTCGAGTTGTTCAGATCAGAAAGGAGTAAGGACTAGGGAACAAGGCAAGCAAGAGCCGTACCTTTGCGTGAAGTCTCTCGTGGAGACTGCTGCTGCATCTGCACGTGCCGTCGTCGTCAGCCTCAGTGGAACCGTAGCTTCCCTCAATTAACCCAGCATTACGTGCAGGATATTTTCGTGAGAAAGTACACGGAAGAGAATTTGGATAAAAGCGGGGGTTCAAGGGAGCCATCCAGGACTAGGAGCTACTAACAACGGTCTGCGCCTTCAACACCGCAGATTACATTCCCTTTGCAGGAGCACCCGACGTTCAAGGGCTACTCCAACGCATGAAGACCATTAGTATTAAGTGGTGAGAAAATCTCACATTGTTAAGAGGCTTAAAGAGTTTCTGATTTATATGTATGAGAATTGGCTTTTTAACTTGGCTAGTGATTTTAAAATAAAACCAGCCCATTTTCAACATAAATATGTGTCCATGTCTCTAGCCCCATCCATATGCAAGGGAGGGTGTTAAGTGATGATAAGAGTTTTTGATTTTTTCGACCAGTTCATCGGCCCATTTTCGACATCAATATGTGTATCCGCCCATTTTCAACAATTAGTGAGGTGTTCAGTGATTTTTTTCGACCAGGTCATCGACGAGCACTTGGAAGATACGGATCCGGGGCGGCGGTGGTAGGACTTCATGCTGTCATTCATGAAGTGTCCAAACAACGAATTTCAATTCCTCAAACTAACATCAAAGCAATAGTCCTGGTAGTAAAAAGCAATTAAAACCCCAAGTTCATATTTTCATCGGACATATAGACAGACAGACAGATTCGTAGCATGCAATTAAAACCCCGAGTTCACTGACTGGGGGAACTGACAGTGATGTGCTGAGAGGACCCTGGGCGTTCACCGTGGCCTTCCTTATGCTCTACGGGGATAGTTGAGAATACGAAAGTGGAGGCAAATGTGGTATTTAGTGGGAATGAAAAATAAAATATTTTGAAAAATGTGAAATTATACAAAATAATAGGGGTAGAGTTGTAATAAATAAGTTTATTGGAAGGTAGTTGATAAGAAAAATAATTAGAATATAAAGATAAAAATAAAAAAAATATAATAATTAATTATAAAATGATTGATCCCAAAATTCATACCTTAACATTTTACCACCCACGTTTAAAGCGCCGTGTTCCCAAACGTCCTACTCTATACGCCACTGACTGGCCACGGGGTACGGCGTTCAAACAGTCCAATTTTTCGGCGTGAATTTTCGAGCTCGATTTTTTCCGCACGCCTTGATTACTTGCTCTGCCATGAATCTTTGTTTGATTTGATCGTTTTATAATTTTTGAACCAATATTTCATGGAAATAAATTTTTGCATTTTTTACAAAATAAAAAAATCCTGCACTTATGGATGACTTTTTTTTTTTTTTTTTGATGGAAACACTTATGGATGACTTGTTTTCGAATAAAAGAACAATAACGTCTCCTCTGCCCACCAATTCCCCCACGCAGCGAAAGCGGTGTACTAAAATTCAACCGGCCGGCCACGGAAATCGACAGCAACAGCATACTGACGTACTAGGCGACTCTGCTCGTAGGAGGGCTCTCGCAACTAGCAGCAAATTTCAATGGCCTTCATTTCTGCGAAAAGTTGTTACGAGCGTTGAAAACGGGTTTTTTGCATGGTAAACTCTCTAACTTTGGCCAATTGCATTTCAAACTCCGAAATTTGGCCGTTTACATTTTAAACCATGCGAACTTTCTCCTTTTGCATTTTGAACCTCGGGGCGTAATGACGTCGAAAAGCACCGTTAAGATGTGCAAAAATGTCCAAAATAACCTTGCTAAAAATCTAAAACGAAAATGCTCTTGCCGAGTTCTGCTAGTAATGATACTCCTCTGTGCACTTCTTCTTCCTCCATGCATCGAGATTGAAGAAATTCATCTCGAATGCCCACCTGCAAGCCTTGGGATTGAACTTCTCCTTGTTCAAAGGGTGGGAGAAGTTCATGTACTGCGCATATCGATGGAAGAATTCAAAACATGTCCTGACGACCCCATTCACCTTCCCATCCATGTCAATGTTCCACAGCACTGTCAGGTCCCGCTGCACAACCACGTCATCATCCAAGAAAAGGATCTTGTGGAGCTTGGGATACATTGTCGGCAGATAAAACCTCAAATGATTTAGCATCGACAGATACTTGGGGTTCCTGAACTTCATGTTCGTTGTGTCCTTGGTCGCGTTCTCCAGCCTTTTCTCGAAGTAGAATTGTTGCAGCTTCGCCGACTGCAGTTGACAGAGCACCGGCACGTAGGAGGAATTCAGGAACTTGTACTCCTCGACTGCCTTCCCCTCTACGTGCGCCTCGTTGTAATCTCGCATCTTGAACATCACCTGCATCACGCCGAGGTTCATCTTGTTCGTGACGACGTGGAAGACGTGCTTCCAGGGCTCCTTGGCATTCTGCATCGCCGAATTCACGACGACAAAGGCAGCGATCATATTGTCGGAGAAGAAAGCTTGGGGTCCTCCAGCTGGGGTGGCACCGACGATGGGTCCTCGGCGTACTTCTCTAGGTGGGCAATCTGCTCCTCCATGAGGCTCATGGCGAGGCAGTGGATGGATTTAGGGATGGATTTGGTAGCGATTAGGTTGGAGAAAGCGCTCTGCTTCTTGGCCTTGGTCAGGAGCTTGTTCAGGGCAAAGATTGAACCTTTGAGCTTCTAGATGCGGAGCTAATTGTCGAAGGAGCCCCTTGATGTCGGTGACGACCTGGCAGGTGATCTTGATCTGCTCCTTCACCTCCTTCTCGAAGCACCGGAGGGCCGGCTTGTCAATGGAGAGCTCGTCATATGGGGCGTCAATGCCGCTCGCGGCGGCAGATATGGTAGAGGAAGGGCACGAGATGAGATCGGAGAAGGTGTGGGCAAGATCAAAGAGGACACGGAGGTGCTTGGAATTCTCGAGCTTGAGCTTGCGCGCGTAGGAGGCGTATGCGAGGAGGATTTTTTGGTCGTTAGCCTGCTTCAGTACTTGGTCAAGATGAGCCTTCAAGGGGTCAGATTTGAGGGCCAAGTTAGAGCGGTGGGAGTGGGAGGAAATCGGACTGCTGCTATCGGAAGGGCAGGCACCGGAGCGCCCAGGGAGGAGGAAGAGTGTGGAGAAGGCAAGGACTTCGAAGCAAATGCAAAAAGCGGAGATTTGCATGCTTGATAGAAGCAGGGGGTGCACCATTTTTCGCCTTCTCTCTCGCACAGTCTGATGTAACTTGATTAGTTAGAATCTGTCATCGACGACAATCTCCACATTCAAACATCGGCGTTTGGCGATCGGAGCAAAAAACCCATTTCGTTTTAGATTTTTAGCAAGGTTATTTTGGACATTTTTGCGCATCTTAACGGTGCTTTTCGACGTCGTTACACCCCGAGGTTCAAAATGCAAAAGGAGAAAGTTCGCATGGTTTAAAATGCAAATGACCAAATTTCGGGGTTTGAAATGCAATTGGCCAAAGTTAGAGGGTTTACCATGCAAAAAACCCGTTGAAAACTCGGACAGGTATTGTATGCACCCAGGTGCATTGCCTCAGTGCACCTGGGTGTACTACACTTTTTATTTTTTATTTTTTTAAAATTTTTTTCATAAAGCTATTAATCTAGGTGTATTTAACATATATATAAATTTTTACCAATTTTGGAGATTTTTAGATTTTTAAAAATCAGTGACATTTTTAGTAATTTTAAAAATCTAAAAAAATATCTAAAAGTCTTCAAAATTGGTAAAAATTTATACATATATTAAATACACTTAAACTAATCATTGTATAAAAAAATTTTCGAAAAAAATTAAAAAAAATTAGTTGTATACACCTGGGTGCACTGAAACTCAATGCAACCGGGTGCATATGATTGCTGTCCGGAAAACTCTCCCCCTGCGAGTTGAGACGTTTTTATACTCAATTCAAGTCCAACTTATTCAATCGATAGTTCAAACCGTATTAACCCATAATGTGATTAGCATAATATGATTATAATATAATAATTTCATTAGTTTTAAATTTATTTGTAAAATAAGTAAAAATTCAAAAAAATATCATAGCAGCTCTGATAAATTATAAAAAAAATATAATTATGAAAGTGATGATTGAGACTTGACAAGAGCAGAGAAACCTAGTGGGTAGAAAAGCTGAGAAACCTACAAAAGCAGAGAGTAAGAGGAGACTGCTACCTCCAAGTCCTTCTGGGCTTCCCATTATTGGGAGCCTGCATATGCTGGGGCAACGGCCTCATGTCGACTTGCATAGATTATCCCAGAAATACGGACCGATCATGCACCTCCAACTAGGCCTTTTTCCAACCATCGTTGTCTCATCCCCCAATGCAGCCATGCTATTTCTCAAGACTCATGATCTGGTTTTCGCGAGTCGGCCGTTCACCCAGGTCGACTTCCACGTTTCCTACGAAGGTCGAAGCTTGGCCTCAACTGAATACGGGCCTTACTGGCGAAATGTATGTAAGCTGTGCACGCTCAGGCTGCTTAGCAACCTAAAGATCGAGTCGTTTAGATCCATGAGAAAAGAAGAATTGGGTTTGTTTGTGGAATCCCTCAAGCAGAGTGCCAAGGCCGGAATGGAGGTGGACGTGACGGCCATGGTGGCCGCACTTAGCACAAGCTTGTCGTGTAGGATGGTGCTTGGGAAGAAGTACACGGACGAGGATTTCGACAGGAGGGGTTTCAAAGGAGCCGTAGACGAGCTGAATGAGATCATTGGGACCTTCAACGTAGCTGATTATATTCCCTGTCTGGGCTTCCTTGATCTCCAAGGCCTGCGCCGCCACGTAAAGTCTGTCATGAAGGTTTTCGATGCTGATGAGGTATAAAATCACTACAATTATATGGTTAAGTTTGGCTTATGAAATTATATAATTTTACATGTGTAAAAAAAAAATAATAATAAAAAAAAATAAAAAAAATAAAAAAAAATAAAATCCATTAAATATATTTTTAGTTATAATTATGGACGAAAAAACAAATTCTATATCAAATCATCCTTATTGCATTCCTTTGAATATTTTGTATATAAGCATGTTACCTCGTAACCATTTATCAAAGACAAGCCAACTTTTTCCATAAAAAAAAAAAATAATAAAAAAATAAAGGGAGAAGGACACAGATCGGACGGTCGGGATTTCGAGATACAGAGAGGGAAGAGGGATAATGGCGGAAGATGGCAGGGACAGGTGGTGCTGTCCGCCAATGGATCTGTTTCGCTCGGAGCCGATCCAGCTCGTGCAGCTCATCATTCCCATTGAATCCGCCCATCACATCATCTCATACCTTGGGCAGCTTGACCTCCTCCAATTTAAAGATCTGAATTCAGATAAGAGCCCTTTCCAGCGGACGTACGCTACTCAGATTAAAAGATGTGGAGAGATGGCACGCAAGCTTTGATTTTCAGCCTCGCATTGAAAACTAGCTCATCTCCATTTCTCGCCAAGGAACGCAGCAGCTCCAATCTCTTCTTATCACCGTTTTCTCCGGAGGAGATCTGCGCATATCTCGCCGTTTCTGATTCTCGTCTATGGTTAGATCCAGCTCGTTGAGTTGGAGATCGGAGCTGTACGAGCATGGATCAAGCAGATTTTCAACACCCAGCAGCTAGCGGCTCGCTTGAATTCCGCGTCTGCAGCTGGACCAAAGCTCGTCGGTGATCCGCAGCATCTTGCCGGAGCAGCCGCTCGGTGGTGCGGCCGCAAACTCGGATGATTCTGAGTCGGGGACTCGAGAGTTGAATCCACGAGTGTTTAGTTGTGAACTTGAGAGAAACGGACTGCGGCGAAAGTTGGCAGCTTTTGCTGTCGCCGGACTCGTTTCGGAAAGTGCGGCTGCTGGTGCTTGCGGTGGTCTTGCACCGGATGGGTTTCCGTCAGAAACATGGAGCCGCAGCAGCCCATTCTCCTCCGCCTCCGCCTCCGCCTCCGTCTGTCCATCTCAGTGGCTTCTTGGCTCTCCATTTCTCTCCCAAATCCCTTCAAATCCCTGGAAGAAGAAGAGGAGGAGGAGGGAGAAGAAGATAATGAAAAATTTATTAGAATAATTATATTGGTTTAGACGTTTTAACTATAATTATAATAAAAAATTCTCCTTGTAATTATAATGTAATTAAACTATAAAACGTTTATTTTAAAACCTAAATGTTATCTACATTTGTCATAAGAATTGAATCGTTTATATCTACATTAACTTTATTTGCAAATAATTATAAATATATCAACTCTTTGAAAGTATTGCATATATATCAATTAACTATGAGATATATGTCTCATTTTTGTTAAACTTTAGATGGTGATTTCATGTAATCCCATTTATTTTTTTATCTTAATTGTTAATGGTAAATTCATTATATTCATTGTACTCAGAGTTATTTTTAATTAGAAGACTAACTTTTATCAAAACCAAATATATTATAAGTTATATAAATATATTCATATATAAATTATGAATAAATAAGTTATCACATTCAAACGTATATTTTAGATTAGTTAGTATGAGTGCACTAATATTTAAAAAGTTCATTATTTCTTTTAGGAAATTTTAACTTTTATTGGTTTGAAAATAACCGGAATTTCAATTCGAAACCAATGACAACCAGATTTGAATCCAACCCAAACCTGGATTCTAATCCTAAGGTTAGGGTTTGGGTTCATCTAAATCCGGTACAACCCAACTCGAGTTGCACCCCTAATCCTCTCATGGCTATTCCAACTTATTGACCGGCTTCGCTTCAAATAGTTTTTTGTAGTTTTTATACATTTTTAGAAGATATGACATACACATACATTCAATTGATATGATTTTTGGTAGTTAAAGAAAACAAATAATTTTAAATAAAATGAATGGATCGAATTAAATAAAATCAACAAGATAGGGCTTACAATAGACAGGAGTACCGAAGTAAATTGGTACATTCGGATGTATAGAAGTTGAACTAATATATAGAGTGCAGATAGACCATACCATAAATATGGTCTGTTGCAAAATGGGTCATATATTAGAATAATATGATACTTTATACAATCATTTATCCTTATAGAAATCGTACTTTGTATAGTTTAAATATTAAAATAGCATTTAAAAAACTAATATTTATGTTAAACTATTTTATTATGTTGATTTTGCATTATTTTAAGGCGGGGTCATACTCATGTTTAATTTGGATGAAAATAGATGCGCTAATAAAATGAATAATTCTAAATATAATGAGTGAGGTAGATTTTCTATTCGTAATCAAGTCGGCGTACAGTGCATGGATTGCATAATGCAGTCGTATGCATTATATTAATTTCTATATATACATGGAAAATATTCTGGTGCATGTAAATGCACCATAACGTATGGTGCATTCGACTCAAAATGAGTCCTAAATGATCATAAATTATACATCAACTTTACCCATTGTATTTAAAGCTATTTCTTTTATTAGCATATTAATTTTCATCTAAATTATATATGTGTATGGCCCTATCTAAAAATGGTACAAAATCAATATAATAAAATAATTTGCTGTAAATACCAATTTTAAAGTTATTTTTTCAACATGTAAACTATTTAAGATATATTTTATATATTGATAAATGATTGTATAAAGTATTAATACATTTAAATACGTGTAAGGCCCATTTTGAGTCAAATTCACCGTAACTTACAAGACATGTAAGTGCATCAATAACATATATATATAGCTTATCTCAGTATAGTTAACTGTACCATAAATATTGGCGAAAAAAGGCTTTCATATGCGCTTTTTTTATTTGTATTATACATTATAAAATCTGATATTACATATCAAGCTCATTCACTCTTGAAACTACAAGTTCCACCAAATTAGAGGGAAACAACAAGCTCACATCTAAATATTAAGAGAAACCAACTACTCTATCTCATTAAGAGAGACTACAGTTCTCATCTAAAATCGGCTGAAATCCCAACGGGCGGGGATTTGAACCACTCATATATAAACTTTCTTAAATGTTTATATGATGAAAAACAACTTTAAATTATTATTTACATCGAAATATTTTATTATGTTAAATTTCTACCGTTTTTAGATGAAACCTATACACATTATTTGGATGAAATTGGTATGCTAATAAAATAAAACTTTTTTAAATACAATAGATGGAGTAGATCCTCATTTTATGATCATGTGCGGCAATTTTGAGTCAATTATATCATACCCTATGGTACGGTTAATTGTATTTGAATATTTTTCATATATAAATATATACATCAATACTTTTATACTATGTAACCCTTTCTATGTTGATATTTTAATGATTGATGAAAAATCTATTTTATTTATTGTATTTAATATCATTTATAATTTTTTAGAAATCCTTTCACTCGTCTAGTATTATTGTATATGGGCCTCATCTACAAACGTGTAAAATTAATATCATAAAATAATTTAACGTTAAATATCAATTTTTCATAAATTATTATCATATTCTAATTCACGTATGAATTGATCTAACTATATTTCCTAATTTACACATGAGTATACCTATTTTTAAGCGAATGCGACTCATGCATATATTTGATTTGGATGGAACTTGATCTCCTAGATGAACAAATAATGTTAAATACAATCAATGAATTGAATTTTTCATCAAATAAAAAAACTTACAATTTAAAGGGATTATATAAAACGGCTTCTATATAACCTAGTAACATAGTGGCGGGTTCGGTATATATATATATATGTTATGTGCATTTATATGCACCATAATTTATGATGCATTTGACTCAAAATGGGCCCTACATGCGATTAAACGTATTAACATTTTATATAATTATTTATCCATGTATGAATTATATCTTACTTGAAAAAACAACTTCGACGTGACCAGGTTTCATCTTACCCAACTTCTTTGGCCTCGAGCTAATCGTAACATTGATTGGTTTATTTTTCCCTCTGTTCCATATTTCCTGTTCTCTACCATCCTTAGTCTTCCTCATCAACGGAGAAGAGGGAGCTGTGTTGTTTGGATTCTTTGATCAGGAACGGTGGAGAACAGATCAAGTGTTTTGCTAAAGATACTTGCTGGATTTAATGGAGTCGCTCATCTCTGATTTGCAGAGAAGAGATGTTGCAGAAGTTTGATGTCTTGTTGCAGGTAATTGATGAAATTGATTAGGAAAGATAGAGTATTTGCATATGGTGCTCTGACAGTGCACCTGGATCCGGTGGTGTTGAATGCGTTTATTTTAACTATTAGTAACTTAATAATTTATAGAATATTAAATGTTAAAATATCATGCTGAATGTAATTACAATCATTGGCACGATGGGTATAAAATAAATTTCAAGAAAAGCTTATAGGTACAAAAGGAATTATTGAAAATTGAATGGTAAATAAAGAATTTGGTTTAAAATTTGTAGGTACATTATATTATTGGCATGTTTGGCTACACGACAAACTTTTAGATCTAATTTTTTTTATTTTCCTCAATTATCTTACTTTTTAATTACTTCTTCACGTTTTCTTATACAACTACGTTATTTTTGAATCATTTTTATGTAACTACCTGTAAAATTAATCTATATATTTTAACTTTGTTTTCTTTGTTACTTATCATTATTTCTAACATGTTATATTATTTTTTTATATTTTAAATACTTATTATTTAAAAATTTTATTACTTTACAAACACACGTGCGTTAAGGGAGGGAACGCAGGCTCGGATTAGGGACCATTGGCTTCGAAGCGAACATGTGATTCCACCGGATTATGCCCGCGATCTCCACTTCGCTTCAATAATTAGAAGTTCACCGATTCCTACTCAATATTTGTCTAGCCTGTGACATGTTTGCAATAAGAACAATTGCGGGTACAAGTGTTCGTTTTAGTTGCCCGACAATTAATGTTCGCTTACCATGGCTTTTTTTATTACTTGGAATTGCAATCCTGCGATTTATTGATATACATGTGTTTGTTGGTGGTCTCAAACGAAACTGTTTTTTTAGGACTATGTTGTCGTGACAAGATACGAAGTATTAACTTTGTAATTTCCCTTTAATTTGGAAATATTTACATGGTGCAAGGTGTTTATAGAAAATTCTCTTCAAAATTGTGAATATACCTGATTTAAAGTCAATTGTCATGAAGTATAAATAGTAATAAAAACTATTAGGTATATACGGGTATGATTCTATGTAATTTATGTAACGGGGTACAATGAAACGGTTAGAAGTGGTTCTATGTAATATCCTCAATTTTTAAGATTTTAATGTTTAATAGAAAATTCAATTTATTTTATTATATTTAACATTACTTGTTTATTTATAAGACTAAGTTTTATCCAAATTCAATATGCGCATAGGCTGTATTTGCTCAAAAATATGTACATTTATATATAAATTAGGAAAAATACTTAGATACATTTGCATATGTATTGGAATATAGTAATACTTTATAGAATTATTTATCCATCTACTAATAATATTTTTAGATGGTTTAGATATTAAAAATACTACTTAAAATTTAGTATTTAGTATTAAATTATTTTATTTTGTTGATTTTATATACTTGTAAGCGGGGCCCATATACAGCGATATTAGATAAACAAAAGGGCCGGTTTTCATAATAATACAAGTAATTTTAAATATAATAGAAGAAGTAGATTTTTCATCAAACATTCGGATGTTAAAAATAAAATAAATTTTTCATCAAATATCTGAGTATTGAAAATAAAAGTAGTTCCATGGAAAAGAAATTTTCGTAAAAGCATTTCAGTGTATATCCTCGATCAGTTCAGCTACGCGCCACTGGTGCCTACGTTATTACCAAAAACGACAGCGCGCATGTGAATGTGTAGGCCCGTTTTTCCTTTCTTTCTGACGAAAGAGACTTTTTAGATGCTTAGCACCCTAGAATCTAGATAACAGGATGGCAGTATGTATGGGAGCCCGATCGTATGCACCCGGGTGCATTCAGCCTCAGTGCACTCGGGTGCATTGCACCTATTTTTTTTTATTTTTTTTTGAAAATTTTTTCATTAAGATGTTAATATAAGTTTATTTAACATATGTATCAATTTTTACTATTTTTGGAGATTTTTAGATATTTTTTTTAGATTTTTAAAAATCAGTGGCATTTTCCGTAATTTAAAATTACCGAAAATGCCACTGATTTTTAAAAATCTAAAAAAAATATCTAAAAGTATCCAAAAATAGTAAAAATTGATAAATATGTTAAATAAACCTAGATTAACCATTGTATGAAAAAAAATTCAAAAAAAAATAAAAAAAAATAGGTGCAGTGCACCCGGGTGCACTGAGGCTGAATGCACCCGGGTGCATACGATTGGGTTCCGTATGTCGCCCCATGTAATGCAATTCTGGCCTTCTGGGGTGCGCAGCAGCGGCTCCTGAAGCTTGCTTCGTCTCCATCGTGACGGGGCGCAGTTAGTAATAGGTAAAAGTTCTTATACTTAAAGGCACTGCCAAAGGCATTGGCACGGTTTTGAAATCCGCTGGATGCGGGTGCAGTTTCTTCTTGAAAAGTGGGGGTTTTATAATTTTTTTTTTATTAGTATCTATTTTATATTATATTTCAATTTATATTACAATCAAGCGCTAAAATACTTTTTATAAATTTTTCAAAAAAAAAGACAATTATAAGCTTCCAAATATCAACAAGAAATACTACAAGCTCCAAAATACAATAAGGGAGTAATTACAAAAAAATCACTCCCTAATGTGAGCATTATAAAAGTACTTGATTGTAATATTGAATGTCATAATGTGCAGAATAAAGGGGTGTTTTTACTCATAGATAATATTTCATAATAAATATTCAAAACAAATTTCATAATAAATTTAGCTAATTAATTACCTCATATATGTGCTTGTCTTGTCTTCATCAAAGCCGTCACTTCTCCTCAATATACTAAGTCAATGACATGACATCATTATAAACAAAGGATGTAAGTAGGGGTATTAACGGATCGGGTTGAATAGGTTAAAGCTTAATCCTAATCCTAACTCATTTAATATATCTCAACCCTAATCTGTTTATTAAACAATTTAAAAAACTTCAACCCTAACCCATTTACAACTCATTTAACAAACGAGTTAACGGGATGTGTTTGTAACTAATTTTAATGCTAAAAACCTTCAATAAAGTCTGTAAAATTAAATAAATTAAATAACTCGAAGTTAAGATACCTGATTTGCCGAGTCTTCGTGTGCACAACGTCGCAGATCTGAAGGTTGCAAAGTGCCGACGTCTACCGAGTTTTCATGAGTGCGGCGACAAATCGAAGGTCGCAGCAGGTGCCGATTGCCAAATATGACATCCGTTCCTTTGCAGTTTGCAGGCAAGCCCTTCAACGACTCAACGGACCGGAGAGGTACATAATGGCGAGAGGAGAAGGCGAGCTAGCCTTTCTAGTGGCGAGTAAGAGAAGAGAGGAGAAAAGAGAAAGGACGATCAAGAGAGCCAGCGCAGTCTACAAATCGATGACAGGCGAGGAACGATAACCGGAGCGAGTAGGAGAGAAAAGGGAAAAAAGGAGTGGGCAAGGGAGAGTCAAAAGCAATCGGTGCTTTTGTAGAAGGGGGTCCTAGCTCTGAAATATGGTTGTGCATACGACAGCAAATCCAAGGGAACGTTAGATCTCAGTTTTTGGCTGCGACTGGAGAAGTTAACATCATGTGCGGGCGCTGGGTGGGACAGAGTGCCGAGAGTGGGAAGCCGGGGAATCGACTAAATATATATATAATTATAAATAATATATTATAAATGGGTTGGACGGGTTGACGGGTTGCAAAGTCTCAACCTTAATCCGTTTATTTAATTAAATGGTTAAACGTGTTGGCGGATCATAATTCATTTATTCAAAAATCTCAACCAAACCTATTTATTAACGGGTTGGACGAGCGGGTTGATGGGTTGACTATGATCATTAACACCCCTAGATGTAAGCATCTATTCTATTTATTAATTTCCTCGTCATGATAGATATAAATGGATTGGATAAAATAAAACTTGTAGCTATAAAACTACTAGTGAATGTGGGGATATCTAAGATGCTACACTAGCAACTAGGCTGAAAATATATTTATTATTTTTTTAAATTTTTATACAAATATTAATATACGTGTATTTTAAATAAAATTTTTTATCATTTTTGAAAATATTTATATATTTACTTATATTTTAAGCATAGTTTTTTTTAAAAAAAAATTAAACTAAAGTTAGAAGTTATACAAAAGCATTTGCTTGGTTAGTTTCCTCCGGAGTTGTCCTGGATTCGAGAATGAAATTGAAAAATACTATAGAAACTATGAACCGTGATATTGTTTACCTAAGTGCACTGAGTGCACTTAGCTTTAGTATTCTCAGGTGCACCCAAGTGCAAAAATTTATTTTTAAATTTTTTTGAAATTTTTTTATACAATTGTTAATCTATGTGTATTTAACATATGTATCAAGTTTTACCAATTTTGGAGATTTATAGATTTTTTTGAATTTTTAAGAAATGATGCTCCTGTTTTTAATTTTTTTTAAAAAAATCTATACATCTTCAAAAATAATAAAATCTGTTTTTATATCTTAATGCAAATAGATTAACGGTTTTATAAAAAAATTTTAAAAAAATATAAAAATTGAGTTAAATACATTGGGTGTACTGAATTTAAGTTCCCTCTGGTGCATTCAATCATCTTTCTGGAAGCATGGGCTTTTTCATGATTTTCTTGATACAAGTTGAAAAAAAGCTCTAATGTTCTCGGTTGTCCAGATTACTAATTAACTCATAGATAATAATATATCATAATAGATTTAGCGAATTAATAACCTCACATATATGCATGATCTGACGTCGTCATAAACTCTTAGTCTCGTCCGCGATATGGGCCCATGAGAGATATAAATGGATTGGTTGAAATAAAAAGCAGCTAGTGGTGCGAATAAGACTATGCGTTAACCAACCCATTCTCTCGCAGACATAAACAAACCTTCAATTTTACTGGTACTCTAGTCTGCTTCCCAGTTTCCACTGCGGTTAAATATATTTATAGCCATCTGGCCATCGGCGGCCAGCCGCCTAAAGAACTTATTTTTATTTTTTTATTATTTTATTTACAGCTCAACCCTAGTATGGACACCAATAGAGATTAATCACCGCTTCAATAAATTTTAGTGCATGTTATAAATGATATGATATTCTTGGATTGAATCTATATCGTCATTGCCAATACAGTTTTTTTAATTTTCGATATAATTTTACTTATTTTCAATACACATCATTATATTTTCATTTTAAATACAGATCGGATCCAAGGACCTCAATCATTTGGAGCACGCTCTTATTTTCGTAACACGCTCTTATTTTTGGCAATCGAATCTGTTGATATACAAGACTAACAAAATCTGGTGCTTTGATATTCCTAGAATTATTATTGTCATTGGTACCAAAGAATCAAGTGACCCTTTTTTTCAACGTACAATAGTTTCTTGCCCGCTGTCTCCTTCCTACTGTCCTTTCTATTTGGTATTCGGCTTTGATCTTGTGAAAAAAGAAAACAGAAATATGGCCGGTGGGTAAGAAATAAAGGATTCCTTTGCGTGCAGGTCGTCGATCGAGTGTTGAAACTTTGCATGTGTTGTGGTCATCTGGGCAGCGAATATTTGTCCTCTTTAATTTCCACATACGAACGGCAACCATTGCCCAATACGCACGGGGGAAGAACTGAGCCGTTATCCATTCGACGAGTCAGAAGTTGAAATCTTTTCTTTTCTAGAACAGCCATCGATATCATTTGGTCATTCGATGATCTTGATAGCGAGTTCAAATAGTTGTTCTTCAATAATTCATGGGTTCGATAACTATTCACCATCAAATTAATTAACCAACTGGCCCAGGTCCTCGACCTCTGGAAATGAAACTGGAAAACGGTACGGAAAGATGGGTTTTTAGCCAAAGCAGACCCCTAGCGAGATTTTAGAGAAGTACTAATAGTCTCAGCTGTCCATATTAAAAATTTACTTACAGTTAATAGAAAAACTTGGGTTTTCAATCCAACCTCATCGGCCAGTAAGCCTGGCAAGAGTGAAGAAGGATTCCCAATTCTCATTCAATAAAATCACTCCGGTCCTTGCACATGGCTTCAGCATTGAAATCACCCCCGTGTACGCATCGATATGCGGTTCATAGCAAAATCCTCAAGTGTGTGCGCGACGTGACTACTGCTTCAGATTATACGGGAGCATTCACACGTTCTGAATTTCAAACTAACGTATCTTGGTTTTGTGGATCACATTCCAACCAATGTTTTAAAAACCGAACCGGTAACTGAATCGTTTTTTTGTCCGGTTCAGGTCCAACCGGTTCAACCGTGGTTTAAACCGTTTTGAACCGTGACGTCAGCATGACATAATTATGACGTAATAATTATATTTAATTTATTTTAATTATTTTAAAATTAAATTAAATATATAAATTCTATATAATATAAAATTACACTTGGCATCAACAATACATTCAAATACATCAAGCAATTCAAGAAAAAAAAAATAAGAGTACACTAACCTGAAATAGGTGCAATTCTTTAATCTTTTTTTGTTCCTATATGGTTGAACAAGATATCTGCAATGAAATTTCAAATATTAATGGAAGGATAAAAGATATTTAGAAACAATATTTTATCATGCATGCACATCAATGTTGTCAGAACCGAACCGGTGATTGAACCGGTGAAGGAACTGGTCTGGTTCGAACCGGTTCGACCGGTTAATCAAACCGGTTCGAACCGGGTGACGTCAGCATGACATATTTATGACATCATAAATATTTAATTTTTTTAAATTTTAAATAAATATATTCATAAACTTATGTTTTGAACTTTTTATAAATTCTAAATATATATGTTGGATTTTAAGGACCACAATATAAGAACAAAACATGCAGGAAAAAATTAATAGCGAGTTTTAAGAAATGAAGTACATTAACTGACCTGAAAGACTTAAACTTATAATAAACTACGACCGTTGTTGCTTGGTTGTTGGTCCTTGAATTCTTCCTCTTTATCTCGGTACCTTGATGAATTGCTATAAACATACCTGAAAAAATAAGAAATAAAACAGATCAGTAAGTGTTCAAAACTTGTATAATTAAATAACCTATAATAATATGAAAAATAAGAATATCTCTTACGTTTAGCAAAAAATGAAAATTTAGAAGTTTATAAACCATTAAATGCATCATTCTCATCAAACATAAATTTTAAAAGTATATAAATACTTCATTTCAACCAAATATAACATTTTAAAAGTCTAACAATACGTCATTCCCACCAAACATAAAATTTTAAAAGTCTACAAACATAAAATCAATGCTAAGTTGCTAACACCTTTAAAAAGAGTCTCTTATTTTTTCAATATTTATAATCAACCATTGTATATAATTAGAATACAAGAAATCAATGCAAGAGTGCATCAACCATATAGTTATATTTGCAATGTCTAAAACATCATGGATTGTGAAATCTGGTATTTTTAAAATATATTTGGTATTTTATATTTTTATTTTGATTTTTTGTCTTCTAATTTTTTAAAACTAAGAATACAAGTGCCAACCTTTATATTTTTCCACACAGCATCAAATATCCCAAGTATAGTAGTATACTAATAAAAAAATCATCTCAAGTATGACTACAATTTGGACTTATGAAACTCTGGATTATTTCAATTCTAACCCTAAATTTATTTATAAAAGCTAAACCGTAATTCTAATTCTATTTGTAAAATCTAAATTCTGAACTTTTTAGTAAAAATCAGTCTTAAATTAGTTCTGAGTTGAAATTCAGATTAACACTTTACATTTATCCTCTCAAGTCTCAACAATTATTTGCAATTTATTTTTGATCACTTTATAATCACTAATCAGTCTTAAATTAATTATTTGTTAAATGAAGATTAAAGCATTTAAATAATGAAATTACTGTTGTCCGTTTTGCGCTGCTTACTGCTCACCGGAGAGACGGCGACAAGGAGACGGCGACCGGAGCTTCCAGAAGCAGAGACGGCGGGCGGCAGTTTGGGACCGGAGCAATCTGCTAACTGACGAGTCGCCGACGGACTTAGCTGACGGCAGCGCGTCCAGTGCCCGGCGCTGCAGACGTGAACGGCGACGATTATCGGAAGACGATGGCACGCAGGCAAGGGCGAGGCAGCCCGGCGATGAAGACGATGACGGACGTGCGAGTCAGAAGCAGCGCGTGTAGCTCCCGGCGACGAAGACGACTGCTGACGAGGCGGGCAGCGACTGCAGCGGACGGCGACGAGGAACGGCGACGAGGAAGAAAGATTTAAAACCTAGAGTTTCCACTTTCCAGAGAAGAAGTCGGGCGTCGGTAGGCTGCGCTGAATCGGCTGATCGATTCGATCGGTCCGTTTTTTTTATATATATATATTTAATATTACTTTATTATCCGACCGGTCGAACCCGGTCGAACCGGCATGACCGGTTCGACCGGCGGTTTACCGGTTCGGACGGTTTTTCCCTTTCGAACCGAACCGTATAAGTTCGAACCGGATTTCGGACCGGCCGGTCCGGTCCGGTTTTAATAACATTGATGCACATCTTATATTTAAATATTTAAATAATAAGGCATCTAAAATATTGCATGATATTTAAATATTGCATGATATTTGACGCGTCAGAGTTCGTGGGGCCGACCAAAATCCGCCGCCCGTCGGGGCTGGGCGGCTTGGAAGAGCTGCAAACGGCGGCAGGAAAAGCTTCTTCTTCCCCTGCAGCCGCCGGCCCACCTGAGATGATTGCAAAAGCAACGGAGCAGATCAAAGGTCCCCAAATGTACATCGTTGAAGAGATCAATGAGGAATTCCGAGAATCATTGCTGGCTCGTGTGGGCTTGCGAGGAATTATATATCTCAGAACAATCCCACCACGCCCCGAAAACAGGGGGCGGCGGCGGGTGCTGCTGCTCCCGGCGGAGCTGTGGCTGAGACAGAACAAGAGACCCAGTTCTCTTTTGGGATTGAAGGGACAGGAGGGATCAAGCGAGCCATGATGCAAGGGACTCACATGAGCAGCGTCGGGAACGAGATGTTCCACGTCAGAGCCCCTGATCCCGAGCCTCCAATTCCTGAGGAGGAAGAGATTGCAGCGTCTTTGCGTCGGGAGATTGAGGAGGGCTCTCCTGCGAAGGTAGTAGAGGATGGAAGGGCTGACGAGCCAGGCGCTTCAGAGGAGGAGGAAGGTCCTGTATCAGCGGCGCCACCAGCTCAGGATATCATCCGACGCCGTCTTCTTCTACAGTCAAATCCGGCGATGAGGATGAGGCAGAGTAGGTGGAGGTGTAACCGGTGGAGGCCGCTGTAGCTGTTGCCGCCTCGCCGGTGGAAAGATGGGGAAAGGGGTTGCCGGAGATGGGTTCTCAAAACCCTATGCTCCGTGAGACGGTGACAGAGGGGCTGAGCGAACAGGAATCAAAATAGGAGGGCGGGACGAGAGAGATGAGACCTTGCCGGACGTCGATTCTCGCCGGCTGACGGATGGGGAAAGGCCGCCGGCGATGATTGAGCGAGAACGGGAAGAGGGAAGGGAACAGGGCCAGTCGTGGGAGTGCAGGGGCGGGACGGGATGGCAGGCCCCGCGCGATATTTTTATTTTTATTTTTATTTTATTTTATTTTTTTAAGCCTACCAACCGAACCGCGGTTCAACCGGTTTTCACGGTTCGACCGCCCGGTTCACACGGTTTTCTTTAAAATCCAAGAACCGGACCCAAACCGAACCGCTGAACTGCCGGTTCGCGGTTCGACCGGTCGGACCGCCGGTCCGGTCCGGTTTTCAAAACACTGATTCCAACACTAGATAAGAAATTATTGTTAATATTTCAAGATCGATTTAGCCAAATAACCTCACATAAGTGCTTGTCTCATCTTCATCAAAGCTGCGACTTGTCCTCAATATAATAAGTCAATGATCTGACATCCTCATAGAAAACAATGGAAGCATGTGGCTTCAACCATATTTAAATGATAAATGATTATGTTAGTCCGGGCTAAATAAATGTCTCGCGTAGCCCACCTTAAAAATTCTATTTAAAATAACTTTTTTTTTTTACTTTTTTCTTCATACACTTGTTTATCTAAATACGTTTAATATATAAATCAAATTTTGCCACTTTTGGATACGTGTATATATATATATATATTAGATTTTTTAAAATAAGGTCATTTTAAATACATATATACATATAGATATTTAAAAATCTAAAAAAATAGATAAATATATTCAAAAATAGTAAAACTTGGTCTATATGTTAAATACACTTAGATAAACAAGTGCACGAAGAAAAAAATAAAACTAAAATTGTTGTAAATATATTTTTTAAGATGGGTTAAGTGAAATATTTACTTAGTCCGGGCTAAGAGAATCACTCTTCATCTTAAACATGGGCTTTTTCGTGCTTTTCTTAGTGCCCATTTGAGAAATTAAGTGGAAAGGGAGAAGTGAGAAAAATTTAATAATTATGGAAGTGATGTGAATATGTGATACAAAAAAAATAAGGTGAGAATAAATAAATAATTTATATAAAAAAAATTAAAATATTAGAAAAATGAAAAAATAAAATAATCAAAATAGTTAATATATTTTAAATTTATTGAAAAATATATTTCTTCTTATTATTATTTTTTTAACTTCCTATACGGCCCCTTAGTGTCTCACTGGTGCAGGAGCCACAATTCGGAGCCAATAGCCGGCGGCACTTTCTGTGGCTGCAACCTTACTTTCTGTGGCTGCCACCTCCTTAGCATAATAAGTCAATGATATGACATCATCATGAACAATGGGTGCCGCCCGGCTGATTCTTTTAGTGCTATATGCCCCATTTTTTTATTTTTTTAATAAAATTATTAATTTAGATGTATCTAATTTGCAAATCAAGTTTTATCATTTTAAAGATGTATATATATTTTTCCGGTTTTTAAACACAAAAGTACTTTAGTCATTTTTTACCATTAAAAATGACTAAATACCTTTATTTAAAAATTTAAAAAATATATATAAACCTTTTCAAAAATGGTAAAACTTAGAATGTATTTAGCAATTATGAAAACTTTTTGTCGTAAAATTTTTGATTTTTTATATTTACTCAATTTTTTAATTATTTATTTATATATTCTTATATAATACCTTACTTTTCAATCATTTCTTAATTACTATTCGTAAAACTATATTATTTATTTTAACATTATTCTTTTTACTCATTCTCATTGCTCATAATATATCACATCGTTTCTCCAACTTTAAAAAATTTTACACTAAGGATGTGTTTGGCAATAAGCAAAAATGTTAAACTAAAACTTTTCATTTTCTACAAATACCTTATTTTTAATCAATTTTCACATCTTCTTATACATCTACCTTAATTTTTAATCATTCATACACAACTATCCACACAATTAACCTATCTAGTTTAACTTTATTTTTTTTACTCATCATTATTACCCTTATTATATAATTCATATCATACATTTTCTTCTAATTTAAAATTTTTTATACAAAAAAATTTTCATCTAAAAGTTTTATCACTTGTTAAATATATTGTAAAAAATTTTCATTCAAAAGTTTTATCAAATGTCGAACACACCTTTAGTTTATATATAATTAATTATTTATTTATATATATTAGGTCATCTAATATTACAATCTAGTACATATATTACCCTTATAATATGAAGAAAAGTTTTCTTCTAACACCCCAACACTAGGAGGACAAATTTTTTAACCCTTAGAACTAGGGGTAAGGAAGATTCAAAACCACGACTCCCGCGCACATGGCTCGACATAAGTTATCAGTTTTATAAAAATATATATTTTATGTCCTAGGCTCTTTATAATTTCCTCTTTATCATGATGGATATGAATGGATTGAATGAGATAAAAAGTTGCTAGGCAGTAGCTATAAAACTACTCTCATTTCCCTCAAAATTTTCTGATCCACGTCTGCCCTTCGCAGCATAAGATGCCTGCATCATGGATGATCCTTCTCTTGGCAGCAGTGCCCTTTGTCTGTGTCCTCCATTTTCTCGGAAGAAGCAGGAGGAGGAAAGACGACGAAACGCCGTCTCTACCTCCTGGTCCGAAAGGGCTTCCCCTGCTGGGCAACCTCATGCAGCTAGGCGACCTCCCGCACCGAAATCTCCACAAATTAGCCAAGGAATACGGCCCCATCATGTACATGCGGCTAGGCCTAGTTCCGGTCATCGTCATCTCATCTCCTCAGGCAGCCCAGCAGTTCCTCAAGACGTATGATCAAGTCTTCGCCGGCAGGCCACTCTCCGAGTTCGGCCGCTTCGGATCCCACCAACAAAAGGGTGTGGGCTTCACCCAATACGGCTCCTACTGGCGTAAAATGCGAAAGGTATGCAACACGGAGCTGCTGGCGGGCCCCAGAATCGAGTCCTTCAAATCCATGAGAAAAGAAGAAGTGGGTAGGCTTTTGCAGTCGGTCACCAAGGCCGCAGCTACCGGCCTACCCACAGACCTTACCGCCCAAGTTTCTGCTTTCTCTACGGACATGACATGCCGGATGGTGTTTGGGAAGAGGTATATAGACATGCATTCGGACAAGAAATCCTTCAAAGAGGCCCTAGCCGATTTGGTGTACTTGGCGGGGGCTTTCCAGATTCCTGATTACATCCCCCTCGTCGGCCCGCTCGACCTCCAGGGTTACCGTCGTCGCATGAAGAACGTTCGCCGATACGTTGACGGCATCCTCGACAAGATTATCGATGAGCACTTGGAAGACAGTGATGAAAGGCGTCAGAAGGACTTCGTGGACTACATGCTCATGTTCATGAATTCCAGCGACAACGAATTTCAGTTCGATCGGATCAATATCAAAGTATTGATTTTTGTAAGTATTTATTTATAGGTAGTCGTTTCAGCAATAACGTTTTCAAAATGTTTGTTTTGGCCCCATCAAAGACTACTAGCTGTTTTTTTTCTTTTTTTCTACACACGATTTATATTTGGTTGCATTAGATATATTTTGGCTATGTCATGACGCATGTGGCGGCATGGTAACTCATTCAACCAGCATGAGTTCGACAGTTGGTGGTAGCTTCTCCTTGAATTTTCATAGGAGTGTCCACCAAGTAAGAAATTTAAAAATATTAAAAACCTATAAAAAAGATATATTTTGTCTATAATTTAGGATAATTTGCAGATATATATATATATATATTTAGTTGACCATAATTATAATATACCAACATAATTTTCAAAATTACAAATAACTCGGCATAGCTTGACCATAATTGCAGATATACTTGTGTCACTATACACTGTTATGGTGCTATTACTGCACCATTATGGTGTGAGTATATTTTCAAAAACTAATCTACATATTTAATTTTTGATATTGCAATTATCCTCACATAGTTTGTATATCTTTGTAAATATACTCACGCTGTAAGGGTACAATAATAACACTATAACAATATGAGTATGTTTATAATTATGGTCAAACTATGTGGGGTTACTTGCGATTTTTAAAAATTATGTGGGCATGTTTGCAATTACGATCAAACTAAGTGGGTATGTTTGCAAATCATCCTAGAATTAATTATTTAGCTACAAATAATTGACTTTTTTTTAGTGATGACATTTGATTATATATAGCAATTTTCATCAAATGAAAGCAAAAATACACTTAAAGTAACCATTAAATATAACTAGAAATAATAATAAAAATTTTAGCTACAATCAACTTAAGATTTGGTTGCATTTAATCAAATTTGTCATGTCCAAATGTAGTCAAATTAAAATTTTAGCTGCGAAAATTTGGTCACTTGGAAAAAAGAGATCATATGAAATGTAAACAATTCATTTTGTTTGAAATAATAGTTTACTTATTGTAAATAAATTTATAAATTTTTTAAAAAATATATACCTATATTAAACTTGATTTAAAAGTCTCAAAAAGTTTGTATATATTGTTAAATAATTTTAATTTTTATGGTATATTATAAACATTTTAGGGTGAAATTTTTTATTTTCTAATTAAATACACAACGTTTAAATTAAATGATTTAAATTTCATAAAATACATTAGTGGGGCACAAACCTCTATTGAATCCCAACCCCTTGAGGGTTGTGTGAAAGAACTGCATCAGTTAGTATGCAACTTAACCTTGACTTAGTCCAATCCAACCACCAAAACCATAGAAAGTTGAGTTTTTGTTGTTTTGCAAAACCTAAACCTAGAGAAATTCACTGTACAAATAGATTTATAGCTTCAAGCAAATGTGAATATGATTTTACTATTTGTATTTAATATAAAATGTATTATATGCATAAAATTTAGATAATATTTTTTATATTTATGTATTTTATATTATTTATATGTATGTTTGCTTAGTTATTTGTTAGATTAAAATTATATTGTAGGCGAATTATATTATTTTCATTTATACTTATGTATCACTTATTTTTATATTTTTAGTTTCTTTTTTCTACCTTTTTTGAAAAAGATAATTTTTAAAAATATATCATATTAGTGTGCTTTCCTTAAATTTAATTGGGTTACGTGTTATTATTTTCGTTTAAATAATATTCATATGAAAGTTTTACCTTGTTGCCTTTGATTAACAAAAATTTATCAGCACAACTTCCAAATTCTCAAATTCCAACTTGAATTTCATAAAAATCGATTTACATTAATAGAGTTAAGACTTTTGTTCTTCACTGTAAAGTGTCGCAGATGTGGAGCTCTTTTTTACCCTCGCTTTTCATCCCTTTATTAATTGTTGTGACATTTAATTACCTTAATAATTCTATTTTCAGGTTTTATAAAATAAATCACTAGCTTTCCTCATCTTAATTTAAAAAGAGAATAAAAAGCAAGAAATGATGTGATACAGGTAATTATAAAATAAAATAAATAGATTTCGCGTAAGTAAAATTATGTTATAAGATAGTTAAGATATAGTAAAATTATGAAAAGATAGAACTGTTAATTAGTTTAGGTGTCAAAATACATTAAAAAATTGCGCCCTTATATTTGCTCGTTATTCTTTATCTT
This sequence comes from Annona cherimola, assembly GCA_030490835.1. Classification (NCBI taxonomy): domain Eukaryota; kingdom Viridiplantae; phylum Streptophyta; class Magnoliopsida; order Magnoliales; family Annonaceae; genus Annona; species Annona cherimola. The sequence continues at coordinate 116,209,398 of CM059971.1, forward strand.
TCACATAATTTCTTTTCTTTGCATAGAATTATTCCAATTTATTTCCACACGAATTCCTTTTTCTTCCTGCTTAATCCTATATTTTTTTCACCCAAACAGAAATCAGACGAGCCTCGAGTTCCTTTTTAATTTCTTCCTAATTAGTTCTATATTTTTTGACCCAAACAGAAATCAGGCCAGCCTCGAGTTCCTTTTTAATTTCTTCCCAATTAGTTCTATATTTTTTCACCCACACAGAAATCAGACAAGGTTTTTTTTTTTTTTTTTTTTCTGATGAAGGAAATCAGACAAGTCTTGAGTTACGTGTTCAGTTATCACTAAAGTGGTGCAGTGAATCGTAGAGGCGTACGTTAACGAGCTGGCATGTTCAAGTCCAAAACCCTCATCCTATATATTACACCTTTGGATCGATCCAGTTGCCAATTCCAGGAATAATCAATGAGTTACGAGTAGTCGAGAGTCATGGTCGTGCCCTTCCAGTACGTGTTTGTGTTGTGTTTCATAATCAAATGACAAAACCAACGAAACAAAAAGAAAGTCCAGGAAGACTGGTTCGAGTCCAAAGAGGTTAAAGACTGGTAAATTGCCAAATTAATTAATTCCCATCTGCCGTGTGCAGGAAATGCTTGTTGGAGCACTGGACACAACATCAACAACAATCGAGTGGGTGATGTCGGAACTGCTCAAACACCCACGCGTGATAAAGAAGGTCCAGGAAGAGCTGCAGGTGGTGGTTGGCATGGACCGGGCAGTGGAGGAGTCGGACCTGGCCAACTTGGAGTACCTGAACATGGTTGTCAAGGAAACCATGCGGCTTTACCCCGTTGCACCGCTGCTCCTTCCTCACGAGTCCTTGGAAGATTCCACCGTGAATGGCTTCTACATTCCCAAAGAATCCCGAGTACTAATAAACGCATGGGCGATTGGGCGAGACCCCGATGCGTGGCAAAATCCTGATGATTTCTACCCTGAGAGGTTCCTTGGAACCAGCATAGATGTGAAGGGCCACGACTTCCAGCTTATACCATTTGGGTCGGGGCGTAGGGGTTGCCCGGGGCTGCAGCTCGGCTTTACAGTGGTAAGACTGGTAGTAGCCAAGCTCGTGCACTGCTTTGATTGGAGGCTTCCGAATGGGATGTCTGCTGATGATTTGGACATGAATGAGAAGTTCGGCATCGTTACACCAAGGGTCAACAATCTGTGGGCCATTCCAGTCCCCCGGCTTAGGGAAGACATTTGCGTGGCTTACTGCGGGTGAATGTTATTATCGTATCTATCAACTACTAATCAAGGGCGCACAGGCCACTGTATATGCATGAATAATGTAGCTGCATTGATCTTTTGCCTTGGAACGAATCACAGTTATGGCTTGGAGTTCTTTCTTTGAGGATGAGCAACAGTTCAATCACAGTAAACAGAGCAGGTCGGACTAAAGCCCTATTTGCCCCGAAAACAGTACTTTTCAGAACTTAGTAGTTAAGAGCGAACCAAATTAAATTTACTAATCAATAAGATCACAAGATAAATTAATCGAGGTATCAAATCATACCATATACCACTTGTATTTTCCAATCAAAGCAGGTTCAATATCATTGAAGCAGTATGTGATAGAATATGATAATTATTGTACGATGATGGGAAACATTAATTGGCTGAAAGTGACACGAGGGGTAATTAGCAATCCTCTTTATAAAGATATTTTTCTCTTTTGGTTTCTATTACAGCCGGGATAGTAGGAATCAATTCATACTATAGTGGAAAACTGTCATATACAAATAAAAAACTTGCATTATAATTGCATCACTATGATGTCCACACGAAATTAAGAACTTCAAAAATGGGACTTATAGGAAATTAAGATGCAGAATAAGGGCGTATTTGGCATTCAATAAAGGAAACTGATTTTATGCACATTAGTGTACTTAACTGCGGTGCACCCAGGTGCAAATACTCATTTTTTTATTTTTTTTTTAAATTTTTTTTACACAATTGTTAATCTAAGTATATTTAACATGTCTATCAATTTCGACCATTTTTAGAGATTTTTAGATATATATTATAAATTTTTCAAACCAGTGGCTTTTTAGTAGTTAAAATTTACTAAAATGTCACTGATTTTTAAAAATCTAAAATAAATATCTAAATTTTTTTTAGAAAATGGTAAAAATTAATACACATGTTAAATACACTTAAATTAACATTTGTGTACAAATACTTTCAAAAAATATTATTAAAAAATGAGTATTTACACTCGAGTACACTAAAGCTAAATACACCTGGGTGCATAGAATTGAAATCCTTCAATAAAACTTATTCATCAAAAATTTTTTAGGGTGCATTTAGGAAGTGATAAAACTTTTAGATAAAATTTTTTGATTTAAAAGTTTTTTTCATGTGTGATGCAAAGTTTTTGAATTAGTAAATATTAATGTGATATGATATGAGTAATGATAATGAATAAAGAGAATAAAGTTAAAATAGATAAGTTAATTGTATGATTAGTAGTATAAAAATTATTGAAAAGTAGGTAATTATATAGGAATATATGAATAACTAAAAAAAAGTGTAGTATAGAGAATAAAAGTTTTAGTTTGAAAACCTTTTGTTGTATACAAACATGTCCTTAATTTAAATTTTCATTGCCCACAAATATCATATTTTCTAATAATTTCTTCATATCGTGTTATACGACCACCATACTTTTTAATCTTTTCGCCACGTCTATCATATAATTATTTTATACATTTTAACTTTACTTTTCATTATTACTTCTATTATGTCATATTATTTTTTTCATTTTAAAAAATTTTTACGTTAAAAAATTTATAAAAAGACCAAAATATCGAAAATGATAAAATTTCTCTTAATTGAGTCCATTCATTTGGCCACTTAGCATCTCATGACTCAATTCCTACAAATCCTCTACTTAAAACAAAACAACTCTCTTTGAGTGTGGGAGTTTTCTTGAGGATTTAGTAACTTATAACCATAAGAATTACCTTCATCTCTTAAACTCAGGTTTTTAAACACTAAATATTATTATCACTTTAGCTCATTACATAGACGGTAATGATTCTGTTAGTCCTAACTCTCGTAACTAACAATATATCAAAGCAAGAAAAGTTGAGTCAGGCGCGCTTCTGTCGCTATTTATATTTTATAGAGGCGTGGGAGATGTGCACGTGTCATTGGCAAATGGATTATTGGTGACACATGTTACGTATAGAAAATGCGGGCTGCGCGTTTAAGTGTCTTAAATAAAGATGAAAAAGAGACCAAGAAAAAAATTTGGCTTCTTGTTATGGGGTTAAAGAAAATCGTCCTGGTTTCTGTGTTAGATGTAAGTTACGTTTCAATAAAAAAAAATAATCGTAGTAACTCAAGCTTAAGTTGTAAAAACCGACCTTCCGGAATATTTATATTCGCGATGAGTTTTAACTTTTTTATTGTGTATAATCTCATTTGCAGCCATTTTTATATTTAATTATATGCCACAGATCTTATGCATCAACATTACCAATTAAGGGTATGTTTGACATTTGATAAAAATTTTGAAATTTTTTTTTTAATATAAAGAGAAATTAAATGATTTGATATGATAGAGGTAATGATAAAAACTCAAGAAAAATAAAACGAAAATAGAAAAAATAGCTGTATGACTAGTCGGAGAGAAATGAATAAAAATAAAGTAGTTATATAGGAAGATATAAAGAAATAATTAAAAAATAAGATAATTATAAAGAGCAAAAAAATTTATTTTGAAAAATTTTAAATTGACAAATTTTCAGTATTGCCAAATACACCCCAAGTTGATGGGTACCAAATTTTAATAATTACTTTTCGAGTATCTAGATGACCACGGTTTACTTTTTCAACAATTATATATACAGAGGCCTGACAATAAACGAAATATCGTTTATGCTGGAATGATGTGATATGCGCATCCTTTCCGTCCAAATTTCAAAGCGCGTATTAGCCGTTGGATGAGGTTTATCAGCGTAAACGATATAGGCCTCATATATATATATAATATTCAAGTGCAGTACAGTGGTGCTGAAATAGTAGGGGTGCAACTTGGTACCGGGTCAGTCCGAACCCGACCCGACCCGACCCGGTACCAAAACCAAAAATGGGTTTTATTTTTTAGATTTTTTCAAAATAGATCCGGTTTCAACCCGACCCGTAGAAACCCGAAACCAAAACTGGGTTCACACCAACCCGGTACCAAAACCCGACCCGGTCCGAACCCGGTGTATTTTATATAATTTTCTCATAAATTATACATATTTTTTTTGTAATATTAATATATATACATGTTTTAGGCATTACCAACTTTAGTTCAGACAAATCACCTCTTCCTCCATTACCAAAGCATGCTTGAGGTAGCTTAATTTCTAGGATGATTTTTTATGATTATTATCTTCTTATTGTTAACAGTTGTATGCATTTTTTTTGTCTAGGTTGATGCATATTATTTTTAAAGATGTAAATCGAGGAGGAAGAACTTGACATTAGAAATGCAGAAGAAAATCAAGGGAGAAACTACTTGAAAGTCTTTGAATAGTTTTTTAGTTTTTTTAGAAATTTTGGAGACATGAACTCATTTGAATTTTGAATTTGTTTAAAAGTGGATGTAAACTTATTTAAACTTGAGATTTGTTTATATTGTCATTTTAAATTTGGATTGCACTTAAATTAGATTGGAATGTTGAACAATTATGCTTAGTGTATTTAGATTTAGTTGCTTTGAATAACTGTTATATGGATTATGTTTGAATTTGAGTTGACATGATAAATCTATTTCATATTATACTTTCTGTTAGTATGAGAAATCTATTAGTTTAAATTTCAGATTGTAGTATAAATTCGATTCATATTTTAAGTTTATTGGTATGACAAGTGGTCAATTTCTATTTTAGTAATTTGTATGATAAATATTCAGTTTGAATTCAATTTCAGCAATTTGTATGATAATGTTTAGTTTCAACTACAAAGTTGGTATGATATGTTCATTTTCTATTTGCTACACTTGAGTCATTTTCATTAAATAGAAATGACCAACTAGTCATAAAATTAATTAATTTATCATTTATTTGTGTCTATTGGGTGCTAAAAAATTACTTGTAGAGTTCATTCAAAGAATATTGCAGAATTCAGCATAATATTGTAGAATTCTTTGAAAGGATGTTGCGAATTCAGCGTGAGGCTTGACTTCATAAACACAGGTATGTATATTCCAATAATTTTCTTTTATATTACAATTAAATTTGAAAAAAAACAGTTTATTGGTAACCCGAATTCTAACCTGAAACCAAACCAAAACCAATGCGAACCCGACCCGAACCCGGTCCGAACCCGGATTAAATTCTTAGGGTTTGGGTTTGGGTTTACTCCAGCCCGGTTGGCTTAGGGTTTGGGTTTACTCAAACCCGGTATAACCCGACCCGAGTTGCACCCCTATGAAATAGTGTCCCACATGATGATAAAATTAAAATCTACTCCACCCATTATATTTAGAATAATGTATTCTACTACCATATCAATTTTCATCCAAATTGGATATGTGTATAAACCCTATCTGAAAATGGTACAAATTCAATGTAATAAAATAATTTGATCTAAATAACAACTCTAAAGTGATTTTTTCAACATGTAAACCATTTGCTATAAAATTTATAACTGGATAAATGATTGTATAAAATTTTATTATATTTTAACATATGTTAGGCTAAAAAAGGATAAATTTACCATTGTTCCTGAACTCCCTTTCCCTCTCTATATGTAACCTACTTATATAGTTACATAAAATCTATATAACCCATTCAAAATATAAGATTATGATCTTTAATGGAAAATATAATTCATTCATTATATTTAATATTATTTGTTTATCTAGGAGATTAAGTTTCATCTCAATCAAGTATATTTATGAGCCACATTTGTTCAAAAATATATATTCATGTATAAATTATGAAAAACGCTTAGATCTATTTACACATTTATTAAAATATAATAATCTTTATAGAATCATTTATTCACATAAAATGATATTTTGCATGATTTAGATGTTGAAAATACTTCTTTAAAATTTATATTTTAATATTTTTTATAATTTACATATGAATATATAAATGGATATCACTAATGAGAGCAACCATAAGTAAGTGGATATCAAGGCCGCGCTTATTTACAGGAGAAAGTAAACAGAAAATAGATATCAAAGATTTGTTTGTTTAAAGGAAAAATGAAAATAGAAAATATGAATGCAAAGTTAACATCTAATTACTTTATTTTTTTTTCATTTGTACTCTACATTTTAATCATTGTCGCATATAATATCAACAATTTTTTGAAATCATTTTCTACAACTAACTAATGTTTCGGTTTACTGCGTTAAAGTAATGCAAGCTTGTGATTTCATTTCGCTTTCTGCTTCTCCTCTCAACTAAATTCGTAAAATTTCTCTCTTGGCCTGATCCGCCATTATTAGCCGAACCTTTTTTTAACATAAATCATCTGGCGTGACTGCTAGTGAGCTGGATTTTTTTCTGCGTTGTATCCTTATTATTATCAAAAGTCAAGTTAGGCGGAAAGAGAAAAGTCGGATTTCCCTGCATAAAACACATCGAGGCAGAAAAATCCAAAAGCTCGTTGAAATTTCAATCATCTGTGAAGCATGATACAGTGCACCCACGTGCGGTGCACCCATTTATTTTTATTTTTAAATTTTTTTTTATACAACAGTTAATTTAGGTGTATTTAACATATATAACAAATTTTTACCCTTCTTCGATATTTATTTTTGATTTTTTAAAATCAGTGGCATTTTCTTAATTTATTTAAATTACACCATGTCTCCGAAAAAAAACATTTTTTGGCACCACGTCACTATCCAAGCCCATATCCAACTGCCCATTCTAAGAAAATTTCTCTCATATTCATAATATTTATCCTTAATTCTTCCTATACCTACAACATTTCGAAATTTTCTTTTATGCTTATAACATTTTATTTTCAATTCCTATTATACTCATGAAGTTAAAGCAATAATTAACTACCTTATTGAAAAGACAATTTTGACTCTTTAAGTTTTTCTAAATGAAATAATTTGACCTCAGTATGATATTTGAATCACTTCGATGTCACAAATTAAAGGTTTACAAATATCAATTAAGTTATACGAAAGTTGAATTGCTTCAATTAAGAAATTATTGAGGGGCAAGATCATCTTTTCGATGAGTTTGTTAACGATTGTTCGAATTACGTGAGTATGATAGAAATTTAAGGTGAATTGTTATAGTATAAAATGAATTTTTAAAATATTGTCCATATAAGAGAAATTATGAGTAAATATTATGGGTATAAGAAAATTTTTTATCAACTTTTTGTTAAATGATAGTTTCATTGGTGCCTACAAATCTTCTTTTATAGGTACTCATATATATTACATCATTTCAATTGTTATTATAATTAAGCCTTAAAACATTCTTATAATTTTTTAACGAGATCTTTTTCAATGCACTCGGGTACACATAGCTTCAGCGTAACGTGGTGTATTTAATCTATTTTTTAAAAAAAATTCCTAAATATCCTAATGTAGACACTCTTCCCTTAAGCCCAAATAAGTAAAAATAAAATGAAACATGTGTGTAGGCTAAAATCCAAGCCCAACAACAAAACAATTGATAATAGGCCTCAAAACCACAGCTCATTTAGAACGAGTTCAAAACAAAGATGACTAAGCTAGGCCTACCACTAGACGGGCCTACCCAGCCTCGGCCCACAGGAGAAAAGTTCTACCAAGCTACCAGAACGAGCTCTACAACAGCAGCTCATCAGATCCAGCTCACCAGACACAACAAATGGACTTTACAATAGCAGCCCACCAGATCCATCTTTGGCCCACAAAAGCGGGCTCTTCAAACGAACAGTCCATCAGGCCTCAACAACGGCCCACTTGGAGGAATGAGCTCCAACAAGATCCAAGTCCAACTGTCGCGGGCTCCCATCCACAGCCCAGAGCCTACCTAGCCCGCTCCACCATCTATAAATAGGGAGCCAGCCTCCCCCCTCAACACACTTAGAGAGGGCATCCCAAAGGAGAGGACGGGAGTCTGCAGCAAATCTTTGGCGCCCCGGCTCCTCCTCTCCTCTTTCTCTCTCTTTCCCCTTTTCCTTCTCTCCCCCTTTCTTAGATCTTTTTTTGTTTTTCCCCTTTTTCATGCTCGTGTAAACTGTCTCGGGTTAACAGATCTTGTCATATCTGTTTTAATCCGAAGGCCGGAACCCGAACTCTGTATGATTTGTGCCTTTATTCATGGAAAACATGGACTGATCTCCCTTTTAAGATCAGTGGCAACTCCATTTTTTTTATTCTGCGTAAATACTAACGTGTTTGTTTGAGTTAACGCTCCGGTAAGGCGAGCTCGCGGGTTCACAGATTCAAGCATAATACGCTGTCGTTATGCTGCCGAATTCGTGACTTGATTCATGTATAAAAAGTCCCGTCTTAGCTGTTATGCCGCCGAATCCACGGGAGGACACTCATATGCCAAGCTATCTAAAGATCGTCAATCTTAACACGTTTTACTCCATGAAAATACAGGAAAACTGAGCCCACGTTGTTGTCCCGGAGGCATTGAAGAACTAGCTCAAACCTGTCAGCCACAATCCAGATTTCCAAGGCGAGGAAAAACAATTCAAGCCCATCGTAGCGCTCGCGGCGGGTGCTACACCTAACTAATGTAGGCTCCACAAAAATTAAGAGAGAATAACACGAATACTAATACTCTATATGCAAGTGTCCTTAGTTTCGAACCGCGGACACCCAATTGATGGGGCCAGTCTACGTGCCATTGAGGCAAAGCCTCAGTGGCGGCGCCTACAAATCTTAACCGAAGCACGAGCATATCCATCCCCGGCCCCTGCTGAGTCCCTTCAGGATGCTTCCATTGATGGCCCTTCTCTTGGCAGCGTTACTTGGGATGTTCCCCTTTCTTTATCTTCTCTCTCTCATCAGAACTGACACGTCCCTGCCTCCTGGCCCAAAAGGGCTTCCAGTGCTTGGCAGCCTCCTGACTCTAGGTAGCCTGCCGCATCGCACTTTCCACCAATTAGCCCAGCAGTATGGCCCCATCATGTATCTCAAATTAGGCCTTGTTCCCACCATTGTCGTCTCATCCCCTGATGCAGCAGAGCAGTTTCTCAGGATCCACGACCTCGTGTTCGCCAGCAGACCAACCACTGAATTAGGCCGCTTCGTAGACCACGAGCAAAAGGGCGTGAGCTTCACGCAATACGGCTCGTACTGGCGCAACATGAGGAAGTTCTACACCATTGAGCTGCTGAGCAGTCACAGAATCGAATTCTTCAAGTGGTTGAGGAGAGAAGAGCTGGACCTCCTTTTGCAGTCACTAAAAGCTGCTGCGGCCTCCCGGTCGCCAACCAATCTCGCCTTCGCCGTTATGTCCCTCACCACGGACATCACATCCAGGATGGTGTTTGGTAAGAAGTTCGTGGACGTACATTCAGATAAGAAGTCGTTCAAAGAAGCCGTGACGGAGCTGGTTTATTTGGCCGGGGCTTTCAACATAGCCGACTTCATTCCCATTCTCGGCCCGCTCGACCTCCAAGGCTACCGCCGCCGCATGAAGGCCAGTAGTAGATTCTTCGAGACCATCCTTGACAAGATCATCGATGATCACTTGCGATCCGGTGAGTCCAGTCGTCAAAGGGATTTTGTCGATTTCATGTTGGAATTCACGACTTCCAGCGAGAACCACTTCCAATTTGATCGGATGAACATCAGAGTCTTGATGTTGGTGAGTGGATCATAACTTTTATGCTTGCATCCACTCCATTCATTGTGTTTATCTAGAAGATCAAGTTTTATCCCAATCAAATATGTTTATTGGCCACATTTGCTCAAATATATATATATATTCATGTGTAAATTATAAAAAATGCTAAGATCTATTTACACATGTATTAAAATGTAATAATACTTTATAGAATTATTTATTCACATAAAAACGATATTTTTGACGGTTTAATTGTCGAAAATACTACTGTAAAATTAATATTGTAGCATTTTTTTATCATTTACACGTGGATATATATATTTTCTAACAAATGTGGCCTGTAAACATACTTGATCGGGATGAAAATTAATCCCTTACATAAATAAATGATGTTAAATATAATGAACGAATTGAATTTTCCATTAAAGATTAAAATTATAGATTTTAAAGGGGTTACATGGGTCCACTTTTATGTAACCATAGAAGCGGAGCCCGATATATATATATATATATACATACATATACATATACCTGAGTTTTTTCTAAGATTTGTTAAAAGGAGTGTCATAAGGTTTTTCTTTGAGCATATTTTTTATTTTTAATAAATATTTTCTTTGTTGTTCTGGATCAGTTATTTGGTCCGCAAAGTCTAGTAATTCTTCTTGATCTTGTGTTATCATATTTAATTCATATGAATTATCAGTATCAGATTCTAGTTCATCAATCTCCCTTTCTGATTCAGTACTCTCTTCATTTTTTGAGTTGTTAGAATTTAACATAAGTTTCTCTAATTGTTCTTTTAGAGATTCTGTTAAATTTAGTTGGTCTATTTCTAGTTCATTATATATATATATCCTAAGGCATGATCCCATTAGACCCATTTTTTTGAATAAACATGTAAAGTTAGTTATATTTAATCCATAAACCTAGCTTTATTATTTTTGGATATTGTTATATATTTTTTATTTTTAAACACAGTAATATTTTCATATTTTTTGTGTAAAACTCAATTTATAAATTAAATATGCATAACTTTATATATTTATAAAAAATTAAAAATTAAAAAATTAAGTCCCAGCGCTAGACACATGGGGCAACCCATGGGGCCGGCCACATAAGATCACGCCTCCCCAATCTATCCACCATACAAGCATTTCCTTTTTTTCTTCTTCTTTTTTTAATTTCAATTTTTTTCTTTTGCTAACAACGACATTAGCGGCGCACGTGATCCGTTTGAACTCTATCCATTTGAAGCCAACTTTCCAAGTGGGCTGAGACTTGAGAGATGGTTGGGAAAATGGTGTTGATATAACTCAAATTTGAGGTCGAGTTAAGTAATAGGTTCAAACTTCAAAGTTGCCAGTGGATTGGGTTAGAATCAAATCAACTCACTTCTTAATCTAATATCACTTGACTCTGCCCAAAACGTTTTCTAAAGCTCCAAAATCTAAACCAACCCAACCCCACCCCGCCCCGCCCCGCCTCGCCCAACTCTTGAAATTTGCACTTGCAGGTTAAAAAAACAGAAGCAAATTGGTGAAGAATAGGGAGTCAGTGGGCGGGGAGGATCCACGTTTGCCCCCACTCAAATTTTAAAAATATTAGTTTATAAGCATAAAGTGTAATATTTATCTTGGGTTGCCAAAATTAAGGGTATGAATAGGATTGATCTTAGCTCAATCTTGAAGCAAAATAGGGTTGCGTTAGGCCTGTTAGAAAAAAATGAGTTATATAACCCAATTTGAACTGATCGATTTCAAAAATGAGTTGATTGAGGTTTGATGATTGCCACAATTTCATATATTAGTATAAAATACAATAGATTATTAAAAGATAATTATATATTAGCATATAATTAATAAAAATTAACTAGACATTATTGCTTTGAAATAAAATTATTTCGCAATTATATTATTGTATAAGTCATAAATTCGAAAGATAATTAAATATTAGTTACATTATGTTAAATTTATTTCGATGACTTACGATTATTATCTCTATATTTCAATTATTTTTATATCTTTTTATACAACTATTCCATGTATTTTAATTTTATTTTACTTTTAATCATTATTTTTATCCTATCACGTCACTTTTTTTCACTTTTTAAGAAAATTTTACCCATTATATTTTTCATCTCATTTTTATACGAAACGATATGGAGCCTTTTATATATGAGAATTAATTCAATGTACCTCGGTGCAATAAAATTTTAGTGCACTTGGGTGCAAAACTTATTTTTTAATTTTTTAAAGTTTTATAAAATTATTAATCTAGATGTATTTAATTTATAAATCTAGTTTTACCGAGACATATTTTTGATTTTTTTTAAAAAAGGATATTTTCCTATTTTAAAAAAGAAAAATATATAGACGTATCTTCAAAATTTGTAAAACTTAACATAAATGTTAGATATACCTAAATCAATTATTATATAAAAATTTTCAAAAAAATGAATTTTCTAGCTAGATATACTAAAGTTTCAATGCACCGAACCGGCTCTCGTTGTATATATGTGGAAGAATTATATTCGTGCTCTGATTGCCTATCGATTTGACCTTGTGTTAGATCTGACGGAAAACCAACTATATAATTAATTAACGTGCGCGCTCGCTGAATTCCCTGATATATGACAACAATATTGCTGTTGAATGGGTTGAAACGGGCAATTACATAATGCGCTAGAACATGCAATCATGGCTGGGTAATGTGAAATGGTATTCTAAAGGAGGAAAGTATAATTATTATGTACTGCGAAATAAGCTAATGTGTTGAAAATAAGAAATTTTTTTTGGGTAAAGGCGATCTCTCTCCCTCTCTATAGAATAAAATACTACGCCTCTTCCTCTCTCTCTTTATAGTATACAATACTACGATCATAAGATAATATAATTAATGCAGAAAAAGATAATATAATTAATGCAAGATCTGAACTTATTGAGTCTGATAGACGACAAAATTCTGTCCGGTGCGAATTAATTTTTTTTAAAAAAAATGAGCCGGTCCAAGAGAAATATGAGTGGAGCTCTGAATATTATATTTGCGCAAATTAAAATATACATGTAAAGAGACAAATCAACCGATTGGTGTCGCTGTGCTTTTAATTTGTCCAAAACGCAATTTATCCTAATTAACTTCACTGTTAAAGCATGCATCAATCGTTCTAGAAGGAAAAACAATATATTCACAGCTGGGGATGAAAAACTGGGGCAGGTTGGAGCCAGTTAGGGTGTGCACGGATCTTACATTTAAGTTTTTTTGTTTAACTCTATTTTTTATACCAAATCACAGCAAGATCGGTTCTACCTTTACATTTCTTTAATAGATCTTATGATAAACTTTAAGTTGGTATCAAGACAACAAGTCGGGTTAAAAGAAGGAAGGGTCAAAGTGTAATAGTTTTAACAATTTATATATATATATATATAATATAAACTTGCATCTATAATAAATTTAAAGGTTAAATGCTTCAATATTTTACAATTTAGTAGAATAAAACACAATTGCCATAATGAAGCGTTAGTAAATTTTTTAAAATAATTTCATTTACAACTTCTTGATAAATATGTGCATTAACCTTAAAAAAATGACATAGATATATTTTATCAAAAAAAATGACATAGATATAAATTTTGAATTACAATTAAAACTGTTAAATTGAAAAATAATAATATTCATTCTTGAAAGATATAAACAACAAAGATAATATATTTTATTTTATTGATAAATCATGTGAAAAATATAACTTGAACAACACATCCGCAATAAAAAAATAAAATATTATCTATATAAATAAGTTATAAAATCAAACATACATTCACATAAATTATATTCACATTAATAAATCATAAATGTAAAATACATTTATTCAACTGAACCGCATATACAAAAATAAGTCATATAGTTTATAAAAATAATTCACACCTTGTGGGGCGGCACGGGGCGGCAAGCCAAGGCGGATTGGAACATATTTGACTCGTTCAGCTGCCAGAATTGAAGCACAAGTCTTAAATTCTAATTTCCCCCATCTTACTAGATCAAAATCCTTACCCTAGCCCTCTATAAAATTGGGACAAAGTGGATCACGAGTTAATCCCACCTTATTTTCACCCCTATTCATAATAATATTTATGGAAGGTTGGTTTTTTGCAATGAATCGCATATAGCCTTCTATAGGACTTTTTTTTATTACTTATTTATTTTTAAAACTTTTTCATGAACATGTTTTAATAAGTGTATTTAATTCATATACTAAATTTTACCATTTTACAATAGAGGGTGATCTCATGTCTCCGGTCGCATGAGACCCCCCATGTGTCTGGCCATGGGACCCCAAAATTTTTTTTTTATAAACATGTAGAACTAGATATATTTAACCTATAAATCAAGTTTTACCATTTTTGGATGTTTTTAAGTATTTTTATTTTTAAGCACGGTGTTATTTTCATAATTTTCTGACTCAAAAATTATAAATAATGTCGATGTGTTTAAAAATTAAAAAAATACTTGAAAGCATTCAAAAATGGCAAAACTTAGTTTTTAGGTTAAATACACTTAGCTCTATATGTTTATAAAAAAGGAGTCCCACGGCTACACGTATGGTATCACATCTCTTTAAAATATTTTTATATTTTTACGTTGATAAAAAATTATCAATTTCTGAGGTATTTTAAGTCAATTTCACCCCTTAAAAAACTTGATTATTAAAACAAAAAACAAGTGTGTCATAATACTATAAAATATTAAAAATATATGAGTTAAATACACTTATTAAAGCATGCTTATGAAGAATAATTAATTAAAAAATAGCGTATGGTGGGCTGATGTGATCAGCTTTCATATTTAAGAGGGGCTATATTGCACTAGAGTGGGTTTTTTCATCGGTGCGAACAAGTGTGCCGAAATTGCGTGTCGTATACATTAGTTTCACAAAATGACAAATCACTGAAAACATCATGAAATTGGCAGCGCATCTCTTGGATATTTGTATAATATGTTCGTATACATTAGTTTCACAAATCACAATAGGACAAATCACCGCATAATATTTGTATTTCTTCCAATAATGTTTCATGGATGATTGTTGAAATTAAAAGAAATGATATGCTCATGCTGCCCATGTGAGTGAGATGTCAATTAGAATAATTATTTCCCACAACTATTCCGAGTATATTTTTCAATGCACCCGGGTGCACTTAGCTTCTATGCACTGGATGTATTTAACTCATTTTTCTTTATTTTAAAAAAAAAATTATTTAGAAAAGTGATAATTTAGGTGTATTTAATATGTATATCAATTTTTACCAATTTTGGAGATTTTTAAGTATTTTGTTTAGATTTTTTAAAATTAGTTTTGTTAGTAATTTGTGAATTATGAAACTACCATTGATTTCTAAAAATTCAAAAAAATATCTACAAATATTTAAAATCGGCAAAAATTGATATACGTGATAAATAAACCTAGATAACCACTGGTATAAAAAAATTTCAAAAAAATTAAAAAAATCAGTTTTTGCACCCAGATGTACTAGAGTGGTACTCAATATATATTGGGGAAATTAGTTAATTTTTAGAAATACATAAAGAAAGGATGATAAATCAACATTTTGCAATTGAAGAAAGTGGGGTGGAAATCCTTTTATTAAGAATTGCCAGTTGCAGCAAGTAGGAAGTCTGTTATTTCTCTTCTGAATCTCTCCTCTTTTCTTTAGGTGAAAGGATGTAGTTAACGGGGCTTGTTCTTCTTTTGTAAGTGGAGCGTGGTTATATAGAGTACCAATCTAGTGCACTCGGGTGCATTAATTTTCGGCATATTCAAGTGCAAAAATTTATTTTTATATTTTTAAATATTTTTATATAAGTGTTAATCTAATTATATTATATTATCAGACTAAGCAACTTGTGTAAATAACTGCGTGCACCTAATTAAATGTTGATCTCCAAAAAATATTATTTATTAACTTTTATCAAACCTAAACTTTAACCCACAAGAGCTACACAAGTGCTGGCCCAGGGGTAAGCAATGTTGGCAGCGTCATGGGGGACGGGAGTTTGAATCCCATCTCCGCAAGTGGCAGTATTTGGTGTTCCATTTAATAATAGAGACACAAATTAGGACAGTCCACAGACTGTCGTGTGTTAATGATTAGCATGTAAACCAATACCGCAAACTATAGTAGCATGATAGTTCATGCACTGTACTACGTCCCGATAATAAGGAGCATGTGGTCTACATATGTATATCATATGAGACATAATATTTTAAAACCAATCAAAACAAAACTTGAAATGGCAACCTACCAATCACATCAAAATTTTGATCATATAAACTTTCCAACATTTGATTATTTTAAATCCAAATTAATTAAGTTAGATTCTTATGCCATTAGGTTAATTTGAAATTATTTAGTTTTTAAAATAATTTAGTTAACAAGTTAATGAAAATGTGGGTAATCAATCTAAGTAACAAGTCAACAGTTGAAAATAATTAAAATATCCTTGTATTTAAAAATTTAAAAGTATATACAAATCTTCTAAAATAATAAAACTTAATTTATATATTAAATACAATTAAATTAACAGTTTAATAAAAAATAAATAAAATATATTTTTTTCCTATGCTAGCTCAAGCCAACAAGATCAAGATTCTTATATATATGTAGAAGAATTATAATTATGTTCGAATTGATATTATTGTAGGATTTCTCATTTGATCTGATTGATGGAACTAACTTATTTAAGCTCCGATTGGAGTTGAATTATCTACACTTAGGGGTGGAAATTGAGGTGGTTATCATGACCCGAACCATTTTTGACAAGGTAAAAATAATATTTTTTTTACTCGATATAAGGATGAGTCTGAAAATTTGACCCAAATTCAAAAATAAGATTAGAATAGGTTAACCAGGCCATGTGCATTTAATCCATTTTTTTATTTCTTTTGAAATTTTTTATACAATTATTAATTTAAGTGTATTTAACATATATGTCAATTTTTACCATTTTTGGGAATTTGTAGGTATTTTCTAAAATTTTTTGATATTTGTAATAATTTAAAATTACTAAAAAACCACTAATTTTAAAAATCCAAAAAATACCTATAACTCTCCAAAAATAATAAAAATTAGTAAACATATTAAATACACTTAGATTAACAGTTGTGTAAAAAAATTTTCAAAAAAGAATTAAAAATGAGTTATGTACCCGGATGCACCTAAGCTAGGTTCACTCGAAAGCATACGAACCAGATCAGGGTCAACCATGTCCCAACTTAAAGAATCCTAACTCACCCTATATATATTCATTGATTAAAATTTATAAGCTTATATTTAAATCTTATTATCATTTTTTTCTAAAATTCTCATATTTTTTATGATTAAGAATCAATTAATAAGCCACCACGCCTTTAGAATGGTGGTAATCGGGCTGGCCTCACGTGGATGAGCGCTTGGTTTCAAATCTTCACTAGCACATATTTTCAACAGCACCATTCTAGTGGTAGAGTTAACAAAGATGAGTTGATGATACTATGATAGTAGCCTCTCTAGGTGTGTGGGAGTGTTCACCATCTAAATAAATTTAGAAATTATTAGTTGTGAATTTATATATTGTAAGAAATTTGTTAGAATGTCTCAAAGTTTAGTTGAAAAAATATCTCTTGAGATGATTATAAATACTCATAAAAAGGAATCAATTCATAAAAAATATAAGAATTAATAAGAGAAATTTGCATATATATATATATAACTTTTGTATGTAATTGTATATTAAGCTATTTTGTTAAAATTACCATATATTTACTCATGTTTTATTTTATTAATGATGCATTTTTATTAAATTAATAAAATATTAAAGCATACAATATTTATATTTAGCATATAACATAGATATATCTTTATGTTTGATAGATATATTAATTTTTTGATAAAAGATGGGTATGTAAATTCTAAAAAATCATTTTATTTGAACTACAATTTTATTCCATCCACTGTCTTGAACTAATCTGATATTAATCCAAAGTTTGTTTTAAAAGCTACTAAAAAAAGTTAGAGTCAAACCAAACTTATCTTGACACATTATAAAATAAAATTAAATAGAATTTTAAAAAGTAAAATAAGAGTTGCACAAATCTTGTCTCAGTACAATTCTCATTCTTGTCTACATTAGTATTTTTGCACGTAATGATAATAATTAAGTTTCTCACAAAAATAGGAAAAAGTAGGAGCTTATTTTCACCTGCATGAAAACACTTATCTTAATGTATCGTTGTGCTTGATGATTGGTGAATGATTAAATGCACCGGGGGTGCACTTAGCTTTAGTGCACTTGTGTTTATTTAATACCTTTTAAAAAAAAACTCATAAAGATGTTAATCTAAATGTATTTAATATATTTATCATATTTTACCATTTTTGAAAATTTGTTGATTTTTTAAAAATTTTTAATAAACAAGGGCATTTAACTTCAAGTGACTAAAATGACCCTGTTTTTTAAAAATTCAAAAAAATAGGAACAAATTTTCAAAAATGGTTTGATATATATGTTAAATACACTTAGATTAACAGTTGTATAAAAAAGTTAAAAATAAATTTTTGCACTTAAGTACACTGAATCTAAGTGTATCCAATTGCATAGTTTCGGAATCCTGATTCGGAGTTCACGACAATGCCGCTGTTGAATGGGTTGAAACAGGCAATTACGTCCTGCGTAGCTGCGTTTGCCTAGAACATGCCATCACCCTTAAGGTTGCGCTTGTCCATTATCATCCAATTCAAATCCAATGTCGTATTTGTATTTAGAGAATGGATGAGGGGGGTTATTGTCTCTCATTGCAACACAAGAAATTATATTGTGAAAAATATAGTATTGAAAAATGAAAATAACAAAAGTATTTGGTATATATTACCAAATGAAAGACTAATATATATTCCTCTAAAAAATGTAAGACTGCATTAGAAATGAGAAGATTTTTATGGCTAATGGGAATTCTTATCTCATTCCATGAGGGTGGATTATCCTAACCGGGTCATACGGTTAACACAATATCTAGGCTTGTTGGGTCTGATAGGGAACAAAATTTCGTCCGTTGCGAATTAAAAATATATTAAAAAAATAGACGTCCAAGAGAAATATGAGTGGAACTCTTAATATTAAATATGCCCAAATTAAGTTAGAGAAATGATCCCATAAGGTTAACCATACGGGAGCATATGGGACCCCGTATGTATTCTTTTAAATTATACTTATGATCCCTATTTCGATAAATTATATAAATTTAAATTTTTGAGGATAATTCTATGATTTTTTTTTTTCTATGGAACCCCATACATTTTCAATATTTAGATGGTTGATGAAAAACTCACTTTATCTATTTTGTTTAGCATTACTTATATTATCATGAAAACTCTTTTATTTGTCTAATATTTCTATATATGAGCTCTATCTACAAACATGTAAAATCAACTTAATAAAATAATTTAATGCTAATATTAATTTTTAAATAGTATTTTCAACGTCTAAACAGCATAAAATATCATTACTGTATGGATAATGATTCTATAAAATATTACTACATTTTAATACATATGTAAATAGATATAAGTATTTTTCCTAATTTATACATGAATGTACTTATTTTTTAGCAAATGCGGCTTATGATCATATTCGATTTGAATGAAATTGCTTAGTCTCATAACTAAATAAATGATGTTAAATATAATAAATCGATTGTATTTTCCATCAAGAATCAAAATTTTAAAATTTGAGAGATTTTATAAAATTGCTTCTATATAACATGTTTACATAGAAGCAAACTAGTTTAAATTTATATATGTTTTTATTTTTCAAAATTTAACAAATTTTGGACACAAGTTTTTTTGACTTGGAAAAGTAAAAAAAAAAAAATTTGGATTAGCAAAAATTTTTTAATAATTTTTTCTATAGACTTATTTAAATAGGACTCAAAACTATTTTTAAAAAAAATGATTCAAAAGCATATAAATTTTTTAAAAATATAAAGATAGGGGTCCATGCACTTGACCATGTGGATTCACCCAAGCGGTCATAGTACCATACACTAAGGGTGTTAATGGTCATGGTTAACTTATCAACTCGCTCGTCTAACTTGTTTATAAATGGATATGGGTTGAGATTTTTGAATAAATGGGTTATGATTCGCCAACCCGTTTAACCATTTAATTAAATAAATGAATTAGGGTTGAGATTTTATAACTCGTCAACTCGTTTAGTAACTCATTTAACCCATATAACCTGTTCAACCTGTTTAATTCATTCAACCCATTTAACTCGTTTAACTCATTAAAGTTTTATATATATACATGCAAACCTGTTGTTATTTTTCATCTCTAAGTCTTCTCAAGTCACCTAGTTTTTATTTTTCTACAGCTGACCTAATTTCATTTTTCAGTTACTGCTCTATTTACATTTTCTATACACCAAAAACACTCTTTCATCTCTCCTTCTGACATCATTATCTACTAGAGTCTAAGCTTTTAAGTTATTTACTATACAACCCATTAACAACCCACCAATTCGTTTATTAAATGGGTTGTAAATGTGTTAGGGTTAAGGTTTTTTAAATGAGTTAATAAACGGATTAGGGTTGAGATATTTTAAATGAATTAGGATTAGAGTTAGGCTCCAACCCGTCCATCCTGATCCGTTAACACCCCTACCATACCCGGAAAGATACAAACCACCATGTTTGCATCTAGTGCCGTTCAGATATTAATTTGTCCGAAACGCAAAACGTCCAAAAGTCTCGGCCATGGGATGATGCATCAATCGTTCGCTTATTAAAGATAGACAAGCACAATTAGCTCGCTACATCCTTTCAACTAAAGAAAAAAGAAAAGAAGAGATTGAGGAAAGAAATAGCAGATTTCCTACTTTCCGCAGCTCCCAATGATGTCTTCCTGGATCTGGATGACCTTTCTGTGTCTAGCATTCCTTGGGCTTTGGTCCTTCCGCCTCTTGCTTCTAGTGATAAGAAGGAAGAAGAAGGCGAACAATGGTGTAAGTAATCATAGCTTGCCGCCCGGTCCGAGAGGGCTTCCAATTCTAGGAAGCCTCCACACCTTAGGCCACAACCCTCACCGAACGCTGCAAAAATTAGCCAAGGAATATGGCCCAATCATGCACATGCGGCTGGGCAGGGTTCCGACCATCGTCGTCTCTTCTCCTCAAGCCGCTGAGCAGTTCCTCAAGGCGCACGACCTCGCGTTCGCCAGCAGACCTCTCAACGAAGCCGGCCGCTTCATTTTCTTCGGTCGCAAGGGCATGGCGTTCACCCAATACGGGCCATATTGGCGAAACATGCGTAAGCTATGCACAATCGAGTTGCTCAGTAACCTCAAAATCGAGTCCTTCAGGTGGATGAGACAAGATGAGATTGGCCTACTTGTGCGATCCATCAAGGACACAGCCGTGGTTCGTCAGCCCGTCAACCTCACCATCAAGGTCTCAGCCCTAGTCACGGACATGGTGTGCAGGACGGTATTTGGTAGGAAGCACATGGGCGAGAGCTTTAATGAGAGGAGCTTCAAAGAAACACTTGAGGAGATTATGTATCTGGCTGGCGCTTTCAACATAGCTGATTACATTCCTTGCCTGAGCCCACTAGACCTCCAAGGCCTGCGTCATCGCATGAAAGACAATAACAAGTTCTTCGACACATTCTTCGAGAAGATTATCGACGAGCACTTGCAAAATAAAGACGCAAGCTGCCAGAGAAGGGACTTCGTCGACTTCTTGCTGGAATTCATGGCCTCCAGCAAGAACGACTTTGGGTTTGACAGGTCCAGTATTAAAGCTATAATGTTGGTAAGGATATAATTAATCTTCCACTTAATTAGAGAATTTCCTACCCGGTTTAAAGTTTCAATCATAAATACATGTTCTTTCATTTTTGGTTGGAACTCAACAATAAAGTTAAATTTTTGGCCATAAGATTTGAAGAGAATATGGTTGTTGTTGAACTGTTATGTATGCACAAAAGCAACGAAAAGGGAACTGATCGTATGCTCCATTTTCTTTTAGTTTTTTTTTTAAAATGTTTTTACAAGATTGATAATCTAGGTGTATTTAATATGTGTATTAATTTTTATTATTTTTGAAATATTTTAGATGTTTATTTTAGATACAATTACTAAAATGTCACTGATTTTCAAAAATAAAAAATAAATATCTAAAATAGTCCAAAAATAGTAAAAATTAACATGTATGTTAAATACACTTAGATTAACAGTTTTATAAAAAAATTAAAAAAAATTAAAAAATGGGTATATACACCTAGGAGCATTGACCAAAGTCCATAGGGAAAAAGCTAAACAACAATTATTTTACAATAAAATGGTTGTCAATTTTGACCCATTATGTTTAATTTTGTTTTGAACTTTTGACTAGCTAATAATATATAGTTTCTATCTTCTACATGCGTAGTGAACGGACTTCCTTAGAAGGAATTCAACAATTAACACACTACAAAAAATTCCCATTTATGTTGCCACCGTTAGATGTGTTTCGACTATAAATAATTATTTAGCTACAAATAATTAGTTGCCTTTGAACGGTGATACTTGATTAAACATAGGTATTTCTTGCATCGAATGTAATTAAAGTTTAATGTAGCTATTAAATTTCAGTTCCAAATATTAATAACATTTTGGCTATAATTAATTAATATATAAACATCTATATCAAAAAAAAAAACTTAACTACATTTTATGCCAAATGCAGCCAATTTCAAATTTGAATGCAAAAATTAGGCTACAAATAAATTTTTTAGTGTCCTGAGATGATCATCTGAATGATCAACCAATCCCATCCGATTTAATTGATCGTGTAAGCTAGATCTAGATATGTGAATATACATATACATATATATGTATAATATTAACGCTCGGGAATTATACAATCGCTACTTTTTCTTTTCAGGAAATGTTTGTAGCTGCAGTGGATACATCTTCTGTAACAATCGACTGGGCTATGTCCGAGCTCCTCAAGCATCCACGTATAATGAAGAAGGCGCAGGAGGAGTTAGAGACTGTGATCGGTCTGGAGCGGGCGGTGCAGGAGCCGGATCTAGCGAACTTGGAATACTTGAACATGGTAGTGAAGGAAACGCTGAGGCTACATCCTGTCGTCCCACTGCTCCTCCCTCATGAGGCCATCGAGGATTGCATTGTCGACGGCTTTCACATTCCCAAACAGTCCCGAATCATCGTCAACGCATGGGCCATTGGGCGTGACCCCGACGCATGGTCTGAGCCTGATGAATTCAACCCAGAGAGATTCTCTGGGTCGATTGTAGATGTGAGGGGCCATCACTTCCAGCTCATTCCATTTGGGTCTGGGCGCAGAATGTGCCCCGGGATGCAGCAAGGCATCACAGTCGTCCGATTCGTATTGGCCCAGTTACTGCACTGCTTTGATTGGGAGCTTCCCGAAGGTACGACACCTGAAAACATGGACATGTCTGAAAAATTCAGCATCGTCACACTCCGTTCTCACCATCTGCTCGCCATTCCTACCTATCGCCTTGAGAAAAAAGTCTTCAGTTGAGAAAATGGTATAGCCATTGGTCATTTGATTGGCGATTGGAGGACAACACAGTGAAATATATGAATCATGATTAATATTGCGTCAATTAATTATGTACCTAGGCTCTCGATTATAGACATGAGAAGTTATGTAGCCCTATTTAAGTGTAACAATCGCCCTGCGTAATGAAATGAAGCTAAGATAATTATTATAGATATAATCAGCCTCAATGCTTCACCGCCCATGACGAAATATTATTCTCTGGGTTTACTCTCAAGCTTAAAAGAAGGTTTACAAAAACTCTTCTGTCTCGTTAATCAAACAAAAAAAAAAAAAGCTCTTATGTCTCCAGGTTCACATGTTGATGCAGGGTTGAAGACTAGAATTCTTAAAGCAAATTAAAAGTAATAAGTAGAGTAGATAAGTAGTTAAAATGTCGAATTATATAAGAGCTAAGAAATAAGTATTAAGACCAATAAGAAAGAAAAGAATACTCAGGTGGATGGGTTGTAAAATAATAAAATATAAAATTGGAAGTAAAATAATTTGAGATGATCTAAAGATAGAGTTAATAAATAATAAAATAAGAAAGAATAGACTAAGATGTTTTGGGTATGTTAAATGGATACTTGAAATACACCGATTAATAGAATTAATTTTATTAAAATAGAAGGTGATAAAAAATGAATAAAATTAATTAAATAAGATATAAAAAATAAAAAGATTAAAAATTAGTTTTTAATCATAAAAATGGCACAATAAAATCGACACGGCTAACCCTGATTAATTAAGACCTAAATCATTAGGATGATGATGAGATGACTTTTACACGTCACGAAATAAACCATAAACCAATAAAAGAGGTATGTAAGCTCTCTTTTAAAAATGAATCCACTTCAATTCCATGACTACTTAATATTTTGGATGTCTCGATGATTAAATCCGTCGTCTTATATGGCCAAGAAGCGCACATGCACCCAGTTTGTCAATTACTCGGTCTGAATTCAAATGTTTAGGTGGCAGGTCGCAATCACGTTCACAAGTTGGGCAGGTTCGTTGCGTTATTGGATTTTAAATAATCGTCATTTTAATCCACCAAAAGTCACGCTGCAACAATTGCCCACAAATGCACCCAGTTATTTTGTTATATATGTATGTTTGTATGTAGGGTAATGATATATGCTATACATACGATAAGTAACAAATTGCAACAACAGTCCACTAATACAGCCAAAGTGTGTTTAATTCATATACCGAATTTTATTATTTTTAAAATTTTATATATTTTTATAAAATTTTTAAAAATAAAAAGTTTTACATATTTTACACTCCCTTTGATTTAAAAATTTGTAAAAAATATATTATAAAATTAGTAAATTTTGGCATAAAAACTAAATATACTTTTTTATTATATTGAATTGCAATTAATGGAAAATCACACCCTTTCACACTCACAGCTAGGATGAGCACTCAAGCACTGCATGTAATATCACTGAGTTGTACCCAAATTAATTAACATGAATTAAATATATTTGGGCCTATGTAAAGATGAAGAAAAAAAAAAAAAAACAACTCAAAAACATGAATACACAGAGTTGTTACTTAGCTATGTTTATCACGTAATATATATGTATGACTTTGGAAAAATTTTTAGGGGGTGTGATTTTAAACACCATGGTGCGCTTAGCTTTGGTGTGCTTGGGTGCGCATTGGTAAAAATATCTATTTTTCTTTATTTTTTTTTGAAAATTTTCTTACAGAACTGTTAATCTAAATATATTAGCATATTTATCAATTTTTACAATTTTTGAATATTCTAAAATATTTTTTGAATTTTTTGAAATCAGTGGCATTTTCGTAATTTATAATCACTAAAAATGCCATTAATTTTTAAAAATTCAAAAAAAATAAAAATGTCTAAAAATAGTAAAAAACGATACACATGTTAAATATACTTAGACTAATAGTTATGTAAAAAAATTTAAAAAAATAAAAATAAGTTAAACGCACCCAAGTGCACCGAGCTTAAGTGCATCTGGGTGTATAAAATCATAACTTATTTTTAGGATGTTAATCAAATAACAGCATGTTAGAAGAATATGAACAGTTTCCATGCTTTAACCATTTCTATTGAATGGGAGAACGTGGACAGTACATGCTAAAAAGAAAATATTTCATATCGCGGATCAAATTTTGATGTCCCTGGAAGGGAACAATTGAACAGATCACATTCATGGGCCTCTTCATCCGCCTGTTATGCTCAAGGAAAGATCGTCAATGGGTTTGCAAATGATCAAAGTAATGTGAAAGGTTATTTTGAAGACTTCAGAGAGTTTAGGTTGTTAACACCGTAAGTGGTCAGAATCTAAAATGCAACCAAATTAATGTTTTGATCAAGGTTTCAGACATAAATACGATTTTATCAAAAAAACCATAAATATGCAAACGTTGAGATTTGGAACATAATTTTTTTATATTCAAATATTACATCATCTCAATTGGTGTTACAATAACACACTGACAGATTCTGACAACTCTACTTTTTCCTAGCAACAAATTTTAAAAATCTAAAGGGCGGACACTTCCACAATAAGGCTAAGTTAAAGATATAGAATGCAGAAAACTTGCATTATGATTAGGTAAAAATTTTTATTTTACATCAACCAGTTCCCAAGCTGACAAGAATGAATATTTGATATTATTGAAGGAGAAATGATCTTGTTAGCTTTTTACTTATTCCTTATAAACTTGTTAATATAAATGTATTTAACATATAAACTTAATTTTACCATTTTTGGATATATATTTTTTAAAATTTTTAAACATATGAGTGTTTTAGCCCTTTTTAATAGTTGAAAATGGCTAAAATACTACTATAGTTAAAAAATTTTAAAAAATATATACACTTATCTAAAAATAATAAAACTTGATTATATGTCAAATATACTTAGATAAACAAGTTTATAAAAAAAATTAAAATGAATTTTTGAGATAGGTTAAATAAGTCATTACTTAATCCAAACTAACAAGATCATTTTTCTATTGAATTGGTTAAAACCACAGTTACTTACCGAGCCAAAAGCTTGGAACATGCAACCATCATTAACCTAGGGCTTGTTAATATTTGTCCAATTAAATTGGATGAGATGAGATTTGAATGTGAATATTGGATGAATAATGAGAAATGATAAATTATATTGAGAATAAAAAATAATATTAAAAATAAGAAAAACAAAGTCATTATATATTTTTTTACACTAAGTCGTCATATATTTTGAAATGAGAAATTATATTAAACATGCGTGCAGTTAAGATATACATGGAAAGACGCATATCTAGTTGGTGCCATCAAATGCAAACATTGCGATGTTTTTACTTTAATTGATTATTTAGTTGTACATAATTAATTGCTTTTTTTTATTACATAGGGTATATTTGTATAAACATAAAATTTATCAATTGTGTGCTTCCCAAACAAATCCATAATTAATTGCTTTTGAGTCATGGCGTTTGATTTATTAAATATAGTTTTTTTTTTTTTTTTTCCGAAAGAGCAAACTTGGAGTACTTGAACACGGCAGTGGAGGAAATGCTTAGGCTGCCTGCAACGGTACACACTGTAGTCCCACTGCTCCTCCCTCATGAGGCCATCGAGAAGAGTGCACTGTCGACGGCTTTCACATTCCCAAACAGTTCCGAATCATCGCCAATGCATGGGAAGGACTGAGCCTGATAAATTCGACCTAGAGAGGTTTGCTGGGTCGAGTGTAGACGTGAGGGGCCATCACTTCAGCACATTCCATTTGGGTCTGGGCGAAAAATGTGCCCAGGGTTGCAGCAATGTATAACAGTCGTCCAATTCGTATCGGCCCAGTTACTGCACTGCTTTGATTGGGAGCTTCCTGAAGGTACGACGCCTGAAAACATGAACAAGTGTGAAAAATTCAGCATCTCGGTCTGACCATCTGCTGGTTTCAAACCATAACACTGGCCCCTAAATTCCGTTAACAATTATACTGGTCGCCCTAACCCAATCGTTATCTATTAAAACATTACGTTTTTATGATATTTCCAATCCATTGTAAAATTTGTGCTAAATATCACATCGAACGTCCACATGAACATGCATATATGTTATCGGCGATTCCAACTTGAGCCCTTGACAATGTCAACTGCCATCATTCAATTTACATCCCATATAGCTGCCGTTGTCATATATTAAACTTTTTGATATTTAAACATGCTATAGCATTTGATATTAGACCATTTGATTTCAAGGGACGGTGGACCATTTGATATATATATTTTTTGGACGCATGGACCATTTGACATCGAGCATGCTGGACCATTTGTAAAATAATTGTCAAATATTAACAAGCAAACAACAATCATATCGTTGTACCATTAGATGATTCTATTTTTGATGATTCAGAACAATAAAAAATAAAATCAAACATAACCATCATCTCCCCTTTATGATAAAATCAACCAATATATTATTATATTATTAGCATCCATTTCATTTCAAATATTCTCTTTCAATAAAACCCATGACAAACAATTCACCAAAATAAAATAACTCTTACAAATCACTTCTCAAATAACTGATTTCACATGATGTAGAGGACTTGAAAGGAACTTTTACTGCTGGCAATATTTCTAAAACAATATAAAATAGAGAAGGATTATATGCATCTAAGTATACTTAGCTTCAATGCACCCGAGCTTAAATACTCATTTTCTATTTTTTAAAATTTTTTTTACACATCTGTTAATATAAGAGTATTTAACTTGTGCATTAATTTTTACTATTTTTGAATTTTTAATTTTTTTTTAATTTTTAAAAATTAGTAGCATTTTTAGTAATTTAAAATTACTAAAATGCCACTTATTTTTAAAAATAAAAATATCTAAAAATCTCCAAAATTGATAAAAATTAATACACATTTTGTTAGATATACTTAGATTAACACTCTTATAAAAAAATTTAAAAATGGGTTAAATACACCCAGTGTAACAAATCAGTTTCCTATAAAATATTCAACATTCTTTGTAAATTATGCAAGAAAGTAGCAGAAAATGCCCAGCACTTTTTCGTTTTCTGTGAAAAGGTGAAGGGGATCAGAAGCCAGGTGGTTCATGACAGAAACGTATGGACTCCTCACAAAGCAATTAGTGCATCTTTCAGCAACTGGCAGGGGATAACAGGGAATTGCAACAACTGTCCACAAATACAGCCAAAGTGTGTTTAATTCATATACCGAATTTTATTATTTTTAAAATTTTATATATTTTATAATTTTTTTAAAAATAATTTTTTTTACATATTTTACAGTCCCCTTGATTTTAAAAATTTGTAAAAAAATATATTATAAAATTAGTAAATTTTGGCATATAAACTAAATATACTTTTTTATTATATTGAATTGCAATTAATGGAAAATACACACCCCTTCACACTCACCGCTAGGATGAGCACTCAAGTACTGCATGTAATATCACTGAGTTGTACCCAAATTAATTGACATGAATTAAATATATTTGGGCCTATGTAAAGATGAAGAAAAACAAAAACAAAAAAAAAAAAACAACTCAAAAACATGAATACACAGAGTTGTTACTTAGCTATGTTTATCACGTAATATATATGTATGACTTTGGAAAAAATTTTAAGAGGTGTGATTTTAAACACCCTGGTGCGCTTAGCTTTGGTGTGCTTCGGTGCGCCTTGGTAAAAATATCTATTTTTCTTTTCTTTTTTTTTGAAAATTTTCTTGCAGAACTGTTAATCTAAGTATATTAGCATGTTTATCAATTTTTACTATTTTTGAAGATTTAAAAATATTTTTTGAATTTTTTGAAATTAGTGGCATTTTCGTAATTTATAATCACTAAAAATGCCATTAATTTTTAAAAATCCAAAAAAATAAAAATGTCCAAAAATAGTAAAAATTAATATACATGTTAAATATACTTATACTAACAGTTATGAAAAAAAAATTCAAAAAAAGAAAAATAAGTTAAATGCACCCAAGTGCACCGAGCTTAAGTGCAACCGGGTGTATAAAATCATAACTTATTTTTAGGATGTTAATCAAATAACAGCATGTTACAAGAATATGAACAGTTTCCATGCTTTAACCATTTGTATTGAACGGGAGAATGTGGACAGTACATGCTAAAAAGAAAATATTTCATATCACGGATCAAATTTTGATGTGCCTGGGAGGGAACAATTGAACAGATCACATTCATGGGCCGCTTCATCCGCCTGTTATGCTCAAGGAAAGATCGTCAATGGATTTGCAAATGATCAAAGTAATGTGAAAGGTTAATTTGAAGACTTCAGAGAGTTTCGATTCTTAACACCGTAAGTGGTCAGAATCTAAAATGCAACCAAATTAATGTTTGGATCAAGGTTTCAGACAAAATACGATTTTATCAAAAAATCCATAAATCTGCAAATGTTGAGATTTAGAACGTAATTTTTTTATATTCATATATTGCATCATCTCAACTGATGTTACAATAAAACACTAAAGCATTCTTACAACTCTACTTTTTCCTGGCAACAAATTTTAAAGATCTAAAGGGCCGACTCTTCCACAATAAGGCCAAGTTAAAGATATAGAATGTAGAAAACAAATTTTAAAGATCTAAAGGGCCGACTCTTCCGCAATAAGGCCAAGTTAAAGATATAGAATGTAGAAAACTTGCATTATGATTAGGTAAAAATTTTTATTTTATATCAACCAGTTCCCAAGTTGACCAAAAGGAATATTTGATATTATTGAAGGAGAAATAATCTTGTTAGCTTTTTACTTTTTCCTTATAAACTTGTTAATATAAATGTATTTAATATATAAACTAAATTTTACTATTTTTAGATATATATTTTTTTTAGATTTTTAAACATAGGGGTGTTTTAGCCCTTTTTAATAGTTGAAAATGACTAAAATACTACTATGGTTAAAAATCTTTAAAAAATATATACACCTATCTAAAAATAATAAAACTTGATTATATGTCAAATATACTTAGATAAACAAGTTTATAAAAAAAATTTAAATGCATTTTTTAGATGGGCTAAATAAGTTATTACTTAGCACGGGCTAACAAGATAATTTTCCTATTTAATTTTCCTATTGAATTGGTTGAAATCATAGTTACTTACCGAGCGGGAAGCTTGGAACATGCAACCATTATTAACCTAGGGATGAGTTAGAAAATTTGACTCAAATTCAAAAATATTGATAGAGTAGGTTAACCGAGTCATGCACATTTAACCCTTTTTTATTTCTTTTGAAAAAAAATTTATACAACTATTAATTTAAGTGTATTTAATATATATATATATATATATCAATTTTTACTATTTTTGAATATTTGTAGATATTTTTTAATTTTTAAAAATTAGTGGTATTTGTAATAATTAAAATTTCTAAAAGTACAAAAATTTTAAAAAATCCAAAAAAATCTATCTCTCCAAATATTGATAAGCATATTAAATACACTTAGATTAACAGTTGTATAAAAAAAAATTTAAAATGGGTATTTATACCCGGGTGCACCGAAGATAAGTTCACTTCGGAGCATACAACGAGATCCGGGTTGAGCATGTCCCAACTCAAGCAATCCTAACTCGCCCTACATATATTCATTTATTAAAAATTACAAGCTTATATTTAAACCTTATTATTATTTTCTTTTAAAATTCTCACATTTTTTATGATTAATAAGCTACCATGCGTTTAGCGTGGTGGTAACAGGTTGGCCTCATGTGGATGGTACTTGGTTTCAAATCTTCGCTAGCACATATTTTCAACAACACCGTTTTAGTGGTGGTGTTAACAAAGATGAGTTGATGATAGTAGTCTCCCCGAGTGTGTAGGGTTGTTTACTATTTGGATAAATTTAGAAATTGTTAGTTGTGCATTTGTATATTGTAAGAAATTTGTTAGAATGTCTTAAAGCTTAGTTGAAAAAATATATATTGAGATGATTGTAAATGCCCATAAAAAAATCAATTCATTAAAAAATAAGAATCCATAAGAGGAATTTGCAAATATTTATAACTCTTATGTATAACTGTATATTAACCTATTTTGTTAAAATTACCCTATATTTACTCATATTTTATTTTATTAATGATGTATTTTTATTAAATTAATAAAATATTAAAGCATACAATATTTATATTTAGCATATAACATAGATGTATCTTTATGTTTGATATGTATATGAAATTTTTCATAGAGATGAGTATATAAATCCTTAAAATTATTTCAGTTGAACCACATTCATATTCTATCCATTATCATGAACTAATCTGATACTAATACAAAGTTTGTTCTGAGGACTATTGAAAACGGTTATGAATCAAACCAACCTTATCTTAACTCAATATAAAATAGAGTTAAATAGAATTTTTAAAAAGTATGATTAGAGTTGGACAAACCCTGACTAAGTATGGTCTGCTCCAATTCTCATCCTTGTCTACATTAGTGTTTTTGCACATAATGATAGTAATTCTACATTAGTGTTTTTGCACATAATAGTAATTAAGTTTCCCACGAATAAAGGAAAAAGAAGGAGCTTACTTTCATCTACGTGGAAACGCTTATCTTAATTTATCTTGGTGCTTGATGATTGGTAAATGATTAAATGTACCTGGGTGAACTTAGCTTTGGTGTACTCGGGTGTGTTTAATCTCTTAAAAAAAATTTCGTTAAATTGTTAACCTAATTTATTTAACATATTTATCAAATCTTACCATTTTTGGAGTTTTTAAATTTTTTTTGAATTTTTAGAAAACAAGGGCATTTTACTTAAAGTGACTAAAATGACCATGTTTTTAAAAGTTCAAAAAAATATGAACAAATCTTCAAAAATGATAAATTTTGATATATATATATATATAATACACTTAAATTAACAGTTGTATAAAACAAATTTAAAAATTAAAAAATAAATTTTTGCATTAAGTACACTAAAGCTAAGTATACCCAAATGCATTAGTCTCGGGAATCCTTGCTGGATTCCATGATCATGGGTTCACGACAACGCGGCTGTTGAATGGGCAGCTGCGTTTGCCTGGAACATGCCATCATCGTTAAGCTTGCGCTCGTCCATTATCATCCAATGTCATATTTGGATTTAGAGAATGGATGAGGGGGGTTATTTTGTCTCATTGCAATACAAGAAATTATATTGTGAAAATTTATGGAAAAATGGAAATAAGAAAAGCATTTGGTATATAATACCAAATGAAAGACTATATATATTCATCTAAAAAATGTAAGACTATTATAAATGAGAAGATTTTTATGGCGAATGGGAATTCTGATCCCATTCCATGAGGGTGGATGATCCTAAACGGGTCGCGCGATTGACACAATATCTGGGCTTGTTGGGTCTGATAGGCAACAAAATTTCGTCTGTTGCCAATTAAAATTTTATATATAAAAAAATAGACGTCCAAGAGAAATATGAGTGGAACTCTTAATATTAAATTTGTGCAAATTAAGTTAGGGGAATGATCCCATAATTTTAACCATATTGGAGCATGTAGGACATGTATGTAATCTTTTAAATTATACTTATGAGCCTTATTTCAATAAATTTATAAATTTTAATTTTCGATAATGCTTTTTTGAAACTCTTTTTCTACGTAACACTTTCTAATTTCAACATCTAAATAGTTGACAAAAGATTCATCCTATCTATTGTATTTAGCATTACTTATATTATCATGAAAATTCATTTATTGGAATGTGATCCAGTGCTCCTGGGAGCATTATTGAGCCTTAATGTTCTCGGGTGCATATAGCTATCTTTTTATTTTTAAATTTTCTTATATAAATATTAATCTAAGTATATTTAACATATTTATCAATTTTTATCATTTTTAGAGATTTTTAGATAATTTTTTTCAGATTTTTAAAAGTCAGTGACATTTTAGTAATTTTAAATTACTAAAACACCACTGATTTTTAAAAATCTGAAAAATATCTAAAAATCTCCAAAAATAATAAAAATTTCGTCTGTTGCCAATTAAAATTTTATATATAAAAAAATAGACGTCCAAGAGAAATGTGAGTGGAACTCTTAATATTAAATTTGTGCAAATTAAGTTAGGGGAATGGTTCCATAATTTTAACCGTATTGTAGCATGTAGGACACGTATGTATTCTTTTAAATTATACTTATGAGCCCTATTTCGATAAATTGTATAAATTTTAATTTTCGAGAATGCTTTTATGAAACTCTTTTTCTACGTAACACTTTCTAATTTCAACATCTTAATGGTTGACAAAAAATTCACCCTATTTATTATGTTTAGCATTATTTATATTATTATAAAAATTCATTCATTGGAATGTGATCTAGTGCTCCTAGGAGCATTATTGAGCTTCAATGCTCCCAGGTACATATACCTATCTTTTTATTATATTTAACATGTTTGTCAATTTTTATCATTTTTAGAGATTTTTAGATAATTTTTTTCAGATTTTAAAAATCAGTGACATTTTTGTAATTTTAAATTACTAAAACGCCACTGATTTTTTAAAAATCCGAAAAAATATCTAAAAATCTCCAAAAATGATAAAAATTAATACACATGTTAAATACATTTAGATTAACAGTTTTATGAAAAAGTTTCAAATTTTTTTAAAAATAAATATATGCACCCGGGAGCATTAAAGCTCAATGCTCTCGGGAACCCTAGATCACTTTCCTCTTTTCTTTGTCAATATCACTGTATGTGAGCCCCATCTACAAATATGTAAAATTAACATAATAAAATAATTTAAAAATAAATTCCCTTTATACCTACAATATTTAACTATAATTTTTTTTGTACCTATAACATTTTAGAAATTTCCTCAGTGCCTACCATATTTTACCTCTGATTGCTTATATGCCGACACCGTTACATACACCGTCAGTTACACATGGAAATGACTATTTTGCCCCTTCTGCCTAATCCGGCCCCGCCTGCTCCGGTGATAATCAGGCGCCTCTTCCGAAGATGCACAGGCACGCTTGAAAATTTCAAAACCTGCATCCACCAACTCCATCTAATTATAATTACGCCATCATAACGTCGATGGCCTTGGGATTCTTCGGTCCAGCAAGGGGATCTTGTCAATGGTGACGGTGAGCACACTGTCTTGGTCGACGTCGAAGATGGCAACCACGTTGGCGTTCTCTGGGAGTTAAGAGTTTCCTCATGAAGTTGCAGATCTAGAGACGTTGCCGCTGTATAAACATTTATTAAAAATTATACTTATATACTGAATATTCGGTAAATATGTTATTCGATTGATCTAATTTTTTAGCCTTATAAATCTTACCATAGGTGAAACCAATAATGCCAGGATTATTCAATTTATCTAACTTGGTCTGCCCCATGTTGGGCGCTTAGGTCCGAATACCATTGACAGTAAAAATATGAGCGACATGTGGTGATAGAGTGAACCAAGTTGGTGGCAGCAATCCCCTTCAGGTGTGTGAGACTGTTCACTACATAGATGAAATGAGAAATATTATTAAATGTGTGTTAATATATTATAAGAAATTTATAAGAATATCTCAAAGCTTAATTAGAAAATACCTGTTGAGATGATTGTAAAATACTCAATTAAAAATAATGCCTGGATTAAGAAAAATAGATAATATATAGCTCTTCCACTAGGTTTTGCGCCTATTATTAGTCTCTCTTGCATACACGTATATCTTCAATACAACCGATTGAAATATACAATCAGTTGTATTTTTAATTTTTTAATTCTTTATTTTAGATCTAAGCCGTTCACCTTATTTTACTCTATTTATATATTCATGACACGAAAAATCATGCTATTTGAATTTGCATATAATTCACAACAAGTGTAAATGTATTATGTTATTTATAATTATATTTTTAAATTTTAATTATAAAAATTTTCAATTCACTTTATTCTTTTGTATAAGCTAAATAATTAGTTTTAAACACAATAGAAGGATTGTTTGTAAAATATAACAGGTTGTATAAAAGTATTTATATATATAGAATTGTGATTCAACGCTTACTATAAGCATGGAGATTTCATGTTTACCCTTGATTTTTATTTTTAAATAAATTTTTAAAATCTAAACGGTTTATCATATTTAGTATATCTCACTTTATCATGCTATCAAAAAGAATTTTTATTATAAAAACTTAAATCTTATAAAAATAGCATCCTTTGAGAGTCAAAATATAACTAGTAATTTTTAAAAAAAATATATAAATATAAATAAAAGTTTGAAATACATGTAACTTTAGAGTCATAAATATATATATATATAAATAAACATGATTAATGGTTTAGATTTTTAAAAATATTTTAAAATTACGAGTACAATTGTTTTACATAAAACTTTTTGAATTAAAATTTTTTATCTAAAACTTTTTTCCATCCACAAATATTCTACTTTTCAATCATTTTCTCATATTTTGATATATAATTAATCTATTTTTAATCATTTTTTATAATTTTTCATACAACTATCTTATTTTCAATTATTATCTTTATTGTATCATATTATTTTTTCTTATTTCAAAAACTTTTATATCTACTTCCAAAAATTTTATTATTTTCCAAACAAATCTTAAAAAAAAAAGCATGAGGCCTTAATGCCTACGAGGAACATTTAATCTTTATATACGTACTTAGGGTAAATAATAAATTATTACGCATGTAAAAGTCAAAAGTTGGCAAATTAAGCTAGCAACTACTGTCATTTGATCCAAAAAAAATTTGTAGGATTACTACTTGATCAAACTTAGGATGTGCTTTGGAAAAGGGAAAAATTGGAAGAAATTTTGGTAGAAATTTTTTTGAAATCGGTAAAATAATAATGAGATATGATTGGGATAAGTATTAGAAATAAGGATCCAGATACAGTACACCCGGGTGCTTTAACCTATATTTATTTGTTTAAAAAAATTTATACAACTGTTAATCAAAATGCATTTAGCGTATGTATCAAGTTTTATCATTTTTGGAGATTTTTAAATATTTTTATTTTTAAAATCAGTGGCAGTTTCGTAATTTTAAATTACTAAAAATGTCACTAATTTTCAAAAAATAAAAAATATAAAAATATCTGAAAACGATAAAACTTGATACACATGTTAAATCCACTTATATTAATAGTTTTATAAAAAAAGCTTCGAATATATATATATATATAAATGAGTTAAATGCACTCGGGTACAATGAGATTGAGTGCACTCGATTGTATTCAGCCTCATTCGTAAAAGGAAACGGAATAAAGTTGAAATAATAGAAAAATATATAAGAAAATGTAAAAAATAAGAGAAAAAATAAGCCAAAATCTACCCAATTTCTGTGTAAGCTGATGCATTCGAGATTGATTTATGCTATTGACACCAATGAGAGCTAGCAAGGCTAGGGCAAAGCTTCTTTTGGCTAAATGTACTAGTGGAGCAAAGTCGTTTTTTTTTTTGGCATATATACTTATTAGATTTTTTTTTTGGTTTGTATGAAGGCTAATGCCTCAGTTTGGGTTTGAATTTTAACCTCTTACTTACCCATAATCACACATACTTTTATCAACCACCTAATTATCCAAATATTGGCAACCTTATTATTTTTTATAGTATAGTACCTTTGGGATTTTTAAAATTAAAATACTTTGAAATTTATACAAAGCATTTTCATTGTAAGGGTGAAGTGTGCTTTTCCGTTTAGAAGGTGCTCATTAGACAAGTTTGATTTGGGGCCTCTTCGGCCTAGCTATTATACACGGCAAAATTTTACTATCAGCACTTTTTAAGTTGATGCTTCCTGCTAATATTGAAATTTTTACTATTATTGGAGTATTTTTTTTTTTTATCAAAGGTCACACTTCTGGTTTTGGTCAAACACCTTTGAAATTTTTAAAATTTTTAAAAGCACTAATACAAAGAGGCTCTTGTCATGCTTGAGCAGATAAGACTTTGGCCTTGGTTGATTTCCATTATTTTGAATGTTGATATTTTATTTTCTAAAAAATATAATCTTTCCGCAGTAAGTTAAGTTTAATAATGTTTGCTAAATAAAGCTAGATTTATTTGTCTGAAAGATAGATATATATATCATAAGGAACACTTTAAGCGCTTTTCAACTCTATATTTTAAAAATATTTTTTGTATATATTACGTAATTAATAAAAAAATATTCCTTTCTAAGTTTTATTTTTTCCATTCTTCCATTTTGCACAAGTTTTTCAAATAATACTAATTTATATATTTGTAAATATTACTTATTTATAATTGAAATTTTAAAATTCATTTCAATAATTTTGTAGAGAGTTTGGGAACGCAGAAAAAATTTGGAAAACATTTTTACTTTACTTTTAGTCTATTTTTCAATCATTTCTCTAGATCTTATTCTTACCACATAATTATTTATTTTTTAATAATTTTATCGTATCATTTCATACAATTAGTATATCTATTTAAAATTTTTCCTCTTTGCCACTCGTTGCTGCCACTGTCATGTAATTTTTCTCATATTTTTCAAAAACTTTTCCATCAAA
The DNA here is from genome assembly GCA_030490835.1 of Annona cherimola. Taxonomy (NCBI): domain Eukaryota; kingdom Viridiplantae; phylum Streptophyta; class Magnoliopsida; order Magnoliales; family Annonaceae; genus Annona; species Annona cherimola. The sequence goes on from CM059971.1 coordinate 116,247,329, forward strand.
ATATTTCTCCTGTTTTTTCCCAAATACCAAACACACTGGTGAAACTTATAAATGTATTTTACTCTTTTATCTATTATTTCAACATGTCATTTGAAGCATATCACTTGAATTCATCAAACGAACTTCATAATATAATTTGTTTATTTTAATTCGAGTTCTCAACTTCAGCGATTATGAGGGCGATGAACCGATAAGCTCAGCCTCTAAAAGCACGTACTCCTTGGAAATTTCTTTTGTTAAGTTGGTGATCAGATTGTGACTTGAGATTGGATTTGTCATAGTGATGGTAAGTAATCAGGTCTGGTTGATATTGGCAGGACATTATTTTAGATTAGCCATCGGATGCCTACATATGGTTTTGTGGCGTTAACTGGTGTGGCACATCTAGCAATGCGCAGATCCAGATCCGTTGGCATGGGCTTGGGAAAATTAGACCATGCTTATACAGGCCTTATGAAGGAGATTTCTACGCCCTAACCAGTAGCCACAGGCTGATAAGGAAGCAAACGTTAGCGAAAACTACTGTAATTTCGAGCCATGACTAGAGGAAAAAAATAAAAAATGAAGAAATGAAAGAAAATGTAAGCATACTTCAAGGCCATGATTGTACTCTTCATTTTGTTAATTAGTGATTAACAAAACCACTTCCCGGCGACAAATTCGAAGAGTCTGGGAAAATGTATCTTCTCATAACTTATTGAATCATATATAGAATGGACACAAAAGACATACACTGGATGGAAACATCCTCAAATAAAACAGAATAAAGACAAATCTATTTTTTTAGCCGAACACCTATTTTATAGCACGAAATTGCTTTTCGATGGAAAAAAGCCTGATAAACGCTTGAAATCACACAGCCAAACAATGCATAAATCTTTAATAAAGCAACTTTGTCCACCAAAACTTAAAAATTTTAAGCCTCGTTATGGATTTAGAATTTAAAAATGTAGAGATTGACTCTTAGATCATTAGGGAGCTTGACGACCAAATATTCAACTAAGTCACATGCGGTAGCCGACTTCTTATATAATACCGTTAGACATGATAGTAAAGTCCGCATATATATATATCCAGTGCATGCGACTGCACCGTGTAGTCCATGCACTGTGGGCCCCACCTGATCATTTCCCATAAATCCACCCCACCCATTGTATTTAGAATTGTTCACTTTATTATCATACTAATTTTCATCCAAATCCAACATGTTTGTAGTCTCCATCTTAAAATGGTACAAAATCAACGTAATAAAATAGTTTAATGTAAATATCAAGTTTAAAGTGGTTTTTTCAACATCTAAACCGTCTAAAGTATGATTTATATATGGATAAATGAGTGTATAAAGTTTCATTACAATCTAATATGTGTGGGGTCCATTTTACAGCGGACTGCACCGGATCGGTTCCCATATATATATATATATGCACTTCGTTTCTTTTCATATAATTTAATATCCTAAATATTTAACCTATTTACTTTTTCTATTATTGTCTTTATGTTCTAATAATACCGTTAGACATGATAGTAAAGTCCGCAACTAAGTCACAAATTTTTTATTTTTATTTTATTTTTTTCTGATGAAGGAAATTAGACAAGTCTTGAGTTACGTGTTCAGTTATCACTAAAGTGGTGCAGTGAATCGTAGAGGCGTACGTTAACGAGCTGGCATGTTCAAGTCCAAAACCCTCATCCTATATATTACACCTTTGGATCGATCCAGTTGCCAATTCCAGGAATAATCAATGAGTTAAGAGTAGTCGAGAGTCATGGTCGTGCCCTTCCAGTACGTGTTTGTGTTGTGTTTCATAATCAAATGACAAAACCAACGAAACAAAAAGAAAGTCCAGGAAGACTGGTTCGAGTCCAAAGAGGTTAAAGACTGGTAAATTGCCAAATTAATTAATTCCCATCTGCCGTGTGCAGGAAATGCTTGTTGGAGCACTGGACACAACATCAACAACAATCGAGTGGGTGATGTCGGAACTGCTCAAACACCCACGCGTGATAAAGAAGGTCCAGGAAGAGCTGCAGGTGGTGGTTGGCATGGACCGGGCAGTGGAGGAGTCGGACCTGGCCAACTTGGAGTACCTGAACATGGTTGTCAAGGAAACCATGCGGCTTTACCCCGTTGCACCGCTGCTCCTTCCTCACGAGTCCTTGGAAGATTCCACCGTGAATGGCTTCTACATTCCCAAAGAATCCCGAGTACTAATAAACGCGTGGGCGATTGGGCGAGACCCCGATGCGTGGCAAAATCCTGATGATTTCTACCCTGAGAGGTTCCTTGGAACCAGCATAGATGTGAAGGGCCACGACTTCCAGCTTATACCATTTGGGTCGGGGCGTAGGGGTTGCCCGGGGCTGCAGCTCGGCTTTACAGTGGTAAGACTGGTAGTAGCCCAGCTCGTGCACTGCTTTGATTGGAGGCTTCCCAATGGGATGTCTGCTGATGATTTGGACATGAATGAGAAGTTTGGCATCGTTACACCAAGGGTCAACAATCTGTGGGCCATTCCAGTCCCCCGGCTTAGGGAAGACATTTGCGTGGCTTACTGCGGGTGAATGTTATCATCGTATCTATCAACTACTAATCAAGGACGCACAGGCCACTGTATATGCATGAATAATGTAGCTGCATTGATCGTTTGCCTTGGAACGAATCACAGTTATGGCTTGGAGTTCTTTCTTTGAGGATGAGCAACAGTTCAATCACAGTAAACAGAGCAGGTCGGACTAAAGCCCTATTTGCCCCGACAACAGTACTTTTCAGAACTTAGTAGTTAAGAGCGAACCAATTTAAATTTACTAATCAATAAGATCACAAGATAAATTAATCGAGGTATCAAATCATACCATATACCACTTGTATTTTCCAATCACAGCAGGTTCAATATCATTGAAGCAGTATGTGATAGAATATGATAATTATTGTACGATGATGGGAAACATTAATTGGCTGAAAGTGACACGAGGGGTAATTAGCAATCCTCTTTATAAAGATATTTTTCTCTTTTGGTTTCTATTACAGCCGGGATAGTAGGAATCAATTCATACTATAGTGGAAAACTGTCATATACAAATAAAAAACTTGCATTATAATTGCATCACTATGATGTCCACACGAAATTAAGAACTTCAAAAATGGGACTTATAGGAAATTAAGATGCAGAATAAGGGCGTATTTGGCATTCAATAAAGGATACTGATTTTATCCACATTGGTGTACTTAACTTCGGTAGGTGCAAATACCCATTTTTTATTTTTTTTTATTTTTTTTATACAATTATTAATTTAAGTATATTTAACATGTGTATCAATTTTTACCATTTTTGGAGATTTTTAAATATGTGTTATGAATTTTTCAAACAAGTGGCTTTTTACTAGTTAAAATTTATTAAAATGTCACTGATTTTTAAAAATCTAAAATAAATATCTAAATTTTTTTTGAAAAATGGTAAAAATTAATACACATGTTAAATACACCTAAATTAACATTTGTGTATAAATACTTTCAAAAAATAGTATTAAAAAATGAGTATTTACACTCGAGTACACAAAAGCTAAGTACACCTGGGTGCATAGAATTGAAATCCTTTAATAAAATTTATCCATCATAAATTTTTTAGGATGCATTTAGGAAGTGATAAAACTTTTACATAAAAATTTTTATTTAAAATTTCTTTTGATGTGTGATGCAAAGTTTTTGAATTAGTAAATATTAATGTGATATGATATGAGTAATGATAATGAATAAAGAGAATAAAGTTAAAATAGATAAGTTAATTGTATGATTAGTTGTATAAAAATTATTGCAAAGTAGGTAATTATATAGGAAGATATGAATAACTAAAAAAAGTGTAGTATAGAGAATAAAAGTTTTAGTTTGAAAACCTTTTGTTGTATACGAACGTGTCCTTAATTTAAATTTTCATTATCCACAACTATTATATTTTCTAATAATTTCTTCATATCGTGTTATACGACCACCATACTTTTTAATCTTTTCGCCACGTCTATCATATAATTATTTTATACATTTTAACTTTATTTTCTTTACTTTTCATTGTTACTTCTATTATGTCATATTATTTTTTTCATTTTAAAAAATTTTTACATTAAAAAAAATTATAAAAAGACCAAAATATCGAAAATGGTAAAATTTCTCTTAATTGAGTCCATTCATTTGGCCACTTAGCATCTCATGACTCAATTCCTACAAATCCTCTGCTTAAAACAAAACAACTCTCTTTGAGTGTGGGAGTTTTCTTGAGGATTTAGTAACTTATAACCATAAGAATTACCTTCATCTCTTAAACTCAGGTTTTTACACACTAAATATTATTATCACTTTAGCTCATTACATACACGGTAATGATTCTGTTAGTCCTAACTCTCCTAACTAACAATATATCAACGAAAAGAAGCAAGAAAAGTTGAGTCAGGCGCGCTTCTGTGCTATTTATATTTTATAGAGGCGTGGGAGACGCGCACGTCATTGGCAAATGGATTATTGGTGACACCTGTTACATATAGAAAATGCGGGTTGCCCGTTTAAGCGTCTTAAATGAAGATGAAAAGAGACCAGTAAAAAAATTTGGCCCCTTGTTATGTGGTTAGGGAAAATCGTCCTCAGTGTGGTTTCCAGCTGTGTTAGATGTAAGTTACGTTTCAATAATAAAAAAAAAATCTTAGTAGCTCATGCTTAAGTTGTAAAAATCGACTTTCCGGAATATTTATATTCGCGATGAGTTTTTAACTTTTTTTTATTGTGTATAATCTCATTTGCAGCCATTTTTATATTTAATTATATGCCACAGATCTTATGCATCAACATTACCACTTAAGGGTATGTTTGACATTCGATAAAATTTTTGAAAGAAAAATTTTTAATATAAAGAGAAATTTCAAAAAAATTTAATATAAAGAGAAATTAAATGATGTGATATGATAGGGGTAATGATAAAAACTAAAGAAAAACAAAATTAAAATGGAAAAAATAGTTGTATGACTAGTCGGAGAGAAATGAATAAAAAATAGAGTAGTTATACAGGAAAATGTAAAGAAAAAATAAAAAATAAGATAATTATAAAAAATAAAAAATGTTATTTTGAAAAATTTTAAATTGACAAATTTTCAGTATTGCCAAATACACCCCAAGTTGATGGGTACCAAATTTTAATAATTACTTTTCGAGTATCTAGATGACCATGGTTTACTTTTTCAGCAATTATATATACTGAGGCCTGACAATAAACAAAATATCGTTTATGCTGGAATGATGTCATATGCGCATCCTTGCTGTCCAAATGTCTCAGCGCATACTAGCCGTTGGACTAGGTTTATCAGCTATAACTGTACCGGAACAGCAGTACATTTGTCCAAAAATGGGTCCCACACATATTAAAATGTAATGAAACTTTATACAATCATTTATCCATATATAAATTTTATAACAAATGGTTTACACGTTGAAAAAACCACTTTTAAGTTGTTATTTACATTAAACTATTTTATTAAGTTGAATTTGTACCATTTTCAGATAGGGCCCATAGACATATCCGATTGGGATGAAAATTGGTATGGTAATAGAATATATGATTCTAAATACAATGGGTGGAGTAGATTATGATTTGATGATCACGTGGGGCCCATATCAGCGGTGCTGTTATATATTATTCAAGTGCAGCACTATACAGTGGGGCTGAAATAGGTCACACATGATGATAAAATTAAAATCTACTCCACTTATTATATTTAGAATAATGTATTCTACTACCATATCAGTTTTTATCCAAATCGGATACGCGTATAGACTCCATCTGAAAATGGTACAAATTTAATCTAATAAAATAATTTGATGTAAATAACAACTTTAAAGTGATTTTTTCAACATTAAATCATTTGCTATAAAATTTATAAATGGATAAATGATTGTATATAATTTTATTGTATTTTAACATATGCTGGGCCCAAAAAGGGCAAATTTACCTCTGTTCCGGTGTAGTGACGTTGCACTAGAACAACTCTGTCTCTCTATATGTAACCCGCTTACATAGTTACATAAAATCTATATAACCCCTTCGAAATATAAGATTCTAATCTTTAATGGAAAATATAATTAATTTATTATAATTAACATCATTTATTATAATTATATAGGAAGATGTAAAGAAATAATTAAAAAATAAGATAATTATAAAGAGTAAAAAATTTTATTTTGAAAAATTTTAAATTGACAAATTTTCAGTATTGCCAATTACACCCCAAGTTGATGGGTACCAAATTTTAATAATTACTTTTCGAGTATCTACACGACCATGGTTTACTTTTTCAACAATTATATATACAGTAGCCTGACAATAAACGAAATATCGTTTATGCTGGAATGATGTCATATGCGCATCCTTGCCGTCCAAATTTCCGAGCGCGTATTAGCCGTTGGATGAGGTTTATCAGCATAAACGATACAGGCCTATATATATATATATATATATATATATATATATATATATATATAGAAAATAATCAGGTGCAGCGTCGCTGAAATAGGCCCCACATGATCATGAAATCATGATCTACTCCACCCATTGTATTTAGAATAATGTATTCTATAACCATACCAATTTTCATCCCAATCAGATACTTTAAAGTTGTTATTTACATTAAACTATTTTATTACGTTGGATTTGTACCATTTTCAGATGGGGCCCATATACATATCTGATTGGGATGAAAATTGGTATGGTAGAATACATTATTCTAAATACAATGGGTGGAGTAGATCATGATTTCATGATTATGTGGGCCCCGTTTTGGGGCCACTGCACAGCTGTTCCGGTGCAGTGACGCTGCACCGGAACAGATCCCTATATATATATTATCAAGTGCAATACTGTACAGTGGTGATGAAATAGGTCACACATGATGATAAAATTAAAATCTACTTCACCCATTATATTTAGAATAATGTATTCTACTACCATATCAATTTTCATCCAAATCGGATATGTGTATAAACCCCATCTGAAAATGGTACAAATTCAATATAATAAAATAATTTAATGTAAATAACAACTTTAAAGTGATTTTTTCAACATGTAAACCATTTGCTATAAAATTTATAAATGGATAAATAATTGTATAAAATTTTATTATATTTTAATATATGTTAGGCCCAAAAAGGATAAATTTACCGTTGTTCCGATTGCACTAAAAAAGCTCTCTCTCCTTCTCTATATGTAACCTACTTATATAGTTACATAAAATCTATATAACTCATTCAAAATTTAAGATTATGATCTTTAATAGAAAATATAATTCATTCATTATATTTAATATCATTTGTTTATCTAGGAGACTAAGTTTCATCTCAATCAAGTATGTTTATGAGCCACATTTGTTCAAAAATATATATTTATGTGTAAATTATGAAAAATACTTAGATATATTTATACATGCATTAAAATATAATAATCTTTATAGAATCATTTATTCACATAAAATGATATTTTGGATGTTTTGGATGTCGAAAATACTTCTTTAAAATTAATATTTTAATATTTTTTATAATTTACACATGAATATATAAATGGATATAACAAATGAGAGCAACCATCAGTAAGTGGATATCAAGGCCGCGTTTGTTTACAGGAGAAAGTAAACAGAAAATGGATATCAAAGATTTGTTTGTTCAAAGGAAAAATAAAAATAGAAAATATGAATGCAAAGTTAACATCTAATTACTTTTTGTTTTCATTTGTACTCTACATTTTAATCATTTTCGCATATAATGTCAACAATTTTTTGAAATCATTTTATACAACTAACTAATGTTTCGGTTTGCTGCGTTAAAAAGTAATGCAAGCTTGTGATTTCATTTGGCTTTCTGCTTCTCCTCTCAACTAAATTCGTAAAATTTCTCTCTTGGCCCGATCCGCCATTATTAGCCGAACCTTTTTTTAACATAAATCATCTGGCGTGACTGCTAGTGAGCTGGATTTTTTTCTGCGTTGTATCCTTATTATTATCAAAAGTCAAGTTAGACGGAAAGAGAAAAGTCGGATTTCCCTGCATAAAACACATCGAGGCAGAAAAATCCAAAAGCTCGTTGAAATTTCAATCATCTGTGAAGCATGATACAGTGCACCCACGTTCGGTGCACCCATTTATTTTTATTTTTTAAAATTTTTTTTATACGACAGTTAATTTAGGTGTATTTAACATAAATAACAATTTTTTACCCTTTTTCGATATTTATTTTTGATTTTTTAAAATCAGTGGCATTTTTGCAATTTATTTAAATTACACCATGTCTCGGTAAAAAAAACATTTTTTGGCACCACGTCACTATCCAAGCCCATATCCAACTGCCCATTCTAAGAAAATTTCTCTTATACTCATAATATTTATCCTTAATTCTTACTGTACCTATAACATTTCGAAATTTTCTTTTATGCTTATAATATTTTATTTTTAATTCCTATTATACTCATGAAGTTAAAGCAATAATTAACTATCCTATTGAAAAGACAATTTTAACCCTTTAAGTTTTTCTAAATGAAATCATTTGACCTCAGTAATAAATTTTAATCACTTAGATGTCACAAATTAAAGGTTTACAAATATCAATTAAGTTATATGAAGGTTGAATTGCTTCAATTAAGAAATTATTGAGGGGCAAAATCATCTTTTCGATGAGTTTGTTAACGATCGTTCGAATTACGTGAGTATGATAGAAATTTAAGGTGAATTGTTATAGTATAAAAGGAATTTTTAAAATATTGTCCATATAAGAGAAATTATGAGTAAATATTATGGGTATAAGAAAAATTTTTATCAACATTTTGTTAAATGATAGTTTCATTGGTGCCTACAAATCTTTTTTTATAGGTACTCATATATATTACATCATTTCAATTAGTATTATAATTAGGCCTTAAAACATTCTTATAATTTTTTAACGAGATATTTTTCAATGCACTCGGGTACACTTAGCTTCGGTGTAACGTGGTGTATTTAATCCATTTTTAGAAAAAAATTTCTAAACATCCTACTAATGTAGACTCCACAAAAATTAAGAGAAAATAACGCCACTACTGATACTCTATATGCAAGTGTCCTTAGTTTCGAACCGCGGACACCCAATTGATGGAGCCAGTCTACGTGCCATTGAGGCAAAGCCTCAGTGGCGGCGCCTACAAATCTTAACCGAAGCACGAGCATATCCATCCCCGGCCCCTGCTGAGTCCCTTCAGGATGCTTCCATTGATGGCCCTTCTCTTGGCAGCGTTACTTGGGTTGTTCCCCTTTCTTTATCTTCTCTCTCTCATCAGAACTGACACGTCCCTGCCTCCTGGCCCAAAAGGGCTTCCAGTGCTTGGCAGCCTCCTGACTCTTGGTAGCCTGCCGCATCGCACTCTCCACCAATTAGCCCAGCAGTATGGCCCCATCATGTATCTCAAATTAGGCCTTGTTCCCACCATTGTCGTCTCATCCCCTGATGCAGCAGAGCAGTTTCTCAGGATCCACGACCTCGTGTTCGCCAGCAGACCAACCACTGAATTAGGCCGCTTCGTAGCCCACGAGCAAAAGGGCGTGAGCTTCACCCAATACGGCTCGTACTGGCGCAACATGAGGAAGTTCTACACCATTGAGCTGCTGAGCAGTCACAGAATCGAATTCTTCAAGTGGTTGAGGAGAGAAGAGCTGGGCCTCCTTTTGCAGTCACTAAAAGCTGCTGCGGCCTCCCGGTCGCCAACCAATCTCACCTTCGCCGTTATGTCCCTCACCACGGACATCACATCCAGGATGGTGTTTGGTAAGAAGTTCGTGGACGTACATTCAGATAAGAAGTCGTTCAAAGAAGCTGTGACGGAGCTGGTTTATTTGGCTGGGGCTTTCAACATAGCCGACTTCATTCCCATTCTCGGCCCGCTCGACCTCCAAGGCTACCGCCGCCGCATGAAGGCCAGTAGTAGATTCTTCGAGACCATCCTTGAAAAGATCATCGATGATCACTTGCGATCCAGTGAGTCCAGTCGTCAAAGGGATTTTGTCGATTTCATGTTGGAATTCACGACTTCCAGCGAGAACCACTTCCAATTTGATCGGACGAACATCAGAGTCTTGATGTTGGTAAGTGGATCATAACTTTTATGCTTGCATCCAATCCACTCATTGCATTTAATATCATTTGTTTATCTAAAAGATCAAGTTTTATCCAAATCAAGTATGTTTATCCAAAGAGTCTTGATGTTGGTAAGTGGATCAAGTTTTATCTTAGATCTATTTACACATCTATTAAAATGTAATAATACTTTATAGAATCATTTATTCACATAAAAATGATATTTTGGACGGTTTAAATGTCGAAAATACTACCATAAAATTGATATTGTATGATTTTTGATAATTTACATATGAATATATACATTTTCTAACAAATGTGGCCCGTAAACATACTCGATCGGGATGATAATTAATACCTTACATAAACAAATGATGTTAAATGTAATGAATGGATTGGATTTTCCATTAAATATCAAAATCATATATTTTGATGGGGTTACATGGGTCGACTTCTATGCAACCATAGAAGGTGTATATATATATATACATATATATATAGAATATATTCTGGTGCAGCATCGCTGAAATGGGCCCCTCATGATCATGAAATCATGATCTACTCCACCCATTGTATTTAGAATAATGTATTCTATTACCATACCAATTTTCATCCTAATCAGATATGTATATGGCCCCCACCTGAAAATGGTATAAATCCAACGTAATAAAATAGTTTGATGTAAATAACAACTTTAAAGTATCTGATTTGGATGAAAATTGGTATGGTAATAGAATACATTATTCTAAATACAATGGGTGGAGTAGATCATGATTTCATGATCACGTGGGGCCCATTTTTGGGCTACCGCTGCACCGGAACAGCTCTCTCTCTATATATATATGTATATTTATATATTCAGGTGCAACATGCTGCACCGGAATTTCGAGTGCAGAATCGCTGAAATGGGCTCCACATGATCGTCAAATCATAATTTACTCCACCTATTGTATTTAGAATAATATATTTTATAACCATACCAATTTTCATCCCAATCAGATATGTATATGAGCCCCATCTGAAAATGGTATAAATTCAACATAATAAAATAGTTTGATGTAAATAACAACTTTAAAGTGGTTTTTTCAACATCTAAACCATCTAAGGTATGATTTATATATGGATAAATGATTATATAAAGTTTCATTACATTTTAATATGTATAGAGTCCAGTTTTTGGGCAACTGCACCGCTGTTCCAGTGCAGTGACGCTGCACCGGAACAGCTCTCATATATATATATATCTTGAGGCGTGATCCCATTAGACCCATTTTTTTTATTTTTCTATAAACATGTAAAGTTAGTTATATTTAATCCATAAACCGAGCTTTATTATTTTTGGATATCGTTATATATTTTTATTTTTAAACACAGTAATATTTTCATATTTTTTTATGTAAAACTTAATTTATAAATTAAATACGCATAACTTTATATATTTATAAAAAATTAAGTCTCGCTATACACATGGGACAACCCATGGGGCCGGCTACGTAAGATGATGCCTCCCCAGTCTATACACTATACAAGCCTTTCCTTTTTTTCTTCTTCTTTTTTTAATTTCAATTTTTTTTTCTTTTGCTAACAACGACATTAGCCGTGCACGTGATCCGTTTGAACTCTTATCCATTTTAAGTACTCAAATTTGAGGTCGAGTTAAGTAATAGGTTCAAACTTCAAAGGTCCCAGTGGATTGGGTTAGAATCAACTCAACTCACTTCTTAATCTAATATCACTTGACTCTGCCCAAAACGTTTTCTAAAGCTCCAAAATCTAAACCAACCCCACCCCACTTCTGAAATTTGGGCTCGCAGGTTAAAAAAACAGAAGCGAATTGGTGAAGAATAGGATGTCAGTGGGCGGGGAGGATCCACCTTTGCCCCCACTCAAATTTTAAAAATATTAGTTTATAAGCATAAAGTGTAATATTTGTCTTGGGTTGCCAAAACTAGGGGTATGAATAGGATTGATCTTAGCTCAATCTTGAACCCAAATAGGGTTGCGTTAGGCATGTTAGAAAAAAATGAGTTATATAAACCCATTTGAACTGATGGATTTCAAGAGTGAGTTGGTTGAGGTTAGATGATTGCCACAATTTCATATATTATTATAAAATACAATAGATTATTAAAATATAATTATATATTAGCATATAATTAATAAAAATTAACTAGACATTATTGCTTTGAAATAAAATTATTTAGCAATTATATTATTGTATAAGTCATAAATTCGAAAGTGTTTCTATAAAAAATTTAATTTATTTTTTATATAAATTTATATTTTAAAATAGATTTAATTAAACAAAATATTTTTAAATAATATATATTTATTAACCCGATTTCTAACTCAAACCGAACTGATTTCTAAATTGTTAAAATAAGGTTGGATTCATATAGTAGTTAAATTTAATATAGATTTGTCTTTATACTTGATAGATTCATGAATTCTTAAAAACTTCTTACTTGACCCGTAGTTTTAACTAACCCGTTGACCCGATACAGACCCGAATTTTGTCCCAAGACTTAGTAGAAAAAAGTAAGGCTCAAACCGAACTTGTCCCGACCCAGTATAAAAATAAGAGTCAAACAAGATTTTTAAAAAGTACGGTCAGGGTTGGGCACACCCTAACCCGACCCGACCCGACCCGATTCCCACCCCTAGGATTAAGATGTGAAAAATAGAAATGAACATAGGATTGGGTTGAGATTTTACAAGGTAGGTTAGAGTTATGTTTATCCCAACCGAGTTAACCCAATCTCATTTACACCCTTAGGCAGGACTGATAAAAATTTATTGCCACCAATAAATTTACTTCAACTGCTATTAAATTTACACGCAAGATTGTTTTGCTGTATTTTATTGATTAGAGTGATATTATTTTTGAATTTTAAAAATTTTAATTGCTAATTAAATATAATTTCATTAATAATCAAAATAGTTAACATCTAATAAATAAATATTACATATTTTTAATTTCTGGAATTAATTATTAGAACTAAAATTTTTTATCAAGAGCATTTTGACTATGGATTTTTATAATTTTTCCTTCTATGTAGCTTCTTTCTTTTTTTGTTATTATAGCCTTTACAGCTTGACCTACTATTTTAGAAATTTGTTTTATACTTAACTATTGGACCGGAGTCTCCTTTTAGGGGACGTTTAGTATTGTGAAATTTTGCAGGATTGTAGAATGAGGTGGAAAATAAAAAATAAAATATTTTAAGAAACATGTGATTAATATGAAATAAAGAATAAATAGGGTTGTTAGAGGGTAGTTAATAAGAAAAATAATTAGAATATAAAGATAAAATTTAAAAATAAGATTGTTAAGTGGATTAATTATTAAGCTTGGAAACCGTGCTCCCACCCATTTCACCCCTTAGTTTTTCCTTTCTTTTTTCCTATTTTCGCCTTAGTTTTTCCTTTCTTTTTCCGTTTTCGTATTTTCGGTATCATTGTTATAAAGGTTCATTGTGTTTTCTCTTTTTGAATTTAAATTTTTGAAGATGATATATCGAATGACTATATTTGTTTAAATCTTATGTAGAAATTTGATATTAAATTTATTAATTTTTATTGGCTATTAGGCTTGTTTGATTTTTGAACAGGAGACTTCGCATGCGGTTAATACGAAGCTTCATTTTTAATTTGTAGATGCAATAAAATGTAATTATATGCTTAAAAAATTTTAGTATAAAATATAAATATGAATAGTGATGGTATAAATATTCGTGGAATATAAAATATAAATATATTTAAAAAATTCAGTGATATATAATCATGTATCCTCTTTGATTTATAAAAGTTGGATCTATGGTATATTTGTGTTTAACGATCTTTTATTCATGATATTGTCAGGTGCTAGGGCCATCTATTTGTAACTAATTAATGTTAATTAGTTTGATTATAAAATGATAACGATTTAATCTGACAATAATATCTATTAAATACAAAAGATTTATGTATTACTTTAAAATTAATGGTAATTCAAATGATCTTATTGCCCTTTTTTATTTAAGAGTTACCACCTCATTACTCTAATTCTAGAGTGAGGATGGTGTTAAAAATGTTTTTAAATTTTTAGATGATAAACTGTGATAAAAGATCTTTTGAAAATTTAAATATTTTAAAACTAAAGAATAAACTTTGCCTCACTGACGAGAGGTCCTAAATCTCCCGCCAACGTGGCTAGAGCACAGGTGCGCTAGGCTCCCTGTTCCAATTCTCTCAAAAAATGAATGAAAACTCAAAACTCAAAAAATGATAAAATAAAGTTTGATTTTATAAAGTTTCTCGAAAAAAAATTTATTTTTTTCAAAGAAATAAAAGCAGATGGTTTTGCGAAGAAAGGGTAAATCAGACAATCAACTAAATATCACACGGTAGACATCCATTAAAAAGACTTCATAACAAGCACAAATCTTCATTTTTCCTTGCAGGAAACTCTTGTTGCAGCACTAGACACGTCATCATCAACGATCGAGTGGACGCTCTCCGAGCTTCTCAAGCACTCGCGAGTGATGAAGAAGGTCCAGGAAGAGCTGCAGACTGTCGTTGGGATGGATCGGACGGTGGAGGAATCAGACCTGGCGAACTTGGATTACCTGAGCATGGTCGTAAAAGAGAGCATGAGGCTGCATCCTGTTGTACCATTGCTTATTCCTCACGAGTCCATGGAAGACTGCACCATTCGTGATTTCCAAATACCCAAAAATTCCCGAATCATTATAAATGCATGGGCCATTGGGCGGGACCCGAATGCATGGCCCAATCCAGAAAAATTCTACCCGGAGAGGTTCATCGACGCAAATATAGATGTAAAGGGCCAGGATTTCCAGCTCATACCATTTGGGTCAGGACGCAGAGGTTGCCCTGGGATGCAGCTCGGTCTCACTTTAGTAAAGCTGGTCGTGGCCCAGCTGATGCATTGCTTCGACTGGCAGCTCTCTGACGGCATGTCGCCTGCTGATTTGGACATGAAGGAGAAGTTTGGCATTGTTGTGCCGAGGTTCAATGATCTGTGGGCCATTCCACGCTGGCGTCTTACGGGAGATACTGAGGTTGGGAAGTGAATTGGGTGAGTTATATTTCACATCAAGCGTTAGCGGGATTTGTTTAATTAGTAATCTCATAAGCTTTTGAAAGCTTTACTTTAAAAAATATATTCTAAGCAGTACTCGGATATATTGTTTGAAAGAAATTATTTGGTTGAAAGTTCTTATTATGTTTACAGCTAACGCCCGAAAATCCATAACCTAAAAGCGCTTATTTGCAAAAATAAATAATAATAATAATAATAATACTAGTACATGTATTAAAAAAAAAACTGTTGAGGAGATGGCACCCACCAAAAAATACAGATTTACATGGTTTGTGTTTAATCTATTCCCTGGAAATAAACCTTATTCAATTATACTCTAATGGTTACCGGATTCCACTATTTATAACTGGTTACAAGATACTAAAGGGTAAACTTTACATAAATTACATAATATACCATCTTGTTAAATTTTGCGAGATATGCCTAGTCATACTTAATTGTCAACACTCTCCCTCAAGCTTGCGAGTAATGCTTGGTGCTTTCATAAAAAACTGAATTTAATGTTATGTATATTGTTGCTTGATTATTACAAAATAATTTTATTAGCTTTTGTGTATTGTAACCTAGATAGTTGTGTATAAATGATTGAAAAGTAGGATAATTATATAGGACTATGTGAAGAAATGATTAAAAAATAAGATAATTATGAAGAGTAAAAATTTTTAAATCAAAAAGTTTTAATTTGACTTTTTTTTATGTGTCACCAAACACATCCTAAATAAATTTCAAAAATCAACAAATTTGATATGAAACAAGATTTAAATAAGGTTCAAGCATTTATAAAAGAAATACAGTGTGTTCAAAAAATGATAAATTTTTTGAATAAAATTATTTTTTTTATGAAAGTTCTTGAAATACAAAAATGACGTGATATGATTGAAGTGATGATAAGGAGTAAGAGATAATAAAGTTAGAATCGAAAGATTAATTATATAGATAGTTATATAGAAATGATTGAAAAATATGATAATTATGTAATAAAATATGAAGAAATAATTAAAAAGTAAACAATTACAAAAAGTGAAAATTTTTAAGGGATGTTTAGCCAATAGAACTTTTCAATCTCTATAACTACCTTATTTTTCATCTTCCCATACAATTATCATATTTTTCAATCATTCTATATAACTACTCATACAACTAACTTGTCTATTTTAACTTTATTCTCTTTACTCATCATCATTACTTTTTCATATCATATTATTTTCTACTAATCTAAAAACTTTTATACCAAAAACTTTTATTTATTGTGTGTTTGGAAAGTGATAAAATTTTGGATAAAATATTTTTTGACGTACAGTTGTTAAATTGATAAAAATTTATATGATATGATAGAAGCGATGATGAGGAATAAAGAAAATAAAATTAAATAGATAAATTAGTTATATAGGTAATTGTGTAGAAATGATTGAAAAGTATGGTAATTTATACAGACAGATATAGAAAAATGATTAAAAAGTAGAGTAGTCGTGAAGTACTTGCAGTGAACGCATCAGCTGCCACAATCGACTGGGCCATGTCGGAGCTCCTCAAGCATCCACATATGATGAAGAAGGCCCAGCAGGAGTTGGAGACTTGTGGTTGGGCTGGGACGGACAGTGGAGGAGTCGGACGTGGCACACTTGGAGTACTTGAAGACGGTGGTTAAGGAAACCTTGCGGCTTCACCCTCCGGTCCCGCTGCTCCCCCCACGAGGCCAGAGAGGATTGCACTGTGGATGGCTTCCACATTCCCAAACAAGCCCGAATCGTCATCAATTTATGGGCCATCTGCCTTGACCCCAATGCATGGGCTAAGCCTGTGAGGTCGACCCACAGAGATTCGCTGGCTCGAGCCTCGATGTGAAGCGCCGCGACTTTCGGCTAATTCCGTTCGCGGCTGGGCGAAGCATGTGCCCTGGGTTGACGCAAGGCCTCACAGTCGTCCAATACGTCCTGACCCAGTTACTTCATTGCTTTGATTAGCGGCTTCCCTAAGGCACCATACGTCAGAACATGGATGTCTGAAAAAATTAGGCGTTGCCACACACGTCGCTCTCACCGTTGGCTGGCTATTCCTACCTATCGCCTTGCCATCGTGACTGGTGATATATCAGCGGAAGCGTCCGAGCAAAACCCGTCATTTCGCCACTGAGCTTGTCTTTCAAGCGCCGCCTCTGCGGAACGGTCCACATGTGCTTGCCCTGTCATTGGTCGTCCGTTCGTAACATTATCGGATTCCAACCGCATGCTCCCGAGGGCACGGAAGTCTCTGTGCTCCCCCGAGTGCATATACTCATTTTTTTTTATTTTTTTAAAAATTTTCTTATAACATTATTAATTTAGATATATTTAATATATGTATAAATTTTTATCGTTTTTGAAATATTTTAAATATTTATTTTTAATTTTTAAAAATCAATAACATTTTACCCATTTATAAGTGCAGGGGCATTTAATGTGGAGCCCGATCTATTCCACCACATGCACTTAGCTTCAGTGCACCCCGGGTGCATTAAACTATTTTTTTATTTTGTTTGAAATTTTTTTTATACAAATATTAATCTAAGTGTATTTAATATGTATATCAATTTTTATTATTTTAGAGTATTTTAGATATTTATTTTTTATTTTTGAAAATCAGTGACATTTTAAATAATTTAAATACTTAAATTAACAATTGTAAAAAAAAAAAAAATTAAAAAAGTTAAAATAATGCACCCGGTGCACTGAAGCGGCGGATAGGGCTCCATTTAATGTAGCATTGGACGCATGTCTCATAGTCAATGCCTCAATTAATGCAGCAAGTGAAAAACTGTCATCATATGCAAGCAAAATCCAACGATATATGCGCCGTTAAACAAATGCTTTTAATTTGTGGGGAGGGGACTCTAGATTTCATAGCTATAATTTTATATAGTGCTTGAAATAAATGTATGTAGCTATTTATTGGCTCTGCGGCGACCGTGTCACTGAAATAAATAGCTATTTCGTATTTAAATTTTCAAATCTTTACGCCGGTTTGATGTAATGTGATATCCAAGTACCTTACTCATTGTAACAAAATAACACATGGCTGTCTTTTAATTTGCTGCCTACATTTGTTGTAGTTACAATCAAAGTTTTGTTAGTATTTATTGCCAAATTTTAATTGGCAATGCTTCTATAAAACTCTAAGATCTTTTATTTTTAATATTTTAATAATTAATGAAAATTTACATATCATGAAGATTCTTTTAATTGTCTAGTATAATTATACCTAACCTCTACAACTGTATAAAAAACTTTTATATGTAAATGCATAAAATCAATGTAATAAAATAGTTTAATATGAAATGCCAATTTTAAAGTAATATTTTAAACATATAAATCATTTAAAATATCATTACTAGTTTGCTATGTGGATAAATAATGTTATAAAATATTATTTATATTTTAATACATATGTAAATAGATTTAATTATTTTTCTTAATTTATACACGAATATATCAATTTTTGAGCAAATGTGACTCATGTACATCCTTGAGTTAGATAAAACTTAATTTTTAACTAAATAAATGATGTAAAATATAATTAATGAATTAAATTTTGTATTAATCATCAAATATGCTGAAAATAAAGAAGCTTATATGAAATCAAAATCAGAAGATTACAAGCTTCCACTATTTAACAAGGGAGACCAATTACTCCCCCAAAGTCGGCTTGAGATCCCATTCGAACACACTACGACGCTTTTTTGAATTCTTATCTTGACAATCGTGACCAACTCAGTTGGCCACTAACATTATTTTTATTGCATTTAATGCAAAAAAAATCTACAATTAACTAAATGTCACCATTATTTGTAGCTAAATAATCAATTTAAATTAAAAGATAATTAAATATTAGTTACATTAAGTGAAATTTATTTCAATGACTTACGACTATTATTTCTATATTTCGATTATTTTTATATCTTTTTATACAACTATTCCATATATTTTAATTTTATTTTACTTTTAATCATTATTTTTATCCAATCATGTCACTATTTTCACTTTTTAAGAAAATTTTACCCATTATATTTTTCATCTCATTTTTATACGATACGATATGGAGCCTTTTATATATGAGAATTAATTCAATATACCTCGGTGCATTAAAATTTTAGTGCGCTTGGGTGCAAAACTTATTTTTGAATTTTTTAAAGTTTTATAAAATTATTAATCAAGATGTATTTAATTTATAAATCTAGTTTTACCGAGACATATTTTTGATTTTTTAAAAATAAGGATATTTTCCTATTTTAAAAAACGAAAAAATATATAGACGTATCTTCAAAATTTGTAAAACTTAATATAAATGTTAGATATACCTAAATCAATTATTATATAAAAATTTTCAAAAAAATGAATTTTCTAGCCAGATATACCAAAGTTTCAATGCACCGAGCCGGCTCTCGTTGTATATATGTGGAAGAATTATATTCGTGCTCTGATTGCCTATCGATTTGACCTTGTGTTAGATCTGACTGATGGAAAATCAACTATATAATTAATTAACGTGCGCGCTCGCTGAATTCCCTGATATATGACAACAATATTGCTGTTGAATGGGTTGAAACGGGCAATTACATAATGCGCTAGAACATGCAATCATGGCTGGGTAATGTGAGATGGTATTCTAAAGGAGGAAAGTATAATTATTATGTACTGCGAAATAAGCTAATGTATTGAAAATAAGAAAATTTTTTTGGGTAGAGGCGATCTCTCTCCCTCTCTATAGAATAAAATACTACGCCTCTTTCTCTCTCTTTATAGTATACAATAGTAACAATACTACCATCTTAAGATAATATAATTAATGCAGAAAAAGATAATATAATTAATGCAAGATCTGAACTTATTGAGTCTGATAGACAACAAAATTCTGTCCGGTGCGAATTAAAATTTTTTAAAAAAATCAGCCCGTCCAAGAGAAATATGAGTGGAGCTCTAAATATTATATTTGCGCAAATTAAAATATACATCTAAAGAGACAAATCAACTGATTGGTGCCGCTGTGCTTTTAATTTGTCCAAAACGCAATCTATCTTAATTAACTTCACTGTTAAAGCATGCATCAATCGTTCTAGAAGGAAAAAAAATTATATTCACAGCTGGGGATGAAAAACTGGGGCAGGTTGGAGCCAGTTAGGGTGTGCACAATCCGGATCTTATATTTAAATTTTTTTTGTTTAACTCTATTTTTTATACCAAATCAGATCGGTTCTACCTTTACATTTCTTTAATAGATCTTATAACAAACTTTTAAGTTTGTATCAAGACAACAAGTTGGGTTAAAAGACTAGAGGGTCAAAGTGTAATAGTTTTAACAATTTATATATATATATATATAATATAAACTTGCATTTATAATAAATTTAAAGGTTAAATGCTTCAATATTTTACAATTTAGTAGAATAAAACACAATTGCCATAACGAAGCGTTAGTAAAATTTTTAAAATTTTTTAAATAATTTCATTTACAACTTGATAAATATGTGCATTAACCTTCAAAAAAATGACATAGATATAAATTTTGAATTACAATTAAACTGTTAAATTGAAAAATAATAATATTCATTCTTGAAAGATATAAACAACAAAGATATTATATTTTATTTTATCAAGAAATCATGTGAAAGATATAACTTGAACAACACATCTGCAATAAAAAATAAAATATTATCTATATAAACAAGTTATAAAGTCAAACATACATTCACATAAATTATATTCACATTAATAAATCATAAAGGTAAAATACATTTATTCAACAAAACCGCATATACATAAATAAGTCATATAGTTTATAAAAATAATTCACACCTTGTGGGGCGGCACGGGGCGGGTCAAGCCAAGGCGGATTTGAACATATTCGACTCGTTCAGCCTCCAAAATTGAAGCACAAGTCTTAAATTCTAATTCGCCCATCCTACTAGATCAAAATCCTTACCTTAGCCCTCTATAAAATTAGGACAAAGTGGGTCACGAGTTAATCCCACCTTATTTTCACCCCTATTCCTAATAATATTTATGGAAGGTTGGTTTTCTGCAATGAATCGCATATAGCCCTCTATACGACATTTTTTTTATTACTTATTTATTTTTAAAAAATTTTCATGAACATGTTTTAATAAGTGTATTTAATTCATATACTAAATTTTACCATTTTACAATAGAGGGGTGATCTCATGTCTCCGGTCGCATGAGACCCCCATGGGTCTGGTCATGGGACCCCCAAAAAATATTTTTTTATAAACATGTAGAACTAGATATATTTAATCTATAAATCAAGTTTTACTATTTTTGGATGCTTTTAAGTATTTTTATTTTTAAGCACAGTGTTATTTTCATAATTTTCTGACTCGAAAATTATAAAAAATGTCATTGTGTTTAAAAATTAAAAAATACTTAAAAGTATTAAAAAATGGCAAAACTTAGTTTATAGGTTAAATAAACCTAGCTCTATATGTTTATAAAAAATGAGTCCCACGGCTATAAGCATGGGATCACATCTCTTTAAAATATTTTTATATTTTTATGTTTATAAAAAATTATCAATTTCTGAGGTATTTTAAGTCAATTTCACCCCTTAAAAAACTTGATTATTAAAATAAAAAACAAGTGTGTCATAATATTATAAAATATTAAAAATATATGAGTTAAATACACTTATTAAAACATGCTTATGAAGAATAATTAATTAAAAAATAGCATATGGTGGGCTGATGTGATCAGCTTTCATATTTAAGAGGGGCTATTTTGCACTAGAGTGGGTTTTTTCATCGGTGCCAACAAGTATGCCGAAATTGCGTGTCGTATACATTAGTTTCACAAAATGACAAATCACTGAAAACATCATGAAATTGGCAGCGCATCTCTTGGATATTTGTATAATATGTTCGTATACATTAGTTTCACAAATCACAATATGACAAATCACCGCATAATATTTGTATTTCTTCCAATAATGTTTCATGGATGATTGTTGAAATTAAAAGAAATGATATGCTCATGCTGCCCATGTGAGTGAGATGTCGATTAGAATAATTATTTCCCACAGCTGTTCCGAGGATATTTTTCAAAAAACCCGGGTGCACTTAGCTTCTGTGCACCTGTATGTATTTAACCCATTTTTCTTTATTTTTTTGAAAATTTTATTTAGAAAACTGATAATTTAGGTGTATTTAATATGTATATCAATTTTTTCCAATTTTGGAGATTTTTAAGTATTTTGTTTAGATTTTTTAAAATTAGTTTCGTTAGTAATTTGTGAATTACGAAACTACCATTGATTTTTAAAAATTCAAAAAAATATCTACAAATATTCAAAATTGGCAAAAATTGTTATATGTGATAAATAAACCTAGATAACCACTTGTATAAAAAAATTTTAAAAAAATAAAAAAAATAAGTGTTTGCACCCAGATGTACTAGATTGGTACTCAATATATATTGGGGAAATTAGTTAGTTTTTAGAAATACATAAAGAAAGGATGATAAATCAACATTTTGCAATTGAAGAAAGTGGGGTGGAAATCCTTTTATTAAGAATTGCGAGCTGCAGCAAGTAGGAAGTCTGTTATTTCTCTTTTGAATCTCTCCTCTTTTCTTTAGCTGAAAGGATGTGGCTAGTTAATAGGGCTTTTACCTTCTTTTGTAAGTGGAGCGTGGTTACACAGAGTACCGGTCTAGTGCACCGGGTGCATTAATTTTCGGTGTATTCAAATGCAAAAATTTATTTTTATATTTTTAAATTTTTCTATAAAGTGTTAATCTATTTATATTATATTATCAGACTAAGCAACTTGTGTAAATAACTGCGTGCACCTAATTAAATGTTGATCTCCAAAAAATATTATTTATTAACTTTTATCAAACCTAAACTTGAACCCACAAGAGCTACACAAGTGCTGGCCCAGGGGTAAGCAATGTTGGCAGCGTCATGGGGGACGGGAGTTTGAATCCCATCTCCGCAAGTGGCAGTATTTGGTGTTCCATTTAATAATAGAGACACAAATTAGGACAGTCCACACTGTCGTGTGTTAATGATTAGCATGTAAACCAATACGGCAAACTATAATAGCATGATAGTTCATGCACTGTACTAATCCACGTCCCGATAATAAGGAGCATGTGGTCTACATATGTATATCATATGAGACATAATATTTTAAAACCAATCAAAACAAAACTTGAAATGGCAACCTACCAATCACATCAAAATTTTTATCATATAAACTTTCAAACATTTGATTATTTTAATTCTAAATTAATTAAGTTAGGTTCTAATGCCCATTAGGTTAATTTGAAATTATTTAGTTTTTAAAATAATTTAGTTAACACGTTAATGAAAATTGGGTAATCAATCTAAGTAACAAGTCAACAGTTGAAAATAATTAAAATATCCTTGTATTTAAAAATTTAAAAGTATATACAAATCTTCTAAAATAATAAAACTTAATTTATATATTAAATACACTTAGATTAACAGTTTAATAATAAATAAATAAAAGTATATTTTTTGCCTATGCTAGCTCAAGCCGACAAGATCAAGATTCTTATATATATGTAGAAGAATTATAATTATGTTCGAATTGATATTATTGTAGGATTTCTCATTTGATCTGATTGATGGAACTAACTTATTTAAGCTCCGATTGGAGTTGGATTATCTACACTTAGGGGTGGAAATTGAGGTGATTATCATGACCCGAACCATTTTTGACCATGTAAAAAAAATATTTTTTTTACCCGATATAGGGATGAGTCTGAAAATTTGACCCAAATTCAAAAATAAGATTAGAATAGGTTAACCAGGCCATGCGCATTTAACCCATTTTTTTGTTTCTTTTGAAATTTTTTATACAATTATTAATTTAAGTGTATTTAACATATATGTCAACTTTTACCATTTTTGGGAATTTGTAGGTATTTTCTAAAAAAATTCGGTATTTGTAATAATTTAAAATTACTAAAAAACCACTAATTTTAAAAATCCAAAAAATACCTATAACTCTCCAAAAATAATAAAAATTGGTAAACATATTAAATACACTTAGATTAACAGTTGTGTAAAAAAAATTTCAAAAAAGAATTAAAATGTGTATATGTACCCGGATGCACCTAAGCTAGGTTCACTCGAAAGCATACGAACCAGATCAGGGTCAACCATATCACAACTTAAAGAATCCTAAGTCACCTTATATATATTCATTGATTAAAAATTATAAGCTTATATTTAAATCTTATTATCATTTTTTTCTAAAATTCTCATATTTTTTATGATTAAGAATCAATTAATAAGCCACCACGCCTTTAGAATGGTGGTAATCGGGCTGGCCTCACGTGGATGGGCGCTTGGTTTCAAATCTTCACTAGCACATATTTTCAACAGCACCATTCTAGTGGTAGAGTTAACAAAGATGAGTTGATGATACTATGATAGTAGCCTCCCCAGGTGTGTGGGAGTGTTCACCATCTAGATAAATTTAGAAATTATTAGTTATGAATTTATATATTGTAAGAAATTTGTTAGAATGTCTCAAAGTTTAGTGGAAAAAATATCTGTTGAGATGATTATAAATACTCATAAAAAGGAATCAATTCATAAAAAATATAAGAATTAATAAGAGAAATTTGCATATATATATATATATATATAACTCTTGTGTATAATTGTATATTAAGCTATTTTGTTAAAATTACTGTATATTTACTCATGTTTTATTTTATTAATGATGCATTTTTATTAAATTAATAAAATATTAAAGCATACAATATTTATATTTAGCATATAACATAGATATATCTTTATGTTTGATAGGTATATTAATTTTTTGATAAAAGATGGGTATGTAAATTCTAAAAAATCATTTTATTTGAACTACATTTTTATTCCATCCACTGTCTCGAACTAATCTGATATTAATCCAAAGTCTGTTCTAAAAGCTACTAAAAAAAGTTAGAGTCAAACCAAACTTATCTTGACCCATTATAAAATAAAATTAAACAGAATTTTAAAAGGTAAAATCAGAGTTGGACAAATCCTGTCTCAGGACAATTCTCATCCTTGTCTACGTTAGTATATTTGCACCTAATGATAGTAATTAAGTTTCTCACAAAAATAGGAAAAAGTAGGAGCTTATTTTCATCTGCATGAAAACACTTATCTTAATGTATCGTGGTGCTTGATGATTGGTGAATGATTAAATGCACTTGGAATCTTGGATACACTTAGCTTTAGTGCACTCGCGTGTATTTAATACCTTTTTAAAAATATTCATAAAACTGTTAATCTAAATGTATTTAATATATTTATCATATTTTACCATTTTTGAAAATTTGTTGATTTTTTTAAAATTTTTAATAAACAAGGGCATTTAACTTCAAGTGACTAAAATGACCCTGTTTTTTTAAAATTCAAAAAAATAGGAACAAATTTTCAAAAATGGTTTGATACATATGTTAAATACACTTAGATTAACAGTTGTATAAAAAAGTTAAAAAATAAATTTTTGCACTTAAGTACACCGAATCTAAGTGTATCCAATTGCATAGTTTCAGAATCTTGATCCCGAGTTCACGACAATGCCGCTGTTGAATGGGTTGAAACAGGCAATTACGTCCTGCGCAGCTGCGTTTGCCTAGAACATGTCATCACCGTTAAGCTTGCGCTTGTCCATTATCATCCAATTCAAATCCAATGTCGTATTTGGATTTAGAGAATGGATGAGAGGGGTTATTGTGTCTCATTGCAACACAAGAAATTATATTGTGAAAAATATAGTGTTGAAAAATGAAAATAAGAAAAGTATTTGGTATATATTACCAAATGAAAGACTAATATATATTCCTCTAAAAAATGTAAGACTGCATTAGAAATGAGAAGATTTTTATGGCGAATGGGAATTCTTATCTCATTCCATGAGGGTGGATGATCCTAACCGGGTCATACGGTTAACACAATATCTGGGCTTGTTGGGTCTGATAGTGAACAAAATTTCGTCCGTTGAGAATTAAAAATATATTAAAAAAAATAGACGTGCAAGAGAAATATGAGTGTAACTCTTAATATTAAATATGCGCAAATTAAGTTAGAGAAATGATCCCATAAGGTTAACCGTACGGGAGCATATGGGACCCCGTATGTATTATTTTAAATTATACTTATGATACTTAGGATCCCTATTTCGATAAATTATATAAATTTAAATTTTTGAGGATACTTCTATGAAACTTTTTTTCTATATAACCCCATCTATTTTCAATATTTAGATGGTTGATGAAAAACTCACTTTATCTATTTTGTTTAGCATTACTTATATTATCACGAAAACTCTTTTATTTGTCTAATATTTGTATATATGAGCTTTATCTACGAACATGTAAAATCAACTTAATAAAATAATTTAATGCTAATATTAATTTTTAAATGGTATTTTCAACGTCTAAACAACATAAAATATCATTATTATATGGATAATGATTCTATAAAATATTACTAAATTCTAATACATATGTAAATGGATCTAAGTATTTTTCCTAACTTATATATGAATGTACTTATTTTTTAGCAAATGTGGCTTATGATCATATTGGATTTGAATGTAACTGCTTAGTCTCATAATTAAATAAATGATGTTAAATATAATAAATCGATTGTATTTTCCATCAAGAATCAAAATTTTAAAATTCGAGAGATTTTATAAAATCGCTTCTATATAACCTGTTTACATAGAAGTAAACCAGTTTAAATTTATATATGTTTTTATTTTTCAAAAATTAACAAATTTTGGACACAAGTTTTTTTGACTTGGAAAAGTAAAAAAATGAATTTGGATTAGCAAAAATTTTTTAATAATTTTTTCTATAGACTTATTTAAATAGGACTCAAAACTATTTTAAAAAAAATGACTCAAAATCATATAAATTTTTTAAAAATATAAAGATAGGGGTCCAGGGGTCCATGCACTTGACCGCGTGGATTCACCCAAGCGGTCATAGTACCATACACTAGGGGTGTTAATGGTCATGGTCAACTCGTCAACACGCTCGTCCAATCCATTTATAAATGGGTGTGGGTTGAGATTTTTGAATAAATGGGTTATGATCCGCCAACCCGTTTAACCATTTAATTAAATAAATGAATTAAGGTTGAGATTTTATAACTCGTCAACCCGTTTAGTAACCCATTTAACTCATATAACCTGTTCAACCTGTTTAATTCGTTCAACCCATTTAACTCGCTTAATTTATTAAAGTTTTATATATATACATGTAAACCCCTTGTTATTTTCCATCTCTAAGTCTTCTCAAGTCACTTAATTTTCATTTTTCTACAGCTGACCTAATTTCATTTTTCCGTTACTGCCCTATTTACATTTTCTCTACGCCAAAAACATCCTTTCATCTCTCCCTCCGAGATCATTATCTACTAGAGTATAGACTTTTATGTTATTTACTATACAACCCGTTAACAACCCACCAATCCGTTTATTAAATGGGTTGTAAATGGGTTAGGGTTAAGGTTTTTTAAATGGGTTAATAAATGGATTAGGATTGAGATATTTTAAATGAATTAGGATTAAGATTAGGCTCCAACCCGTCCAACTGATCCGTTAACACCCCTCCCATACACGGAAAGATAATCCGGTGCCGTTAAGATATTAATTTGTCCGAAACGCAAAACGTCCAAAAGTCTCGGCTATGGGATGATGCATCAATCGTTCGCTTATTAAAGATAGAAAAGCACAATTAGCTCGCTACATCCTTTCAACTAAAGAAAAAAGAAAAGAAGAGATTGAGGAAAGAAATAGCAGATTTCCTGCTTTCCGCAGCTCCCAATGATGTCTTCCTGGATGACCTTTCTGTGTCTAGCATTCCCTGGGCTTTGGTCCTTCCGCCTCTTGCTTCTAGTGATAAGAAGGAAGAAGAAGGCGAACAATGGTGAAAGTAATCATAGCTTGCCGCCCGGTCCGAGAGGGCTTCCAATTCTAGGAAGCCTCCACACCTTAGGCCACAACCCTCACCGAACGCTGCAAAAATTAGCCAAGGAATACGGCCCAATCATGCACATGCGGCTGGGCAGGGTTCCGACCATCGTCGTCTCTTCTCCTCAAGCCGCTGAGCAGTTCCTCAAGGCGCACGACCTCGCGTTCGCCAGCAGACCTCTCAACGAAGCCGGCCGCTTCATTTCCTTTGGTCGCAAGGGCATGGCGTTCACCCAATACGGGCCATATTGGCGAAACATGCGTAAGCTATGCACAATCGAGTTGCTCAGTAACCTCAAAATCGAGTCCTTCAGGTGGATGAGACAAGATGAGATTGGCCTACTTGTGCGATCCATCAAGGACACAGCCGTGGTTCGTCAGCCCGTCAACCTCACCATCAAGGTCTCAGCCCTAGTCACGGACATGGTGTGCAGGATGGTATTTGGTAGGAAACACATGGGCGAGAGCTTTAATGAGAGGAGCTTCAAAGAAACACTTGAGGAGATTATGTATCTGGCTGGCGCTTTCAACATCGCTGATTACATTCCTTGCCTGAGCCCACTAGACCTCCAAGGCCTGCGTCGTCGCATGAAAGACAATAACAAGTTCTTCGACACATTCTTCGAGAAGATTATCGACGAGCACTTGCAAAATAAAGACGCAAGCTGCCAGAGAAGGGACTTCGTCGACTTCTTGCTGGAATTCATGGCCTCCAGCAAGAATGACTTTGGGTTTGACAGGTCCAGTATTAAAGCTATAATGTTGGTAAGGATATAATTAATCTTCCACTTAATTAGAGAATTTCCTACCCGGTTTAAAGTTTCAATCATAAATGCATGTTCTTTCATTTTTGGTTGGAACTCAACAATAAAGTTAAATTTTTGGCCATAAGATTTGAAGAGAATATGGTTGTTGTTGAACTGTTATGTATGCACAAGAGCAACGAAAAGGGAACTGATTCGTATGCTCCATTTTCTTTTAATTTTTTTTAAAAATGTTTTTACAAGATTGATAATGTGCATATGTATTAATTTTTATCATTTTTGAAGTATTTTAAATACAATTACTAAAATGCCACTGATTTTCGAAAATAAAAAATAAATATCTAAAATAATCCAAAAATGGTAAAAATTAATACATATGTTAAATACATTTAGATTAACAGTTTTATAAAAAAAAATTCAAAAAAAATTTAAAAAAATGGGTGGATGCACCTAGAAGCATTGACCAAAGTCCCCAATGAAAAAGCCCAACAGCAATTATTTTACAATAAAATGGTTGTCAATTTTGTCCCTTATGTTTAAATTTGTTTTGAACTTTTGACTAGCTAATAATATATACTTTCTATCTTCTACATGCGTAGTGAACGGACTTCCTTAGAAGGAATTCATCAATTAATACACCACAAAAAATTCCCTTTTATGTTGCCACCGTTAGATGTGTTTCGACTATAAATAATTATTTAGCTACAAATAATTAGTTGCCTTTGAACGGTGATACTTGATTAAACATAGATATTTCTTGCATCGAATGTAATTAAAGTTTAATGTAGCTATTAAATTTCAGTCCCAAATATTAATAACATTTTGGCTATAATTAATTAATATATAAACATCTATATCCAAAAAAAAAAAAAACTTAACTACATTTTATTCCAAATGCAGCCAATTTCAAATTTGAATGCAAAAGTAGGCTACAAATAAATTTTTTAGTGTCCTGAGATGATCATCTGAATGATCAACCAATCCCATCCGCTTTAATTGATCGTGTAAGCTAGATCTAGATATGTGTATATACATATACATATATATGTATAATATTAACGCTCGGGAATTATACAATCACTACTTTTTCTTTTCAGGAAATGTTTGTAGCTGCAGTGGATACATCTTCTGTAACAATCGACTGGGCCATGTCCGAGCTCCTCAAGCATCCACGTATAATGAAGAAGGCGCAGGCGGAGTTAGAGACTGTGATCGGTCTGGAGCGGGCGGTGCAGGAGCCGGATCTAGCGAACTTGGAATACTTGAACATGGTAGTGAAGGAAACGCTGAGGCTACATCCTGTCGTCCCACTGCTCCTCCCTCATGAGGCCATCGAGGATTGCATTGTCGACGGCTTTCACATTCCCAAACAGTCCCGAATTATCGTCAACGCATGGGCCATTGGGCGTGACCCCGACGCATGGTCTGAGCCTGATGAATTCAACCCAGAGAGATTCTCTGGGTCGAGTGTAGATGTGAGGGGCCATCACTTCCAGCTCATTCCATTTGGGTCTGGGCGCAGAATGTGTCCCGGGATGCAGCAAGGCATCACAGTCGTCCGATTCGTATTGGCCCAGTTACTGCACTGCTTTGATTGGGAGCTTCCCGAAGGTACGACACCTGAAAACATGGACATGTCTGAAAAATTCAGCATCGTCACACTCCGTTCTCACCATCTGCTAGCCATTCCTACCTATCGCCTTGAGAAAAAAGTCTTCAGTTGAGAAAATGGTATAGCCATTGGTCATTTGATTGGCGATTGGAGGACAACACAGTGAAATATATGAATCATGATTAATATTGCGTCTATTAATTATGTACCTAGGCTCTCGATTATAGACATGAGAAGTTATGCAGCCCTATTTAAGTGTAACAATCGCCCTGTGTAATG
Source organism: Annona cherimola (assembly GCA_030490835.1). Classification (NCBI taxonomy): domain Eukaryota; kingdom Viridiplantae; phylum Streptophyta; class Magnoliopsida; order Magnoliales; family Annonaceae; genus Annona; species Annona cherimola. The sequence goes on from CM059971.1 coordinate 116,278,208, forward strand.
AAATGAAGCTAAGATAATTATTATAGATATAATCAGCCTCAATGCTTCACCGCCCATGACGAAATATTATTCTCTGGGTTTACTCTCAAGCTTAAAAGCAGCTTTACAAAAACTCTTTTGTCTCGTTAATCAAACAAAAAAAAAAAAAAGCTCTTATGTCTCCAGGTTCACATGTTGATGCAGGGTTGAAGACTAGAATTCTTAACGCAAATTAAAAGTAATAAGTAGAGTAGATAAGTAATTAAAATTTCAAGTTATATAAGAGCTAAGAAATAAGTATTAAGACCAATAAGAAAGAAAAGAATACTCAGGTGGATGGGTTGTAAAATAATAAAATATAAAATTGGAAGTAAAATAATTTGAGATGATCCAAAGATAGAGTTAATAAATAATAAAATAAGAAAGAATAGACCAAGATGTTTTGGGTATGTTAAATGGATACTTGAAATACACCGATTAATAGAATTAATTTTATTAAAATAGAAGGTGATAAAAAAATGAATAAAATTAATTAAATAAGATATAAAAAATAAAAAGATTAAAAATTAGTTTTTAATCATAAAAATGGCACAATAAAATCGACACGGCTAACCCTGCTTAATTAAGACCTAAATCATTAGGATGATGATGAGATGACTTTTACACGTCACGAAATAAACCATAAACCAATAAAAGAGGTATGTAAGCTCTCTTTTAAAAATGAATCCACTTCAACTCTTATGTATAACTGTATATTAACCTATTTTGTTAAAATTACCCTATATTTACTCATATTTTATTTTATTAATGATGTATTTTTATTAAATTAATAAAATATTAAAGCATACAATATTTATATTTAGCATATAACATAGATGTATCTTTATGTTTGATATGTATATGAAATTTTTCATAGAGATGAGTATATAAATCCTTAAAATTATTTCAGTTGAACCACATTCATATTCTATCCACTATCATGAACTAATACTAATACGAAGTTTGTTCTGAGAACTATTGAAAACGGTTATGAATCAAACCAACCTTATCTTAACTCAATATAAAATAGAGTTAAATAGAATTTTTAAAAAGTAAAATCAGAGTCAAACAAACGCTGACTAAGTATGGTCTGCTCCAATTCTCATCCTGTCTACATTAGTGTCTTTGCACATAATGATAGTAATTCTACATTAGTGTTTTTGCACATAATAGTAATTAAGTTTCCCACGAATAAAGGAAAAAGAAGGAGCTTACTTTCATCTACGTGGAAACGCTTATCTTAATTTATCTTGGTGCTTGATGATTGGTGAATGATTAAATGTACCTGTGTGAACTTAGCTTTGGTGTACTCGGGTGTGTTTAATCTCTTAAAATTTTTTTCGTAAAATTGTTAACCTAATTTATTTAACATATTTATCAAATCTTACCATTTTTGGAGTTTTTTAAATTTTTTTTGAATTTTTAGAAAACAAGGGCATTTTACTTAAAGTGACTAAAATGACCATGTTTTTAAAAGTTCAAAAAAATATGAACAAATCTTCAAAAATGATAAATTTTGATATATATATATATATATATATATATTAAATACACTTAAATTAACAGTTGTATAAAAAAAATTTAAAAATTTAAAAATAAATTTTTGCATTAAGTACACTAAAGCTAAGTATACCCAAATGCATTAGTCTCGGGAATCCTTGCTGGATTCCCTGATCATGGGTTCACGACAACGCGGCTGTTGAATGGGCAGCTGCGTTTGCCTGGAACATGCCATCATCGTTAAGCTTGCGCTCGTCCATTATCATCCAATGTCATATTTGGATTTAGAGAATGGATGAGGGGGGTTATTTTGTCTCATTGCAATACAAGAAATTATATTGTGAAAATTTATGGAAAAATGGAAATAAGAAAAGCATTTGGTATATAATACCAAATGAAAGCAGTGTTGTCAGAACCGGACCGGACCGGCCGGTTGGACCGGTCGGACCGGGAACCGGTCCAGATCCCGGTTCGGTTCGGTGCGGTTCGGTTCGAATGTGGAAAACTGTTCGAACCGGCGAACCGACGGTCGAACCGGAATATCCGGTCCAACCCGGTTCGACCGGTCGGACGAAAAAACGAATGCAAAAAATGACGCGTGATGTTTTTAATATGGATTATAAGAATGCGGCAGCTCATACCTAATATGCAAATAACGTGATTTGAGATATTTTTTTTAAAGATACATTAGCAAATACCTGTTATGTAGATAACATGATTTAAAATAAATTTTTTTTAAAATCAGCGACTAAAAACAAATAAGGTGATTTCGATAAGTTAGTTTTTTAATAAAACAAAATACATCAGCTGATTCATAGTTTAAATAGGTGTTTTTTTACGAAAAATTAATCGAACAACATATTCTTGCTGTATAAATAGTTTGAAAAAAAAAATTTGTCAACAGATTTGAAAAAAAAGGAAGCAAGGATTGATGTAATAATAACGAGTTTGATATAATGCAAATGAATTTTTTTTAAAAAAAAAACAATGCTGGACGTGATGCCATGATGTGTTGGATGTAATATAAATGAAATTTTTTTAAAATGAAAACAAGGCTAAGTGCAACAACGTGCTGGATTTTTTATTTTTATTTTTTTTAAAAAAACAATGCTAGATGCTACAATGACGTGTTGGAAATTTTTTTTAAAAAATGATAGATGCAATGACGTGTTGGATGGAATCTTTTGGGGTAAAAAATGTTGCATGTAATAGTAAGATAAAAGTGTATTTGGAAAATGATAAAATATTTAGAAGAAAAATTTTTGAAGTAAAAGTTTTTAAAATAAGATATAATATTGTGATAAGATATGGGTAATAATGAGGAATAAAAAGAACGAAATTAAAATAGCGTATTAATACATAATTTTTTTGCCTAATTTTGTGTGTGCAACTCATGTAATTAATATTACTCTCATAATTAATTGTATAGCAAAAAAATTATAATATAGCTAATAAAATATTATACTTAATTAAATGATACCGCATCTTGCGTAAATAATTAAATATACAGCCACTATTTCAATTAACGATATGCTTTATGCACTCTCAGTTAATGTAGTTAATTTTTTTAAAATTCATGCTCAAAGATTTTTTAAAACTTGCTATTAATTTTTTCCTGCATGTTTTGTACTTATATTATGGTCCTTAAAATCTAACATATATATTTAAGATTTATAAAAATATATTTTTTCAATATATTTATTTAAAATTTAAATTTTTTTAATAATTATGACATCATATATATATGTCATGCTGACGTCACCGGTTCGAACCGGTTTGATTAACCGGTCGGACCGGTTCGAACCAGACCAGTACCTTTACCGGTTCAATCACCGGTTCGGTTCTGACAACATTGAATGAAAGACTATATATATTCCTCTAAAAAAATGTAAGACTATTAGAAATGAGAAGATTTTTATGGCGAATGGGAGATGGATGATCCTAAACGGGTCGCGCGATTAACACATTATCTGGGCTTGTTGGGTCTGATAGGCAACAAAATTTCGTCTGTTGCCAATTAAAATTTTATATATAAAAAAATAGACGTCCAAGAGAAATATGAGTGGAACGCTTAATATTAAATTTGTGCAAATTAAGTTAGGGGAATGATCCCATAATTTTAACCATATTGGAGCATGTAGGACATGTATGTAATCTTTTAAATTATACTTATGAGCCTTATTTCAATAAATTTATAAATTTTAATTTTCAATAATGCTTTTTTGAAACTCTTTTTCTACGTAACACTTTCTAATTTCAACATCTAAATGGTTGACAAAAGATTCATCATATCTATTGTGTTTAGTATTACTTATATTATCATGAAAATCCATTTATTGGAATGTGATCTAGTGCTCCTGGGAGCATTATTGAGCCTCAATGTTCCGGGGTGCATATAGCTATCTTTTTATTTTTAAAATTTTTTTATATAAATATTAATCTAAGTATATTTAACATGTTTATCAATTTTTATCATTTTTGAAGATTTTTAGATAATTTTTTTCAGATTTTTAAAAGTCAGTGACATTTTAGTAATTTTAAATTACTAAAACACCACTGATTTTTAAAAATCTGAAAAATATCTAAAAATCTCAAAAAATAATAAAAATTTCGTCTGTTGCCAATTAAAATTTTATATATAAAAAAATAGACGTCCAAGAGAAATGTGAGTGGAACTCTTAATATTAAATTTGTGCAAATTAAGTTAGGGGAATGATTCCATAATTTTAACCGTATTGTAGCATGTAGGACACGTATGTATTCTTTTAAATTATACTTATGAGCCCTATTTTAATAAATTGTATAAATTTTAATTTTCGAGAATGCTTTTATGAAACTCTTTTTCTACGTAACACTTTCTAATTTCAACATCTTAATGGTTGACAAAAAATTCACCATATTTATTATGTTTAGCATTACTTATATTATCATGAAAATTCATTCATTGGAATGTGGTCTAGTGCTCCTGGGAGCATTATTGAGCTTCAATGCTCCCAGGTGCATATACTTATCTTTTTATTTTTTTTGAAAATTTTTTTATATAAATATTAATCTAAATATATTTAACATATTTATCAATTTTTATCATTTTTGGAGATTTTTAAATAATTTTTTTCAGATTTTTAAAAATCTGTGACATTTTAGTAATTTTAAATTACTAAAACACCACTGATTTTTAAAAATTCGAAAAAATATCTAAAAATCTCCAAAAATGATAAAAATTAATACACACGTTAAATACATTTAGATTAACAGTTTTATGAAAAAAATTTCAATTTTTTTTTTAAATGAGTATATGCACTCGGGAGCATTGAGACTCAACGCTCTCGAGAACACTAGATCACTTTCCTCTTTCTTTTGTCAATATCACTGTATGTGAGCTTCATCTATAAATATGTAAAATTAACATAATAAAATAATTTAAGAGTAAATTTTCTTTATACCTACAACATTTAACTATAATTTCTTTTGTACCTATAACATTTTAGAAATTCCCTAAGTACCTACCATATTTTAACTCTAATTCCTTATATGCGCACACCGTTACATACACCGTCAGTTACACATGGAAATGACTATTTTGCCCCTTCTGACTAATCCGGCCCTGCCTGCTCCGGTGATAATCAGGCGCCTCTTCCGAAGATGCACAGGCGCGCTTGAAAATTTCAAAACCTGCATCCACCAACTCCCTCTAGTTACAATTACGCCATCATAACGTCGATGGCCTTGGGCTTCTTCGTCCAGCAAGGGGATCTTGTCAATGGTGACGGTGAGCACACTGTCTTGGTCGACGTCGAAGATGGCATTCACGTTGGCGTTCTCTGGGAGTTAAGAGTTTCCTCATGAAGTTGCGGATCTAGAGACGTTGCCGCTGTATAAACACCAATATTGGTGACCCACCAGAGCATAGAATTTGATGATCTATCTTCCCTCGGCAGACAGTAGCCACGGCTGCCGTCCACAATTTTTCAAGCGCCTACAAGAGCAAATCATATGGTGACGATGTTCTTCTCCTTCAACATCGAAAGAAATATATTAGCACCGGCTATCACAATTCTACTTGGCATATGGATCAACAAAGAAAGGGGAAAGGGCTTCTGCATTTCTAATTCTAACCAATAAATGAGGTACGTCAGTAAGCTTTTTTTTAAAAAAAAAGAAAAATTACCCACAATCAATTAATTTAAAATTTCGGATATCTCAATGACTCAATCAGTTGGATACCTAAAAAATTGTTGGATTGTGATATAGTGTACTCATGTGTACTTAGGCTCAGTGCACTTGCATGTATTTAACTTTTTTTATTTTTTTGAAATTTTTTTTATACAACGGTTAATCTAAGTATATTTAACATGTGTATCAAATTTGATCATTTTTAGATATTTGTTTTTTATTTTTTAAAAATCAGTAACATTTTTAGTAATTTAAAATTACTACAATGCCACTTATTTTCAAAAATAAAAAATCTAAAAATCTCCAAAAATAGTAAAACTTAATACACATGTTATACACTTGGATTAACAGTTATATAAAAAAAAAAATTTAATTTTTTTTTTTTTTTAAATTGGTTATGTTCCAAAACCATCTCATGGTTACAGGACTGATCGGTTAGTACCCTTGCTAAATGACAAGGCTGCCAACTCGAGCAGAACGCAAATGTTTATTGAGGTCTGATCAGTTCGCAAGCATGCATGTTCATATTGTCTTCTCCGTAGTCATGCTTACCTACAGGTATCTGTCGCGATGCCAACCTCGGTAGTGACAATAAGACAAGGCTTTCAACAGTTGCCCGCTTCTGTATTTTGGTTTTGGTCATGAATCACGATTCATGAACTGCGAGCCACGTTCATGCCAGGACAAAAATTAAATAATCCTAAAGCAACACATGCGGTCAATTTATCCCAGTGAATGATTTGATCAATTTATACAGCACATATGGGACAAGCTTGTACACATTTATTAAAAATTATACTTATATACTGAATATTCAGTAAATATGTTATTCGATTGATCTAATTTTTTATCCTTATAAATCTTACCATAGGTGAAACCAATAATGCCTGGATTATTCAATTTATCTAACTTGGTCTGCCCCATGTTGGGCGCTCAGGTCCGAATACCATTGACAGTAAAAATATGAGCGACATGTGGTGATAGAGTGAACCAAGTTGGTGGCAGCAATCCCCTTCGGGTGTGTGAGACTGTTCACTACATAGATGAAATGAGAAATATTATTAAATGTGTGTTAATATATTATAAGAAATTTATAAGAATATCTTAAAACTTAATTAGAAAATACCTGTTGAGATGATTGTAAAATACTCAATTAAAAATAATGACTGGATTAAGAAAAATAGATAATATATAGCTATTCCACTAGGTTTTGCGCCTATTATTAGTCTCTCTTGCATACACGCATCTCTTCAATACAACCGATTGAAATATACAATCAGTTGTATTTTTAATTTTTTAATTCTTTATTTTAGATCTAAGCCGTTCACCTTATTTTACTCTATTTATATGTTCATGACATGAAAAATCATGCTATTTGAATTTGCATATAATTCACAACAAGTGTAAATGCATTATGTTATTTATAATTATATTTTTAAATTTTAATTATAAAAATTTTCAATTCACTTTATTCTTTTGTATAAGCTAAATAATTAGTTTTAAACACAATAGAAGGATTGTACGTAAAATATAACAGGTTGTGTAAAAGTATTTATATATACAGAATTGTGATTCAAGACTTACTATAAGCATGGAGATTTCATGTTTACCCTTGATTTTTATTTTTAAATAAATTTTTAAAATCTAAACGGTTTATCATATTTAGTATATCTCACTTTATCATGCTATCAAAAAGAATTTTTATTATAAAAACTTAAATCATATAAAAATAGCATCCTTTGAGAGTTAATATATAACTAGTAAAAAATTTTAAAAAATAAAAATATAAATAAAAGTTTGAAATACATGTAACTTTAGAATCATAAATATATATATATATATAAATAAACATGATTAATGGTTTAGATTTTTAAAAATATTTTAAAATTAAGAGTACAATTGTTTTACATAAAACTTTTTGAATTAAAATTTTTTGTCTAAAACTTTTCTCCATCCACAAATATTCTACTTTTAAATCATTTTGTCATATTTTGATATATAATTAATCTATTTTTAATCATTTTTTATAATTTTTCATACAACTACCTTATTTTCAATTATTATCTTTATTGTATCATATTATTTTTTCTTATTTCAAAAACTTTTATATCTGCTTCCAAAAATTTTATTACTTTCCAAACAAATCTTAAAAAAATAAGCATGAGGCCTTAATGCCCACGAGGAACATTTAATCTTTATATAGTACTTAGGGTAAATAATAAATTATTACGCATGTAAAAGTCAAAAGTTGGCAAATTAAGCTAGCAGCTATTGTCATTTGATCCAAAAAAAATTGTAGGATTACTACTTGATCAAACTTAGGATGTACTTTGGAAAAGGGAAAAATTGGAAGATAATTTGGTAGAAATTTTTTTGAAATCAGTAAAATAATAATGAGATATGACAGAGATAAGTATTAGAAATAAGGAACCTGATACAGTACACTTGGGTGCTTTGACCTATATTTATTTTTTAAAAAAAATTTATACACCTGTTAATCAAAATGCATTTAGCGTATGTATCAAGTTTTATCATTTTTGGAGATTTTTAAATATTTTTATTTTTAAAATTAGTGGCAGTTTCGTAATTTTAAATTACTAAAAATGTCACTAATTTTCAAAAAATATAAAAATATCTAAAAACGATAAAACTTGATACACATGTTAAATACACTTATATTAATAGTTTTATAAAAAAAGCTTCGAATATATATATAAATGAGTTAAATGCACTCGGGTACACCGAGGCTAAGTGCACTCGATTGCATTCAGCCTCATTCGTAAAAGGAAAAGGAATAAAGTTGAAATAATAGAAAAAATATATAAGAAAATGTAAAAAATAAGAGAAAAAATCAGCCAAAATCCACCAAATTTTTGTGTAAGCTAATGCATTCGAGATTGATTTATGCGATTGACACCAATGAGAGCTAACAAGGCTAGGGCAAAGCTTCTTTTGGCTAAATGTACTAGTGGAGTAGAGTCGTTTTTTTTTTTGCATATATACTTATTAGATTTTTTTTTGGTTTGTATGAAGGCTAATGCCTCAGTTTGGGTTTGAATTTGGATCTCTTACTTACCCATAATCACACATACTTTATGAACCACCTAATTATCCAAATATTGGCAACCTTATTATTTTTTATAGTATAGTACCTTTGGGTTTTTCAAAATTAAAATACTTTGAAATTTATACAAAGCATTTTCATTGTAAGGGTGAAGTGTGCTTTTCTTTTTAGAAGGTGCTCATTAGACAAGTTTGATTTGGGGCCTCTTAGGCCTAGCTATTATACACTGCAAAATTTTACTATCAGCACTTTTTAAGTTGATGCTTCCTGCTAATATTGAAATTTTTACTATTATTGGAGTATTTTTTTTTTTATCAAAGGTCACACTTCTGGTTTTAGTCAAACACCTTTGAAATTTTTAAAATTTTTAAAAGCACTAATACAAAGAGGCTCTTGTCATGCTTGAGAAGATAACACTTTGGCCTTGGTTGATTTCCATTATTTTGAATGTTGATATTTTATTTTCTAAAAAATATAATCTTTCCGCAGTAAGTTAAGTTTAATAATGTTGGCTAAATAAAGCTAGATTTATTTGTCTGAAAGATACATATATATCATAAGGAACACTTTAAGCGCTTTTCAACTCTATATTTTAAAAATATTTTTGTATATATTACATAATTAATAAAAAAAATATTCCTTTCTAAGTTTTATTTTTTCCATTCTTCCATTTTGCACAAGTTATTCAAATAATACTAATTTATATATTTGTCAATATTACTTATTTATAATTGCAATTTTAAAATTCATTTCAATAATTTTGTAGAGAGTTTGGGAACGCAGAAAAAATTTGGACAAAAATTTTTACTTTACTTTTAGTCTATTTTTCAATCATTTCTCTAGATCTTATTCTTTCCACATAATTATCTATTTTTTAATAATTTTATCGTATCATTTCATACAATTACTATATCTATTTAAAATTTTTCCTCTTTGCCACTCGTTGCTGCCACTATGATGTCATTTTTCTCCTATTTTTCAAAAACTTTTCTATCAAAATATTTCTCCTGTTTTTTCCCAAATACCAAACACACTGGTGAAAGTTATAAATGTATTTTACTCTTTTATCTATTATTTCAACATGTCATTTGAACCATATCACTTGAATTCATCAAACGAACTTCATAATATAATTTGTTTATTTTAATTCGAGTTCTCAACTTCAGCGATTATGAGGGTGATGAGCCGATAAGCTCAGCCTCTAAAAGCACGTACTCCTTGGAAATTTGTTTTGTTAAGTTGGTGATCAGATTGTGACTTGAGATTGGATTTGTCATAGTGATGGTAAGTAATCAGGTCTGGTTGATATTGGCAGGACATTATTTTAGATTAGCCATCGGATGCCTACATATGGTTTTGTAGCGTTAACTGGTGTGGTATATCTAGTAATGGGCAGATCCAGATCCGTTGGCATGGGCTTAGGAAAATTAGACCATGCTTATACAGGCCTTATGAAGGAGATTTCTTGGCCCTAGCCAGTAGCCACAGGCTGATAAGGAAGCAAACGTTAGCGAAAACTACTGTAATTTCGAGCCATGACTAGAGGAAAAAAATAAAAAATAAAAAATAAAAAATGAAGAAATAAAAGAAAATGTAAGCATACTTCAAGGCCATGATTTTACTCTTCATTTTGTTAATTAGTGATTAACAAAACCACTTCCCGGCGACAAATTCAAAGAGTCAGGGGAAAATGTATCTTCTCATCACTTATTGAATCATAAATAGAATGGACAAAAGACATACACTGGATGGAAACATCCTCAAATAAAATAAAGACAAATCTATTTTTTTAGCCGAACACCTATTTTATAGCACGAAATTGCTTTTCGATGGAAAAAAGCCAGATAACGCTTGAAACCACACAGCCAAACAATGCATAAATCTTCAATAAAGCAACTTTGTCCACCAAAACTTAAAAATTTTAAGCCTCGTTATGGATTTAGAATTTAAAAAATGTAGAGATTGACTCTTAGATCATTAGGGAGCTTGACGACCAAATATTCAACTAAGTCACATGCGGTAGCCGACTTCTTATATAATACCGTTAGACATGATAGTAAAGTCCGCATATATATATATATATGCACTTCGTTTCTTTTCATATAATTTAATATCCTAAATATTTAACCTATTTATTTTTTCTATTATTATCTTTATGTTCTAATAATTTTTCTTTACATATTATTTTTTTATTTAACTACCCTATTTTTTATCTTTATTCTCTTTTACTCTCAACCGTTATCCTTACCTTTTTCAAAATTTTCCATCAAATTTTTTCACCATTGTTTTTTCCCTCTATCTACATTAACCCTAATATTCAAAAAGATGATTGGTAGACGGATTTTTCCAATTGCATGTTTGCCAATTAATTATATTTATCTTTGAAGATATTAATTTCCACAAGTTAGATGAGGAGAGAATCTTGCATATTGCATCTGGAAAGGAAAAAGTCCACCACAAACTTATTCCTTGAGTTTCCAAAGACGTTCTGATCTTGTGGCACTCCACCCTTGGTGGAAGAGCCTTTGCCGCATGCCCGAAAGGTTCCCGGCTTAAAGCATTAAGTTACTTCTTTTTACAATAAAAATTTCTTAGCCTTTAATCACAGTATAAACTTTTTGGAACGAGGTTGGCGTATCAGATCCTGCCCTAGTATCTGCTTTCATGATGTATGACCGGATGAGCAGATTTCAACTGATTACTTTCATCATCAACAAACATTAACAGAATCTTTATGTTACGCTAAACTTTGTTCGTTCTCCTTTTTTTTTTTTTTTTTTTTTTTTAACCTCCACCAAGCGGACGGTGGTAAAAAGGGCAGGAGAAGCTCCGTGGACAATTAATCTTCCAGCCACCGCAGGTCTAAAAACCAATAGCTGCAATTGAAAAGAGGGGGAAATAATATTTCTGTATATATGAATTTATTGGGAACAAATAACAGCATTTATCCAATTCCAAGGTACACTTAGAAAATAAAAAATAAAAAAGATTAAAGAGGAGTGAAATAATACTTGGATATGAATCCGTTGGCGGGGCAAATAACAGCATTTCCCGATAATGCATTTAAGGATTCACGTGACAATATGTTTTGTCACTTATTGCGTCGAATGTTGAGGCGAACACGAAAAGTAACGAAATAACGATTTTCTCGTTCTGGAACCAGCGAGAAACAGGCCATCTCTGGAATTGGTTAGACTAGACGACACTGATCAGAGCGGATTCATGGGTTGCTTGGATGGCGCTGGGCAGGTGAGGGCGGAATTTACATGCGACGCAGGTTGCAGAAAGGAGGGATGGGGTGCGGTACTTATCCTCGCCATGCATCACTGGCATTGGGACGCCCACATTCACGGGGCTGACATAATTGGGCCTGTACGTCTGGCCCAACACTCCCTCTACGGATTCAGAAAACCCACTGAACCTGAATTGGACCTCCAAGTGAGCAAAGGCATCATCGTCAGGCAGCCGATAGTTGTGCACGCGGTTGTCAACGGCTGCAATTGGAGTCACTTTCACATCCATCTCCATTAGCCCAGAAATGGTTGCCCTCACGCTGTTCACTACGTCGGTTCTCTCAACCACAACTTGTCTTCCCTTCACCTCCTCGCTCCAAATCCGCCACTCCGCCTCAGCATCGGTTGGGATTGCAACGTCCTTCCCATCCCACCGGACGATCAGAGCGTCCACGTTGTCGTTCCACTTGGCAACCCTTTGGGCGGCAACGACTAAGGAGTGGGAGTCGAACATGATGGCTAGGGCTTGGACCCACGTGAAGTCGCGGGTCCTCCCTTGGGGCCTTGTTCCAATGAAATGAGCATTGATATGTAGCCGGTCGTCCGATACGAGCGCGAAATCTCCTCCCTTGGCCCCATGGAAGTAGAACATCACACCATCTCCACCCACGAACCGAGGATCGTAGCATACGGATCCGTATCCCTCGCAGTTGGGCTTTCTATCTGTGAAATTAAACAAACCACGAGCATTTATGTTTAGAAACGTAATTATTTTATACGATATTATTTATTTATTATGTAATTTGCTACTTGGGCGCATGCACGCGAAGAAACTGATAAGTAGAATCTTACATTTGCAAGTGGTTTCACACTTGTTGCAGTCGATGTAACAGCCTTTGTGCTTCTTATTATCGCGAGGCTTCCTCTTGGTGCACTGAGTGGGGCAGGTGAGAGTAACCAAGTGACAGCGGCCACTCCCCAAGCACTTTGCTTGCTCTTGCCCTGTGGATTCCACCGGGGAAACCATTTCGTAATGCGTCGGTGAGTCGTCTTCACTCCCATTACCGTTTCCTTTTCCGTTGCCTTTACCCCTACCGCTTCCATTTCCGTTGCCATTTCCGTTTCCGTTCCCTTTTCCACTACCATTTCCATTTCCATTTCCATTCCCCTTGCCATTACCATTGCCCTGTCCACTCCCATTTCCATTTCCCTTATCGCTGTCATTCCCGTTACCATTTCCATTTCCATTCCCATTCCCATTCCCCTTACCACTACCATTTCCATTTCCGTTGCCATTGCCACTGCCATTCCCCTCACCATTACCATTACCGTTGCCATTTCCACTCCCATTTCCGTTCCCCTCACCTTTCCCATTTCCATTGCCATTTCCTTTCCCCTCGCCGTTCCCTTTTCCATTTCCTTTCCCATCGCCTTCCCCATTTCCATTACCATCCCCGTTGCCTTTCCCACTGCCATTTCCTTTCCTCTCCCCTTCCTCATTTCCATTGCCATTCCCGTTGCCTTTTCCTCTCCCGTTTCCATTTCCTTTCCCTCCACCCTCCCCATTTCCATTACCATCCCCATTGCCTTTTCCATTACCGTTTCCGTTATCCTTCTCGTCCCCATTGCCTATTCCTTTCTCATCGCCTTTTCCCCTCGCATCCCCATTTCCATCCCCACTGCCTTTCCCAACGCGAACATCCTTCCCATGTCCATCACCCCCGCCGCCCTCATTCCCTTCCCCTACCCCTTTATTATCACCCCCACCCTCACTCACACGTCTTCCCCCTTTGCCCCCTTCATCAGCCAAGGTAGCTCCCATAGAGACAACAACAAATATGAAAGCCACCAAGAACAACAAACACACCACTCTCGCCATCTCTCTTCCCACTCTTTCTTAGCTAATTAGAACTGCTCTGCACTTGCAGTGGTGATTGATGATGGTAACCGGAACGCAAACCAACCTATATATATAGCCGTGTAAAGTCGTGGGCTATACAAGTTGACCTTAATTACTTTCTTCTTCAAAAGGTATTCTCTCTTGAAAGTGAAACAAAGGCCATCATGTTCCTTAAATTTCAATTCCGATTCGGACATTGCTTAGAAAGCTCCCCATACAGCTATCCGTAGGCAGTAGAATTCATTTCCGGATAATGCACCATACATTAGAATTCATTTCCAGATGATCCCGGCCATCAACGAAGTCAATCCCCAGGCACTAGTTATTAATTATCGTATAAAGATGCATGCATGCAAATATGGCAGTCTCCATAATGCAAATTTGCTAATATTTTTGTGTGAACGTCTGACAATCTGACTCGCACGGTCCCATAAATTCAGCAAAAAATATGAAAACAATTGATGAATTGAGTCGTCACTAATTTTTTCATTGAAAAATGTGAAAAATAAAGTTATTTTATGCGTTTAAGAAGTGATAAAATTTTTGGATGAAAAATTTTTAACATAAAGTTTTTAAATTGAAAAAATGATATGATATGGTAGAGGTAATGATGAGAAATAAAAAAATAAAATTAAAATAAATTAGTTGGTTGTATGGATAGTTATATAGAAATTATTAAAAAGTATGGTCGTTGTATGAGAATGTATGAATAAATAATTAAAGAATAACGTAATTGTAAAGAATAAAAAGTTTTAAAATAAAAAATTTTAATTTAAAAAATTTTTTGAGCTGCCAAACATGTCCTTTTTCTGTGAAAAATTTAGGCACCCTTAGCCTATGAAAAAAAATTTAGGCATGTGTCCAGCGACTTGATTAGTTGAAAGGTTTTAGGCACAAGCCATGTCCTAAGATGTCAGGACTATTCACGATTAGGACGAGACCAGGAGAGGATGAAAGTATTTCACCTTCTCTAAAAACATTTTTCTGATTACTAAAGAACAACAATTAACTTTTATTTTATACAACTTTTTATTTTTATACAATTTTTCTAATTTTACTATAATTTATCTCATTCCCAACACACGATAATATTTTTTCAATAAAATAAAAAATTATTCAATACAAATGATGATTTAAATAAAAAAAATATATGCGTAATGTACCAGCGAAAATCCAAATTTAAAAAAAAAAAAAAAAAAAAAAGAGAAAAAGAAAAAAGAAAGAAAACTTTACTAAAGCTTTGGTAAGATGCCTCAGTCTATAACTTCCAATGATTTTTCCTCAATGCTCTAGCTTTCAATAAATAATTTTTGTACGGAGTAAAGCCTCCATCTATAGGATTTTTTTAGACTTGAATTTTTAGCAATTTATTTGAAAACCATGGTCATTTACCAATGCCTCAAATTTGGGTGTGAAAAGTTTGTGGGCAGATCTTTCCTTACGATTCTGCTTGGAAAGAAATTTATCTATGTTCCCATGAATTAATTATGCCAGAAGCAAGTGCAATTACATTAACTGCAGATGGAAAAGAAAGAAAACGACAGGAACTTAAATATTGAGTATTTCTTGGATCACCCCATCTCTTCCCCTTCCACTTTGGAAGGGAGTTGGGATAGGGTGTTTTCCTTTCCATCAAACCAAAAAAAAAAAAAAAAAATTGGAGGAAGGTTTCCCCTCCTGATACTTCACCCTCGGCGGCTAGCGGCTAGCTGGCTCGCAAGCCTTTGGCCCTTTGCCGCACGCATAAGTACACGCAAAGAATAACTTCATGGACATGGACCGACCACACAGCCCGTCGCCATGTCCGCGTTAGAAACAAATATTTTGATGGGTTTTACGTATCTCATAATTAATTAATTTATGTAAGGGGATTGAAATTAACAAGAAAATTATACTGACCATAGCCTTTCTACAAAATATATTATTTTTATGGGGAACCATTTCCATGCGACCGCATCACTAGAATCTGCAGTATTGATATCCCATCACTAAAAACATATTAAATTTCATCTATGCCAAATATTTGTATAAATATCATTTGATCAAAACAATAAAAATCTTAAAATGAATGTAATACAAATTTTGATATATACGTATTTCAAAGCTATTAATTCAATATCTATTTCATCTAAAATATTCTTTCCACGTAGATTAATAATCTAATAAATTATTATAGTATTTCAATAAATTTACGAATGAATCTAAGAAATTTTTATATTTTTTTATGCGATCATAGATTTTCTAAAGCAAGCATGATTCGTCAATATTTTGATCAAAACGATTTTAATATTGTATCATAAGAAATTATTTTAAACAAATTGTGTAGATTAAATTTTAATTTAATTATCAACATCTGCCAAAACGTTCCTAAAGACTAGGGGTGCAACTTGGGCCGGGTTCAGCCCGAAAATATGCAGTATTGGAACTCTAAGCTTTTCAACCCGAACCCGAATTTGCATTTATATAAAATATATAATAATATATAATAATAATAATATATTATAATAATAACATATTACTCATGGATGGATGATGGACAACAGGAGTACGGCATGACAGGCCTGGACAGCTCATCGCCGAAACAATCTAACATCTTAAGTGATTTCAACAAAATACTTATTCCCAATTTACATTACGATATAGGTCCAACAGTTTTTTTAAAAAAAATTACTCTTCACGCCTTTTCTACTGAAGCCTTTTGACCAACGAAATCCTGTGATACTAAATATTAAATTTTTTTGAGATCTTTTTTTTCAACAGGAAAATTTATGAGAACTTTAAAATTATAGTTGTAAAATAAGCTTAAAACAATAGAGGAGTAAAAAAATACAATTAATGATTAATAATACAATTTTATTGACAACGTTTACACATAATCCATATTCTACTTGATACAAAGAGAATGCTCAAAACAAGTTTCTTTCTTTCTACTCTTAAGCGGTATTTGAATTTTTCTTAATTTCATACAATAAATTGTTTTTAAAAAATTTTTATATAATAGATTTGTGATAAAAAAAATTATATATAAGATGAGTAACAAAGACATATTAATAGAAGATGTCAACCCGAAACTCAACCCGAGCCCGAATTTCAAAAATAGGGTTAGGGTTGAGGTTTACAAATAGGGTTAGGGTTAGGGTTAGGGTTGAAGTTTTACAAATAGGGTTAGGGTTAGGGTTGAGGTGAACCCGAGTTTCATGAGCCCGAGTTGCACCCCTACTAAAGACTTCAATAGTATGGGTTGCAAAAAAGCATTCCTCATTTTTTTTCTTTCTTAAGTAGACACGAGATAAAATCTGAAAATATACAAAAATTAACAAAATATTTATGAAAGGAATTTTTTATTCTTAACTTCACAAAATATAATAATTTTAAAAGAAGCGAAATTTCATATCAAATAAAATTGAATTTTTTGAAATAATGAAATAGAAAAATAAAAATTATAATAAATTTAAAGACTTATTGTACAAAAGTATACAAGAATAGGTCTTTTTGGCTAGAATTTTGGTAACTAAGGGTGCGTCGAGTAAATGTGACGAATGGAAATGAGAGGGAAATCATGAATACGGCCTCCTACTTCTCAATATTTTACTTTTATATTTTTACCCTTACATTTTAATCATTTTTTCTATCATTTCCAATAAATCTATTTATTCCAACTATACCCCTATCATTTTCTATCAATCAAACATTTCTCAAAATATTATCTTTTCTATTTCCCACAATTTCCTATAATCCCACAAATTTTTACATTACCAGAATTCCGCTCAGATTTCCTTACTAACTCTTCCAAAAGGGTCTCTACGGAAGTTTGGAAATTTTCTCAAAAATAAACTCTGTCGGCTTGCATAACTATAAATTAGAGACTAAGTTTAGGTACTGGAATAACAAGTTTCAAATTGTCGAAATGTTATGAATTAAATTTGGATATTAACGTTTGCGAGAAAATTTTCAATAGTAACAAATTAAACGTAGTTATGAATATATTTCAATACTCTATGAAATTATGTTTACTTTATTTCAAATTAAATGTTGTCTTGCGGACGTGAAGGGAAAGTTTGTTCGTAATATTTATGTATGAGAGTTCGTGAACTTTATAACAGATGGCGAGAGCTTGCGGATGACTGTATGAGCTAGGGAGTCGGAGACTCGGAGTGCACGGGATGTGCGGGTTGCACATGGAGGGGGCGCCCTCTAGCAGTAAGCACGCAGTGGACGCAGATTTTGCATTTCATCTGGTGTTGCCCTACCATGAACATAATACCTCGAGTCTCGCACAATTAAAGTAAGGGATATGATCACCAATCAATCAATCAATAATAATAATAATAATAAGGGATATGATCTTGTAAGCCGGGGGTAAAAATGTTTTTTTGTTCGCGAAACTGTTTTCCTAAATTTATTTAATTTATACACTAAATTTTACCATTTTTAAATGTGTATGTATTTTTATTTTTTAAAAATATTATTATGGGTTAAAATTGAGCAATACACATGGCATAAAATAAATGCTAAAAGATAAAGAATTTCAACCGAAAGCGCTTTTAAAATCTTGATCTCCCCTATGAAATCTAACAATTTTTAAATGCATTTGATATTTTTAGTTTGATTTTTAAAACTCAATAAAATGGGCATCACTACGATGCTCCTATGTATTCGCGTTCGTTTCGTTATTTTTAAAATTAAAATTAAATATCGAATAAATTTTTAAGATTATGAAATTTCATAGGTATAAATAAGGCCCACAACATTCACAAATTAAAAAAAAGAAATTCGGTAACGGACGGCGTTATAAGATCTTAACCTTGATGATAATATAACAGGCGCGGCCATTCCTTAAGCCCAAAGAAATCTATAAGCAGCCAAAAAATGTTTTTATTTATATTTATTTTTTTTATAAATTCATAAATCCCACCTAAATCTTGCCCCATATAGAATTTGATCATTTTAAAATTTTATTTTGTATTTTTAATTTTTAAAAATGAAAGAAAAAGCACGGATAAACGAGAAAGATCTAACTAGGACTCACAAATTCATTTAAAAAATTAAAAATATTTTTAGACCACATAATATATGAAACAAACTCATATAAAAAATGTTATCATTTTTCAGTAACATTTCCATTGGACCTCACACGAGGTAAAGAGAAAGTGAAAATTTTTTGAAAAAGTCAAAAAGCAATGTAACATAATAAAATTATGATCAGAAAGCAAAAAAAAATGAAGATAAACGGGAGCATTTCTATGAAACTCCTATTTCATGTAACATCTTTCGTTTTCAATATCTAAATGAGTGATAGAAAATTCACTTCATCCATTATTTTGATGGAAAATCTACTTCATCCGTTATTTTTAGCATCATTTATATTATCGCAAAAATCTCTTCATTTGTCTAATATTACTATATATGGGCTTCATCTACAAACGTGTAAAATCAACATAATAAAATAATTTAATATTAAATGTCGATTTTTAAATAATAATTTTAACATCTAAACCATCTGTCACAAGTATGTGAATAGATGATTCTATAAAGTATTATTACATTCTAATATATGTGAATAGATCTAAGCATTTTTCTTGATTTATGCACAAATATACATAATTTTAAGCAAATATGACCTATGCATATATTCAATTTAAATAAAACTTAAACCTCTTAACTAACAAATGATATTAAATACAATAAATAAATTGAACTTATTTATCAAACATCAAAAGCTCAAAAATAGATGGAGTTACATGAAATGGCTTCTGTGTAACCCAATTAAATAGAAACGAACCCACAAGACGAAATCAATATAGTAGTTATATAGAAAAGATGTAAAGAATAATTGAAATAAAAAAACAAAAATAGAAAAAGAATCTAATTAAATAATTGAGATACCAAATCATATCAAAAGGGTGTCTAAGGAGCGAAAAAGGATTACGGATTAAGACAGTTACCGGATTGTTGTTTTCTCGGTGGAAATTTATTCACGTCTCTCTGACACCAAACCGCCAGTGTATATTTAGCAGGCGCCCTCTTATGGGACGCAACGCAGTCCAGAGACGTGTCCTGTGACAATCCTCAAACTTTGAGAATCCGCTTCCGTGAAAAAATGGCAAGCAGCCAAATAGACCTCCACTGCGGATGAAATGTCACCCTGCCATTCTCGGGGCCGGAGACTATACCGTAAATTTTACATCTTTCGAGATGCATAATTCAGGGATAGTTGCCAAACACAACTATTGCACGACCAACTTATGAAAATACATTGGCTTAGACACTGGTAATACATATTAGACAGTAGGGAAGCAATAGTTCTTCTGTATAAGGTTCTGAAATGTTAAGGACATCTCATTTCATTACTCCAGTCACTGCTGTCCCTGTACACAAACACTTCTTTTTATTACATTACAAGG
Source organism: Annona cherimola (assembly GCA_030490835.1). Classification (NCBI taxonomy): domain Eukaryota; kingdom Viridiplantae; phylum Streptophyta; class Magnoliopsida; order Magnoliales; family Annonaceae; genus Annona; species Annona cherimola. The sequence continues at coordinate 116,298,500 of CM059971.1, forward strand.
AGACAACACTCCTCAGATTTGATTGATACCAGAATCACATATACACTATCGATATGATGCCACTGAGTTATGCCTTGGTTCACCGTACATAAATACTTTACACGAGGCAAACCAGACATTCTGGCTGTTCTTGATTTTCATAGTAGGTTTCTGTTAGATGTATCAAAGACATATCCATGACCGCCACTTTCCCAAGGAATCGAGGGAATTGAGACAGAAACCAACTCCTGTCATTGGATGAGTCGAGGATCACTGTGATGATGATGATGGTAACAAATATAGATACACGAAGGGATAGTCCATCATCACTCTTGAAAGCAAAACCTTCATTACTGAATCTTAAATGATCAGTTGGTACTGCATTCCACAAAAATATGCACACTGGGATGCTTCTCAGACATTCTCAGCTGCATCTCTATGTGAGCGATCTTTTGCACTACCAGCTTGTGCAGCCTTCTCTGCTGACAATCGCTCTTCTAGCGCTCGAGCACCTCGCTCTCTGCAATTTGACCAGAAACAAGCATAAGTCTCTGGAAAGATATTGAAAATAGGAAGAAGAAGCCATTTCTTGTTGAAAGGCCCTTCACAGGAAAGAGTCAAAAGGAAATGTAGCATCGAGCTGCAGTAAAAGCACCATTTATAGGTAATAAGACTATGAAATCACAGTTCTGATAAAGAGAAGGAGAAGTATGTTGCCCTCTTCCCCATTCAGGAGCAACTGGAGTATTATGCCAACAAATGTTTTGAAATCCAGGTTATCTGGAACCTCTGCTTGCAATGTTAAACAACTCATGGTTGCCATACAAAAAGGTTTGCGGTTTCTTGATCAATGTGGATGCAATGGGAGTCTGGTCGAGTATAAACTCAGGACCACCATTATTGATCATCATGACATAACAGATTTATTGTAGCTACATACTCAAGGAAAGGTATGCCGAACGACATATGCACCACGTTCACAAAGCACGGGTCCCCTAGGCATGAAAGGTCCCATACTTGCCTGAGCCACTTCCATAGCAAGCACACAGCCTACATCTTGCATACATCAAATATCTCCTCAGCCAAGACCAGGACAGCAGTGCAGTGGTACTCATCGGGGTTTCATACCCGTTGGTCCAGGGTTCGACCCTAAGATTGTGGAAATTGTCCAAGGTCAATGAACCCTATGGCTAACTCCCACCAAACAAACAAAAAAAAACCTCAGCCACTAGGCCCGTCAAAAGATGGTTATGTCCAGAAGAACCTCTAGGTTTTATATACCCGATGCGATCATAGCTGTTTATAAGTGGATGTGCAAGTAAAATGGCAGCAATGAGTAAGAATTTTCTTCTTCATACATTCACAAGACCAGACAGTCCGACAATTAGTCCTATTTGGCCAACATGTTCTTCGCCCTAAATGCAACTTATATAATCCATAGTGAAATCAACCAGATGAACAGTCTGAACCTTGTGTGCCATGTAATCTCAGTTATTTCCTGTGAGCTCTCTCTAAAATGGAGAAGATCTCTCTCTCAAAGTTGCAGCCATTAAATTTGAAGCAAAATTTCATTGTTAAAGGAAGCAGCATCGAGTACACCTATTATATTAACTTAAGAAACATGCAGAATTAACAGATCATTAAGCATACAGAAATCATCATAGAGAAAGAATTCTGACAAGAGAATATACAAACCTCCTCCTGGATGCCTCAATTTCATCAGAACCAGGGAATGGCATCCCTCCCAGCCTATGGCCCTTAGCTTCGTTGGAAATTCTAGATCTCGTACAAAGAATCCAATTGAAGACTGAAGCAATGGGATCTAGAACCGGACTGCAAAGTTCAAAGGATCAGAACATGGCTGGGTGTTGTCCATAAGATAAATTTAATTACTAAAAATGCAGATTACCGCACACAGTCAGGGAAGAAAGTGGAGAAGGCAAAGTCGTCACTTGGATCACCTATAAGGTTTGTTTCTGGCTTCTGTTGGAAATAACGAAGGTGGATCCAGCTCATATAGGTACCAAAGATTAATGTTGGAAGATATGAAGCTGAATCTTCTGTGAAAACACTTGCGCCTACGGCCACCAAAACAATGAGGGATGGCACCCACTGGAAAACATTGGAAAAGGACAATGGCTATGGAATCATTCAAATTCTAACAAGAGAAATACAGATAAAAGAAAAAGATAGATTTCTAAAGATCCTACTACTAATGTACCTTTGCTTTAATCTTCAATAGACCCAGTTCTTGATCAGGTATAATTTGCTTGATCCCAACCAAAAGTCCAGAAAGGACCCCATGAAAGCCACAAAGGGGAGTATAGCTGCAGGAAAAAAACAAAAAAAAACAAAAAAACAAAACAAAACAAAACAAAAAAGACAAAATCAAAATGAGGTTGAGATTAGTCCTGCTGAGCATAGAAAAATTTGTGATTGGAAAACACATTTGGTCAGGACTAATCTTGAAATAGCACCCTTTGACTCTTAAGTCCACATAAATCAAGAAGAAAAACAAAAGTAAAACAGTTAACTGAACCAAATGTGCATTAAAAAAGTAAAAGAAAAAGTTTCTTGAAGCTCACTGAGCCTTACAGATAACTTTCCTGCCTTGTGATGAGGTACAATGCTATTGCTGTAATGAAGATGCAAAGAGAAGTAAAGAAGTTGATCACAACCACAAACTTGAAGAATTCCTTTGAACCCCAAATCGGTTCCAGCAGCTTCCCAATGAAAAGAAGCCCAACTATATTAACAAAAACCTGCAAAGGAGACATAATGATTCCTCTCACATATTGTATTATAAGAAATTGCATTTTTTAAAAATATATACATTCACAGATTAGTTTCAGTATGCTTGTTTCCCATCAATGTATCATATTTAAAAATGCTAATCAAGCTAATGATAAATTAAGATTCATACAAATGTATAAAAAAATTTATTGAGCAGGCAGTTTTAAATACTAGCAACCAAATTTAATCAGTCTACAAAACACCTACCATCTGTTACAACTTATTCGGGAACAAATGAGAAAATATATGCTGCAGACACTTGCAATTATTAGCAGATGCATTCAGTGATAAATTGTAAAAACATATTCTATCATGCCAGTGAAAAAATAATAAGCTCTTATGAAAATGGCAACATCTAGGTGATGTGGTTGATGGTAATTATAAAGTAGAAGTTGGCATTAGTTTTTCAATAGCTCAGACAACTCCATTTGTAGAGATAGATGCGTGTGCAAGTGTCGAACTGGACAAAAATAGCAAATGTGTCAACTGGGAATCCAAGTAATTAAGAAATCCATTTCCCACTAGTTTTAAGTAGAAAGATGAACAGACGAACATAATAAACAACTATACAGTTTTCTAACATCACAAAAAAAAAAAGTCAGAGCATGCAGTAAAGACAAAAAAGCATACCCCCCATAGCGATTGTTCGATGTAGCCAGCTGTTACAAGGGTCCAAGCAAATGGAATTGTCCTATAAAATCAATACCATTAGTAAAATTCTATGTAATGCATGCAGGTCACAAAGTAATGATGCTGACTGCAGTGGAAGCTTCAAAATATAAAGTCAAGCAATTGATGTTTATATAAATTGTTCTCTGGAAAGTCGATAGTAAAATATTAATGACACAATAAGCAGAAACCAAAAAATATATCAATTGAGAAGAAAACTGTCTAGCCGAGACCAAATTTCCAAAAAAAAATGTGCAGCAGTTAGGAATGGTCCTATAAGACAATCCATTAGAAATGATACAAGTCACATTTATTCATTGCTTAAAGTCAGACAGAAAGACCAAAACAGAGCTTATAGACTATAGAGGGATGAATCACCAACTAGATCACACCCCATATAGAAATGATAAATGAAGAACAGGACTACATCCATCCAACATTTGGCTGCTTTTGGACACATGACAGAATGACGAGAGAGAGAATGATAAGTAGCATTGAAAACCAAAAGCCATAAAAGATGACACAAATAAAAATTTGATGGATCATCTCCATCAACAAACAATCAATCAGATGTCACCATTAAACAGCTGCAGAGCGCAAAAACCAAGTAATTAAAATCAAAGATAAGACTATGGCTTCATTTTGTCGGTAGTTGGTAGGTGGTGCATGGAAAGTTGAAATGTCATGCTTTTGAATGTTTCAAAAGTAAAATATGGTTTGTAAGTTACATTCAAAAATAACCATGATATTGGACTTACCATAATAGTAACTGCACCAAAAGTACCTAGCTGGTGGAGCATTCTAAAATTTTAATTTTGAGAACTTCACATCATTGTGTAAATTCTTGTGACAAACCATGTTCACGTTACAGATAACTGCCATTTATTCTGTCTGGCTTTTTTTTTTTAAAATATATATATATATATATATGAAGTTCATCATTTTCACAGTCAAATATCAGGTAGATCAACATCTGTGATATTTCTCGGCTGAATCGAGGTCAAGTTTTATTTTCTCTGAAAGTAGGATTGATTCTAAATCCACCTAGCATTGGCCACATTCAACTATGTTGATAGTCTATGAAAGACCACAAGCTTCTTAGGAGTCTGCATATATTAGAAAAACAGAACTGAATACCCTGATATTTGAGTTTAAGATATAAACTTTATTCGGGTACTAAAAGGAACATACTTTGCAGGTATTAATGCCAGATAAGACACAGCTGAGGGGAATATCTGGAGAACAGCGTATCCAAAAACAAGAATTGCTGAGAGCCCTTTGCACAGATGTGTAAAGCCGGAGAAGAGGCTCCCACCCTGCTTACAGAGTAAATCACATTTTTATGTAAGCCACTGTTGCCAAACAAAATAGATAATACACCTATATTTCAGTGTACAGATAGCTTCAGTTGCAATAACATAGTACCAACCAGTAAAATTCCAGCAAATCACCAAATCCCGCTTATCCAGATTAAAAATGGCCCAGAATTTTAGCAAGGAAATAACAATAGGTCAGATTCCAGTCATTTCGAAGACAGCTATTCCAATATACTTACCACGCAGACTACTGGAAAGTTGAGGTGAAACAACTAGGCCAACTATCATCGCCGAACCACGCATAAAGAACATATGTGCAACCAAGCTAATCAAGAGTTATAGTTTAACGATCATTCTCTCCAACAAATTTGTGACAGCAATTAAATCAATTGTACATCTAAACAAAACCAAACCATGTTTCAGCAGAAACTTTTGTATCGAATATTTTCCAGTAAGTTAATGAAAGGAACAATAAAAGAATGGAAATCTCCAGGAAAGTAATGCGGTGAAGGAAAAAATTGACTAAAACCAAGCCATCGTTACCTTTCCCTTATGGAAAGCACATGAAACAAAAAAAACAGTGTGCGATATCTACGTGGTAAAAGCACAATAAAATAAAATAAACCAAGTTATGGAACAATCGCCAACAACGCGGAGGCTCAAAATCAAACAGTTCTTGCTAAAACTAAGCCATCATTACTTTTTCATTTGTCCATCTAATAGTTTGTCCAATCTAAACTAGGACGATGACTCCAACATCTTAACATGAATTGAAGCATAAGGTAAATTTTATACTCTGAAAAATGCAAATCGACGTGCTTTCAAACAAAAATCACTCTCACTCTCAAGTGAAGTGTTATGTGGTGGTCTCGAACCCTAGAACGAGACGCGAAGGATTTTGTACCAATTCCTTGAATTGACAGAGAGAGAGAGAGAGAGAGAGAGAGAGAGAGAGAGAGACTGACGCCAACAAGCAACGAAGAACTCATGCCGACTCCTACGACGCGTCGCGTGACCCGCAATGTCGTCCTCTGGGCTTTTTGAAGCACCGCCTGTCTCAGGCTCTTCTCATCGGCCTCTTACGCCGCGGCGAAGTTTGCTTGTCGCACGCAGGTTACATTGCAACCGTACAAAATTTAAACTGTTCTTACTTTCGCGGTGTCGGCGACTCGGGTCGACTCGGTGCAACCGGATGTTATTTTTAACTCATTTTTTTATTTTTTTAAAAATTTTTATATAACTATTAATTTAAATATATTTAACATAGGTAACAAGTTTTACTTTTTGAATATTTTTAAAAAGTCAGTGTCATTTTAGCCTGTCGGGTGTTAGTCCTGCTTGTCAAGTTGTCATGCGAAAGCAACTAACCCACCACCTGTTGTTCAAATCCCCATCGTCGACATTTCGTTGTGGGGTCCAGATATTTGTCTTGCCACTGTGTGCGAGTCAAGCTATTACGAGAGCTTGTTATCTTCCTACATAATTAACGGAAGCTTATTATTTTATTTGGGCTTGAATGTAGTACCTTAAAAATGAGTTGTAATATATATACCCAATCAAAAAAATAAGACGTATTTATAGCCTATTGAAGATATATGAAAAATGGATATGATAAAATTATTTAGAGTATTTTTGTTAAGAAAAGAATGGAAAAGAATAAATATAATAGAAGTAAAGTAGAAATAAAAAAATAAATACAATCATTATCTGGAAAATATTAAAAAATGATAGGAAAGATATAAGAAAATCATGGAAATATAAGAGTAAAAATGTAAAAAGCAGGATGATTAGGTATTGGTTTTTCCATTCTCAGTTTTTCCATTCTCATTCTCCCTTTTTCATTTTCTTTTAAACAAATACACCTTTAATATATGTATTGGTTCTTACTTTAGAGTATGTTTGTAATGTGATAAAACTTTTGGTATAAATATTTTTGATGATAGGAGTAATTATGCGGAGTAAAGAAAATAAAGTTAAAATAAATAGGTTAGATATATGAGTAATTATGTAAAAATAATTAAAAATAGAATAGTTATACAGAAAAAAGTAAAAAAATAATTAAAAAATAAAGTAGTTGTGATGAATGAAAAATTTTAAATTAAAAAATTTTAAGTTTGAAAAGTTTTTTAAGTTAACAAACACCCCCTTAATGTCACCATTAGTCCTATCCAAAAAAAATGTCACTATTAGTGTCATATAATTCCACTCATTTTTCACACCTTAAAATTTATATATAATCTAATTCATTCATTATATTTCATATCATCTATGTAGCTAAGAAACAAAGTTTCATCCAAATAAAAAATACCCAAAAGATACCCAAGCGTCGCATTTACTTAAAAGTATATATTCTTATCCAAGTTATGAAAAATTCTTAAATTTATTCACATATGCATTAGAATATAATAATATTTTTATAGAATTATTTATCTACATAGCAATGATAATTTAGATTAGTTTACATGTTGAAATTATAACTTTAAATTTAATATTCAACATCTAATTATTTTATTATGTTGAATTGACGCATTTAAAGGTGGTGCCAATGCATATTAATACTTGATGAATGAATGATAAAGTCTTTATAATAATATAAATTATGCTAAATATAATGATAAATTTTTCATTAATCATTAATGTAAAAATGTATGAAGTTACATAAAAATGTGGTTTTATAAAAATATAATATATATATTAATTTGAAAAATATTTTTATTGTTCCATTCAAACCCATGAAAAACTTTATAAATTTCCTTACAAATTAGTCTTATAGATTCTTACAAATGTCGTGCACAATATTAAAAAGGAGACTAAAACTCATAATAGGAGAGACTATTACTCCTGATTTAAGACATTATTGCCCACGCGTATGGAAATCAATATGGAAATCGATCCTGCCAAAGGCACAAGTTAGCACAATTCATGTAGTTACTTGGTTTACGGCTTAATTCATATATGGGTTGCAGTTTTTGTATAATTTTTTGATGTAAAAGTCACTAAATTGATAAAAAAAAAAATAATAATAACGTAAAATTGATAGGAGCAGTGATAAAGCATAAAAAAATAAAGTTAAAATAAATAAATAAATATATTAATTGTATAGATAGTTGTAAAAAATAATTTAAAAATAAGATAATTATATAAAAAGATTTTAAGAAATAATTTTAAAAATATGAGGACTATGGAGAGTGAAAATTTTTAATTTGAAAAGTTTTTTATTAAAAACAAACATACCCTAATTCATATAGGTCTTCCTAATTCATGTAGGTTTTCGTTGCTTTTACTCACCGTTACGAGCAGACCTTTTTATTATCATTATTATATTGAATTCATATGTGTATTAACTAGTGTTTTTAACTAATAAAATTCATGTACAGAAGAATCAGTCTAAACGTCCACATCTACCATTGCCACGGCCATTTTCATAAAACGACAACGGATTTCGTTCAAAATTGCAAGCTAAGAAAAACTCAAAAAAAGAAGAGCGGCAGGGACAATCTTAAATGTCAATATAAAAGCATAAAACTAGCGCAGATGAGTAAAATTTTGGGAGAAAAATACCTCATCAATCAGACTGAAGGAGAAAGATATTTATCCACATACGTACAGCTTCCACATAATGTCAGTACAATATGTACAGCATCTGCTAGCAATATGTCAATGATTACCATTTTGGGAGCAAACCCCTCACACAGTGTAAAGGAGAACATATATTTATTGATATATGTATGGTTTCGACATAAACATCAGTATAAAATGTACAGCATCTGCTAGCAATATATGGACGATTACCATTTTGGGAGCATCAATCGCACTTCGATAAGGGGAACATAAATATATAATGTATATTTCAATATATGAATGAAACAAATAGGATGAAACGGGAAATAGAAATCTAAATTCTTCCGATCGCAGGTGCTATTGGAATACTGGGAGATCAAAAGAGCTCTGCGGTTGAGAGGTTGTAGGATCTTCCTCAGTTTTAGAGTTGCAAATCAAGCTTTGATCTTCAGCCTCACCAACCATTTTCAAGAAGAAACTATGCCTGCACATGTATGCTTTGGAACCTCAGACAACAGCCATGGCGATTGGCACATACTTGAATACAAATCAGAAAGGATTGGTATATTACTCTTGTAGCCAAATACAACACGAGTTCAGGTCAGAAACAATAAATTCAATACACCAGGATGTTCCTTCGGTTAATAGATGCCAGAAGGAAATATTGCGCAAGAAATATTAATTAGCATCTGTTTCTTTTCTTCCTTTCCTGCAATGATGAAATCCATAGATAATACCACAGCTTTTCTAAGAAAACGCTCCTGCATGTGGCCAATCCTATCATGTCACATCAAACCTGCAAATATTCCACCAATCTTTTGCATGCAAGCTTCGCTAATACCAGGGTATCTATGAAGTGGCTAGGCATAAGACAGTATCTGGCACAATGAAAAACAAGCAATGAACTAGCACATGCTTCTGGTGCTAGACGTACACAACTGAATAAAGACCGAGGACCTCTTCTTTTTTTTTTTTCTTTTTCCTGATGTTTTAAAGACCAAGGACTTAACATACTGCTTTCTGCCTTTTTTTCGTGGGAGTAGACCATTAAATGAGACTGAGAGCAATATCAGCACTGTATTTTCTTGTTGTGGCCACCTCATGCAAACTAAGCAGAACCCTCCAACACTAGACTGATTGAGGCATGTCACACAAGTAAAGCAGTGCTGGCCAGACCTACTAAACCCTTTTCACCAGGAAATCTTGATCCCATATAGCTTTGATATCGCTTGTTAGAAACTAAAGCAGTTGCAGGTGTCGTAAAAGCCCAAAGCCCATGGAACGTCAGTTAGAAGACGGCTCAAGTTAAAGAATTTAAGAGGTAGGGGAATTATCCAGAATGGTGCCATGGAAGTTGGTAAATTTTAAGGAACCAAGAAACATGAATTAAAATGAAAATGTTCCAAGAGTGAAAGGAACTTTGCAAATTGGGATCTACATTAATTGGCTCCAATTAATGACTGTATTAGATGACAAGAATTTAAATTTAGGGTATGTTTGGTTGGAAGTAAAACTTTTGATGAAAAGTTTTTGAAGTAGAAATTGTCAAATCAATAGAAAATGATGTGATATAATAAGGATAATGATGAGGAGTAAAGAGAATAAAGTTAAAATAGATAGGTTAGTTGTATGGATAATTGTGTAGAAATGATTGAAAAGTATGGTAGTTTGTATAGAAAAATGTGAAAAAATAATTAAAAAATAGAGTAATTATGGAGAGTGAAAAGTTTTAGATTGAAAAGTTTTAGTTGACACTTTTTTGCCCCAAGCAAACACACCCTTATTATTCAGTACCCTTTCAATGAACAGGTCAAGGTAAAGCATACATTTTATATTTTCAGTACCGTAGGAAAAATACATGCCTACATTTTTTCCTACCTACACCTGTCATCGTTCCTAGGTTTCCATTTCTAACACTTTGTAAGAATGCCAAACATTCATACAAACCAAGTCCCAAGAGGTGGCTACATAAATATAATTATAGAAAGTTACCAAAGAAATAGTATACACAGAAACATTGCAAGTAAGGAAGATATAACCAAACTGCATTAAGAACTGCATTAAGCTAGGTAGGAACGTGCTGTATTAAGCATGGCCGGAACATACCATCGGGCATCTGCAGTCAATTCTGGATGAAAAGCAGTTCCAAGCAAGTTTCCTTGCCTTACAGCTACGATCACTTTATCTCCAGAAACAATTTTCTCCTGTAAAAAATAGTCAACAAAGCATTTGGAACATAAAAATGAAAGCCCCACATAAGCTATTTTTAGCAGTTGTAACGATGTTTACAGGATGAACGAGGTTGATGTCATTATGGAACTGTCTCGTGCTACAGACATCGTACACAGCTTGTAAAGAAGATCACAAGACAAGACAAATAAATGTGAGAAACAATCTTATTGTGAAACCTTAAATAAATTTTCAGTGCCAGCAAAGACGGTAACTGCGTATTTGAATGTCGTTTACATTTTGAGGCTTCGGACTCCCGCTTAAACCATAACAGTTGTGGCTAAACAAACAGAGGCCCCCGTATTTTCCATCCAGTATCATGTGACTGGTTTGAGGACATACATTGAATGGAGCATCTAACACGACGCAGAAGTGATTAAAACCTTCAGAACCACAAGGTTCACACATGGATGTTATCTATCTTTTGATGTCAATGTGAATTGGGTCAATTCCAAATATATTCACTACTTCTACCCCTAATTCCAATTATACCAAGGGTGTGTTTGGCAATGTGTAAAATCATCATCATCATCATAAGCCATTTCCCACCTATGCGGGGTCGGCTGCATGGATTCTATTACGCCATTCTTGGCGATTTAAGACTAAATTTTCTGTAATTTGTAATATTTTTAAATCTTGTTTAATTTTGTAACAATTTTCTGTAAAATATGTAAGTTAAAACTTTTCCATCTAAAACTTTTCACTCTCCATAACTATCCTATTTTTTAATCATTTCTTCACATTTTCCTATACAATTACCCAACTTTTCAATCACTTCTACACAACTACCCACACAACTAGCTTATCTATTTTAACTTTATCCTCTTTAATCCTCATCATTACCCATATCATATCACATTGCTTGACAACTTTTACTCTCTAAAACTTTTCATCAAAAGTTTTATCCATTCTCAAACACACCCCAAGTTTGAAACTCCCAAACATATCCTAAGTTTGAAACTTTCATCCATACCCATTAAATATGCTATTAATCCCAAGCATACCCAATCCGTCGGAATCCGTTACTTTGGATGGGTTAAAATTTTGCAAATGCCAAAATTACCCCTAATGCTCCATGTCTTCCAAGGCCAATCGGCTCTTTTGTTTGTCACTAGCAAGTGGATAAGACAACATCCATAGTTGATCACTTTAGAGAATTATGGTTTCGTCCACAATAGAGGAGATGAAATCTAGATTTAAGGAGTATTTCCGTCATTTCCATAGTTAACAATTTTTGTGATAGATTGGGTATATTTAGAATTGGTAGCATACTTAGTGGATATGGACGTAAGTTTTTAAACTTAGTGGGTATAGTTGGAATTCAAGGTAAAAGTAGTGGGTATATTTGGAATTGACCCATGAAGATTTAAAGCATAACTCAAACAATATCTAGTAAATAAAGCTCCCATATGCTCCACACGGATGAAAGAAGTGACAAAACATCTATATTCATACAATGTATTCTTTTTATTTTATTTTTTTATGCAACAAGATATGGTTTTATGCTTGTTAGGAAATCTGATGAAGAAAATTGCTCATGTTCATTTTTACGCTCATAGTTGTTGCGTTCAGTCGACATCCATCCTAAGAAAGCACAACCACTCTTTCGAATAGAACCTATCGAGTTACATTCTTAAAATGAATTCCTTGTAAGGAGACTATACACATGCAAATACTAAACTCATAGCATTCTATATTTAGTTATGTTGAAATATTATGAATGTGGATCTATAGTAGGGTTTATGCTTGTTAGGAAATCTGATGAAGAATATTGCTCATGTTCATTTTTATGCTCTTAGTTGTCGCATTCAATCGACATCAACCATAAGAAAGCAAAACCGCTATTTCCAATAGAACCTATTGAGTTACATTCTTAAAATGAATTCCTTATAAGGAGACTATGCATGCAAATACTAAACTCATAGCATTCTATATTTAGTTATATTGAAATATTATGAATTTGGATTTATAGTAGACAAAAACAGCATGTTGCATTCTTTCATGTATGACTAGCAATGTACATAACAAGTCATGCCCTCAACTCAATTGCCGATATTTGGTGATGGGGTAGTATCTTAGAGCCAATGGCTTTCAACAATTCAAAAGGCATTGAGAATTAGTGTGGGGAGGATTTTCAGAGAATGGATATGGATTTAGACAAGCACGGAAGGACTTGAAGACAATTGAGCATCCTGTATGCATCACGGTGCAGCACAAGCAACGTTTAAGGAAATTGGAATATTTTATAGAAATGATTTGAAGACAGGAGACTTCCAATCAATTTCGATTTTTCTAACACATTTTGCAGTTTGCTGTTGGAAGTCAATCACGTTGTCTCGTTCCTATGAAGAACCCATCCGCCATTATATCAACATTCACTCAAAGAAACAGCAAAAGGTTAGAATACTACCAACATCAAACACTTCCAAGATTTAACAACAGCCAGCAATAGAACAGCAAGAAACATCAACATGGGTCCTAAAATATTTTGACCACAGTGGTTAAAGGCGCAAGGCGCACCTAGATGCCAAGGACCCATGGGGCCTAGGTGTGAGGCGCACACCGAGTGAAGCAAGGCCTGTATTGTATAAATTTTAGTAGATTTAATCAAAAAATTGTATATTTAATATATTCCTAAATCAGTCATTTTTATTCATAAAAACATCTCAAATTTCATTAATCTAACATCTAGTTGAAAAAGAAAGGTGAAATTAAAGATGTCAGCTCTATTGAATGTTAGAAGTTCTTATATTTTCATCCAAGCTAAATTGGGAGCACTAGGCGAACCTCAACATTCAAGAAATTATGCTTGAGTGAGCCTTGGGCACATGTCTAAGCTCACCTTTGACAACTATGATTTTGACAGATCACATGTCAGAATCCCTTTTCTTTACCTGTTTGCTCTACACCTCACAAAGTTCCCTACAAATATAGAACCAAACAACAAAAGAGCAGCCTACTGAGATGGTAGAAACGGTAAAGGACCTCTGAAGTCTCTCCAGAAGTTTTAAGACTTGTTGTTTCATTTTTCGGAATAGAATAATCTGCCAACACTTCAACATCAGGTCCTACTTCCAGTATTGCAGGCGCACGAATAAAAACTCCACGATAATTTGCAGGACCACCTTCCTTAGCTGAAAGCTCAGGTACTAGAAGCTCTGTTTCAAAGCTTTGAAGCTATAGAAAAAAACAAATTGAAAAGAGGATGTTTAGCTAGAGGTTACCTGTCAATGAATGAAAAGGACTTGAAAAGGGGAAAAAAATCATAACATACCTGGCTCCCAAAGAAGTTGCGATGAACAGTACAATCTAGTCCACCAAGAAGCGCCTGACCTCCTGATTTTTGCCCTGATGAGGAAATTTGTTACAAATATAGGACTCTTAAAGTATATGGGATAACTATTTGCTCACTTACCAACAGCTTTATTTGCCAAGAAAATAAGCCCTGCACAAGTACCCCACACAGGCTTCCCTAGTTTAATGAAGTCTCGTAGGGCAGGGAACTGCAAATCAAAACAGTAAATTCATAGAAACTAATTAATTTGGATAAAATAGCTTTTCAGTTGGAAGTGAAAGAACCACAACCAATTGGTGTAACATTGTTCCCTCAACAAAGAATTATATATATTAAGCTGCAAGAGAAAAAGACTGACATTATGTAGGGTTGCAACCCAACCCATTTTGAAACCCGGTTTTATCTCCACCCAACAAATTTCTAGAGTTTCAAGCCTAACCCAATCCAACCCAAATTTAACTTTAACCTAACCCAATTTTGAAATTTGGGTTGGGTCACTGGTAAAAAATTAGGTATAAAGTACCGTGCAATAATTGGCATCCTTGGTAATGCCAGAGTGAATTTGTGCTGTGCTAACGGCTGGCATGCTTGTATACCTCATTTCAACATGATCTTTAGTTGCATGTGCATATAAATATTAAAATAATTTTATATAAATTGATTTTTATATTGGGGTTATATTTACATTACTATTAATAAATAACAATAATAATAATAATAATAATAATAATAATGCAATAAAGGAAACACATACAGATATGACCAATAACAATAGACAGGTAAAGTTATACTGAATTTATGAAGTATATAAACACTATATTAATCTATTAATAAGTAAATAAAGATAATATAATAATATAAATCCAACAAACTTTGAATTACAGCTGGCTAAGTGCAAGATATGTAGATTAGCAACATAACAGCCAGTACACAACTGTGCAATAGTGTGCTTGAGAGTTATCTAATATCCTGGTTGGGAGAATATAACCTAACTTTAAACTTAGGTTAAATCAACCAAACCCGACGCAACTCAACTTGATTTCAAATTCAAGTCGAACCCAATCCTACTTTTCTCAACCCATCTTCCAACCCAACCCAACCTAGTTAAAAATGGGTTGAGTTCAAACAGTTAACGATAAAACACGTGAAAAAACTCTAGCTATTACTTTCATAGCTGTTTGTGAGTTGTAGTTGAAACAATGATCACTAAACCCTCACTGGCATTGTCATCAATGCCTTATCCGGTCAACTGGGTCAACTGTATGAATCATATTACATGGCTTCTTTAGATCAATTGTGGTTTTTATGTAGAAGTTTGATACCTGCTACTGAGTCCATACAAGTGATGCAACTGTCTTCCTTCCCAAGTTAGCGGACAACCCACTCGAATATTAAGCACAGCCAAATGGCAGATGCTACATGCATCATTTCCATCAGCAAAAGTGACGCAATTAAGTATGCCATGAAGCATGGGCATCATCAAATTATGTCATGGATGAATTTCATTTCCATGCTATACTCTCTTCAGAGTGAACAAATGATACCTCCTGAATTGTGATGTAATACTAATCAAAGTATTTCCTGAATTGTGAAATAGTACTAAACACAAATTGCGGTAATTATCTCTGCATTCCAACTAATTAATATGAAATCATTTATTTATTCAACTCAACTGGATGCAGAATTCAACCGCTCAAATGAGAAGCAATCAGTTATCAGACCATATGAGAACTGGCCAAATCCAACTCAACTCAGGCTGAGCTGTATATAACTCCGGCTAATATAAAAATTGTACAGCTTCTGAACATAGCGTTAGAGGAAAATTAGTGGGTGGTGTTCAGGGCGCAGATCCATACATCTCTATCATTTTCGCAGTGTAATTTTCATACTTCTCTGCTGCGCTCCTCTAAACTCAGACATGATATCTAAGGGCTACATCATTTTTACAGCAGTGCATGGGAGTCGCATCCTTTTCACTTCATTTCATGGGTATTCAAATTCAGCTGATAAAAGAGCAACCACATGCAACAAGTAAGAAGAAAAGATGGAGCAAACCAAAAGAAGGTAAACATACCAGATTGTGAAATTCGGCAAGCTTGGCCATGGTGGTGCTCTCCCCTCCAGGAATTATAAGAGCGCTCACGAGCTCCAGCTGTTCAGCTTTCCTTATCT
This sequence comes from Annona cherimola, assembly GCA_030490835.1. Classification (NCBI taxonomy): domain Eukaryota; kingdom Viridiplantae; phylum Streptophyta; class Magnoliopsida; order Magnoliales; family Annonaceae; genus Annona; species Annona cherimola. The sequence continues at coordinate 116,314,514 of CM059971.1, forward strand.
CCACGCCTTTCACACCAAGCCTTCTAAGCACTGCCATAAGCCAAGAAGAGAAACAAAACCATAGAAAGCTAAAACATCAGAGGAGAAAAGAGCAGCAGAGAGTGAATGGAACGAAAGCAGAACGGAGAGAGCTGAGGCCTGAGAAACAATGATGTTTCGGGAGGAAGAGGAAATGCCTGCAAGATGTTCATGGAAAGACCCCTGAAGAGCGAGAACGCCTACGGACATGGTGGAGAACTTTGCTTGGATCGCTTCGACGGCAACCGCCTCACGTTTTCGGATGGCTGCCCGTCTTCCTCCCCACTCAACAATTTATCAGTTTAAAAACGGGGGCGGAAACTGGGGGAGACGATTCATATGATAGTTGAATGTGCACGGATATTACGTACAACACGATGCCATTCTTCCCTGAACATTATGATATTTGTACATCTACACCGATGATTGTTTAACCACTTACTTGAAATTGTTTAAAATATCAAGTATTAGTGAAAAATCCTTTTTCGAAAGATCGTGTCGGAGGGACAAAAGGGAAAGTAAAACAGCGCCTAGAACCACGTTTTGGATGGAGGATGATATAGTCAATATGTGGTTCAGCAGGAGAAATCGATCAATGTCATACGTGTTTTCTAAACATGGGCCCACCTATCAAGTGGCTGGATCTTTGCGTATGGCGCGTATTACCACGCCGGAGTTGTTGTTGCGTTGACGGTGACTGACGTCAGTCGTCAAAACGTGGCTCGCCGCCAGCCCAGGCACGTTCCACGTCAGCTGTGATCGCAGGAGAGTCGGGACTACCGCTGCAACTTGTCGTACTCCGGTGGAACCGCATAAAGGTTTCGATTTTTACGATGTATTTGGTGGGAGGTAAAACTTTTTGATGAAAATTTTTCAGAGTAGAAGTTGTCACGTTGATAGAAAATGATGTGATATGATAGGAGTAATAATGAGGTGTAAAGAGAATAAAGTTAAAATAGATAGGGTAGTTGTATGGGTATTTGTGTGGAAATGATTAAAAAGTAGGGTTGTTTATATAGGAAAATGTGAAAAAATAATTAAAAAATAAGGTAATTATGGGAAGTGAAAAGTTTTCGATTGAAAAGTTTTTATTGACATGTTTTGTGTGTAACCAAACACACCCTTAGTGGGCAACTATGACTTTAGATGGAAAAAATATTTTTCTTTATTTACGAGGTACTTGGAATACCACTTCCATCTAAAACTTCTTAATCTTTTGTTAATCATAAAAACTTTTCAGTTTAAAATTCTTCACTCTCCATGCTACTATTATTTTAAAATTATTTCTGTACATTTTTATACAATAACTCTATTTTTAATTATTTCTATGAAACTACCCTTATAATTAACCTATTTATTTTAACTTTATTCTCTTTACAACTAACCATTATATCTATCATATTACCTTATTATTTATCAATTTAATAACTTTTTCATCAAAAAATTTTCATCTTAAAGTTTTATCACTTCCCAAACATACTCATATAACTATCTTTTTTTAATTATTTCTTTACTTTTTCCTATATAACTACTCTACTTTTCAATCATTTCTACACAACTACAAATATGTTTAATCTATCTATTTTAACTTTGGGGATATTTGAGAAAGTGAAAGTTGTGGAAAACATGGCATTTTGTGAAGTAGAAAATGGAATATTTTGAAAATTGTGTGATTCATATAAAATGATAGAGGTAAAATTGAAATAAATAGTTTGTTGGAAGGTAATTGATAGAAAAAATGATTGGAATATAGGAGTAAAAGTGAAAAAATATAACGATTAAATGATTAATAAAACGCTTTAAAATCCATGCACCTGCGTTTTCCCACCCCCGTTTATCATACCCCGTTACCAAACGTTCCCTTGATTATGTTTACGTCTTATCATTACCTCATCATATCACATTATTTTCTCACATTTCAAAAACTTTTCATTCAGAGTTTTATCACTTTCCAAACACATCTTTTATTATAGAGATGAAAATTTTTAAATTACATAGAAGAATATTTAGGAAATGCAATCCCCAACTTATTAAGGGCATGTTTGACCATCTTAAAAAAATTTCAAACTAAGATTTTTCATTAATTACAACTAACCTATTTGTTAAGTACTTTTTTACATCTTTTTATACAATTATTTTATTTTTCAATTACTTTTACATAACAACACATATAATTAACCTATTTATTTTACTTTTATTTTCTTTACTTTTCATTATTATAATTATTGTATTATATAATTTTCTTCTATTTTAAAAATTATTAGATCGTTCAAAAGGTTTATCGCTTCCCAAATACATCATAATTTTATATTATTCAACAACACAAGAACGACAAGATTTCGGCAATTATATTGACCTCGTGAAACATAATAAATGTGTATCTTCCACCTCAGTTTTACCAGATCCATCATGTCTAAGAATTCCAACGAAAGCTCGGTCGTCGTAAGAAAATTAATTTCAACCATCACATGTTGCATTCCCTCCACCCACAGCTTGGCTTCACTGAAGTATATGGAAAAGTATTGTTGAGTATTCCGAATAAGTAAGTTGTAAAAAAAAAAAAAAAAAAATTTAAGTTATATAGGAAATAAAAGTTTATTATTATTTTTTTGGAAACGAGAAAAGTACTTCTATGAAATAGGAAATTTTATTCCATCCGCATTTCATCCAATTGTTACTGAAAATTAAAGTTTAAACCGAATAAATGCTTGAATTTAGCCTAATTTATAAATAGAATGAGGCTGGAGCACGCAGCTACAGAAACTAGATTAGAGATGGATTAGTATTAATCATTTCAATTTATATTAGGCGATTTCTAAAATTATTTTATCCAGTCTTATATCGTCTTTAATACGTGTTAACACATGTTTGACTTGCTTTTAGTCTTGATACTCTATCCTTTTGCAACCCAGTTTTAGGGATGCAACTGAAATCGTTGGGAATTGGATTAAAGCCAGTCTTAATTGCCTGTAATTTTTAAAGTATGAAATCTTAATCTTAATCCAATCCAATTTTTTAAAATCTCATCTCGGAATATTAGATTTGAGTTCAAGTCAGGCCAAAAATTCATGAAATGCTAAGCCAGAGGCCTACAGGGGCTGGCTAAATTTTTAATTATTTTTCATCTTTAATTTTTTTGAAGAATGCAGTGCCCCTGATAACCCGACTTATTGTTTCCATGGTAAATTTATTTTTAATCATTTTTCTATTTGAATTTTATTTATTTTGTAAACTTAATTCTTAAATATCTATAAACGTTTTCTCTTCAATTGGAATTCTAACAAAACAAGGAAACAGACAACATCTTCTCGGGGAAAAAAATTTAAAATACATACACTTCCATCAACTGAAAATTCATCTCTGTTTGGGTTTTGGCTGTTGAAAATCATGTGATGCGGAAGCGTACCTGAATCCATGTATGCGTAGATTCCACCTGTAGACCGAGTAGAGCACGAGGTCTTCTCCCTCAACACTTCTCCCTATAATACTAGCAGTAGATGGGAACCACTAATGATAAAAAACCGTGTGAGAGAGGGACCTAGACTTCTATATTTATAGAGCCCTTCCCATCATGACTCAACTAGAAGTGTAGTTCTACCTGAACTCAGATTGCGTACGTAATCCAGATATGATTGGGCTATCTTTAAATCCAAGACTTATCATCTAATTAGGACACCTAATAGGAGTATAACTCTAACATTCTCCCACTTGTCCTAATTAAAATAAAATTAAGAAGGAAAAAGAAAATTATATTAAAATATAATCCTTGGATTTAACATTTGAAAATTACCGGACGAGTGCACTCATTTGAAAAACATGCCCAGTCATTACATACGCAATCCAACTTTAATACTTAAGTTAAGAAAATTTGTTAACATGGATCATGGCGGTTATATGCAAATATAACATACTTCCTTCCATGCATCACGATATTAACAAATTTACTTGACTAAGTTCTTAATGGCAGATTTACAATTATGTGATTTTAATGTCCCACATTAATATCAAATAGATAAAATCTTTTGTTTCCAAATCACATAAAATTGTCAACAAAATACCATAATGAAACAAAAGAAAATAATCATCCAACATGAGATCTCAAAGTGTATCGATTACATCAATAATTATCCCACATTACAAGACCCATATTTCTTACATGTCCAGAAAAGACCTTAGGCGCCAGAGCCTTAGTCATGGGATCAGCAATCATGTCGGCAGTACCAACAAAACTAATCGATATCAGATGATCATTAATCCTTTCTTGTACTGACATAAACTTAGCATCAATATGCTTGTTAGCGCCAGTAATTCTTCTATAATTGGAGAAGCTAATCGCTGATGAATTGTCACAACTGATTCTCAGAGGCTTAGAGATAGAATCCATAATTTTAAGTTCTGAGATAAATTTCCTCAACCAAAGTGCTTGTGAGGATGCTTCATGACAGCCAACAAATTCAGCTTCCATGGTAGAGTCGACTACACGATTTTGTCTCCCACTCTTCCATGAAACTGCTCCACCGGCTAATAGGAAAACATAGCCTGACGTGGATCTTCTGCTGTCTGTACAACCAGCATAATCTGAATCTGTGTAACCGATCACTTCTAATTGATCAGTTTTCGCATATGTGAGCTCATAATCTTTAGTTCCTTGGAGATATCGCATTACTTTCTTTACTGCTTTCCAATGTTCCATTCCTGGATTGCTTTGATATCTTCCAAGTAGTCCCATTGCATAACTGATGTCAGGACGCGTGCAAACTTGTGCATACATCATGCTCCCAAGAGCAGAAGCATATGGGATGGACCTCATTTCCTGTTTCTCAATCTCATTCTGTGGACACTGATGCAGACCATATTTTTGACCTTTAAAGATTGGCACTTCACATGATGAGCAATTTGACATTTGGAACCTTTCTAAAATTTTATTAATATACGCCCTTTGTGATAACCCTAAAAGTCTTTTAGGCCTATTTCGATGAACCTCAATGCCTATGACACATGATGCCTCACCCATATCTTTCATATCAAAATGTTCAGAAAGGAAACTTTTAGTGTCATGTAAAAGACCTAAATCATTAGTAGCAAGTAAAATATCATCTACATATAGAATCAGAAATATAAACTTGCTCCCACTCAACTTTAGATATATACATTGGTCACCAATGTTTTCTGTAAATCCAAAGGAAGTGATAACTCTGTTGAACTTTAAATACCACTGTCGGGAAGCTTGTTTAAGTCCATATATAGATTTCTTTAATTTGCATACTAATGTGTCCTTTTCTTCCATTTCAAATCCTTCAGGCTGCACCATGTATACCTCCTCTTCTAAATCCCCATTCAGGAATGTCGTCTTTACATCTATTTGGTGTAACTCTAAGTCAAAGTAAGCCACTAATGCCATAATAATTCTGAATGAGTCTTTTCTAGAGACAGGTGAAAATGTCTCTTTATAATCAATGCCTTCTATTTGTGTGAATCCTTTGGCAACAAGTCTGGCTTTATATCTTTCTACATTACCTTTAGGGTCCCGTTTGTTTTTGAATATCCATTTACAACCAACAGGTTTGCTCCCTTTAGGCAACGTAACAAGATCCCAAACTTTGTTTTGAAACATGGATTCTAATTCATCTTTCATAGCATTGATCCATAATTCAGACTTTTCACTATTAATGGCTTCTTTGAAATTTAATGGATCATTTTCAATACAAGGATCGTCAATACATTCTTCCAAATATATAATGTAGTCATCTGAAATAGCAGGTCTCCTCATTCGATTAGACCTTATTGGCTCATTAATATGTTCTACATTATCATTTGGATGAATGTCATTTGGAATTGAGATCGATTCATTATTAGTCTCTTCCGTAGGCTGCATAGCAATTACTGGTTGTTGATTTGTCATGTTATAATCAACAATCTCAGTTCTGGCATCCGTTAGTGATGAACTAGAGGAAAGATCTCTAATTTCCTCAAATTCCACATTTCGTGGAGTTATGCTCCCACTATTTTCGCCATTCTCAATGAATCGAGCTGTTCCGGTCTCAATGATCCTAGTATTATGGGACGGACTGTAAAATCTATACCCTTTAGACCATTGTGGATACCCAATAAAGAAACAACTAATAGTCCTTGGGTCCAATTTCTTTTCTTGTGGGTTGAGTATCCTTGCTTCTGCTTGACAACCCCAAATATGCATATGCCTCAAACTGGGTTTCCTGCCTGTCCATAACTCAAATGGAGTTTTAGGAACAGCTTTACTGGGAACTCTGTTGAGTATATACATAGCAGTTTTCAAGGCTTCACTCCACAAGAATAAGGGTAAAGATGAGTTGCTGATCATACTTCTCACCATATCCATGAGAGTACGATTTCTCCTTTCAGCAACTCCATTTTGTTGGGGAGTTCCAGGCATCGTGTATTGATGTTCAATACCATTTTCTTCTAGATATTTAGCAAATGGACCAGGGATTCGACCTAATTGACCATGTTTACCATAATATTCACCACCCCTGTCAGATCTCACAACTTTAATTTTCCTATCCAATTTCTTTTCTACTAATTCTTTGAATATTTTAAAAGTATTCAAAGAATCAGACTTTTCATGTAATAGGAAAATAAAATCATAACGTGAGAAATCATCAATAAACGTGATAAAGTACTTTTCACTTCCAATACATGATGAAAATGGACCACAAATATCGGTATGGATCAATTCTAAAAGTCCATTGCTTCTCGTGGCACTCTTTTTCTGAGTTTTGGTTTGTTTTCCTTTAATACAATCGATACATATGCTAAAATCAGTAAAATCTAGAGTAGGTAATACCCCATCTTTTACTAATCTTAGCATCCTTTCTTTCGATATGTGACCCAACCTTTTATGCCACAACATGGAGGAATTTTCATTAATCATACCACGTTTATTACCAGCACATACATTTAGGGTAGATGAACAATTAAATGAGCAATCCGCACTTATTTGATATAAACCATTAAATAATGTTCCAGTTCCAACTAAAATAGAATCTTTAAATAAAGAAAACTTTGAGTTTGCAAAACTGAAAGAATAACCTATTACATCAAGTTTTGGCAAAGAAATTAAATTTCTAGAAATGGACGGAACATAGAAAACTTCATGCAGTTCTAAAAAATGCCCGGTGTCAAGGCGAAGCCTGCAATTTCCTACTGCTTTAACTTTAGACTTGGTCAGATTGCCCATTAAGATAGATGACTCATGCGGTTTTGGGTTGCGGGTTGAATGGAATGCCTGTAAAGAGTTTGAAACATGAATAGCAGCACCAGAGTCAATACACCATAAATTAGAGGATACATTTATGAAATTGGTTTCAAGGCAAACATGTACATAATTGTTACCTTTCTTTTCGAACCAACTCTTCCGCTTGAGACAATCTTTCTTAAAATGTCCTTTCTTTTTACAGAAATGACACTTCTCAGCGGTCTTTTTCAATCCATCCTCTAAGCCTTTCTTTAATGGGAATTTATTCTTCCCTTTTCCTTTCTTTGACTTGTACTGCTTAGTAGTCGATGTGAAATAGATAGACATTGATCCATCTTGCTTTAATCTCTCTTCCTCTTGTACACACATGGATATTAATTCATTTAAAGTCCATTTATCCTTTTGTGTGTTATAGGAAATTTTGAATTGAGAAAATTGAGATGGAAGAGAGTTTAAGACAAACATGACTAGGAAAGAGTCAGAGATTTTCATCCCTAGTTCATTAAGTTTCCCAGCTATATTTGACATTTCCATTATATGCTTTCGCACTCCACAGATGCCATCATATTTCATTGAAGTCAATTTGTTAGTGAGCATTCCAGCCAATGTTTTATCTGACCCACTGAATTTTTCCTTAATTGAGTCTAGATAAGTTTTGGCATTTTCATTTTCAGGGTCAGAAATAGAGCCCCTGATGTTCCTTTCTATTGTACTCTTTATAATCATAAGAGACAACCTGTTGGAACGCTCCCATTTATCAAATTGAATCTTTTGACTATCAGTACTTTCAGGCGTTATATCATCAGGTTTTGCAACACGAAGGGCTAAATCCAGGTCCAACATCCTAATGTGATAAGTAATTGCTCATGCCAATCAGAATAATTTGATCCATTCAGTGTCGGGATATTAGACAGATGAGATTGAGAAACATGAGCCATAGCTGTAAAACAATGATTAAGCTCACGTTACCATTATGATTCAGATAAAATATTATGTAACAATTCCATTAACATTAATTAATCATAGCTAAAATTATAAAACTTAACCATACAAGCAATAATGCATGATTATATTTAATAATGCTATGATAAACAATAATATTCAATAATTAATTATGAATACATAAAGTCAAGAAATCCCCACCTTCGGATAGAAAATTTCCCGCGTTTATGCAGTTCTAGTTAATTATTGATAAATATTAAATTATAGCTACCTTCGGGTAGAACTATAATATAATATTCTTGAATAATGCAATTTCTATTATGAGAGAAAAAATCATGTTATTCTCTCTTTGTTTAATAAATTTGATTAACTAAACATCTTAGACCCTTCAGGGCAACATAAGACATAAAGATGAACAATATTTATTAAACATAAATTGCATAATGATAATTAATTATAATTTCTATTATGAGAAAAAATAAACAATAATATTTTCTCCATTTAATTAATAATTTTTGAAAATATATTTTAGACCCTTTGGGGTAACCAAAATATACAATCAAAATTATTAATATAAATTATAGAGTATAATATATATATGAATAATTCAATAATAATGATTATTTAAATTTATTATGTGCGATTAAATTCCATATTATTTCTTTTGGTCGGCCAGGTAAGTGAGGTGGGGCGTGGGAGGCTCCCCCTGCATAGCAGGGACCTAATTAAATAACCACGTGATCCTCTTCAATACCTCTTGCCTAGACACATGTTGGAAATCATGTGATGCGGAAGCGTACCTGAATCCATGTATGCGTAGATTCCACCTGTAGACCGAGTAGAGCACGAGGTCTTCTCCCTCAACACTTCTCCCTATAATACTAGCAGTAGATGGGAACCACTAATGATAAAAAACCGTGTGAGAGAGGGACCTAGACTCCTATATTTATAGAGCCCTTCCCATCATGACTCAACTAGAAGTGTAGTTCTACCTGAACTCAGATTGCGTACGTAATCCAAATATGATTGGGCTATCTTTAAATCCAAGACTTATCATCTAATTAGGACACCTAATAGGAGTATAACTCTAACATTGGCATCTACTACTGTCTTTGTGAAAACTGTTGCGCGACACGTTAGGTGTGCAGGCGGAGCCGTGAAGCATTTTTAAAGTACCAAGGACTAGTGCCTGCTGATGTGTGGACAAGACTTCGAATCCTACCACCACCGGCATGTGTGCAGGTTTATTATTTCTTGTCTATGCGCTAATTTTACCTTATCCTCCGGTGTGTGGGTTTATAGATTTCCTCTGGGATGGAAAATGGCCCCAAAAAAACCGCAATGATCATGCACATTTCCCACCATTTTGATTAACAAGATGTTGATGTGACAAAGTTAAAATTGTGTAAGATGAAAGGTCAAAACTTAAAGTTCGGCAAAAGCATTTACTTTATTACCCTTCTTTTGAAATTGGCTTCCATTAGTTGTCTAATCATTTAAGATAAATGACATGATTTTAAAAAAAGTAATGCACATTTAATAATTGTCTAATAAAGAAAATCGGGGCGGTGTGAGTGGAGGTGTGCCCAACTATGATCCTATATTTTAAAAGTTTAATTTGACTTTACTTTTTATACCAGGTTGTGACAAGTTGAGTCCGACCCTCATCTTTCTTTAATAAGTCTTAGGACAAACTTCGAATTGGTTTCAAGCTGATATTAAAATGACGGTTGGGTTGAAAAGGCAGGTCAAATTTTAAAATTTTATATATATATATATATCAATATAAAATCATATCTACGAAAAATCTAAAGATTAAATGATTCAATATTTTACTATTTTGTGAGTAAAACACTATTGACATAATGAAACATTAATAAAAAATTTAATAATTTTGTTTACGTCTTAACTTTGATAAATACATGTATCAAACTTAAAAATGACATTGGTGTAAATTTTGAATTACAATTAAAACTGTCAAATTGTAAAATAACAATATTCGTTCTAACCAACATAGATAATATATTTTATTTCATTGATAAATATGTAAATAAGATAAACAATATATATGCAGTTAAGAAATAAAAATTTATCAATACCAATAAGTTGTAAAGTTAAACATAGATTAACATAAATCATATTCATATTAATAAAATATAAAGTTAAACGCAGCATACTTTTATGTACCTGGGTTGTATATAAGTGATTTCGTGTAACCCTATCCATTTTTGAGATTTTGATATTTGATGGAAAATACAATCCGTTCATTGTATTTAACATCATTTGTTTAGCTAGGAGACAAAGTTTTATTCAAATCCAATATGCGCATAGGTCATATTTGCTCAAAATTATGTACATTCATGTGTAAATTAAAAAAAATGTTAGATCCATTTACACATGTATTAGAATATAAAATACTTTATAGAATCATTTATCCGCATACTTACGATGTTTTAGATAATTTAGATGTTAAAAATACCATTTTAAATTGATATTTTAGAATTAAACTATTTTATTACGTTAATTTTACACATTTATAGATGAAACTCATATACAATGAAATTAAACAAATAAGAGAGTTTCCATGATAAAATAAATGATGGTAGATATAATGGATAGAGTAAATTTTCCTTCAAACATCTAGATGTTAAAAATAAAGGAGGTTACCAGGTTCATAGAAGCGCTCATAAAGTTAAACATATTTATTCAACAAAACAATATTCATATAAGTAAGTCATATAATTTATACATTGAGGATGGAGCGTGTGAAGGTGGATCAAGACATGGTTGCCTTAACCCGTCCCTTCAAATTGAAATATGGGTTTAAAATCTTAACTTGCCCCACCCTACTCTACCGGGTCAAAATTCTTACTCTAACCTTGTGTAAAATTGAAGCGGGTCACAGGTACCCCTAGTTTGGAGCATATCTTCGCCTTCGCCTCTGTCGTTGCCGAATCAATCCTGATGATTTGTCTGCAACCTCTGCCCAATTTCTCCCAATTTGTATCCTTGGGATTTCCATATTCTTGTTTATTTATTTTTGATCCTGAGGAGAACATCCCGATGGGCTCTTTTTGGATCGACCCAGCTATTTTGACGTCATTTGCCTCCCTTTTGTCTATGGGTTCAGGCTTTCTTCTAAGTGGGTCACGGCCCAAACTTACTCGGTTACCAGTTGAAGCCCAAAAGGTCCGTCTACTAAAAATAAAAGCAAAGAGGAGCAAATAAATTTTTTTAAAAGTAAAACATGAAAAAAGCGAAAAAGATAATATGACAAGATAAAATGTGCTGATAAAGTATAAAATTATATAATAATGAAAAATGCAATTTTTGGATAAAAGATTGCTGAATTTTGAAAATATGGATAGAAATAAAATAAGTTTATCATAATAATATATATTAGATCCATTAACGCAAAAAAAGAGAGAAGTGATTCTTTTTTCTATTGGGCACCAGTTTGAGTCTTTTTTTTTTTTTTTTGGGTTGGAATCGGCTTGTTTAGTGATATTCGAAAAAGTTCTGGTTAGATATCTCCAACTTTTCCCCTCTAAACTTTTATTTATGTGAAAATAAACTGGGAAATGGGAGGAAAGGATTTCCTTGTCCCTTTCTTTGCACATCAACAACCGGATATCCGGCCGAGATTGCCCAACCCAAGACCAGCCCGTCCAACCAACCCACAAACTCCCACCAGATTTTCTGAGCCGAGGCACCACCTCAGCCACAAATTTCACTCACCCATATCACAATTGAGGTGGGGCCGAAAAAACAGATTACATGCACGTACGTGGCCCAATCAGACCAAGGCCAGAAGATGGTAAGGGCCAATGGGAATAGACTTTGGGATTCGCCTATCGACCGGCCCGATTATGCTTTATAGTCCGGATGCTACGCCCTTCACCCTCCTCAGCTTCCCACAGGAACAGAAAGCAAAGCACCAGCACAGATGGCGTCCGCCGGGCTACGGAGCGCAGTATCCTCTGCCGTTCCATCGCTGCTCTCGTCGTCCAAGTCCAAGTTCTTCAACACTGCCTCCCTGCCCTGCGTTTGCTCCAATTCCTCCCGGTGGGCTATGTCAGCTGACTGGATGCCTGGCCAACCTCGACCGCCTTATCTCGACGGCTCTGCACCTGGGTATGGACAGGATTTCACTCAACACAGTTGCATTTCAGCCTCCGGCTGTTCTTGATTTTCTTTTTTGTCGGTGATCAGTGACTTTGGATTCGACCCTCTTCGGCTCGGTGAGGTCCCAGAGAACTTGGAGAGATTCAAGGAGTCTGAGCTCATTCACTGCAGATGGGCAATGCTGGCTGTTGTAAGTTCTCTCTCTTGACTCTGGATGTGGTTCTAACCATGCTCAGTGAGGTTTTCAAAGAATCCATGATATCGGATTTGCGCCCATGTATAAAATTTTGCTTTGGGTATAAGAAAGTCTGGTGAGCATATGCCTTCTCAGCATCACGTTGGGTCTGTACACATGCTTGTTTGCTTGGTGGCTAGGGATGCCATTATTAACTGGCAATTGATCAATGTCCGCTCTGTGGAAGAGTGATATGTATATTATCCCTTCATGATCAGTCATAATGTTTCCCTTTTTCTACTTTCAGTAGACACGTTTTCACGGTTTTGTTGGTAGTGTTTGGAGATGTGATGATTTTGGAGCAATATGCAGCCAGGGATCTTGGTTCCAGAGGCACTGGGATTGGGTAATTGGGTGCAAGCTCAGGAGTGGGCCGCGAAACCTGGTGGACAGGCAACCTACTTAGGCAACCCGGTCCCATGGGGCACTCTCCCAACCATTCTCGTCATCGAATTCCTTGCCATTGCCTTTGTAGAGCACCAGCGCAGCATTGAGAAGGACACCGAGAAGAAGAAGTACCCAGGTGGAGCTTTTGACCCACTTGGCTACTCCAAGGACCCAGAAAAGTTCAAGGACTATAAAGTGAAGGAGATAAAAAATGGTGCTTACTCTAAGCTCAGCTATCTTTATCATGTCATATGTTTTGCTAACAAAATTTCCACTCAATGATTTAACATCTGATCATTTTTTTATTTTTTTTTCAATTTTATTTTCAGGGCGGCTTGCGTTGTTAGCCTTCGTAGGCTTTTGCGTGCAGCAATCAGCTTATCCTGGAACAGGGCCACTGGAAAACCTGGCGACCCACCTGGCTGATCCATGGCACAACAACATTGGCAATGTGATCATTCCAAGATCCCTTATGCCTTGATGAGTGTCCGAAAATTACGACCATGCCTGGTGCAACACCTCCTTGTAATCATCTGTATGAAGCAACATTTTCATCTATCATCTGTGTGCTTTCGTTGTGGATGTCCCGAATCCTGCTTTTGGTTCTCTAAATTCATAATAGCGTGGAAACTTTGTAATCTCATCGTACTTCTGTTTCCCAATTCCCCCAGTGGGTGCAACGTGTGTTAGATGAGTTCAAGTAGGACAGAGAACGCAGCAACCATCCATTTCCATTGAGCATGTGAACATGTAGCAGCAGATTTAGCTGGTAAAACAATCGAAATGTTGGTCAAATAAACGGCAAATTCCTCTAATGAAAAAGATGCATTGAAATGAGAAACACTCCAGTCAGGCATTGCCTTGCATTTTTGGGTGAAATGGATAGGATATTTGGTCTTTCTTATGTGATGGCTTGTGGCCACAATCTCGTGACAATTCAAATCTCAAGTACCATTAGCAATCCAACTTAATGGAATAATTATATTACTAAATCCCAATAACCTCTCTAGCTATCCTTAGATCTTTTCCATTTAGTCTTTTAGAGACAAATTACATTAATTCTTCTTCTTCTCATAATATCCATCTTATATATTTTTTCCTAAAAGAGCCTAACATTCCATGAAGCAAAGTGTACCTTATGTTTTAGGATTAACTTCTTCACATAACCACATTTAAAATGATGTGAACTTTTGTTAACTTTTCACCACAATGGAATTTTGTTATAGTGTATAGCTCTTAGAGAGAGACTCTAGTAATTTTTGCTGTTCGTCACTATATCTGTCGCCAATCCAGAGTATCGCTTACGAGGAAATGCCTCATTTCTAACTGCAATCAAGCTCGGTTGCAACACGTATAGGGAATGTTACAACCTAAAAATTTGTAATGTTACTTCAGAAGCCATAAAAAACATAGGGGAGATCTCTATAGCACTAGCTGCCAACTTGATGGGTCAACTGTTGCTTTTTTTATAATAAAAAAAAAAAAAAAAAAAATCTGTTTCATAAATTAAAAAAGAAACCTCTTGCTTTTTTTTCCAGACGTAGGACCACTAATAAGGGGAAAACTCTCATTGGCAAGCTGGTTGATCCTATATCCATATGTATTAAAGGTAAGAAGAAAAACTATATAAAGAAAAAGATTCTGCATACCTCGAACTTTATTTTGTGGCGGTGGGGCCTCAACCCTTCTCATACTCTGTTCGTGTATCTTTTGAGAAATGGCGGCTGATAACCCAAGGTATGACCTCGTAAGCTGGTTCACTACTGATATTCCCTGAGTCCTGCATAAAAATCAGATGCTTAAAATCTATTCACTCAACCAAATTACCATTGTTTTGGAAGTTGCAAAAAGATAACTACTGTTACGATTTGTCTGTGATTTAAACATTATTCAATTAAGCGGCGGATCCCATGCATAGCAAAGTCTTCTCAACCAAAGTCTTTAGTTCTAGTATTCTGGATATGAAATAAATTTTCATTTTACATTTCTGAATAAGAACGCTCGCAATTTTCTTAATTCCATTTCCTTTAAACCAGGAGTGGGTGTTGGGACTTTGTAAGCATTATTTGCTTAATTTCCGGCTCTATCCCTGTTTCCTTTGTATGTAGACCCAGATCGCGTACAAGTGATGGACCCGTCATGGGTTTGGGATGTCCCAGAAACCTTTGATTGGAATACCTGACATGAGTTTTGCCATGAAAAAATACGTGCAAATTTTTTATTTTTTATTTTTTTGAAAAAAAACCATACGTGCAGAGTTGCTTAAAAATCCTGAAGATGAAAATGCTATTATATAATTGGGAAATATTTAGATATCATCACTCATAACCATAAACCTACCATGTCAACAATCTGAACTCCTTACATTGATCTACCGAGAATAATCTAGGCCTAAACTCATGCCTTTGAGATAAAAACTGGTACTTGCAAGACTCGAATATTCTATTTTTGTTACATATTAAAACACGCAAAATGAATGGTGTTTTACCTTGGACTGAGTAAGTGATCATCACCATTGCTGCCAGTATATAGAGCACCCACCCAGGTTGCAGTGAGCAATGTTTGCTGCACAGCTGACCTCTTTCTATTGGAAATGGAATTGGGTGCCATTATTACATTTGCAGGAATAGTTCCCAATCTGATAATGAAAAAATAACAAACAGCAGATTACGATAAAGATATTTTCGGAATATCTACAGAAGGCAACTGTAATTGACGAATAACTGAACCCACTCATTCGTGAGGTAGTCATTTCAAGGTTCCATGCCAGGGGATCTTTGTCTCTTTTTTTTTTCCGAGCTATTTTTTCTCCCATTCCCTGTTTCAGTTTCATTATTTTTGAAAGGTAGAATATAGTTGGGCTCAAACTCAAATGAAATTGCCACAAAAAAATAGATACAAGAAAAGATTCTAAATCTCATAACATTTCTGTTACTTTCTATCTGTTGATTTGGTTTCAGATATGGGAGCAACTGTTGCATCAGCTTGTGTGGAAGCTGTGTGAAATGATGGATTACAAGAGGAAATTCGGCGCATGCAAATGCTATCTGTGGCATTGATATTTTAAATACATAATGTTTGCATGTAATCCTAATTATTGATTACCGGCCAATCTATTAGGCGTGATTCATGTTCAATGTAATGCAGAAAGCAGAATCCGCAATGTTGAGTCTCCCATTTTCTGCATCTTCTGTCCATACAGCGTGCATGTAGTATGTAAGTACACGCATTAAACATAACTTGTTTTATACTTTCTAGCACCAGAAGTAACGCTGCTGACCTGCGAAGGAAAGAACTTCTAATTGCATACCATCGTAGGTAATTTAATCTGCATATGCCTTTTAGTATCAAAAGCTCTCTGGGAGGTTGGTAGCAGGATTTCACTGTCACCTATTCTTTAAGACGTTCTTTTTTTGGCCTCCAGACAATCACCACATTGTTTCATACACAACATTCAAATGACGTTGCTTGAAAGTCATTGGCTCCACAGGACAACACACCACTTTGAAACCTGGGGATGTAAGCTCAAGAGGTCTGGTCAAGCTACTTCAAGTTTGATTTGTTTTGTGTTTTCCTTCAGAAGTCTTTACTTCCATCTGAGATACGCTTCGTTTGGGCATGAAAAAAAAAGCCAGTTTTGGGACGCATGGCCCGCTCACACTTAAATGGAGCATCATTGAAAATCAGATTATCAGCATTCTGAGAATTTTCTATTCAGTAGTCATGTAAGAGACTCACAAAAGAATGTTTTCCTTCAAATGTAAAGAGTCCTTGGACACATCGTTTGAAATAGGAGAGTTGGCTTTCTTCTTGGTAACTACTGCAGGATTGATTTTTCTGATTAGCAGAAGAATTCAGTTCAACTATCCCATCTCATCTAGTTGTTTAGTGTTTTACGTAGCTGTTTCTTTCTTTTGTTCCATGTAAAACTTAGGAATGCTTGCACTTCGGTATTGTGTATATATGCAGCAAAGACTGGACAGATAGCTTATTCCATATGTAGAAATACAAGCCTAGATTTCCATCACTATTCAAGTCAGAGAGAACGTCTAGCTGTTCCTATCTCAGTATACGATTTGGCCGCAACATACAGTCTTTCACGGACAGCAGTGGTAACCAGCTAGTTGACAGAATAATCGGTCTATAGAAAGACTTACATACAGGACCCGGGATAACCATTGATTTCTCTGCAACCTCCTTGTGGACATAGATACCTACAAGAAATAAAAATAAGAACTGTCGAATCAAAACGTGAAATAGAAGAGAGTTTCATAAGATTCAAAAGAGAAGTAAGTCCTGAACAAAATTGGAAGTTTTTTGCAGCGAAATTAATTCAAATACTTACATGAATTCTCTTACGGATTTTGTTGACCATGTCTGATTATAAGGACCCTCGGTCGAATAAAGTAAAGGAGTATCTGCCTTGACAAATGCTATATCTCCCAACTCTTCAACTAGACACCGGAACGCGCCAGAATGGCCAGAGTATGAATACGAGTAACATGAACCATTTTCTTTGCCACAACCGCCACATTCACCTGTTCCTTCAAACTCTGATGGAGCGCAGACTTCTGAGAAGAAATCTGAAGCATGAAGTATTCCATTCTTATTCAAGTCATTTGAATGAAGAAAATCTTTGAGACGCTGGATGGGGTAGTTCCATCCCGCTGCCGTTGAGTAACCCCCATGGCAAGATCTATGGCCCCGAAAATCCTTTAAGCTGATTTCTTGATCCCCTTTGCAGACTTTCTGGCTCACAATAGCAACAGAATCGTAGGTCTTCGCATGGTTGCAATACATCTCGTTTGCAATTGCTTTCATGGAGTAATTTAAAAATGCAATGTAAGCCAATCCAGCATCCAAATTAATTAAATCCGCTTCCCCTTTCTTTATAGATTTCAGACATCCTTCAATTGTATCCCTCTGAACACTACAGGCACAGTGCAACAACAGAAAAACAGAATCGAACCAATTTAGTTCAATCCTGGCCAAATCAATCACCAACCATATAGGGTGGAGTGGCATGCAATTGCTAAAAAACACAAAACCTCAAATCCGACTAGTTTGGTTGGGAATTTCAGTAAAAAACAAAAAAAAAAAAAAAAAAAAAAAAAAACAATTTCTTAGCGAATTTAGGTGAACGGCTAGACCACAGTGGAGAAAATTTTTCATTTTATTGACCATTCACCGCTATTAATCATTCCTAGCTGCATATTCCGATCTCTTCTCATCAGATTATTTAGTCTATTCACCAACCCCACGATATCAACAATCTATTCACCAACCAAACTGAAGGTTCGGATTATCAGAGAAGGGACAGAGCACTGAAATTTGTTCAGTGAGCCAACATAGTGAAGGAAAATAGCACAAACCCAGTTAAGGAATTGATTCAATAAAGTAATTGTAGCAAGCATACCACGTCCAAACGTAACCCTCCGTCTGGTTGAGAAGGCTGATGAGATGCTGGCAATCAGCTACCTCATCTCTCACAGCGCACCATCGAACAGTTCCCGAGTCCACCTCTTCTGGTGGCAATGGTGGTTGTGGGACCATTCCTTGAGCCTCGGCTACGGGCGTCGAAGCTGGCGATGGTCCAACAGCCTCACGTGGGCTCTGCGGTGATGTTGGCAGCGCTTCATTTGAGGGCAAAAAGCTCGGACAAGGTGCAGAAAGCAGCGCCGGAGCAAGAGTCGACGTGGCATGTGCTGCCGATAGCGGTGAGGGAGCTGGCCCAAGATCTGCATTGTAATGCAGGATAACGTGAGGCGAACTGGACGTGGGAATTCAAAGATTATGAGAAAAACTGAAGTGGGTTTTTGGATTTCGCAGAGTTCTGGCGTACCTTGGATCGTATGATGAAAGAGATGGATGAAAGAGACGAGAAAGAATGCCGTTAACGGCTGCATCTGAAGAAAATGCCGGAGAAACCAAAAGGAAAGCGTGAGACTTCCGTTCGTAAATCTCTGTGAGAGTTACTTTGTCACTATTTCTTCATTGATTGGAATTAATATTGAAAATTGAGATTGAAAAGAAATCTGGTAAATTAAATATATGATTATGTATTATCCCATCATCCATCGTGGATGCACCATCCCAGCAGGACCATCTTTCGCCACACAACGAAGCTTTGAGGAGGGAAATGAACGCAAAGGCGCTCTGCGAACCGAACTTCCACGTACCTCGAAAAGGGCCGAGAGTCGTCCGCTCGGGCGTTGCTTGCTGCTCTGGCTGCTGGAAATTATCATTTATGCCATGGAGTTGAATCAAGCTCGTTTCTAAGTTCTTACCATGATACATGAATAGCAATTAATTGAATTTTTTATTTTTTAAAAATAATGCTTTAAACAAAATATGTTATTAATTGTGGGCTTGCAGCTACAACGGCTGCGGTGAATTTTGGGAAACGGTGCATGAATAAAAATCTCACATACACACGCCGAGGTGCCGTTTGTCTACCGTCCTCCGTTGACTTAGCACCGATCCAGCCATTCGCTGGGCGTTCAGATGAAGTATTGGGCCCAAATCTTTTTGGCCATTACATTCATTGAGTGGGCCACTTCTGTTTGAGTGTTCAATCTTTCATTTATGTTTAGATTAATTTTAGAATAATTCCTCTAACACCCATAACAATTACACATAACTCTTAATATACCCACAATATTTCATAAATTCTTTTTATACCCAAACATTTAGGGATTCTTAATATACTCACAACATTTCATATATTCCTTTTATACCCATAACATTTCACCCCGAATTCATCCTATACTCATGCCGTTAAAACCACCGTTATTTATCCCATTGAAAAGACGATTTTTCCCTTTTAAATTTTTTCTAATTAAAATAAATCAACCTTAATGTGTCTTTCAAGTTATTTAATATTTTATATTAATGATTCACTACCATCAATTGAGTCATGTTAAGGTTAAATTATCTCAATTAAAAAATTTTAAATGAGCAAAATCGTCTTTTCAATGTTGTAGGTATATTAGGAATTATGTGCAATTGTTACGGGTATAAGAGAAATTATCCCTTAATTTTAACTATATCCACAACCTTTGCCCTTTACAAATATACCCACTAAATTTGAAAACTTTCATATATTTCCACTAAATATAGGTGAAATTTGAAAACTTTATCATAAGAAATGTCTAAAATGCCCCTTATTATTTAATAATATAATCATTTGGCTACGACAAAAGTTAAACAGTATAATGAAAACTCATCCAACTTGAAAAAAAAAGCAGTCCGGATATGATACCAATGACAATGAATGCTAGATCAATTAGGGATATTTTGGAATTTTAAAATTATTAAACGTTCCTAACTGTCATATTGGATATATTTGAAATTAATGAAACACTTAGTGGTATACGTGAAAGTTTTCAAACTTAGTATGCATATTTATAATTAGGGTTAATTTCAAATATATCTACTATATTTTACCTTAATTACAAATATACCCACACAGTTTGAATGTTTTCATATATATCCACTAAATATGAGTGAAATTTCAAGTATACCCATTACATCAGGTATAATTAAAAATCTCCATTATACATCATACGAAATGTCGAAAATGCCCCTTATTGTTTAATAATAATAGTCATTCAACTATGATAGAAGTTGAACAATATAATGAAAACCCATCTAATGTGAAAGAAAAGCTAGATATAATGAGTTTTAATGATCTAGATATCGTACAAATCACAATAAATGTTAAATTAATTAGGGGTATTTTGGGATTTTAAAATTATTAAACATTTATAACTGTCATAATGAGTATATTTGAAATTTCACTCATATTAGTGAGTAAATATGAAAGTTTTCAAACTTAATAGGTATATTTGTAATTAAGGGTAAATCTAGTGGGTAAATTTGAAATTAATCCTTATAATCAAGAGCAAAGGTAGTTGGTATATTTGAAATTAATTCTTTATGTTTTTATTTTCCGACTCAAACATCTCAACTACATACCCTCAAAAAAATAAAAAAATAATATCTCAACTACATTCACCTTAAAAATATATAAGTAGATGCTTCTATGAAATTTCAATATGCTATATATATATTGTATTTAGCATTACTTGTACTATTATGAAAACCCTTTTATTTGTCTAATACCACTATATATGGGTCATATCTATAAATATGTAAAATCAATGTAATAAAATAATTTAATACTAAATATTAATTTTTAAATAATATTTTCAACGTCTAACAATCTAAAATATCAATATTATATGGATAAATAATTCTATAACATATTACTACATTCCAATACTATGATTGTGTTTGGGAATGGATAAAACTTTTAATGAAAAGTTATAGAGAGTAAAAGTTGTTAAATGATGTGATATGATAGGGGTAATGATGAGGAATAAATAGAATAAAGTTGAAATAGATAGGTTAGTTGTGTTGGTAGTTGTGTAGAAATGATTGAAAAGTATGGTAGTTGTATAAAAAAATGTGAAGAAATTACTAAAAAATAAGGTAGTTGTGGAGAGTGAAAAGTTTTAACTTGACAACTTTTTCAAATTGCCAAACACACTCTATATGAATGAGATCTAAGCATTTTTTTCAATTTACACAAGAATGTACTTATTTTTAAGAAAACGTGGCTTACACATATTAAATTTAGATAAAATTTTCTATCATTACTAAACAAATTATGTGAAATATAATGAATGAATTGAATTTTTTATTAAACATCAAAATTATAAATTTTAAAGAAGTTACGTGGAACCGCTTCTGGAATTACGTGTATCTCAACTAAATTTTTGTAGAATTCTTTTTCAACCGATCTATCTCAATCCCAGGTACAGAGGCTGGAAATAATATATTGCCGATCGTCCAATCGGGCTAGTGCCCGTGTTGCGTTTCAATGCTCGATCTTAACTCTTTTTTCTTTTTTTTTAGTCAAAACGCTCGATCTTAACTCTTAAAACATTTGAACAAAAGAGTTGGGTAATGAGGATGATAGGTTAGGATCTAGGAAACACAGGAAATGGTTCAATAAAGCTGCGATCCATCATCCACGCCGCCCCTTTTTATTTTAAAATATTTTTCCAAATTTAAATTATTTATTATGTTTCTCTATATATTTTTATTTATATTCCAAAAATCACATGAATCAAAAAGTTTTATATACTATATATAATATACGTTTAAAAAAAATAATAGTCATATATATACTTATGTTATTTTTTACAAAATATACGTTTTCAATAAAAAAAATTTGGCAGCGTGATAAAATAAATGATGTTGGATAACAGAAATTGTTTATATTCCAGCATAGTTAAAATAAAATTTTGGAAAAAGTACTGAATCATTACTCGTAAAATAATACTGAAATTCCTAATTTTTACAACCCACAAAATAGTCAACATGCATGATGCCTTTATCATATCAGAAGAAAATAAATAAAATCTACACTACTTGTAAAAATTGTAAATACCTATGCTAACAAACTATGAAAGTGTTAAATCGTAATAACTTTTTTTGTCTTGATTGAATAAAATTTATTCTTTGTTTTTTCTAAAAAATTTTTACAAAACTATTAGTCTAGTTATATTTAATCTATAAATTAAAATTTACTAATATTGTAAACATATATATATTTATTTTAGATTTTTAAATACAATAGTGTTTTAGCTATTTTGAATTGTTGAAATGTGACTAAAATATTCATATGTTTAAAAAATTAAAATAAATATATATTTCTAAAATTAATAAATTTTAATTTATAAATAAAATATAATTAGATTAACACTTTTGTAAACAATTTACAAAAACAAAAAAAATATGTTTTTGGAACCGGTGTGAAATGATCATTTTCCTAGAAGGTGAATGTGTGTGGTGTCAGCTCAAGTCTAGAATACGTCGATGTAATATTAAAGAAATAGACAAGGGAACATGTTGACCTGGAACCCTTGAATATATAATTTCTAGATTAAGAGATGGGTCCAATTCCCAGAAAAAAAAAAAAAAAACCATGGCACATCGATCTGCACGGAAGAAAATAGGCGTAGTATATAACCGCTTAGGCTGTTCCAGCTGGACACCACATAATGACTCCATGCGCGCTTCCAATCATCTTATCAACGGTGCGCCTAATTAACTGCGGTATGATGCTATCACATGCATGCGGGGGGCGGACTGCGTAGCACGAGGTGCCAGTGCAACTGACCACCACCGCCGGCCGCCGGCCCCATCAAGAACACCAGTTGTTAATACTACTCGGCATGGAACCCTTCCGAAACACCTCTCTCAGACTAACTCTTCCTGTCAACGAGTTAAGTACGTGGATCTAGGTACATATATCCTTGTACCGCGGAAGCGCATTTCTATTGAAAGTCTCCAAGCCATGGAATCTTATCATTAGTTGGTTTTACCATACTTGAAAATTTCTTCAACAATTCAACCTATTTTTTTTTTTTTTTAAATAACGGCAAATGATCATTTTACCAGTCCAAAAAACATATTTTTTTAATTTTTCAGATTTTTATAAAATTGTCAATCCATATATTTATTCTAATTTTTAAAATTGTATATATAATTATTTTGGATTTTTAGACATAGAGCTACTTTAGTTATGTTTCAGCACTTTAAATGACTAAAATACTCCTGTATTTAAAATTTCAAAAATAAATACATATTTTTGAAAATGATAAAACTTAGTTTATGAATTAAATATATCTAGATTATAAATAATTTTTTTAAAAATAAAAAATTATGTTTTTTGGACTTGTTTAAAATGAGCCTATTTCGGATCGTCTAAAATGATCAAGTTTCCTCGTTGATGAAATATTTTTTAGTTTAATTTATCGTCCGTAACGCTAGTATATCCCGAAATGATTTTATTTTGATGATAAATAAATAGATAACATAAACTATTCTGTATGGCGGTGATGAAAGAAAACGGACTGTGGTTACAAACGATCCAGTTATCCGAACATAGTTCTTCTATTGTCTAAAGAGACTTGGCCTTTGGAATTTATAAGGGGGAGCATGCCTCTTATCTTCATGTCCACATGGATGTGGTTTCTTCTTGTCATTTTTTTAAGAGCGTGTATTTTTACAATCATCTTAAATTGCATTACATTCAAGCCGCTAAGGCATTCTTACAATTTACCATATAACATTCAAGTCATCATTTAACAATATTCATATTTTTCTTTCAATATCCTATAGGTGGACACTGCCATGAAACCCAGGTGGACCAACTATCACAATAATATTTTCCAACCTTCCTATTTTTTATATAGGCATGGGACAACGACACTTATGTTCGAACACCTGGGAGAAAGAGGTAAGACAACCTCCCTGACCAACCTAGCTAAGTTCAGTTAGTCAATTGCACTGAAAATTTCCCCGCAATTCACCATTCACTGCTAGTAATAATAATGATATCTTTATAAGATCAAAACTGTATTATATACATCTTCAAAACTGTATTATATACATCTTCTTATGTGTTTATTTTTAGATAGGTTATTTTATACGATAATGACGGAACCCGATCGTATGCTCACGGGAGCATGCAGCGCCCGGGCGCATACACCCCTTTTCTTATTTTTTTTAAAAAATTTTAACAATATCGTTAATCTATGTGTATAAATTTTTACCATTTTTGGAGTATTTTAGATTTTTATTTTTTATTTTTGAAAATCAGTGTAAATTACCTAAAATGCCACCGATTTTCAAAAATAAAAAATAAATATCTAAAATACTCCAAAAATGATAAAAATTTATAAATATGTTAAATACACTTATATTAACAGTTTTATAAAAAAAATTCAAAAAAAAAAAAAAAAAAAATGGGTGTATGCTCCCGGGAGCATACGATCTGCCCCCGATAATGACATTAAGTGTTATTTTAAAGACTAAATCATTTTAGACTAGTTTTAAAAATATGATTTCTTATTTTTTTCAAATTTTTTATAAAATTATTAATCTATATATTTAATTTATAAATCAACTTTTAAATTTTAAAATGTATATATTTATTTTAAAATTTTAAGTATAGAGGTATGTTAGTTTGTCGAAACATGACTAAAATATCCCTGTGTTTAAAATTTTGAAATAATTACATACGCATCTTCAAAAATAATAAAATTTAGTTTATAAATTAAATATATATTAACAATTTTATAAAAAATTTGCAAAAAATTTAAAAATATATTTTTCGGACCATTTTAAAATAAGCCTATGGATTGGAACTTATGTAACCACTCCATTTCGAGGCCTGCCATAATGATTTATGAAATAAACTCAACATATTATTTAACAATAAAAATAAATTTCATATAAGTCAAGCCATTGCATAGGTTACATAGTATTAAACTATGAAATCAACGTAACAAAAGTACTGTTTAACTTATATGCTAACTTCAAAGTTATTAAATCAAGAGCTAACCTGTCTAAACGGTAGGGTTACATATATGATTTATCCTCATATCACACCTTGTCTAATCTTGATGATGAGTGAGAGATTGATTAGTCAAGTCATAAATTAAGGCTTTTCTCAACTATACCCATTACTTTTTACCATAATCCCAAATATACTTGCTATATTTCAAAAATTCAAGATATACCTATTACGACTGCACATAATCATAAATATACTCACTTCATCAGCAACATAAGAAAACAGTGTCAAAAAACAAGTAAAATTACTAAAATGCACATGAAAGGAATTTTCATTCTGCACATGCGCATTCCAAACCCAGCTGGGTCAGCTACACCTTTTCATGCCCCGCGTAGAGCTCTCTCCTTCTTCTCTCGGTCTTGCCATCTCTTCAAGCCGAGTCTAGTGAAATCTCAAAAGAACCCATCAATACTTCTCTCCCCACCCAATGTCAAAATTTTTACTTTTCTCTCCTTCCTCTTCCTGTCCTCCTAACCTCTTCCTCCGCTCAATCTACAAAGTTCTACTTCAACGAATTCTTAGACATATCTAATAATCTCACTCTCGATAGCGTCACCTAGATCCAATCTAGCAACGTCCTCTGCCTTGCCAATGATACCATCTACCTGATTGGCCATGCCTTCTACTACAATCCTGTTCAACTCAAGAACTTCATCGCCACCTCCTTCACCTTCACCATCGTTCCTGAATATCCCAAGCTCGACAATCATGGTTTCGCCTTTGCTATCTCCCCCTCCCCCCACCTCCCTAGGGTCCTCCCCAGTGAATACCCGGGCTTCTTCAATGCTAGCGACATTGGAAAAATCACCAATCGCATCCTTGCCATCAAATTCAACACTGTCTAGGAATTCGAGTTTGGCGACATCAACTACAATCACATTGTTGTAGATATCAACAACACGAGGTCGAACAAGTCCGCATCTGCAGCCTACCACAATGATATCATGCCCCCCAAAAGCAGAACATCTCTTTAAAAAATGGAACGACAATTCAAGCCTTAGTTGACTACGAAGTAGGGGTGTAGATAGTGTCAATCCCAACCCGAACCCACATCAACCCTAACCGATTTAGATGAGGGTTGGGTTGAGGATTTAAAATTTTGAGTTTTGAAAATCGAGTTGAGCCGGGTTGGGGGTCGGCCAACCCGACCTGATTTTACCCCTCATAATATATTATTATATAACACACATATAGTTAAGAATGAAATCCTTAGGGTTTCCAAGGCCTCCCTCAACCCGTGCAATCATCCCTGCTACCTTCTTTCCTAGCCCGCCTGCTATGGTGCTACATCTTCCCTCCTCGTCTTCCCTTGCTGCCGACTGCCAAATCTTCCCTCGCTATCTTTCCTTGTTATTTTTGTTGTGTCTTCCCCTGCTCTTCTCTCTCTCCCTTGTTGTTTATGCGCGTCTTCCACTGCTCTTCCCTTTCTCCCTTGTTAATTGATGTCATGTCCTCCCCTTCCAAGTGTTACGCAATCCTTTTGATTTCACGTCCTATTCTTCCCCCTCTCTCCCTACTCGATCCTACACAACTCTCTCCTCTCTCCATCCCTCCCTCCCATTTGCCGGTACAGGCACAACTAGTTTTCCTCTCTCATTTGCATATTCCCTTGCGGTTTCTCTCATCCTTTTCGTATCCACTACCCATTGCCTAATTGACATCTTTGCTTGGCCAGTTGTTGTCATTGCCGCTTGTTATGAGCTCATGATTGTGTCATTCCTCTACTACCTTCAGACGCTTGTTGTGAGGTATATTTTAAAATTTTAAAATATAAAGTATATTTATATATTTGACTGTATTGGATTACTGTAACATAATGGTTGTTGTCTGTTGATTGTTTCATTATTTCTATTGATTTGTCTATCTAATTGATGGGTTAAAATAAACAATCTTTCGTGCATTAATCAGTATGGAAGATGATGATGTTATAAATGTGTGTGCCAACACACCATCATTATTTTTGTTATTTTAGAAAATTGTGTGAATAGAAGCTCAACTAGCATTAATTATGCATGTAATCTATTAGCCCAATTTCTAACCCGAATCGAACCGATTTGATGTGGGTTGAAATAGGGTTGGGTTTAGGTGTAAAAAATAAGGTTGACAGTAGGGTCGAATTGAGATTTTACAAGGTGGATTAAAGTTGTATTTACCTCAACTTGACCCGATTTACACCCCTACTATGAAGATGAGGAGAAAGTACTGAATACGATGTATGTGGGGTTCTCTTCCTCAATGAGGCTGCTTGCGAGCTCGCATTACATTCTTGGATGGAACTTCAAGTCAAATGGAGTAGTCTAGTCGCTCAATCTCGCATCGCTTCCTTCTCTACCCCATGCCAAGTAACAACATAGTATGCTCATCTTCAACATCACTTATTCTTGTGATAGTGGCTGCTTTCTCCATGATGATCTACCTCATTCGGACCGTCAGGGTGGCTGTCGGATCTGTTGTTGTTGAAGCGACCACTTAATTGGGTTGGGATAATGAGCACCATACATTGATATTCGGTAGTCCAAAGGTGCTTATATATTGGTGGACGTTCCGTAAGTTAATTGACGGACATTGACGGAGTAGGCATATTTGAGATTATGTATAAATATAGTGGGTATATTTGAGATTTTTGAAACATAGTGAGTATATTTATGATTATAGTCAAAGGTAATGAGCATATTTGGGAAAAGTCCCATAAATTATATTAAAAAATTACAAATAAAGTTCATACATAGGTTTTATTTTCGTAAATGAATAATTATGAGGTAAAATAATCAAAATCTTAGGAAATGGGATGAGATTAAAAAATTAATTATAGCCCTTGGAATTATGAAGCGATCGCAATGATGGCAGTTCTATAGTACATCATTGTTTCGGTTGGAGTAGGCTACAATCGACCAGTTTAGGGAATTATCCTGTTAAATGGTATGAATTATTCAAATTAACTAGGTTTTGGCAAGATTCATCACGTCTCCTTTGCAGGAGGATGATTTACAATGATTGAATAGGCGAGTATGACTTAGGGTTGGTGAGTTAGGAGGGCACCACCATTTTTGCGTGGTTGATGCTTCTGGAGGTTAAATAGCACGCACTTTATTACGACCGTACTTTAAGGGAGGGAAAAGAAATCAAAGACTCGGTAAAAATATTCCAAAGAATCAAAAGTCTTCATCCTTTTTAAGAGAAGAATCCATGGGATGTGACTGAGAAAGTTATTTTTTACGTTTTTAAAATTACTTTTTTATTTTTAATATTTTATTAACTATATTCATTTTTTATTGGTAATATACAACTCAACATTTGATATTACAAATCAAGCTCATTAATATGTGGAAGACGCACTGAGCTCCGCGAATTCCTTCTTATGAGACAAATCTGCACCTATAATTAATAAAGATAAAATTTTCCAAAGTCAGCCACCCATATCACTAGTACTATTGAGGCATTTGCACATATCAACTCACCTAGTTGGCATTATATTTATTTCTTCATACATAAAGACTTTTTTCATCTAAATTTCATTATAATTTATATTAACTGTAGTCATTTCTTAAATTGTCACGCTACTTTCTGTTTTTAACACCTATTAATCCAAATTGATCAACTTTTCTCCCGACATTAAAAAATAATAAAAATCAAGAAGATTGAAATAGGCAGTCGAAGCAAGCATTTCTATCCCAATAGAATGATTCCTGGCACATGTGTGCACATAATGGTTGATGCGAATAGTTATTTTTATGTCGCATCTGATTTTTAATCTTTAAATTATTTATAATATTCATTTATAGATTTAATTATGGCAAAAAAAAGTATTATGGAATTTTTATATTATATTTTTATCCTCAATTTCAAATATTTTCGTATTTACCCTCAAATAATTTTAAATATTACAATCAAAGACATTTTTGAAATCTATATTTTATATTATAAATACAAAAAATTTTAAAATAAAAAAGCAACCAATCCTATAAACCATTGTATTCATTCCCCCACCATTGATTACCACTTTAAAGGCTCATTTTCGTAATGCGCGAAACCGCTTAACGACAAAGATGGAGAAGTTTTTTAATCCTAGCCATGACTCGTGACATGTCCCAGCCCCACCTCAGAGTCATCTCCCCTGTAGCTTGTCATTTTAATTACTCATGCGATAAAGGTGGCCGGCTGACCAATATCCAACTCTGTGCCTTCCAGCTCTTCCTCACCCCAACATGGCTACAGGTGGTCCACCCAAATGTCGCTGACGTAGCTATAGATGGTCCACCCAAATGTCACTAGCGCTGATGGCAGATAAATCCAAAAATATACATGGACGGATAGAGTAGGAGGTTTGACTTTATAATTTTATTGTACCGTTTTTCTCTATTTTTGACTAAAAGATCAAATGGGTATTCTAAAATAAGGCCCACTGGATGGATGAACGGTCTCGATCGTCGTTTCCTCCTCTCGATTCCTTTCTGACGGATAGTTCAACCTCGCCCAATCATCATCTTTCGAGAACCTGCAGCCTCACAAGTACATCTATCACTTTACATCTCAGATTACTATTGTTAATTTAGCGGATCTCTGCGCCGTATGAGTGTGGGATCCACTACTGAGTCTCCCGACATAAATGAAACACGCCTAAAATAAAAAATAAAGATTATTTTTCCTTTTGTTTTTCCTACCTAATGGAATTATGGAACACGTGATCAGCTATGACAGATCGCATACAAGCTTCTGCACATGAAATTCGGATGAATGGCCGAGATGATGTTCTGTGCATTGTTTAATGATTTCTTTTTATAGTGGTACTCATATTTTGTTATAATTCAAATTAATTTTTTTTAATAATTTTTATCTTACTTATTTTCTTTATTAATAATCACTTGTAACATACTTCAGCAATTTAAGAAAATTCACGCTACTTAAACAAGAAATACAGGGTTTGCTTGGTTAGACATAAAACTTTTTCATGAAATTTTTTTAAGATAAAAGATATTAAGTTGATAAAAAATTATGTAATATGATAAGGATAATGATGATGGGTAAAGAGAATAAAATTAAAATAGATAGATCAATTATATGGATAGTTATGTCGAAATGAGTGAAACATAAGATTGTTTGTATAAAAAAGTATAAAAAAAATTTTAAAATTAAGATAATTATGAAAAATAAAAAATTGAAAATTGAAAATTTTGAAAGAATTTTTTTTTTTTTGCGCCTAACCAACGTTTGGTAATGTGTAAAATGGTGGGATTGTGGGAAATTGTGGGAAATGAAAAAGAGAATTTTTTGAAAAATGTGTGATTAATAGGAAATGATAGATGTATAGTTGGAATAAATAGGTTTGTTGTATATAGTTGGTAGGAAAAATGATTGGAATGTAGGGATAAAAGTGGAAAAATAGTGTGATTGATAGAATAATAATTGACATTAGGAAACGAAATACCATGAAAAAACCATGATTACCATGGTGAGACGTTACCAAACGTCCCCTTAATCTTCGTGCATTTCAAAAGGCAAGCATGCGGAGTTCCACACATTGGTTCATGCACGTTCCATATTCGTTTCAAGACCCTTTTGCACATAGCACTTTTTCGATCCTCAATTCCAACAATATTATGATTAAATTTAAAATTAGAGATAAAATGGGCTGAAAATGAAGTAATTAATGTGGTGATCGGCATGGACGGAACCAAAGAGATTCGCTCCGGCCAACCTACCAGCGTCTTCTCTGCTACCCAACACGGGATTTGCACGGCGCGAGCCGTGAGTCGGACAGTCATCATGACCTGCTTCCATACGCGCATCTCTGCGTGCACGTGCGACGGAACTGCCAGTGGCCACATGCACCAGAAAGCCGCTCTCCATAACGCCCTTTTCCCAATCCATTCCCTCATTGGCCAGCATTTCCGGTGTGGCGGTGTCGGGCCTTTTACAAACTTACTGCGGCTGGAAGACTCGATTTGACTGCGTCACTCCCGATTTGCCCAGCCTGTCCTCTTTTCATATAATGCTATGCCCACCACCTGGCTGACGACAAAATTCTCCAATGTCTCCACTCAAATCCCATCACCGCCCCCTACCAACTTCCAAAACCTCCTCTACCCTCCAGAGATAGCCCGGCAGCTGCTCCATCCAAAGATGCCGCCGCCAACTCATCTTAGGTGTCTAATCCATGCACGTCTCTGTCTGCTCCTGCTTTTGCTCGTTCTTCCTGCTGCTGTGCTTGCTTATGGCTCGATTGGGCCGATCGCTGCGGCCTTCGGAGATCCCCATGGGTTTTTCTGCGCGATTGAGGCCAGCGGGAAACAAGAGATTGTCTGCTGGGAGAAGAACGGGTCTTCTCCTTCAGCTCAGGCGTTCTTCAGCTCCATCCCTCCTATGGCTGCTTTATCCGGTGGGGAAGGGTTCATGTGTGGGATTCTTGCTGAAACGTCCCGGCCCTATTGCTGGAATTCGAGGAGTTCGGGTACGGATCTTGTTCCCTTGAGGTTCCAGACATCTGAGTATTCCCGCATTGCTGCTGGGAAGAACCACGTGTGTGCTGTTAGAGGTAGTTACTATGACACACGGTCGGGGTCCAGCTTGGATTTCGGCGGTGTTGATTGTTGGGTTGTTAATGGTAATGCAACCATCTTGGACTCTCGTTCCGGGTCGTCGAATTTTGATCCACCCGTTAAAGGTCTGGCCTTTGGCGAGATTATTGCCGGTGATGGCTTCACCTGCGGTGCAAGCCAGGAAATGGGTCTTGTCTGCTGGGGTCCAAATTCGAGGAATTTGGGAATTTCAGATGTGTCCGGGAGTTTCTTCTTTGTGACTTCTGGAAGGGATTCTATTTGTGCTGTTTTGAGAGAATCTCATCAGGTAAGATGCTGGGGAGGTGCAGCATCCTCTATCCCTTCACGTCTAATTCGTACCCGTTTCGTCAGTCTGGCTGCAGGTGGAAGCCACTTCTGTGGTATCCGAGAAGATGATCATGGAATTGAGTGTTGGGGGAACTTCAACCAGTCATCTCTTCCGAAGGGCTCTGGCTTCTTGGCAGTAGCTGCATCTGATTATACTACTTGTGGTGTGAGGGAAGATGATCTAATACTTGATTGCTGGGGTGGTGGTGGTGGATCGCTGTCTTCGTCATCATTAGATTATAGTCCTCCACTTCAGCTATGCAGCCCTGGGCTTTGCACATCTAAGCTCTGTAGCGAGGCAGAGTTCTCATTCAATGCTAGTGTGTTGAACGTGCCAGATCTGACAAGCCTGTGCATCCATACAGATCTTAGGATTTGCTCTCCATGTGGTTCAAATTGTTCAGTTGGATTCTTTCCGTCAAGTGTTTGTGGGCAGATTGCAAACCGAGTGTGCACAGCCTGTTCTCTTTGTCAGAATAGCACGTGTTGGGATATCTGTGGGTTTTCTGCCGGTGATTCTATGGAGGTTAAGCAGAGGAAGCAGTGGGTTAAAAAACTAGTAATTGCTATTGGATCTTCGGTTGCGGGTTGTGTGGCATTGATTTTTCTTGGGTGGTGTCTCCTTCCTTGTTTGATTTGGGTAAGACGTGGGCAAAGGAACACGGCGAAAAGTCAGTGCATAATGTGTGTAGGTAAGATGGAGGTAGATGCCGATGACGATCCTGATCCAGAGCCGGCGAGTTCTGTACCTGATATTGCAGCCCAGGTATTCCGTCTTTCAGAGCTGAAAGATGCAACCAGTGGTTTCAAGGAATTCAATGAGCTAGGCCGAGGAAGCTATGGGATTGTCTATAAGGCTATTCTCTCTGACGGAAGGCAGGTTGCAGTTAAGAGGGCTAACGCGGCGACAAGAATCCATAGTAACAGTAGAGATTTTGAAGCTGACTTGGAAATTTTGTGCAAGCTACGGCACTGCAATCTGGTGAACTTGCTGGGTTATTGTGCAGACATGGGTGAGAGGCTCCTTGTGTATGAATTCATGCCACATGGAACACTTCATGACCATCTTCATGGTGGACTATTGCCTCTTAACTGGAATATGAGGTTGAAGATCTCAATGCAGGTGGCAAGGGGCCTTGAATATCTTCATAAGGATGCCGCGCCTCCAATCGTCCATCGGGATATCAAGACCTCAAACATTCTTTTGGACTCTGAGTGGGGCGGTCGTATTGCAGACTTTGGACTGTTGAGCACCACTGACAGGCTTGTTAATGGGGAGTCAATAGAATCAGTAACTGTTGACCCAGACTACCAGAAAACACAGATATTCACCGAGAAGAGTGATGTTTATAGCTTTGGCATAGTGTTGCTTGAGATTATTAGTGGTAGAAAAGGTTATGACAAAGATTACACACCTCCCAGTATTGTTGAGTCGGCAGTTCCTCTCATCAGGCAAGGAAAAGCGGCTGCGATTATCGACAGGAATGTGGGCCTTCCAAGAAATGTGGAACCTCTGCTTAGACTGGCTGATATTGCAGAACTCACAGTGAGAGAAGATCCACAAGAGCGTCCAAACATGTCTGATGTGGCAGCGTGGTTAGAGCAAATATTTAAGAGCGCCAACTCCGTTTAGCTGTTGAGATCGACTTTCAGACTTCAGAGAGCACTAAGGTGGTTCTTCTGGAAATGTTGCGACTCCCTTTCCTTCCCCAGCCTGGAGAAAAGAGGAGACATGTGCCAATTCAGTAGGCACCAATTCATCAACCTTGCTACTCTTTATGCTGTACAATTCTCATAAGCCTGTATACCTTATTAATTTACATTCTTTTACTCCAGACAGTGACGTGATTGTGATTCTTGCGGCTGACTCTGTATTCCTTGTAATCAGAGCTTTTCAATTGTGCATAAAGAGAGTGACACCAGAAATGGTGAAAACCCTAATAATTAGCATCAAATTTGATTTGTACGGTACTTGTCCCTGGGTCCTTTCAATGTTATGTTATGCATGCAAAAATCCTGCCTTTTGTGATACATTTAGTCTGCAAAATGATCTTTTGTACAATGTTGCTTCCTGTTGTCGTGTAATTTCCAAATTAGTGTTGAAAATTTTGCACAATTTGTTTATGGTGATATGGTGACCGTCTCGCTTCTTTTCTTTTTCTACCAAATATGATCAGTGGACAACAATTCCAGCTTAATTTTATTTTCAACAAGGTAATGATATCAGGATCTCGTGTTCTTTGAAAATTTGGCATGTTGTTATGGTATCTTTGCAGATTAGTTATGCATGTTCCATCGAATTATTCATAGAAAAATCAAATCATTGAAGAAATTCAGGAAATGTATCTGTCCCTACGACGTGCTAGATGTTGCATGTCATCTCATATTCGTCTCTTCCATTCTGATTCTATCAATCTGTTGTCCGATTGATGACTCAAGCCCGTGCATGTTTTTTCAGCAGCCACATTCATGCCTAGCTAGGATATTTCTTGCAGAACATGTCAACCAAATTCCATCTCTACATTTTTTGCATCCCATGCATGTATTCTAACCTCTATCTAAAAACAGAGTTTATTTTGGTTGGAAAAAATGTTTGCCGCTACGTCTGGTAGAGCAAGCACCCTGTTGTGGCATTGTGCTATGCGAAGAGCTTTGTTTTTCCAGATATCTTTCTGAGATTGGGTTTCTATTTTTAGGAAAAATATTTTGCAGCTCACGATTCCGATTTCGCTGTTATTGTAAGCATTTTGGTCCACGCCTTGCGTGACGATAAAGGTCCCGATTTGTCTTTTTGTTGATGTAACCCATTGGGCCGTTTCCCATTTTGCAGTGATTGAGAATGACATGCAACCGCAATCACAAAAACCATCTGGTAGTCATATTCAAAGGAACTGTCTTCTTCTGTACCTTTATTCAATGGGTTTCAAACTTCTAGGACTTTGGTGCATAGAAGTCTTAAAAGGTTTGTGTATAATAATTTTTTTGTAAGTTATTTCCAGATTTATGTAATTTCATTTGCTCCTAGAATCGGTGCTGATGAAGTGCATCTGTTTGGTTATCAATTCTCAAAATCAGTTGCATCTGTTTCAATTAACTCGCATGGTGACTGCTGATCTATTTCATACTAACACTTCAACTGCCAGAACGCATTTTCCAGAGCAAGTGTTTAGTGCATTCTGTGTCAACGTTTCAACCGTCACTATGCCGCTATGCAGCAATGGGCCTAATGGCACTTTTGAGGTATCTTTCTCTCTCAAATACCAGGAAATTGTACCATGATCCCACTTCAACATCCCAGAATGCATAAATCTCAGAATGTTAATAAGACAACTTTAGAATCCTTCTATGATGCCAAAATTCCTACTCAAACATTAGAATGGGATTGAATTCAAACATTGGAAGCATCCTTAAATGTCCAGGATTTCAAATTAATCAAATGTGATTCCTGTAGTTTTCTTGATCATGCATCAACTTATTTTATGTAACATTAGCAATGCCCATGTTTGGAATTTTAATCCTTATGCAAACAGTATGTTATTAGGAATACACTCCCACTTACGGGTTTATTTTTGGTTCAAGGCAATTTGTGCCTTTCGCTTGTTCACTATTTTTTCACTTTCCTCTTCTTTTCTAATTAAAAAAAAATGTTTTTGCTGACTCTGAGTATCTTTGGCAATGCAAGGGAATGTGGTGAGCTTGATGTTGACTGCTTACTCTTATTTGTCTTCCCTGCATTTCATAAATGACGCTGCCATTGGAATAGTTTTCTTCAATTACATTTTTGGAAAAGTCGCCTATGAGATGTCAAGTAGCTTCATTAAGTATATGTTTTATTTTTTATTCTTGTTTTCAAATGTAGGTTTTTCTAACAATTGTTTTCATAAGCAACTGAAAAGAAATAAATATTTGCTAAATGGAGTTGGGAAAAAAGGTTACAGAAAAATGAAGGGAGAAAAGCAGATATAGAAGATGGTATTAATTAGAAATAAAATAAATACAAAAGAATAAGTTTTTTTACATGAGAATATAGAGAATATAATGATTAATAGTATTACTGTCAACTGTTAAGTAAATAAAAATACAAAATGAGGGGATGTTTGTTTACACCATAAACTTTTCATTCTCTACAACTACCATATTTTTTAATTATTTCTTCACTTCTTTCTGTGCAACTATCCTATTTTTCAATCATTTCTACACAACTAACTATATCTATTTTAACTTTATTCTTTCTACTCTTGATAATTATTCTTATCATATTATATCATTTTCTCCAATTTAAAAAACTTTGAAACCAAAATGTTTTATCAAAAGTTATATCACTTCTCAAACATACCCTAAATGAAAAACTTTTCTTATCTTTTTCACCAGTCTTGGTCTATGGCAGGGAGATGGTTTTGTTTTGGTTATTTAACTACACCTATAATGCTCTTGGCATCCCTTAACGGTATTCCTGTGGAGGGAGCATATGCTAATTGGCTCTTTACAAGCTATCAGAATGTTGCGCTGAAGTTTTTGTAGGATGCACAGGCAATCCAACTTTTCGATGCTGCTGATTTCACCTGCAGACTAGAGGGTATTTTGCTATCTCAACATAAAGTCGCTCTCCTAATTCTGGACGTTATGATAAAAGCATCACTTGTATTAATGCTGGTCAAGTTTTTCGAACTTTATATTTGCCTCATGCCTGCTAATGGTAATTAACGGCCCCTCCATTATGATTTTGAACTTTCAGCGCTTTTGCAGTCTGCAATGTGAACTTGGATTTCTCATCCATAGTATTCCAAGAGATTCTTGCTTTGAACAACATACTAAATGAAAAGTTGTATACTCTGTCCAAGAGCGGAAACTACCTAAAGATCAGTTTAGGCAGTTTTCTGTGGCAAGTGGTCCCTTCTGCCTATCAGAAAAGTTCAGATTCTGTTTTTAGTAGCTTTTTTTACAACGCCTCTTTTGATGTTCGTATTTTGGAAAATACAACTTGCTTTGAATAATCTGGCAAGGGTCTGAGGAATCCTTTAAAATACTCAAATCTTAAGGAAATGATAAATGATGTATCAAATTCTCTGCATTCCTTCTGGATCCTAACAGGTGCCACGCCAACATATCTATCATGATATCTGTCCCTTCTCTGCAAGGCTTGGATTTTAAGGCTACGGAATACAATTTTCTTTTGTTTAATGCAGTTGGGATGGAATTAGTTAAATCTCTTTATTCCTTATGCAAGGTGCTAGATGTGGAACATGTACTTTTTTGTTTTATTCTGACGTGCAGAATAATTCAGTTTGAATTATTTCTCCCCAGGTCTCTGTCACGGTTTCTGGTCCTTAAGCAAACTGCAAAATGAGTAAACTGTTATAAACGTCCAACGTCGCCCGTCATGGATCATTAGATCTACGAATTGGCTGACTTGGAATTTGCAATGTATGTGACGTCCTTGAGCAAGATCCCTATCATAATTACGAGTGTTAATGGTCATGGTCAACCCGACAACCCTTATCAAAGGGTTTCGGTTGGTATTTTTGAATAAATAGGTTATGATCCGCTAACCAATTCAACCATTTAGTTAAAGAATGATGCTTCTATGAAATCCCCTCTCTATGTAACCCCCTCCATTTTTAACATCTTAATGGTTGATGAAAAACTCACCCTCTCTATTTTTTACATTACTTATATTATTATGGAAACAATTTTATTTTTCTAATATCACTATATATGCGCCTCATCTACAAACATGTAAAATCATTGTAATAAAATGATTTAATGCTAAATATCAAAGTAGTAATTTTCAACATCTAAATTATCTAAAATATCTTACCACATTGATAAATGATTCTATAAAGTATTACTACATGTGAATAGATGTAAGCATTTTCTCTAATTTACACATGAAGTTACTTATTTTTTAACAAATGTGGCCTATGCACATATTGAATTTAGATGAAACTTGATCTGATTACTAAACAAATGATACTAAATATAGTAAATGAATTAGATTTTTCATCAACTATCAAAATCTTAAAATTTGAGGGGGGTTACATGGAACCACTTCTATATAACCCGGTTATACATAAGCGGACTCGTTAATTAAATAAACGGATTAAGGTTGAGATTTTATAACCCATCAACTCGTTTAGTAACTTGTTCAACCATTTTAACTTTTTAACTCATTAAAGTTAAAGGGGTCTCATAGAACCATCCCCGTATATGTGTGTGTGTATATATAAGAAATATTCAGATACAGCGCAACTGCATCATAACATCAGTGCAGTTGTGCTAAAATGGCCCCACCTTATCATAAAATTATAATTCTCTCCACCTATTGTATTTAGAATCATGTATTTTATTACCATACCAATTTCCATCACAATCGGATATGTGTATAGACCCAATCTGAAAATGGTACAAATTCAACGTGATAAAATAGTTTGATGTAAATAACAATTTTAAAGTGATTTTTCAACATGTAAACTATTTGCTATAAAATTTATATATAAATAAATGATTATATAAAATTTCATTGCATTCTAATATGTGTTGGGCCCAAAAATGGATAAATATACTCCTGTTCCAGTGCAGTCGCGCTGTACCGGAACAGCTCTCTCTCTCTCTATATATATATACGGTGCATTTGGCCTAAAATAGGCCCCACATGTACTTAAATGTATTGATATTTTATACAATTATTTATTTATATATAAATTTTATAACAAATGATTTACATTTTGAAAAAACAACTTTAAAGTTGTTATCGACATTAAACTATTTTATTACGTCGAATTTGTATTATTTTCAGATAGAGCCCATACACATATCCAATTGAGATGAAAATTGGTATGACAATAGAATACATAATTCTAAATACAATGAGCAGAGTAAATTATAATATTATTATCATATTGGGCCCATTTTGAGATAATCGCACCATAATCGTGGTGCAATGAAGTTGAACTTGAATATTTCTCATATGTATATATATATGAGTATTCAAGTGCAGCAGCAATTACGATGCAGTGACACTAAAATGGGCCTCATATTATGATAAAATTATAATATAATTCATCCATTGTATTTAAAATAATATATTTTATTACCATATCAATTTTCATCCCAATCGGATATGTGTATATACCCCTTCTAAAAATGGTACGAATTCAACGTCATAAAATAGTTTGATATAAATAACAACTTTAAAGTGGTTTTTTTAACATGTAAACCATTTGCTATAAAATTTATATATAGATAAATAATTGTATAGAGAAAGAGAGAAAGAAAGTTGTTCCAATGCAGCACAACTGTAGAGCTGTTCTGGTTCAGCGCAACTGCACCGGTGTAGTTGCCCAAAAAATAGGCCCCACACATATAAAAATGCAATAAAACTTTATACAATCATTTATCCATATATGAATCATACTTTAACAGTTTAAATGTTAAAAAATCACTTTAATGTTGTCATTTACATCAAACTAGTTTATTATATTGAATTTATATCATTTTTAGATGGGGTCTATACACATATCCGATTAGGATGAAAATTAATATGACAATAGAATAAATTATTTTAAATATAATGGGTGGAGTAGATAATAATTTTATCATCACGTGGGCCCCATTTCAGCGCTAGTAGCTCTGCACTTGAAAATTTCATATATATATATAGAGAGAGAGAGAGAGTTGTTGCAGTGCAGCCAATGTTGTCAGAACCGAACCGGTGATTGAACCGGTAAAAGAACTGGTCTGGTTTGAACCGGTTCGACCGGTTAAACAAACCGGTTCGAACCGGTGACGTCAGCATGATATATTTATGACGTCATAAATATTAAATTATTTTTAAATTTTCAATAAATACATTGATAAAATTATATTTTCATAAATCCTAAATATATATGTTAGATTTTAAAAACAACAATATAAGTATAAAACATGTAGGAGGGACAGGAGCAGGCTGCAGTAGGGATGGGGGTAGGCCGCAGCAATCACACATACATATATATTATTTGTGCTTTCTGATAATTCTAAAAATCTTCATATAATTTCATGTTAAATTCACACTTTTTGAGTATAAAAATGTTAATTAAATATATATTTTATGTGAAATATAGTGAAAATTATATTTTTCATAAAATCTTTAATTTTGCTATAAAACGGGTCATTTTTCAATTTTTTTTGAAAATATAAAATTATGAATTAATAGGCTAGAAATTTTTAATGTTGAAATGTTTATTAGCTTATTAATATAATTTGGGCAAATTTATTAAATTATTTAATTAGAAAAATCATACATATATGACCAATTATCTTTTAAAATACGGGGAACAAAGGATATTATTGTATTTAGACAAATTAAATAAAAGAATAAAGTGAATTAAACTACGATGATATATGATATTATTGAAATTATTTATCAAATAATTAATATTTAAATTCGGATTTAAATGCACCGCAGGAACACCGAACGACCGTGCACCACCAGAGCACCATTTCTGGTACTCCATCGCCCCCAAATCCAACTGCCGGCCATCTGCGATAAAATTCGAAACCCAAATTCAAGCGGATGAGGATCCATTCATTTTAGGACCAATTTGCCTTTGTTTGATATAACAAAAGTACAGAACTTGTGGATCTTTTTTATTCTGAAGATCGAGTGGCTGATCGACGATGAGAGCTGCAGCAGCTTCTCCCGCCGCCGCTCGGATCAGATTAAGGTCGGAAATCGCCGATTCTGCTTTTCTCGGCGCCTTGGCAGCACGGCTCCGATCGGCGGTTGCCCGTCACCCTTTGCGCTCACGTCCGGAGTTCTGCCCCTGTCATCAACGGCAGATGTCTACGTTGGTGCGGACTGCGGAAGATAACGGGATTGCCGAGCCCCTTTTTTTATTCACGGAACTGCTGAACCGGTTGTATATGGTCGAACTGCGATGTGCGGTTCGACCGCCGGTTCTACGGTTCTTACGGTTTAATGTAATTAAACCGGGACCGCATATAAACGAACCGGACACAGGACCGTTCCCGGTTGAACCGGTCGGACCGGCCGGTCCGGTCCGGTTCTGACAACACTGAGTGCAGCGCACCAACATAGTAGTACATTTGCCCAAAAATGGACCCCGCATATATTAGAATGCAATGAAACTTTATATAATCATTTATCAATACATAAATTTTATAGCAAATGGTTTACATATTGAAAAATTATTTTAAAGATTTTATTTACATCTAATTATTTTATTACGTTGAATTTGTACTGTTTTCAGATAGGGTCCATACATATATATGATTGGGATGAAAATTGGTATGGTAATAAAAAAATATGATTATAAATATAATGGGTGGAGTAGATTATAATTTTATCATCATGTGGGGCCCCATTTCAGCGCTAGTGGCTCTGCACTTGAAAATTTCTCGTATATATATATATGTGTGTGTGTGTGCACATATGAAAACCTTTCCAATGCAGTGAAGCTACACTGTAATTAATGGTGCATTTGGCCCAAAATAGGCCCCCACATGTACTTAAATGTATTGATACTTTATACAATTATTTATCCATATATAAATTTTATAGCAAATAATTTACATGTTGAAAAAATAATTTTAAAATTATTATTTACATCAAACTATTTTATTAAGTTGAATTTGTACCATTTTAAGATGAGGTTCATACACATATCCTATTATGTTGAAAATTTGTACGATAATAGAATACATGATTTCAAACATAATAAGTGAAGTATGTTATAATTTTATGATCACATGGGGTCTATTTTGAGGTAACTACACCATAATTATGGTGCAGTGAAGCTGCACTTAAATATTTCTATATATACATATATATAAACCCTTCGGTTATTTTCTCCAGCTAAGTCTTCCTCCAGTCATCTAATTTTTATTTTTTGCTGCTATCTTAATTCTATTTTTCCTTTATTACCCTATTTCGATTTCCCTCATGCCCCAAAACACTCTCTTGCTTCTCCTTACTAGATTATCGTCTACTAGATTTTAAATCTTTAGATCATGTGTTATACAACTCGTTAACAACCCGCCAATCCGTTTATTAAATGGGTTGTAAATGGATTAGGGTAAAAAAAATTTAAATGAATTAATAAACGAATTAGAGTTGAGATATTTTAAATGAGTTAGGATTATGATTAAGCTCCAACTTAATCTGTTAACGCCCTTAATCACAATTCCTGACATACTTTTCCATTGTCCAGCTTCCACACATTGAATGCCACATCATCTAGTTGGCAATATAAATTCGACCATGAACGACTGATCCCTTGTGTCAAATGTTTATCTTAATTTGATATCAAAATTTTCTTACTTTTCTACCTGCATGGTGGTTTCATGTAGCTTCATCTATTTTTTTCACCTTACTGGTTTATGAAAAATCTGCTTCATTGATTATATTTAGCATCATTTATTTAACTAGGCAACCAATTTTTATTTAAATTAATATGTGCATAGGCCACATTTGTTTAAAATATATATATTCATGTGTAGATTATTGAAAAATGTTTAGATTCCTC
This sequence comes from Annona cherimola, assembly GCA_030490835.1. Classification (NCBI taxonomy): domain Eukaryota; kingdom Viridiplantae; phylum Streptophyta; class Magnoliopsida; order Magnoliales; family Annonaceae; genus Annona; species Annona cherimola. The sequence continues at coordinate 116,357,295 of CM059971.1, forward strand.
CTCATTTGTATTATGATATAATAATACTTTACAAAATCATTTATATACGCAGTTATAATATTTTAGATGGTTTAGATATTAAAAAATATAACTTTGAAATTGATATTTAACCTTAAACTATTTTATGATGTTGTAAATATGGTCATGTATAAGGATATTAGACAATTAATGGTATTTTCATAACAATATAAATGATACTAAATACAATAAATATAATGAATTTTTTGCCAACTTAAGTGATGGTATTTATATAGAAGAGACGTTTCATGGAAGCAGAACTCCTCTTATGTGTCTATTCGCAAAGTAATGCTTGTTCTTAAATCTCAATTTCAAGGGTTCATATTGTTTTTGCTAGGGTGGCATGGCTCGGCTAGTCAAATCCCCTTCTATTGTGTGAGGGGCATCCAGATTTGATCTTAGTTTGAGGAGTTTGTTTCCCATTTTTTGAGCAATATCTCCCTATAGATAAATTATTAAATTTACACCCCTTGAGCAAGAATTAGAAAAATATATACTTGGAAAGTTGTGAGTTGTAAGATAATAATTTTTTTTTTAAAGTTCATATTATTTTCTTTACTTTCTTGCAATGGGCTTGGCATTTTTAATTATTCAACGATTTTACTATATCAGTTCCGCTTTTATATACCCAGGTTACATAGAAGTGGAACTATATAACCCTTTCATTATTAAAGATTTTGATCCTTTATGGAAAATCTAATCCATTTATTATATTTAACATCATTTGTTTATCTAGGAGACCGAGTTTTATGTCAATCATATATGCTTCTGGGCCACATCTGTTAAAAAATATACATTCATGTGTAAATTATGAAAAATGCTTAGGTACATTAACACATGTATTGGAATATAATAAAATTTTATAGAATCATTTACTCATATAAAAGTGTTTCTATATTACATTTAAAATTACATTCATACTCTTGCCAGTAAGAGCTTCTATCTTACTGTCGATCTCAAGTCTAGAAAAAAGCGAGGGTTAGCATGTTATACCAACAGCTGGTGCTATAAAAATTACAGTCACATCTATGGATTATGAAAATATGTTAAAAATTATGATTTGCTCGTATAGAAATGAAAATTTAGACAGATTAAATGTCAAAAATACTACTTTGAAATTGATATTTTAGCATTTTTCATAATTTACATATGAATATATATATATTTTTACCAAATGTGACCTATAAACACATTTGACCAAAATGAAACTTGGATTCTTAAATAAATAAATGATGTTAAAGACAATGAATAAATTAAATTTTCCATCATCAAAATCTTGAATTTTAAGAGGCTTATATTGCTCCACTTCTATATAATCTGGTTACATAGAAGTGAAAATTTCTCATATTTTATTTCGTTTAACATTATTTAAATCATTGTTTACTATTTTATCATACAAAATGTTTATTTATTTGACTTTTATCCGGTTTTTGTCATGCATTCGTTATTTTGCATCAATTAACGCTGTTCCGGAGGCGCAGTCGGCATAAGTCTCTCGGGCAGCGCTGTCACGGGTTCGAATCTAGCAATTGGATTTCGGCCCGTTCGTGGGAGCAAAGTGGTCTCCCGTTTAATTGTTGGAAGCTGTGTCTTCTTGTTTACTTGGTGGAGCAAGTGTCTCCAAATTTGTAAAAATGTCTCCGACCTTCAGTGTAATATGTGTTGAAATGTATGTAAATATCTCCCAATCAAAAAAAAAAAAAAAAAATTAACGCTGTTCCGTGTCTTCTGTCTTACTATTATCGTCGATCCTCTCATGCTATTATCCCATTACCATTAACCTTGTCAATATACTCCGTCAACTCCTGCATTACCATGAATTCTTTTTCTCTTCCTTTATTCCTTATATTTGCCTCTCCTTCCACAGATTTTCCACACTTTTTTTCACCGTTACCACATGGTACCCTGATTAGAGCCTAATTAAAAAGATTAATGACATCAACAACTTAGACGAGTAAAATTGCATATAAATATAAATTGTACCGATTTCGTTAGGCTTAACAAAGATAAAGATCAAAACCAATCTCTTAATGGTTTCCACGGAGATAGCCAATGGTATGTGTTGCGTATGGACTTCAACCGAAAGAGGTTGAAGTCCATTTGGTTGGGCGTTTCGGTTTCGCCCGCCAGCCCAACTTTCGTTGGGAAGTATTTCAATATTCACTTTTTTCATGGCTATTTTTTATTAATTATATATACAGCATTACATTTTATTTAATATTACAGTCAAGCTTAAATCCTACAAAAGAGATAATAATAAGCTCTACACAAGAAATTACACACTTATTATTATCAAGAGAGGAAACAAAATGCCATCAGCCTTGTGGGCTGGTGGTAACCCCACTGATGTGCGTAATCTACGTTGGGGTTCGACTTTTGTTTTCCATGGTCGACTGTTGAAATAGTAGTCCTCAATTTGGAGGTATTTATAGTTTGTTATCCTTAATGGTAAGGGTATTTGTAGGATGTCACTTCAATAATAAGAATTGTGAACGTGTCTGATTGGTAATATCAAATTTCATAATATGTATAACACATAAAAGAAAGAGATGAACAAAATGCTGCAACATTATATGGTTGTTTGATATATAGGACTATTTGCATAGTATTTTTTACCCATAAACATAATTTTAAAAAGTACATTTGAAATGTCACTGTCTGTATGGAGTAACGTTTCCACGCATCATAATGCATTAAAATTTCAATAAGTTAGGGTGCAAAACTTCATTTTTAAAATTTTTTTATACAACTTTTAATTTATACATATTTAATATATAAACAAAAATTTATCATTTTTTGAGATGTGTATATATATATATTTTAGGTATTTTAATCATTTTCGAATGATTAAAATACCTCTGTTTTTAAAAAATCAAATAAATTATATGTACTTCTCCAAAAGTGGTTAAAACTTAATACTAAGTTAAATACACCTAGATTAATAATTTTATAAAAATATTTTCAAAAAATATTTAAAAAGGAGTTTTACATTACTCCTATATGCCCAAGTTGCTCATTACACTAAACTTGAAAAAATGTTGATTTAGGATATGTTTGGCAATCAAACAATTCTCAAACTAATTTTTTTTATTTAAAACTTTGCACTCTTCAAAATTACCTTATTTTTTATTACTTTTTTTTATTTTTTCCTATATCATTTCCCTGCCTTCAATCATTTTTATAAAACTAACCATATATTGAACCTATTTATTTTAAATTTATTATTTTTATTCATCATCATTAACCTTATCATATTACATCATTTTCTCTCATTTCAAAAACTTTTGGGTAAAAAATTTGACAAATTTTATCACTTTCCAAACAGACACTTATAGTTGGGCTTCCACCTCCTAGTACTAAATCCGAAGAAAAGTGTTGTAATTTAATTTTTTCCTCTATATACATTTGTTCATTACGTTAAGTTTTGTTTTATTTAATGCTTCTAAGTAATATATGTAAAATTAAAAAAAAACATTGAAAGTGAACATATAAATAATAAAATTCTAAAAGCAATATACAATACATACAAGAGGGATAAACCTATGAAACCGGCCGTATGAGATCGTCTTTCTACGTATAAATATCCTCTAAAAAACATTTATGTTTTCAGAATGATCAAAAAACATATTTTTTATTTTTATTTTTTTTTAAATTGGTACTTCCGTAAGGACGCTGTTAGAAATTTTTTGTAAAATAATGATAATTCCCTTAAGCTAATAACACATTTATCGCTCATCATCATTTTTTCAATCCATATATTTAAAAATTCAAAAATAAATAGATATATATATATATATTCAATAATAGTAAATCTTGGTTTATAGATTAAATATAACTAGATTAACATGTTTATAAAAAAATACACAAAAAATAAAAAATATGTTTTTGGACCGGCGTGAAGTAGCTAAAAAGATCACTTAGCTAAAAACCATATACATAAATATCCGTTTGATTTTTTAGGCATCGTGAATACAAATGGATAAAAAGAAAAGTCGGTTTAGAATTTGTAAAAAATAAATAAAATGTAATGAGTTGATTGTACCTCACGGGAAACTAGGTTGCACATGGGCACTGCCTTTTTTATTTTCCGTTAGCAGAGCCATTTTTAATTGCTCAATTCAAAATTTATGTAAATATATGAATGATAGTCTGCTTGGTAAGTTGGCAAGTGACAAATGTGAAATGGATGTATATGATAGGATTAAAGTGGGATTAAAGTAAATCTTCAAGATAGTTATAAGAAAAATATGAAAAACGATTAAAATATATGAATAAGATGGGAAAAAGTAGAGTAGATGAATAATTGACTGTGTTAACCTTTTGCATTCTCTATTTCCCAAGTTACAATAGTATCTTATTCTTGCTTGTTCTTGAGGGAATCTTTGGTATTGAGAATGATAAGAATGGAATGGTGTGAATATAACAGGGTAAAGTATAAATAGATAGAGAGTTGTATAAAAATATATAAAAAAATTATTGAAATATAGTAGTAAAAATACAAATAAGTAGGGTTAAAGAATCGACTTTTATATTATTCAACTTCTTGTAGGTGTGTAAATATGATCAGTCTTAACTTAAGCTCCACTAGCTAGGTGCTTTGAAAAAAAAAAAGCTTTAACGAACCAATTTCAAAAGTAAATTGGTGCTGATTAAATGCTCATTAATCTAACTTGACATAATTTAATAATGTAAAATATAATAAATTATTAAATACTCGTGAAAGATCAACCACATTGGCTATTATTTTAGGATTGACATATTAGAACCATGCGATATACAAGCATCAATTATGTATAATGGCTTTGAAATAAAATTACTTAATAATTATATTGCTGTATAGCTCATAAATTGTAGAAATGATTGATTTGTATTCTTTAATATAAATTTGATATTCAAGATTAATTTAATTAAGTAAAATTTCAAATATCATATATTTTTTAACTCCATTTGTAGTCTAAATCAAAATCATTTGTATAAGTTTAATTCGAGGTTGAATTGAAGTTTGAAAACTAGGTTTAAATTTAAAATTATATTAATTTTTTAAAAACAGAAATATGGTTGAAAAGTTCCCAATTCGAGCCAATCCTACCTGATATACATGTCTCTTGTCATCCCCATTTTCAAAGTCCCAAGTACTCCCAAAACAGGTACAATTGTTTCAGTGGTTCGGCGATATACTAACTTCTATCTCAACAGAAATATTGCACATTGGATATAATATATTCACATGAGCTATTGAAGTAATATATAAAAAAAGTTATTCGTCGCAGATTTTTGATAATATATTCACAAAATTTAACCAATATTGCATCTGTATCCCTAAGTTTGCTAATATTGCAAATATGTCCATAAAATTTGCATAAAATTGCAAGCAAAAGTGACCTTCCATAAGGACGTCGTTAGACTTTTTTGTAAAATGACTGTAATTCATTTTAAACTAAGTGATACACTTGCAATTTTTCAAATATTGTAGATATATTTGTTATTTTATTATTTTATATATTTTTACATATATTATTATTTTAGATTTTTCTGCAAATATACTTATAACATTTGCAAAAATTGTAGATATATTACTTGACTTAAAGAGTATTATTGTCATTTTATAAAAAAAAATTAATGGCATCATAACGGAAGAGACATACTTGCAATTTTGTACAAATTTTGTGGACGTATTTGTAAATTGACAAACTTAGGAACACAAATGCAATATTGGTCAAATGTTAAGGCACGTTTGCAAAAATTCCAATTCGTCGATAAGAAACTATACACTCGCCAAATCATTTTATTTTCCTCATGTCAACACTATTTTATTTCACCCACAATATTTAAACCATCTTTTAACAAGAACACTATTTAGCCATCCACATAAGCATGACAATAAGGAGAGATACGGGATTATAAGATTTTAAAAGGAATTAATTTCAAATATATTCACTATATTTAATTAGTTATTCTTAATTATAAATATACCTATTTAATTTGAAAATTTTCACACACACCCATTAAGTATCAATGTCAAATATACCCATTTTGGCAACTAGGAACATTTAATAATTTGAAAAATCTCAAAATACACTTTTCTTATCCACCATTTATTATTAACGATATCATATTTAGACAGGTAAAACCAATTATGTCTAGCTTTTCTCTTAGGTTTCGATAGTTTTTCATCATATCATCTAGTTTCTCATAGTTGAAAGGCTGTTATTATCAAATTATAAAGGATATTTTAAACATTTTGGTAATTTTTCTTATATGTTTGATGGAAATATTTAAAAATTTTGAATTCTAGTTGGCGTATTTATAATTAAGGATAATTGCAATAGATATATTTGAAATTAACGGTTAAAAAATAGTTTTCTTGATAAAGGGTAAACTATGAAAAAACATTTCTCAAATTCAATTATACCCAATTTTAAGACAACATTACAAATACAAACATTAGTTCGGTGACATGGAAAATGACATAAAAATGAAATCCATTAAAGGAAGCAAAAATGTAGTTTTTTTTTGCATTTTAAACCCTTTAACGTTGTATTCCTATTTTAAACCTCGAAATTTAATCGTTTGCATTTTAAACCTTAAAAACTTTAGCTTTTTTGCATTTTAAACCTTAACTTATAATGACATTAAAAATACCACTACTTTGTGTAAAATGACGTGAATACTCTTCAATATTTTTTGAAAAAAACATACGAATGTGTATTAAATGTGAAAATATTGTTGGAGCCTCCAACAACAAAATAGATAAAGTCTAATAATCAAGTTTAAAATATAAAAAATTTAATACCGAAAGGTATTCACGTAATTTTGCATAGATATATGTTAGTTTTTAACACTATTATGAGTTAGAGACTAAAATGCAATGAAACCAAAGTCCTCAAGGTTTAAAAATGCAAATGTCCAAATTCCATGACTTAAAATGCAAATACAAAAAATTAAAAAATTTAAAATACAAAAAACCCTACAAATGTTCATCCACCATTCAATCGAGAATTAAGTTGCAGCCCGCGACGTGAGTGGCCTTGCGTGGTGGATTCTTTCCAACCACCAAGCTTGGCAGCTCGTCTTCCAGTCAGACAAACCTTTCTACGCCTTGAACATCCTGCATACGCGACACGTGTAATACGTCTGAGTATCAGGTGATCTAAGGGACGGTGCATATACAAGTCAAATCCACATTCGTTGGGTTGGGCATGTTACTGCCTCCACCCCCGCCGGTACGCAGGCGCGCGGTTGACCTTTTTAATGCTTTCATGCTTTTAACGCGCGCGACGAACAAGCCACTTGCCTTTGCTAACGAGCCTCATGGGCCGCTCTGCCAGCGCTGACGCTTCATCAGCAAGCATCACAACTCATCGAAGCACATGGGTCCCATATGATTTGAATCTAGAGAATCCCCACATCTTGAATGAGCTTCTGTTTGCGGAAATATGCCGTTGACGAGATTCTACAACTGCGCCATATCGTGTACTTCTCCGGACACGAGCATCATCCGCGATACCACGCCAGAGCATTATCGTTTCGATTCCTCGCTTTTCGTACGAATCCTGCGACGCCGAAACCAGTTCCGGGGGCGGTGAGACGTCAAAAAGCACGCGCCGGACGAAGTGGCCTGTGCCGAAAGTGGTACGGTTCGGGGACATGCGTCTTCCGATTTCCTAAGCATACACAGTTCGCAGATGGATTCGCGGGACGGTTTTCATCATGCTCAGGGTAACTTTTTAAATTACGAGGGAGTGATCGATTCCGTGTAAGGGTGTGTTTGGTAATGTATAAAACTTTTGGGGTGTGTTTGGTTAGGGGTAAAACTTTTGATGAAAAGTTTTTGAAGTAGAAGTTGTCAAATTGATAGAAAATGATGTGATATAGTAGGAGTAATGATGAGGAGTAAAGAGAATAAAGTTAAAATAGATATGTTAGTTGTATGGGTAGTTGTGTATAAATGATTGAAAAGTATGATAGTTTGTATAGAAAAATGTGAAAAAATAATTAAAAAATAGATTAGTTATGGAGAGTGAAAATTTTTTGATTGAAAAGTTTTGGTTGACATTTTTTTGCCCCCAAACCAAACGCACCCATGATGAAAAATTTTAGAGAGTAAAAGTTGTCAAATTACATGATATGATAGAGGTAATGATGAGTAGTAAAGAGGATAAAGTTAAAATAGATAGGTTAGTTGTGTGGATAATTATGTAGAAATGATTGAAAAACAGGGTAGTTATATAGGAAAATGTGAAAAGATAATTAAAAAATATAATAGTTGTAGATAGTGAAAAGTTTTAGATTGAAAAGTTTTAACTTGACATTTTTTGTAAATTGTCAAACACACCCTAAAATTTTTCCTCCGTACCTTTTTTAGAGCAGGCGTAAGGAGTATAAAAATTGTTAAATTACTAGAAAATAATATGATATAATATGGATAATGATAAAGTGTAAAAATAATAAAATTAAATATACAGGTTAATTGAATGGATAGTTAGGTTGAAATGATTAAAAATTATTGCAACTATATAGAAAAATGCAAAAAAAAATAATTTTAAATATGTTAGTTATAAAGTTTTACAAATTTTTAGTTTAAAAGTTTTTATTAAAAGCAAACATGCCCTCTATCTAAAACTTTTTGGTCTTCGTAAGTATCATAATTTTAATTATTTTTTCACATCTTCTATACAAATTGCTATATTTTTAAATTATTTCTGTACAACTGACCTATCTATTGAACTTTATTCTTTTTTTCACCTCATTATTACCCCTATCATATCGCATCATTTCTATAATTTAATAATTTTTATACTAACAACTTTTTATTCAAAAGTTTTATTACTTTTCAAACATACTCTAAATATAATTTTTTATAATTTTATTGTATGTTTAATAATTATGCAAACTTTTCTATTTTTCATTTGAAACATTAAGGGAACTATTTGACATGGAAGAAATTCTATGATTTTTTTAGACAAAAATTTTTATGCATTAATTGCACATTGGACCATTCAGCTGTAAGTAACGGTTTGATGCATTGTATTACCAAGTTGATGGTGAAAAAAATCTTAAACACATTGGAACTAGTAAAAATGGACGACATGACAATTATAAACGTGTGATCGTGTGGAATTAGAAGCATGTCATTGGTAGAGTTCTTATTGGTCTAATTTGGCCCACACTGGAGCTCATCTAAGGAGAATTATAAGTATGGCCTCGGATTGGGTTGTATTGAATTCAAGCGAACACAAACTATAAACCTATGGGGTTTAAATGAACCTAAATCCTAATCTTAATATTGAAATTCAAGTTCAAGTTCGATTGAGACTAGGTTGACATTGATTTCAATCTTTGTTTTAAGTTGAATTTAAGATTATTTTCAACTAATAATAGAGTTTAAAATTAAAATAGGAGATGATAGATTTTTCTAATGTCATTGCATTACCAAATTTCTAAAAGTATTTTTTAATTATGATGATTTATTTATTTATAATTTGCATGTGAATATATTTTCATAACCTGTGATATCTTTGGTTTTAATAAAGTTGGTCTTCTAGTTAAAATTTGTAATAAAATGAATGTAACGAATTTACCATTAACAATCAAGATAGGAAAACATAAATGCAATTACATGAAGTCACTGTCTCAAATTGAATAAAAGTGAGATTTATATATCTCATAGTTAATAGGTATGTGTGCAATAATTTTAAAGAGTTGATATATTATAATTATTCATAAATAAAGTTACGTGAATGTAATAGATTCAATTTTTATGGATCAATGTAAGTTAAATTTATGTTTTAGAATAAATTTTTATAGTTTAATTAAATTATAATTACGAATTTTTTTGTATTATAATACAGTTAAAATGATTATTGCATGAACTAATATAAGTATTTTAATAAGCTAAATGGAATATCTGGTTTAGACTAGTTGGGTTTTGGAACCAAATTGAACTAAACCTACTATTGGTTTCGACTTTTCTCAGTTTGAGTCACGAAGGTTCTGACTAATTTAATACTCAATTGCATCCATAAGGAAAATATACAACTTGATAATTTCAAATAGCAACTGGTTGAAATGACAACTTTGTACCTTCTCCCCTTAATTTTGAAAATTTTTACATGTGTATACAAGTTTTTTTAAAATGCCAAACATACCCTTAATTTTTTTACAACTATTTTTAAATCATTTATTTATATTTTTTATGCAATCATACTACTTTTTAATTATTTATTCACTATTATTCATGCAATTAAATTATCCATTTTAATTTTATACATCTTTACTTTTCATGGTTACCTTTGTCGCATCACATCACTTCTTTCATTTTAAAAAGTTTTCCAATAATGTTTTTATAATGTTATCAAATGCCAAATATGTCCCTAATATGCATGGCGTTTGAGCATATTGGCAGACTCTTGGATATCCTTTTGCTATCATAATTGGTTTATTCGTATTTTTGCTTCCAATTTTTTAATACGCAAGTGCATGTTGCATGTAGTACAAAAATGAAAAATTCTATAGAGAAATTTTATTGGAAATGTTTTTAAAAATGAAAATTTATTTTATATTACAACGGTAATCATTGAAATATTAATAATTTGTATAAAAATGTGAAAAATAATTGAAATTTAAAAGTAATGATTGAAGTGCACGGAACCAAATAGCTAAGCCATTAAATCATAAGAAAATTTTGAGAGAAGAATTTGTAATTTTGCAATGAAAACTTTGTTTTCAATGTTTGTGTTTGGCAGTGAAAAATAAAGAAAAAACTTTGGTTGCGTTTGGCAATTAATAAAACATGTCAAGTTAAAACTTTTCAATCTAAAACTTTTCATTCTCTACAACTATCATATTTTTAATAATTTTTTCACATTTTCCTATACAACTACCCTACTTTTAAATCATTTTACATAATTATCCACACAACTAACTTATCTATTTTAACTTTATCCTTTTTACTACTCATCATTACCCCTATCATATCACATCATTTGACAACTTTTACTCTTCAAAACTTTTTACAAAAAGTTTTATTCATTACTAAACACACCCTTTAAATCATTTATTTACAGATCTCTATACTATATATATAATTCACTGCTTTATCTTTGTTCCTAGTTAGTCTTATGTTATATCACATTACTTTTTAAAATTTTTCTGAACTTATTTCCGAATTTTTTTCCTCGAGTGCCATACTCACCAAATTTCTATATAATTTATCGGGGTGTGTTTGGTAGCAACTAGCAACTAAAAAAATACCTTTTTCACTCAAAACGTTTTTCATCTACTTCTATTATATTTTAAATTGTTTTCACTATTGTATATAACTACTTTAGTTTTCAATTGTTTTTTTTCGCATTTTCCATATGATTCAGAAGTTTTCGACAATAGCTTTTTTCTATTATTATTCTTGATCACTTCCCAAGTATAAAAATCATAATTTTCTCATTTTCAGTGCTACTCTTTTGATATTTTAAATAATTGTTTTGTAACATGGAACTCTTTTCTTACTAACTGTACATCTATCGCGTCATATTACTGTAACATTTTCAACAAATATTCCTTCATCCACTCTTCCCAACTCTATCTCTACATACATTACCAAATGGGACCCTGTATTCACATAGGTGAATTCGTTGGTACCTCTAATTTCATTTATACATACAAACTTTAAAAATATATTTCATACTTGTGAATTTTCACTGTAATTTCCCATATCCCTATGTCAATAGGGATATGTTAAAAAGAATTGTTAACATCTTAGGAAATGATGAATATATTTGTCAATAATTATAATTTTATAGCAAAAATTCATATTATAATGACTCTTTAGTAATTCTATAACTATAAAATAATATATTACTTAAATAAAAATATTAATTTTAGCAAAATAACTTCAAATTATATCAATATCGTCAATAATTATAATTTTATAGCAAAAATTCATATTATAATGACTCTTTAGTAATTCTATAACTATAAAATAATATATTACTTAAATAAAAAATTTTAATTTAGCAAAATAATTTCAAATTATATTAATATTTGGACATATTTGTCATTTTACAAAACGTTAATGACCCATTTAACGAATTTTTAATGACAAAAATATACATGGAATTAGAATGAAAATCGTAGATACGAGAGATATTTTTGAAAGTTTGTAGATATAGGGTGTGTTTGGTAATTAGTAAAAGTTGTCAAGTTAAAACTTTTCAATCTAAAACTTTTCACTTTTCATAATTACCCTATTTTTTAATCATGGGTGTGTTTGCAACAACAAAAAGTTGTCAATTTAAAACTTTTCACTCTTCACAACCACAAAATTTTTTAATTATTTCTTCACATTTTTTATACAACTACCTTACTTTTCAATCATTTCTACACAACTACCAACACAACAAATCTATCTATTTCAATTTTATCCTATTTATTCCTCATCATTACCCCTATCATATCACATCATTTGACAACTTCTCATCTTTACAACTTTTCATTAAAAGTTTTATCCATTCCCAAACAAACCCCATTTCTTCACATTTTTCTATATAGGGTGTGTTTGACAATTGACAAAAAATGTCAAGTTAAAACTTTTCAATCTAAAACTTTTAACCCTATACAACTATCATTTTTTTTAATTATTTTTTCACATTTTCCTATACAACTACACTACTTTTCAATCATTTCTACACAATAATCAACACAACTAACCTATCTATTTTAACTTTATCTTCTTTACTACTCATCATTACCCTATTATATCACATCATTTGATAACTTTTACTCTCTAAAATTTTTCATCAAAAGTTTTATACATACCAAACACACCTATAATTACCCTACTTTTCAATCATTTATACGCAATTACCAACACAACTACCCTATCTATTTCAACTTTATATTATTTATTTCTCATCATTACCCCTATCATATCACATCATTTGACAACTTCTACTCTTTACAACTTTTCCTCAAAAGTTTTATCCATTCCTAAACATACCCGTAAATAGAATTAGACGTAAAATTTAAGGGTATATAAAAAATTTACAGTTTTCACATTTTTACCTCTTTTTATGTCACAGTTACCGACATTTTACTCCTTTTATCCGCATGTACACATTGGCGTTTAATCATTCAAGAAACGCGATTCGGACTCTTCCTGTTCAGATATTAGCACAGTGGATCGACGATAGGCGTCCGGTCGGCGTTGGTTTCATCCGGATCATCCGCCGCAGCACTCGTGCTGGTTCTGAATGCCTTGGCGGGGAACTGTAGGTAGCCTATTTTTGCAGGTTTAAAATTTCATTTGACAGGCAGGCGGAGAAGGTCAAGATGCTGTCGCTGTCTCTGGAGGAATAAAAAGTGGCCGGCATAAGCTTCTTTAAGCTGGATTTTAAATCCTCGAGATGGGTTTGCTGAAGTGCAATCGCGTAGACTTTATTAGCCGGTTGGTTCGGTTGTGTGAATGGCATCCCGTCCGATGACGAAGGCTGTCTGGGCGTGACGCCCATCTCCTCCTCTTACATCTCTCCCTTCTTCTACCGGGTATTGTTTCTTCTTTGGCATCGTAGGGTTTAATGCAGATTATGCGATATGACTGTTCGATAATCGCGTTTTGTTGATTTTCTTCCTTTCTTAATCATTTGTATGATCATAAACCCAGAAACCTAATTCTTGATACTGCATAGGGTCTTTTAGGTTCACTACTGGGTTGAATTGTGTTGTTTGTTTGATTCGGTTGCAATTCTATATCCGTGGGCGCATATTTGATGCAAAATGCCTGGTGTAATGGGGCCACCTACGGCTTGCTTGTGATTGGAGGATTGACCTGATTGACATTCCTAGCCGTTTAATCTAGAGCTCAGAGATTTATCTCTTGACCCCATAGCTTTCCTTTTTGAAGATAGGCGATGATTGGGCTCAAGGCACTTCACAGCCCGCCTTTTGTTAAAAAGAACACTGTTTAAAGTCATGTCCGCCTATGAGTGCGGAATCTGAAGACAGGGATCTGTATCATTGTGTTCTTGTTTTTAACTGAGTTTTTAGTTCTGAATTTGTTGGTTCCATTTTTAGTAGCCAAGAAGGAATTTTGATGCAGTTTCGTGGATCCTTAATGCAGGAGGTTGGAATCTGTACAATTTCTTAGAGTTCAACATTGCCACTGGTTTTTGTGCTGCTTACAGCCATAATTCACACCTTTCGGCCTTTTAGGATTTCGATATGGTATCAAAGGGATTTTCTGTCACAGACTTGACAGAAATGGGCTGCTGTGGTTGCTTTGGATTCTTGAGCAAGCCTCGGAGATTTTTGAGATCTGCGGATGGTTCTGGTAACCAAACTTCCGATGAATTACTTTTACCCGATGATGGAGAAGATGCAGATGGGTTTTTATATAATGGTGAATTTGCCAGTATGGTTCGCCGAAGAGATGGAAAGGTGCCAACTCGCACTAAAAGTTCTGAAGAACTAATCTTGCTTAGAGCTCAAAGTGGATTGATATGCCGAGAAGTTCCTGTCAAGGAAACTAGGCATGTTATTCGCACAGAGGTAAACTAAAGAAATTCTGCTTGAACTTTAGCTTTAATTAGGGTTATATTATCAGTTTGACAACGTATTAAGTACGCTGGAAAGAATTGTTGTCGTTGTTGTTGTTTCAACTCACATGCAATCCTCTTGCATCTCTTTCACTGGCTACATTCTTACACGACAATGATTTCTCATGATATGAACATGCGATGCTGCATTAACCTATGTAGCATTTACCTGACTTCATACATGCATATACACATTTCTGAGCTCTTCTTTATTCTCCAAGAGTACTATTCCATTTATATTTTCCTCATTTAATTGCGAACAAAGCCCAATAGAACCTCAATTTCTCTGGCAATGTTCATCCTAAGCTATTCTTTCCTGCTGACAAAACTGGCGTGACTATTGCATCATAAAAAAAAATAAATCCCATGTGTGCTCTTCAACTAAAAAGCGAATACTTTTTCTGTTAACTTATGTGGACACTGCTATACTATTCTTTGGTAACTTAGCTTGCTTTGATGTTTCCATTTGCTATTATGTCATTTTGTATAACTTTTTAGCTCGTATTATATGCTCTTACACAGTAAACGGTTCATCTATATATATATATATTTCAGGATGACAAGGGAAACAAAATGGTGAATGAGTATGTCCGAGAATGTAGGATTGGATCTGGCAGCTATGGGAAAGTGGTAAATGCTTTTATATTGGCTCGATTCTTACTTTTTGCTCTGGGTCCTGCTTGCAAATCAGAGAAATGCAAGAAAATTCTATCTCAACAACTCTATTTTTCCAATAAAAAAAAAAACAACTCTATTTTTACTAGTTATTATGTATATTTTTCCAATCATTTCTGCTTAAGCGGATTTTTTTTAAAAATTTTTATTTACTCTATTCTGAACATCCATTCCCTATTCTATATCTTCATTTTCACTTTATTCTCCGAGAATCATTCCCTGTTTTATATTATCATTTTTTACTTTATTTTCACCATTGACTATTCTCTGTCATCATTTTCTTCCTTTTTATTTCCCTTTTCATATGTCACTTCCTTCTCACATCTTTCTACTTTTTTCCTGGTTCTAAAAAAGATTACTTGTGCTTCCACCTCTCTAATGCAACAGGTATTATATAGAAGCACACTAGATGGAAAACCATATGCTATTAAGGTATCAATTTTTGCCCTCCTTCAGGGGATATATGTTGCGTGATTGCCTTTTTGTTTGTTTTTTTTTAGTCTACCATTCTACTCTCGATGATTGTTTTTCATAAGAAAAGAGTTGAAGAGTTGCAATTGTAGAGTCTAGTTGCTTGTCAAAATGGTAGTCGTAGGGAGTTAACTGCAATGCTACTTTGTTTTGCGTTTCATAATCTCGTGGGCCTCATTTGTATAATTCAAGTGAAAAGATGTCTCTGAACATGTACATAGAGAAGATAGGCATGTGAATTTGTGTGTATGGAATGCTGTCAATGGACCTCGAATTTCTCCTTCTTTTTAGGATTTCATTTCTCATTTTTCATTCCATGATGGAATGGGAAAAGTCTGGTAATTGAAGAATATAAGGAGTTTTTTTACTAACCACTGGAAGGGAAATTTTGTAGAATGATGGCTGATGGCAATTTTTTTAATAAGTAATATGATCTCATTCTTGTAACTTGTATTAGTGGAGAAAATGTTATTAGTGCATATGTGCAACAAGGTTAAAAGAAGACTCACAAAACAATTTTAGATTGCTATAGGTGGCTTAATATATGAAATTCAAATGGAGAGGGGATATATACGAGTTGTGGATTGGCGTGTATTTGAAATAAGGAATATTGGGAGGATATGGTGTTTAGGATGATAATGAAATGCTTGTTTGATCTATCTTTCCAAATGTGTATATGAGGGTGATGAACATTTAATAACCTTTGAAAATTGATCTTTTGCTAACAACGTAATTTTTTTTAGTAAAAAATTTGTTGATACTTGCTAGTTTAAACTGATCATTATGTGTGAGAGTATGATTTTGCCATGGGAGGGGGGTAACTATGATGTGTATATTATATATTTAGAAATGGAGGAAAGGCTAGAAAACTACCAGGAATTTCTAAAGCTTGGTGGTGGAATTTTAAGTCAATGACATGATGAGTTGGCACAAGAGGAAAGTGAAGTTTGTTCAAGAAGTTTATTTCACGTGAAATGCAATGGTGAAATGCATTTTCTCAATGTGGTCCATTTAACACTAAGTTTCCTAGCAGAAAATGAGCCAAGTGGCTTATGATTGCTATTTATAATATGAGTAGGACTTGATATTAGTAATTCGCATAATGGAAAGGTGAGTTTCTCCATAGGCATAATGAAGGTATGTCGCAAAACTGCTTATATTTCAAAATCCAAATAATGGTTACTCTTCATTTTTCTTTGCTGTTTCTATTTTCAGGCTTTCCACAAATCTCACTTGTTGAAATTGCGAGTGGCTCCTTCAGAAACTGCAATGTCAGATGTTCTTAAGGAGGTGAGGATGCTCAAAGTGTGCATTATGCATGCCTCAATGTTCTTAGCATTCTTGTATTCACAGTGCTTGGCTGGAGAAAACATTTGTTGATTTTATGGGGAATTTTCACTATGAACTCTCTAACTTTGTGTAGTAGCATTTTAGACATCAAAGTTTGCATATTAGCATATTTTATGGCTTATGATTGCTATTTTTCAATGTTTGAATGAACTTAGGAAATGTTAAGAGTTTTTTTTTTTTTTTTTGGCATCTTCTAGATTGACAACATCACAAAGATAACTAGAATGGTAGGTTGCTCAGTTAAAATTGCTGACAAAGAGATACCATAAGGAGAGAGATTTAAACAGTGGGGATTCTAACAAATAATCAAAGGAAGTGAAAGATGCATATCAAATCATGAAAAATGGCATTTACTCAAAAAATTTAGGAAAATATTAATTCCCTTTTTTCCCTTAATTAGACAAGATCTCGATGGTGCATAGGATTTGATGTAGAAGTGACATGAAGGATGAAGAAATTTGAAAACATTGTAAAAATGGTTAATGATAGCAGCTATAAATAGATAGAAAAATTAGTTTGAGTGTTTGAGCTTATAAAGAAAGACATGGGTTATGAAATCAAACAAATAGGATAATTATGAGCATAGAATGGCATTAGTATATTTAAGGAAGAAAAGAATTTTTTTTTTTTTTTTTTTTTTGAGATTCTTTTTTGGCCCAATAGGGCTCTAACCATTTGTTGCCTCAAACGTGCTGTGTTCGGCTCTAAGAGAAAAAGGTAGAAATGTCCTTTTCTCCACTTCCTCCATCTTCCTCAATTAACATTATATTTTACTACTTCAATAGCCCTACATTCCCCCTTGTTATTAGTTATATTTCCAATCATTACTCCTTATTCCTTAATTCAAAAACCTATTTATTTTCTCTTTATTTACTTCAATTTTAATCATTGTCTCTTAACTTGCTATATATTTTGATAATGATCTATGATTTAATTTCTTATATTTAGATTTTATTATTACGATTTTTTAAATCATAAAACCTATAAGATGGATTGGACTATTATTTTCAAAATGCTAAGGTTGAGTTGGATTTTTGTAATTTAATTAGAAGGTATATTTGGATAAGCGGAAAAGGGGATCGGAAAAAGAGATGAAAAGCATCTTCGAAAATGTCACCTCTCACGTAGTTGTCAAAGGTGTGCCTGGGTGCGTATGTAGGCTCAAGAGTGCACTCCTTTGATAACCCATCTAAGGTGCACACTCATGGGTTAGGCTAGAGGTGGGTGCTTGGGGGCTTTATCAAAAAACCCAAAAAACATTTTTTAAAAAGTTTTTTTTTTTTTTCAATGATGAACTTTGATTTCTTTGTATTATGGATTTAATGATATTTTTGAATCATACTAATTTGTTTGTTTGGAATATAATTGTTATGTGCTACGTTTGAATTGTGTTTTTACTTGTAATTCAACATATATTTGCCTTTTGAAACGTAATCCTATTTTTTATTCATTAGTTTTAGGCACTATTGTTTCTTTGATAAATTTTATTTAAGGTGCACATTGCTTTTATTAGGTCTGTGGTCCATGTCTTGAGAGTACGCCTTTCACCTATGCCCTAGGACTTCTCTGTGCCTTAGTGCACTTTGTGCGTCTAACAACTATGACCTCTCATTTAATAGGTGAAAGGGGGACTTTTCCAGCCTTTTATGGATATCTGTATTCATGTCAACTCAAAAGTAAAATAGTTGCACTTATGCCATCTTTTTTTTCAAATTTTTTGCATTTATGCCAATAATTCTTTTAAATAGTTGGTATCCATGTTAAGTCCGTTAGTTGGAACGTAATAGCTGTTAAATATCCCGTAAGGAGTCAACTCCATTGTGCACTCATACCCCCCTTTGAGGAGTCGACTCTTTCGTGGAGGAGTTGACTCCATTGTGAACTCAAGCCCCCTTTAGAAGTTGACTCCACTGTGAAGTTGACTCCTCAAAGGGTATTTAACAAGTGCTAGGTTCCAACTAATGAAGTTGGCGTGGATGTAAAACATTTAAAAAATTGTTGGTGTAAATGCAAAAATAAAAAATGTGTTGGCATAGATGCAATTATTCTACTTTTGAGCTGACATGATTGTAAATAACCCATCCTTTTATAAGTAGACAAACATCGAGAATGTTTCAATGCACCCTGATGCAGGGCGCAAAATCTCATTTTTTTTAGTATATTTTTTGAAATTTTTTTAGAAGATTGTTAATCTATAAGCCAAATTTTATCATTTTTGAATATGTGTATATATTTTTTTGATTTTTTCAAAATAAGGGTACTTAGCCATTTTTAAGTAATTAAAATATCCCTGTTTTTAAAAAATCAAAACTATGTATTTATATATCTCTAAAAATGGTAAAATTTAATAAGTTAAATACACTTAGGTTAACAATCTTATAAAAAAAATTTCAAAAAAATATATAAAAAAAGGGTTTCGCACATTGATGCATTGAAACAAATCCCAACAAACATAGGGTTGAACTTGATTTGATTTTGACATTGGGCTGGATTTTAGTTGATGTCTTGGACATCCCAACCCAGTTTCAACCTGATAATGATGATTCAAAATATAGTAGATATGTGCCATTAATTTTTTGTTATGTTTTGATACTTTTCTTTTCATGAATCAATTGAATTTGAAAATTGCTCTTTTGAAGGCCTTCACAAAATCCTTCTTGGATTTATAAATAAAGTAAATTTCACTCTGTATCATGGACACATGACTTTGCGGGTGTATACATTCACATATTTGTATGAATAAAAGATAATTTAAGATTAGGTCCCACAAGGCCAGCCCGAATTTCTTAGGGTAAGTCTGGAGAATATATATAGGTCTTGGGCAATAATTGGGTTAGGGTTTTGTATATATAGGGTTTATAATTGGGAATTTTGGTTGACCTTAACCAGATGTATCCCGACCCCAATTCTCACTTCTTATAGAAATTGTCTAGAATTTATCACTGCTGTAACATGCGACATGTCCATCAAATGAGTTTCATTCACAGTGAAACACAATTTCTGCAGTTACTAGGAAAATGGAAGCAAGAATGGGGGAAGCGCAATAGAGGGGGAGTGACTTCACATGTAGTTCATAAGACTACAATGTTCAAGGAAACAGGTTAAACATTTTGGTCTGCATGGGGGAACATATGAGATATGAAAAGAAGAAAGAGATCTTTTTAATTATTAGCATGCATGTCCACCTGAAAAATATCAATTGCAGGTTTCATGAACATTTGTTTTGAATAAAGTCATTTCTTTGAAGATTTATGCTGTGAATGTAGTTCATAACCGTGCTTGGTAATCAATTTTAATTTTCCTTTCCAGGTCTCAATAATGAAAATGCTTGATCATCCGAATATTGTCAATCTTGTTGAGGTGATTGATGACCCAAATGCAGATCACTTCTACATGGGTATTTATTAATTCTTCTTCTATTGCTTAATTTTGCTGTTCTCATATTCCTGTCTGTCTTACCTAAGACTTGGTTAATTTTCCTATTCTCATCTTTGTTTCTGTATCTCCTGTTATAAGATTGAAAATCTACCTAAAGTTTGATTCTTTGTTTTACTGAGAAATGTTTACTTTACATTTTGAGCAGTTCTGGAATATGTAGAGGGAAGATGGGTATGCCAAGGATCTGATACAATGGCTGGTGGTATAGGGGAAAGTACTGCTAGAAGATACTTAAGGGACATAGTTGCTGGACTTGAGTATCTTCATGCTCATGTAAGATATTATGTGGATTTGACTGCTTATTGTGCTGCATTCAGTAATTTTTTTTTTTTAAATACATGTATTGTGATAAACATACACTTTATTACGTGCAAATGACTTTTAAGACTTCATGTGTTTTGGATATGTAAAATTGATTGACGAAACAGTCCCCTTATAGGACAATTTCTGTTCACAATTCCTAGAAGACGCCAAAATAAGGTTGCATGAAGTATACAGAGGAAACAGGTTGTAGAGTCATCTTCAGTAGTTGGAAGTGCTTGTTTTGCACAGATGAAATGACAAAACTAAAATTGCCCACGATGAGCAGATAAGTTTAGAATCACCTTTAATTGTTGATTATGATTGCCATCCATTAACTTGATTTCACATCTAATTAATATGAGCTTTGTCGACAAGAGGTTTTACACTTCTACCAATTTGTGGTGGCCTTAAAATGGTCAAAATTACCAATAAAAAAAATGGTCAAAGTCAATCTAGGAACTATTCCTGAAATGCTTAAATAATATCTGAAAATCAGATAACCATGCTCATTACTGGACGCTGGTTCAATGCACCCGGGTGTACTTCACCTGTTTTTTAAATTTTTTTAAATTTTTTTTTATGAAAATGTTAATCTAATTGTATTTAACATGTGTATAAATTTTTACCATTTTTGGAGATTTTTAGATATTTTTTTTGGATTTTTTAAAATCAGTGGCATTTTTAGTAAATTTATTAACAGTCGTGTAAAAAAATTTTCAAAAAAATAAAATAAAAAAAGGTGAAATACACCCGGGTGCATTGAACCAGCGTCCCTCATTACCAGTGCCTCCAAAATTTAGCAACAAACAACACAGGTACTCTTGGGGACTGGGCTTGCATAGTAGTTTGGGATGATGAGAGCTTTGGTTGTATGAGCGGATCTGTCTGTCTGCATCGTGCAGACTGGCCTTTATCTAAGCTTATAGATGAGCACTAACAACTTAGTCAAAGGCTAGCTATTTGCTTTCAACATACTCATACATGGCAGGTCGGCTGTGAACTTTCATTGATTGGTTTTCTGTAGCTTGTGCACAGGGATTGAGCATATGACTTAACTGGATTTGGTGTCTGACTGAGAGGAAAGCTTGCGAAAATTTAAAATTAATTAGCACTTGCATGCAAAAGATGACATTTTTGTCTACTGCAAACTCGAAATTAGATTTTTATGAAAAATGTGGTAATTGCACCTAATCTGATTCTATTATCTAAAAAATAGATGCCATTGATTGCATATTGAATTGTACAAAACTTGCAGATCTATGGGTAGAACTAGTTCTTATGATTTTTCTATGGTTGTCATTCTTAAAATGTCTGTTAAGAACTTCTACATGATAGTATAAGAATTGATTTCTTTTCCTCTCTCTCTCTCTCTCTCTCCCCCCCCCCCCCCCCCCCCTCCTCCACCTCCTTCTCCCTCCCCCACCCCCCCAAAAATCTCTAGCATTTTCGTTTTATTGTGTATGTGTTTTTTTGTAGTTTCAAGTCTGAAACTGTCATTATTGTGATATTCTTTCCATTTCTCAACCAACAGAATATTGTGCATGGAGATATTAAACCAGATAATCTTTTAGTCACCAGCAGCGGTTCAGTGAAGATAGGAGACTTTGGTGTCAGCCAGGTTTTCGAGGTAAGATTGTACTTAGAAGTTATTTGGTTTATTTATATGAATGCAGATGGAATTATGGCACGCCTTAGAAGCATGTTTTAAAACTCCTTTTTGGGACATGCAATGGATGGAATTATGGCACGCCTTAGAAGCATGTTTTAAAACTCCTTTTTGGGACATGCAATTTTGAACCTGCGGACTATGATATCACATTTAGCTACTGGCTTATATACCCCAATGACCTCAATCATATACTCGTACAGTCATACTCATACCAAGGGTTTTGGTCATCTATAGAATAGCTGGAATGATGAAGTAATACTACCAGGTTTTCAACCCTAGAGTAAGAATAAGATGCATGCATTTTTGTTGCTACAACATTTCATTTGCTTTCAAACAAATTGTTGTGGTAATGCAAACCCCTTGTCATTATTCACAGGATGACAATGATGAACTAAGGAGATCACCTGGGACTCCTGTTTTCACAGCACCTGAGTGTTGTCTGGGTGAGGTGCCATCAAACTGAGAAATAGCTTTTAGTAGTTTTGTAATTAAATTCCCAAGGGGGGATTCAGAAGAGTAATGCGATTCTTTGTTTCTCTCTTGAACAGGACTAACTTACCATGGTAAAGCCGCTGACGTTTGGGCTTTGGGTGTTACTCTATACCGTATGGTGTTGGGTCAGTACCCATTTCTTGGTGACACACTGCAGGATACTTATGACAAGGTTTTGATTCTTTGCCAATTTTTTGCAAAACTGCTTTCTTCAATCTTTTTATCCTGGGAGGTGTTTTTGTGACCTGTTGCACCTTGACTTGATAATTTCCTGAAGCTAACCTATTTCTTGCATGATTTGTTGATCAAGTCATTTGCGATTAGGCTTCTCAAGGATTTTCTATAGTTAAGATGAGTTATAAATTGTTGGCAGCGTAGATGTAGCTGCTTTCCCAGAGAACTTATTAGAATAACTAATTACCATGTATTGTATAGTTCACGTTGTAGCATTTGTTAAGTTGTTAGGCGCTTTCCTTCATAGATACTAAAATATATGGGAATTATCATTGGACTGATTCAATGCTGCTGTCGGGCATTGAAATTTAAGTTCTGCCTTTCCAATTATTAATTCATTATGGTATTTTTTTAATATAATCCATTTCATTAGATGTTAAATTACCTATTTGGTTAAAATCTAGGAAACTAGTTTTACCAAAAACTGACGTGAATATTGTATTTCAAGTAAAGTCATCAGATGTTAAATTACCTATTTAGTCGAAATCTAGGAAATCAGTTTTATCCAAAACTCACGTGAATATTGTATTTCGAGAGTGTTATATTATGTGTAAAGTTCAAATTGTTTTTTAAAGATCAACGTTGTGAATTCTAAATGATTTAAAAGTTAATGTAACGATTTTTCCACATGTGAAGAGCATTTTGGATGGAATAGATATCTGCCTACCATCTTGTAGGAAGCAAAATTGACTGGAAAAAATTTAATGGATTCATATACGCTATTACCAGTTTCTTTGGTTCTGTCCATATAAATATTTGGTCAACATGATTTTCAGTATGCTAACTAAACACATAACAGTAAATACAATGAACAGGTACGGTCTTATTAAACCAGTTGATTGGACCTAAGACAAGAGGGCAGCATGGAGATTTCAGTGCCCACCGGCAGCCTGTGATTGTTTCCTATTTTTAATAAGACAACCATCTGAATCTATAGCATTTTCTATACGATATGTAAGACACTTATATCCTTCTTACATGCTAGATCTATGGAATTTATCATTTCAATAAGACTTCAAAATTCATCTGATTTCAATGATCCTTTTCAATTTTATGTTTTCTGAAATAGGAACTAATCTACATTGTTAATGCATTTTTGTAGCAAAAAATTGGTATGAGTTTGTAATAATTGTCACACCTCGGACCTTTCTTGAGTGGTCACGGTAACCTCTAGGGGCCTTTTTTTGAGCAATGTGAGGAGCAAACTCTGGCGCACCCATTAATGCTCTGGCATTTGCAACCGCTAGTATTTGAACCTGAGACCAAGAGTCTTGTTGATTTTTTTAAACCATGCCTCTCACTAATTGACTTGCAGGATTTGTAAATTACATATTTACTTTGAAGTTATGCATCATGTGTGGATGCTTCATTAAATGTCACCAAGTCGAATATAAATCTTGAGTCGACCCACCTTGGGTGTGACCCTAAGATTGGGTTGAGACAATTGCAAGTCAATTAGTGAGAGACGTAGTTTGAAAAACTAACAAGACCTTTGATCTCGAGTTTGAGTATTGGTAGTTGTGGACGTAACAACATTGAATGTTCGGGAACAAGACAATATCCTATGGTTGTGCCCAATAGGATTGGGCTGGAGTTTGCTTATCATGCCACTTGGAAAAGGCCTAGGGGTCTAGTGTGACTGCAAAAGAAAGGTCTAGGGTGTGATACTAAAAGCTTGTTATGATTCTTTTTCAAACCATGTTTCTTACTAATTGATCTACAATTTGTCATAACTTTAACCTTAGGGTGACACCCAAGGTTGGTCCACGCAAGATCCATATTCATCATGGCGACATTTAATAAAGAATCTATGCACATCATACACCTATAAAGTAAATATATAGTTTACAAACATGCGTTGCTATAATTTTTGTAGCTTAGTACATCATAGTTCTCACTTGTTACATTCCAAATAAAACTTGAATAAATTAATACTTTCATCTGCTCCATGCTTAAACCCAACCGTGACACACATATGAGTTGAATGAATCAAGCAGCATCGTCAACTAGAGTGAGTCAAAAAGTAATAAGTAGAGAATGTAAATGCATTGATAAGTTAATCAATAAACAAAAATATTAGGGTTAATTTCAAATATACCCACAATCTTTGCCTCTAATTTCAAATATACTCATTAAGTATGAAATCTTTCAAATATACTCACGAAATAAACATGAAATATCAAATATACTCCATTCCGTCACAGTCGTTGTGAACATCGTCAATGAGGCGTGGAAATGACGAATGTACCCTTTAGATCACCTTCTTCCCCAACACATCCAACCGCGAGTGCTAGGTTGACGATGGATGATTGTTGTTCAATCAACCAATGAAGTGGTGAGAAACAAGGATATATGGTGGAGCTGAGAAACAAGGAGGTGGTGAAATCCTTGCCGTAGACATACTCAAATTTAGATGGGTTGGCGAGCTTCTCAGGGCAATGGTTGAGGCACTTGATGAAGATAGTGGGTGGCATTGTCGCAGTCATCGAGGAGGGCTTTGTAGGAGAGGGAGTCCCAACAGCAGGTGGGTTTGGAGGGGAGGAGGCATTGGTTGATATGGGAGAGGGAGACACATAAGCAACGCTGTGGGAGAGAGCACCGCATGATCTGTAGATTGGGACGAACCTGGCCGTCAATGGAGAGTGGTGGCAGTGTCAGCTGCGGTTCTCTTCTAATAGCAAGGATGGAACCGTTTTCTCTAACTCCCCATCTGTTTCCCTGTTATCGGTCATCTTCGACAGCACCAATCTCCACGATAACTAATCTTATATGGATGGTAATTAAAAAACCCATCTTCCGGCTAAAAGAATTTCCTGTTGAATCCAGTAAAAATCAGCATCGAAGGACCCATTGAAGCCTAGGATCGACAAAAGCCCCTCGAACTTCTGCAGATTCATCAATCCAGCAGCAAACCACTTTTTACTAATCTTCCCAAACATGGAAACTTGGCATCGTTGATCAGATAGGAAATTTGCAGGATCTCCCTGCTGCAAAATGCATCTTGTCTTGATGAGGCACCCCTAGAAGATCAGCAACATCAAGGTCACAGTTTGTGCCAAAAGCTCAAAAGGATGCTCTTCCCATCACTCACCTGCCCGGAACTGCACTTGTGGGAGCCATTAGCTGCCTCCATTCAAGATGTGCATCTGCACGATGGTGCGCAACCAGGCTGTTCTTGGCAGAGTGGATCGTCTACCACGCTCACCTCAGCATGCACCGTTGATTCGTCTATGATAAAACAACGATGACAGCACCGCAGATGTCATCGATTTACCGTGTGCGCTCAACTATCGTATTAGCTGGCACCCTGGCCATGGGTGAAGACTCAGGAAGCTGGGTTTGCACACAGTGCCATGTGTGCCGGCCAGGATTGTGAGTGGGCAGGGTTCATCGAATTGGATGAGTTCCTGTATTTGCGCCGTCAATGGCAACACTACCAGACATGCTGCGGAATCGCTTAGGGATGCTGTTGGTGGGGGAGCTGTGGATGGCCTACCACAGTTTTGGTAGGGTTAATTTGGTCATTTAAAATTATCTCTTTAGCCATACTGTTGCCGTTTTCTGCATCTATAATGGAACGTTATTTTTTGGGTATATCTGATATTTAGGTGATAGATAGTGGGTATATTTGAAAGATTTCATACTCGGTGTATTTGAAATTGGGGGCAAAAGTTGTGGGTATATTTGAAATTAACCCAAAATATTATACAACTGATTTATTGTGTATGGTCTTCTTATGAAATCTTTAGTAGCTTATAATAACCCTTGGTATGTTTCACATGCACAGTGGGATACCAACACCATGTGTAGTTCTTATCCCCAATGTGGGTTGCTCCATGCTTGGTCCCCAGCCATATTCACATAGGAGACCTGCATCTTGCCTGGTCCTTAACCACAAACAAACAAGATAAGTTGCCCAGGACCTTCTTCCTTTAACTCCTAAATAGGTTGTGGGTAACTTAACACTGTTTTTGTGGGTGAGGACAAGGTATGACATGATTGCTATAGGCTATTAAGAATTTTGTAGTAAGGTCGTACAAAATAGATTAGTTGTGTGATATTTTTTATAATTGATTTACAATGCATTTACATGCATATGAGTAGTTTCTCTACTTACTAATTTTTTTTGTTGTTTTTTTATTTTTTATTTTTAACCTCAGTGTAGTTGATTATATTGCATTTTATGTGAAGTCGGTACATCTAACCCACAGGCGCATGGTCATTGGGACTAGGCTTGGAGCAAATAAGAGTATTAGTCTATTTGAGTTTTATTTGACATGTAAATGTGAGAATTCTGATGTAATAAAGCTCAAATCTTTAGTAACATGTTATTTACAGACTCCATATTTGCTTTATAGTATTTTCTGTATAGATTCTTCCATATATGTGACGACCCAACTCATACTATCAAGTCAAACCTACATATTACAAAACTAGTAATCAAATTTCTCAAGGTCTATCACACATCAACATGGAGAAGTGCTTTGAACTCTAATTAAATATAATTGCATGAAGAGAACATTAGCTTCTATTAAATATCATTTATAACATCCATCTAATCATACTTTAGTACAAGCATTCGCCACATCACATTACCAATCATTATTAATTCTCAAATGTTCAAATCTCCAAGAATATAAATGATTTAAGTAAATAATAACTAAAAAAAAACTTTTTCTCTAACTTCTTTGAATTTAGTGAGCTTAAAGGCAAAACACAATCACTACTATGAGTTGAAAATTTCAACAAATAGGATAATTTCTTCTAAATCAAAATGCGTGAATATGCATCTTGATGTGTATGAACTTCATGTGTGGTATAACAAATATCAAGTAATTCTGAAGAAATCTGCAATCCAAGGGTTCACATTGCTATTCACTTGCGACTTCATATACTGGCTTTTGATGGTCAATTTGACCCTTTTATTGTCCAATACTCAAAAACATAAAGAATGACTAATATGCTTCATTGGACTTCGTGAGATCCAGATATTGCAAAAGTACATCATGCAATTGGAGGCTCCATGTGTCTTGTCAACCTATCATCCTTTTTGCTAGTTGCTTTCTTAGGCCATGCACTAGGCTTTCTGTTGACAGGCCTTGAGCCCTCTAACTTGCTACTGTCACATACCTCCGAGCCTTGCAGGCTAGCCTCATGTGCCGCCCACATGAGCCAACGAGGCCTCATTAGCTTGAGCTTTTGAGAAAAGAGGAGAGGGAGGTGGGGGGGGTGGTTTGTGGTTGAAAGAGGGGAGCTACTTGCCTAGGACCTACATTAGTTGGATCCATTGGTGGGTGACCCTTCTATTCTTGTTGGATCATCCTGTCCAATCTTTTTTTTTTATTGTTTATTTGTAATTGCATAATCTTTCATATATATAATTTCTAAAAAAATAAATGTTGGCGATCTTGTTTGGCTGCTATTAACACGGGCAATCGAAAAATATATTTTTATTTTTCATAAATGTGCGAGCCCTGCTTAGAGTTTCTTCACTGTAAAATTTGACAAATTTTGGTCTTTATTTTATTTTTGAAAATCAATAAAATGAACACAAATAAATATGGCTTGAAGGAGAAGAAAATAAAATTTATTTGCATTAATGCATAATATGATATTAAATGCTTCTACTTAGGTAATCTCCATAAACATAGCATCAATCTTCATAAAATAGGGACTTAGAGACTTAGAGACAAAATATTACCAAATAAAAAACCTGCAACTTCGTAGATCTTCACATATTTTAAATCCCTAATTATATATGAATTTTGATTTTGTTATCCTAGGCTCAAAACTTTATTTTTAATTTTTCAAAGTTTTTTATGGACTTGTTAATCTAGGTGTATTTAATCTACAAAATAATTTTTACTATTTCTGGAGGTGTATATATATTTTTGGATTTTTAAACACAGGTATTTAAGTCATTTTCAACTATTTAAAATGACTTAAATGCCCGTGTGTTTAAAAATAAGAAAATGCACAGATCCAAAAATGGTAAAAATTAGTTGGTAAGTTAAATATTCCTAGATTAACAAGGTTATAAAGCAATTAAAAAATGGGCTTGTTTGCCTGAGCTAACAATTGGTCTTGTTAGCCGGGCTAACTTGATCAGTTCTCATTAGATATTTAGCATTTAACATAATAATATATATTATGGATTTAAAATAATAAAAAATCTTCCCAATCATGGACCCAAAAGGGCTAAACCTTCATGAGTATAAGAATCATGCAAAATCCTTATATGGCCCCAAATCAAAATCATACCTATGGTGTGTTTGGTAAGTAAAAAAACTTTTGATGTAAAAGTTTTTGAAATGTGACATAATGATATGACATGATAGGGGTAATGATGAGGAGTGAAGAGAATAAAGTTAAAATAGATAGGTTAAATATATGGTTAGTTGTGTAGAAATGATTGAAATTAGGGTAGTTGTATAAGAAAAAGTGAATAAATAATTAAAAATTAGGATAATTGTGGAAAGTGAAAAATTTTATCTGTTATCAAACACCCTCCTAGACTTCATACGGATTTTAAAACATTTTATAAACATTCTTCATAAAAGTCAAACACATCTTTCACAAGGATTTATTAGATAAAGATCCGACAACTTCTTTAAAATAGGCATAATAAAAATTTGTCACTACTTTAAAATAATTCTATTTACAGAATTAAATCATAAACAATACTTCTGGAAGAAATTCTCATTATTGAGTCAAGAACATACTTCAGCTTCTAAATAAAAATCCTACTTACCTGAATTGATGAATAAAAAATTAAACCTCTGTAATCCAACTTCTACCAACCGTCTTTTCCTCCCATCAATGTTCCCACCAAAAAACTATCTCAAAAATCTTTTGTGGAAGAAATGAAAAAAGGAAGAAAAATTTTCTCAAATAATTTTGCAATAATAGCCCAGAAGCTATTAACTCTTCTCTTTTGGGCTGTATATTAATTTCCTTCCTATTTGTTTAAGCCTTATCTCTTAGTAGAGTTTGTTGTCAAAATTGTTGAAGTTTTTTTGTTTTGTTTTGTTTGTTAGGGGGCTCACTACCAAAAAGGATTTAAAATAAACATATTTTTTTCTTTTTAGCTTTCTCAAGACTTCAGTACTTGATCATCTATATTTAAGTCGACACTTTTAAGTTTATAAGCTATACAATTTATTAAGATAAATTCTCATAAAATATAATTTCTACTTTTATGGTCAACCCAACATATTGAATGATAACATAAGATGGTCAAATCTTTAATGGTCAGTAAGTCAATGGTCCACATAGGTTAGTCAAAATTTGAATGGTCAATAAATAATCTTATCAAGTATGTACAGATGTAAGACTTTGACCAGTTAATTGTAATTTAATTGAGATTATTGTACTTTTTCATATGATTAAGATGGCTTGTGGTGGTAATGGAGATAAAGAAATAAATGCTTAACAAGTCAACGGCTTTGATATTTTGCAAGCCTTAAAAGAAATGGATGATTAGGTCATCAAAAGATAAAAATCAGAAGCACAAAAAGACCTAAAAAAGAAATGATCATAAGATGATTAGGTGATGTGTGATTGTCAAGTAGAAGAAGTGGGTAGATAAATGCGTCTATATTTACTGTCGGCATTTTGGTTTGAGCTGGAATGTATGTGAAGAAGGTGGGCATTGTTTCTTTTGGATATGTAACCAATTAAGAAAGGCCGTTTGTGAACCTAGATGAAGTTACGACTACTGTGAGATAGAAGAAAACCATGAAAGCTTGAAGTTCGTGGGTTTAGTTAATAGCATTGATAGATATCTTCTCCCCCAAAATTCGTATGCAATTAGAAATTATAGAGTAAATTGGGGGAAGAAAGTATAGATGTTGAAGAACTGCTTGACTGTAATGTGAAACAATGGTCAGTGCTTATGTTTTTACGAATAAACTTGGGTAGTGTTTCTTAGTAGTAATGTGAATTGAATTATATGTCTTGGTTTGATGGTGTAGTAAAATGAAGATCTTTGTGGAACATTTGAATTTGAAGCTCTTAGTTGTTTTATAAAAGTAAAAAACTGCATGCAAGAAGTTAAATGAAGATGGTCAAAGACGAGACTCTACCATCTGGTAAATGAAGTGAAGTGTCATATATGCTAAGTCATACATCGGAAGATGGAGCAACATTTATAATCACCTGGTAAATTCGATGAATTTGATGATTAGAAGTGCAATTGGAGGAATTATTTCAAACGTGAAATAAGGAACTGCATATGCTATAGTTCCTGCAGTACTATTATATGAGAGATGTGGACTTAAGATTGGACTTAGCTTTTCATCAAAAAAGAATGGACTTAGCTATTGGTAGGATGAGATGATGGTTTGAAGAATTCATCCATAATGATTGTGCTGGACAGATTAGCACGTGCTAGAAGTAGATGAATCTTTGCCAAGAGGTCCATGTCCCCGGTATAGATTGTGCACACATGAAATTGGATCCAACAAAGTAATATCGGGGGAAGCTCAGTACACATGAATCCACAAATGAGGCAATTAGTTGAAGAAATCTAGTTGGGAAAGCAAGCTTCAATATCATAGCATGGGGTAACTCATTGAGTTAGCTCTATTTTTTCATCATATAAATGAAGTCTGAGACAAATTAGTTGGCAATCTGATGTAATGTGTTCAATTTTTAGGCTGAGTGGTTCTCTTGAATTTTAAATAAGGCATGGAAGAATATCTACATTTGGCCGAAGTTATAAGCTACATTGGGAATGAAAATATACTTAAAAGTGTCATTTACGGGAAGATTGTTAATTTGAGGAAATGATCCTACAAATATGAGGAGCCTTGGCAAGTGCCTGTAAAGTAAATTGCTTTTCATTGTGGTTAATTAGTAAAGCATGGCATTGATGTGTGAAGTGTTACCCGCCAATGTACTGAGAAAGAGTTAACATATGACATTATTAGCATTTGTTGTGTTTTATTGAGCTATTGTACAATGCAATTATTAAGTTGTTGTACTGTGCAATGAAGACAATGGAAGGTTGCTCAATGCAAACAGGATGACAAAGAATCTAAAAATTTGTAGCCCTTTAGTGGGAGCATGTTTTTATCAACTCAAGAAGTTAGAGATTTGAGATTAAAAGAAGAATTGAGATCTAGCACGTGATGTACATGTCATATAATACCCCAATTTCTTCGACGAGGTGAATATTGATTTTGATATTCTTCATAATGACTAAAGTTGATCTTAACATTATTGGAGAAAGTTGAAAAATATAATAAATGTTTGAATTTTATAGCCCCTTGAAGAGCTTGAACGAGACAGAGAAGTACTAAATTAGTAGTCCCTCAAGTTTTAGGGACAAAGGTCTTGTAAGGGATGAAGAATGCAATAATCTAAATTAAATTATGATTGATTGGTCAAAGTACTATATGCACCTATGTTGTAAGGTTGATTTATTGTGACTTATTGACTATTGAAGATTTAACCATCCTATGTTGACCATTCAATAAATTGGGTTAATCGCAAAAAATTATAATTTACGAGAATTCATTTCAGTAAATTGTGTAGCTTGGGTGATTAAAAATGTTCATTTGCATGTGAGGGATCAAATGTTTATGTCTTAAGAAGGCTAAAAAGAAATAAATAAGTCTCATACAAAAAGATATTCTTTAACAATTTTGGTAGTGAACCTTACTAATAGCTAAGAATATAAACATAATAAGGAAATTGGTGTAGACCCAATAGAAAAAGAGGAGTTAAATAATTTCTTATTTGAACCTGAGTTATTTTTTAAAAAGGGGAGAGCTACCTATTTCAGAAAATTTACCCTCTTTTATTTCTGCTATAAGATTTTCCCATGGAAGTTTTGTGGGAATGACTTTTGGTAGGAATGTCATGGGAGTAAAAGGGAAGGAACGCAAAAATTAAATTATGGAGGTTCTAATTTTTTAATTCAGCAATCTAGGTAAGTAGGTTTTTTATTTATAAGTTGAAGCATACTCTTTAGTCTATATAGAGAATTTCATATGGAAGTAGTATTTATAACTTCCTGTAAATAAGATTATTTTGAAATAATCATATATTTCTAGTATTTATGGAGATTTAGAATATATGTAGAAGTATCGACTATTGGATTATGGATTAATGAAAACAAATTTTTATTTTCATCCCTGCGAAGTGGTATTTATTTATTTATTGGAACTTGTATATATGAAGAATTACACAAGTAAATAAATAAAAGAAATTCAGACTACTACCGTCTCTCAAAGCTAACAGGAAGTGAGGGCTATCTGCTGATGGACCCCACTAATGTCGGTCCTAGTTAAGCATGATCTCTCTCTCTCTCTCTGCTTCTCTTGGCCCAAAAGGGAGGCCTAGGCCAAGTGAGTTCGTGCTAATGCGCATGGGCTACGCATTGAGTCAGGACCTACGAGGCTTTATAAAGTGGCAGTGGTGCCAACGACTATGGGTTAGTTGCTTTGAAGGCCCTTCATAAGAGAGCTTAGCTCAGGGCTCGGGTGTTCATTCAATGTGTTAGCACCAATGGCAGGGATGGATGGTCAACTAATGGGACCCTACAAAGTCCAAATGAAGCATATATGTTTTCTACTTTTTAGACATTTTGGATGCAATGGAAGAGTGAGATCAAACATCAGAAGTTGGTATTAAAATTGTAGATGGACAACAATGTAAGCCCTTGGATTCTCTTTAATTATGGTATATTTTTGCATAATTATCTGATATTTGCTATGTCACGTATGAAGTTTATATTTATGAATATTAAAATATGCATATTCACACATTTTGATTAGAAGGTATTATTGGAAGCAAATGTGTGGAGTTATGCATGTTTATCCTACTTGCTGAGTTTTTTTTTTTACCCCATCTTATGGTTGTGTTTGTATTTTTCTTTTCAGATCACTAAGCACAAAGTTGTTAGGGAATTGAATTTTTTTTTGTTATTTTATTTACTTAAAGCATAATATTTATACACTTGAGAGTTGTGTAATAAAATAGGGTTATGTGAGTGTTATTAGTAATATTTGATAGAGGTAAATTTTTTCTTTTCGTGTAATTATATTTAATTGGAGTTTTTCCGAAGTCTCTTCCATTTTGAGGTGTGATAAATCTTATCAAATTTGATTCCTAGTTTCGTGCTCTACAAGTTTAACTTGATAACATGGTTAGTTTGTTACAATATGTGGGGTGAATATAGATCCTAGGTGGACTAGCCTTGGCTATCATCCTTAGGTAATGGTTTTGATAATTGCAGATCAATAAGTGAGAATAGAGGTGTAGCTCAGGTCATACAAGTTTCTGTCGAGGCTAAGTTAAACCCAATACCGAGGTGTAACATGTGCCCTAACCTAACATTATTTTTAAAACCTCAACCACAGCCCTACTTTAATAAGCTAGGTTTGGGATGGGTTTGAGTTGAATTCAGATGGTAATTTAGGCAAAATTTGGGTTGTAATATAGGTTAGTCTCATTAATTTACATTCAAATTAAAAATATAAAGATTATATCATCAGTTTTTAAACTACGTATGTTTAAATAACTATTTAAAAAATAGTAAACCTAAAATATTTTACTCTTTTCAAGGTAATTGTTATGAATCGTATAATGAGAAAAAACTATGAAAAATTATACTTACACTAAAGCTACATGTGCGTGCATGATTTTCTCCTAATATATTTTAGAATTTGGTTTCGGTTCGGACAGAGTTTCTATCAACCCAAACCCAACCTAATTTTGATTTGATTTGGGTTCAAACCCAATTTCTAATTACAAACCCAAGCCTTAAAAAATGACAAGTTGCTTTTCTAAGTGACATGTTAAAACCCCAGGCCTACTTTTCTAAGTGACATGTTAAAACCTCAGGCCTCTTCTAAGTGGCATGAGGAACAAACTTTGGCTCACTCCTATTGGGCACACCCACAAGTATTGTTCCTTGCCCCTGACATTTAGTGCTCTTGCATATATAATTGCCGACATTCAAATACGAGATCAAGGGTTTTGTTGGTTTTTTAAACTACCTGCAGTCTTAAATAGTTGTATTTGAGTGTGAGTAGCTGTAGAAACAAGAGCACTAAATGTTGGGACATGAGAGTATATCTTTGGATGTGCTTTGTAGGGTGTACTGTAGTTTGCTTCTCACATTGCATGAAAAGTCGTAAGGGTCTGGTGTGGCAGCTTAAAATGGCCTGGGATGTGACCATTATGGTTTTGAATTTGCACAATCTGGGCTGTTTGTTTAAAAAGAGCCTATAATTGCCTACAAACTTGATATTTTTGACACGTATTAGAGTCTTTTACGTGCCAATAAAATTGATCCCGCAGGAAAAAGATTGAAAATATAAAACAAAATTAGATTAGTAACAAAATATACTAATGATCTTCTATAACCAGTTATTTCCTATTAATTTGGCTTAAATCGTCATTCTATTACATTGACCATTGAATTAATTGCATCTTTGATGAACCATAGTACACAGTTTCTTTTCCATCTTTATCAGCATTATAATTATCATTATCGGCACATGTAAGTTTGAGTTATGATCCTGTTAGGTTTGCTTAAGTAAAAGCCTTACTTGGGTCGGCCTGAAAAAATGTGTTTAGGTTTTTTTTTTCAGTTTTTTATAAATATGTTAAGCTAGGTGTATTAAATTTATAAATCAAGTTTTGCCATTTTTGGATATTTTCAAAAACACAGTGGCATTCTTGTAATTTTCTGGCCTTTGAAAATTACGAGAATGCCACTATGTTTAAAAATAAAAAACTTTAAAATATCCAAAGATGGTAAAACTTGGTTTATAGAAAAAACTGAAAAAAAACCTCAAAATATGTTTTTTAGTCTGTCCTAACAGGATTACTTCTCATGTAAGTTATCCATAATTTTTATTTTAAGCCTGGCTGCCTAAGCTTCTTAGGTAATGTTCATTTGCAGAAGGATGCTTTTCAGAACAGCAATTTCTTTCTAGCTGTTTCATTTCTGATGGTATTGAGTAACAAAGTAAAAAATTTCAATTTAGTCGTCAGTCTCTGGTGGTGAGCCCATTCATTTTCATCTCTACAGCAGTTTTCTAACTCTGTTTGCGCACAGGGTTATTTTTGCAAAATTTAAAAACTCAAGAGCATTATTTTTGCAAATATCCCAACCACGAGGTCAAAATTTTATTCAGGTGAATTTCGAGGGTTATTTTTGCAATACCCCTGTTCCTGATAGCAAACTAGATTGGAATGGACCAATCAGGGTGCTAAACTGCATCAGTTCTTTATATATTCCGGGTTGACTTAGACTCCAGCTTCACTGTCACGACTCTAGATCTGTTGGGATCCATGCCATGAATGTATGGATGTATACATATATATATTTTTTTTTCTTTGCACAATATTTTTAGTACAATTGGTTTTGATAAAGTTGGATTGGTGTCTTTGCAGATTGTTAACAATCCATTATGCATTCCGGAAGGTATCAGTCCAGAGCTCAAGAACTTGCTTGAGGGACTTCTTTGCAAAGGTGAATATTCAATGCTTCCTTCTGCTTAGAGCTGGAGATAACCATACTTCTGATTTTGGGGCCGTTTTCTCTAACATTCGAATTATGCTTTAAACACACACACCACAGATCCAGATAAGAGGATTGGCTTAGAAGCTGTTGCAGCCCATCCATGGGTGGTTGAGGAAGGAGGACCGATTCCTGGGTATTTGTGTATTTGCAAACGCAAAAGCTTCCAGGGGATGGAGTTACTAGAAAGCAGAGTGGATGCAAATGGAACAGAGTTGCCAATGTGGGAATGACGCCAATGGAACAGTGATGATCTTAAACTGATATCCAGTGAAGTCATTTCACTTTTGTACAGCATGAAGAACTGGATTTGGCAATTAGTAGCTGATCTACTATGTTTGAAGAAGACCTTGAAATGGCTTTGAAGAAAACCTTAGATAGCTGGCGGAGCCTGTTGCATGATTAAGTTGAGAAATTTTGGGTAGATTTAAGCATGGTGGATTGCTGCTTATTGGAACTTGTTTACCTTGGTTTGTATTAATGCTGTTCGATTTCTTTTCCTTTTCTTGATTTTGTTTTGACTTTGCCCATAAAATGGATCCTAATCTGGGCCATACTCAGTTTATAAATTAGGTTAGATACATGCTCACTTTGTATAATACGAAGGAATCTTTTCATTACCGAGCTATAATTATTGATAAATGTTGTAACCGTGGGAACATATTATTTTAGAACCAGGGCAGATCAAATTCTAATTGATAAAATACAAAACTTCAATTGGATGTGCATGTAGCGGGTGAGCATCAGGTTATTGTGTTTGATGCGTTCACAAAACGGTATATATCGTGTTTATTCTCGGCCTTCTCCTGTGCCTGTCATTGAGGAAAAGAGTGAGAACTTCGTGTGATTTAAGATCTTGACAACTCTTATCTTTCCTCATTACTTACATTTCAAATCGATACGTCTCTCTGTGTGCTAGAAATTTTTCTTATTTTGTATTAGTAATTTTATTTTATTTTTTTATATAAAATGATTTATTTTTTGTCGTCCCTTTTTCATGTTTCTGTTATTTTATTTTATTTTTCCTCACCATTGTTCCCATATTCACAAATAGTAATGCTACGGAAACTAAAGTAGACAATCATCTGGTTGAGGATGAACTTAAGTGATGATTGCTGCTAAGTGGGATAGTGAATTGATGATTATGCATTTTTATTAAGGTGATCCATTGCATCGACTGAGTTAAATTGTTTAGTAGTACATTTTTTTATTGTGGATCCACTGATCTCTATATACATGTGTTACTGTGCATATAGATTAGAATGTTATGATAATTTACATAAGAAATGATTTAGTTAGTCCGGGTTAAGAAATAACTTACTTAACCCACTTTAAAAAACTCATTAATTTTTTTTTCTTTATATACTTGATTATCTAAATGCATTTAATATATAAATTAAGTTTTATTATTTTTTGGATGTCTATATATATTTTTAAGGATTTTTAAATACAAGGATACTTTTGCCATTTTCAACCTAAAATACCCCTTTGTTTAAAAATCTAAAAAAATATATACATATATTAAAAAATGGTAAAATATGGTTTATATATTAACAAGTTCACAAGGGAAAAAGTAAAAGAATAAAAATTAATGAATTTTTTGAGGTGAGCTATTACTTAGCTTCTCTTGGGCTGATAGGATCATTTAACTAGTTTATGCAATTATTTATCGATATAAAAAATTATACTTTAGATGATCTAGATGTCAAAAATATCACTTTAAGATTAATATTAAATATTTATGTTAAATTGTTTTATTGTGTTAATTTTGTACCATTTTAAGATAAAGTTCATGCACATGTTGGATTTATATGAAAATCGGTATACTAATAAAGTATTCTAAGGGTGTGTTTGTTTGGGGCCAAAACTTGTCAATTAAAACTTTTCAACCCAAAACTTTTCATTCTTCATAACTACTCTATTTTTTAATTATTTTTTCACATTTTTCTATACAAACTACCCTACTTTTCAATCATTTCTACACAACTACCCATACAACTAACCTATTTATTTTAACTTTATTCTCTTTACTCCTCATCATTACCCCTATTATATCACATCATTTTCTATCAATTTGACAACTTCTATCTTTAAAACTTTTCATCAAAAGTTTTACTTCCAACCAAACACACCCTAAATATAATATATAGGATAGATTTTTTATTTACGATCAAGTAGGCCCCACAATGCATGGATTGTGATTGTCGCATGCATTGGATATATATATATAGAGAGAGAAAATTTTATCCTGTGTAATTTCATGCATCATAAATTATGGTGCATTTAGCTGGCCTTACATGCATTTAAACATATTAATACTTTACACAATTATTTATCTATGTATAAATTATATCTTAAATAGTTATATGCTGAAAAAACAACTTTAACCAACCGAGGCTAGCTCGGTTGGTCGACCCTGCTGTTGGTGGAGCGTCCGGAGCAGAGGTCTAGAGTTCGAATCCCACTTTGGGATTTTCGAAGAAAAATTGTTGCGGGAGCAGTTAGTCTCCCGTTCGGTTGGCGGAAGCTGTGTCTCCAGATTTCCTGGGGGAGCTGTGTGTCTCCCGATTTGTATGAATGTTTCAGTGCTTCAGTTTAATATGTGTTGAGATGTATATAAATATACTCATAAAAAAAAACTTTAAAATTTATATTTACATCAAACTACTTTATTATGTTGATTTTGTATTATTTTCAAATAGCGCCCATACATATATGCTAATAAAAAATAATTTAAAATAAAATAAGTAGAGAAGATGTATATTTTATGATTATGGGGAGCCAATTTTTAGAGAAATGCATCTGAACTTACGTGCATGTAAATTTATTAAATTGTCTATACGCTGGTGAATTCGTACAGATACAGTTACATTCGTGCGGAGGAGTGAATTTAGTACGCCCACATCCACTGTCTGTACTCTGTACCTGGAAGGCAGGCAGGCATGTTCTGTCTCTGTGAAGCGCGTTGCAACTTTCAAGCAGCTGTTATCACAGCAGGAATTAAAATGCATTACTGGCATTAACTTGTTTTTATTTAAGGGCGCAGCACTTCATGTTCCAGCTAATTTATATTTAGATTTTTTTTTATTTATAATGTACAACATAATATTTGATATTACAAACCAAACTCATTCATACACACAGACGGCACACTAAACTTTTCAGAAAAAGTTTATTTGAAGATAAAGCTCCGTCAAAGGAGGATAAAACTTCTGAAAACCGGACACCCACAGCTGGGGGAAAAAGACCAGACTTCCACGCGGGAAAAAACCCGTGGGCTGCTATCAGTTAGCATCTATATCTAGATTTTTGTTGTTTCATTTCATTTCATGCACAATATTCTGATTAGTTCAGTCATCTACCTAAGAAACAAGCAATATATGTCCCTCACAGCCAAGCTACCCTAATACAATGTTTTAAAAACTAAATTGGACAATGAACCGGTTTTGTGACTAGTTTTCGGTTTTTTTAGTGCAAATCAACGGTTGAACTGCAGTTGAACGGGAAAAATTAATGAACCGGGACATGACCAATCCACGGTCCGACCGTCGAGTTCGGTCCAGTTTTTAAAACAATCGCCCAATAATAATCCGCTCAATAGAACATTCAAACCTTGGTTGCTGCTGCCAAGTGAATTGAAGGACCGGGCCCCATCTCTCTCTCCCTGTCATTTTCCCAACAGAATCTGCCTAACATTTGGCAATGGTACATGTGGGCACGTGGATGTGACCTGGTGTGTATGGCCTTGGAATCGGTTGGCCTTTCCAAATACGAGGGCTCCTAGCCACGAACAGCGAGCGCAATATTCAATGTTGTTCCAGTAGTCCAGACCAGTCTCTTACAGATTAAAAAGAAAAAGGAATATTAGACTGCTACAGCTGCAGCAGCTTGCAATTTTAGGCTCTTTTATATGTGCGCTACATATAAAAGCTTCGTCTATTTAGGTCCCACCAAACTTTGCACCGCTGACAGCACAGCTGTAGTTCTAGCACTTGCCCCACCAATAACTATCCTTCGCGCATGTATTCAAAACTGTTTGGAGTTCTTGTAAAATAGACCCTCTTTAGGTATGCACAATTACATTTTAGCGTGTGTTTTAGTATTTTGAAAAATAAATCCTAAAAGTTTCAAATTTTTGTAATATGAATCCTAAGCTTCTGTGATTTTCAACTAAATGGAGTAAAAAAGAAGAGGCGTTAATTTTTGTAATATGAATCCTACGCTTCAGTGATTTTCGACTAAATGGAGTAAAAAAGACGAGGCGTTAAATTGATTTAGGATATTTCAACTCTATGTGGCCACAATTTTTAACTTAAAAAGACCTTTTGTTTTGTATCAATTACCGGTACAGGTGTAACAAAGTTAGGTTACATAGGTGTTTGGTAACACATAAAAAATATTATGCTAAAACTTTTTAATTTAAAATTTTTCTTTCTCTATAATTACCATATTTTTTAATTATTTATTCACATGTTCTTATATAATTACCTACTTTTTAATCATTTTTACATAACTACTTATATAACTAACTTATTTATTTTAACTTTATTCTCTTTACTCCTTATTATTACCATTATCATATCACATTATTTTCTTTTATTTTGACAACTTTTATACCAAAAATTTTTTATTTAAAAATTTTATTACTTCCCAAACACACCATATTGAAAGTTAACTATAACCTTAACCCATTAGGAAACCTTTAATCTTAATGGATTTATAAAAGCCTCAACTCAAATGGATCGGATTGTGAGTTGTTGATGCTTTAAAATTTAGCTAATAATAAAAATAAAATATTAAACTGTTTAAAATGTAATCCTAAACAATCAACAAAGACTTCTAATGCTAGTGATAAAAAAAAAAAAAAAAGAACAGAAGCAGAACATCCCTTGCTACAATTAGCAACCATTTCGAAAAATCTCAACCAACTAACAACGAGATCAACGCAATATTCTATTATGATCAATCCTTTTCTCTCTTTCCCACGATGCTAATGTATGCAATTATTTTATTTCTCATGCATCTGTCGGTCGATCGATCGAGTTCATGATGACTCAAATCATCAGCGACAAGGATATATAAGGAATGAACGGCTGGGCCGTCTTCACCACATCCCTCCCAAATTAAAATTCAATTGTGACGGCCGAGATTGAAAGAGTCGAGTGGCACGTGTGGGATTGGAGTTCGGGAAGCCTGGAATCTGAAGGGATAGTGGCATCCAAACACCAAAGGGTTGCTATCTCTGACACTCAGATTCCCACACTTGTTCCTTCCAACTCAAAAACGTCAAAATCGCCACCATTTTTTAATACATTCAGCTTTACCATCGTTCGCTTCAAGAAGAAGAAGAAAAAAAAAAAAAAAAAAAAAAGCAGCAGCAGCTGTCTTTTAACAACACCTGGAGAAGATCAGAGCCGTCTGCCAACTTCTCTTCCCCTTTTTGACTCCCCCCAACTTAAAAACTCTTTCCATCCAACGCTCCTCTTGAGATGCACACTATCCTCGTTATCCAAACGGTTGTACTCATGCTGTGGCCGTTGCTGACAACGGCAGTGCTGAATTCAAAATCTTTTCAAATTTACCCAAATGCTCAATTTCGCTCGTTAATTCGTGATTGCACTGGAGCCCTTCCCCCTTTTTAACTCCCTAGCCGTTCATTCCGAGGGCCAACAATACGGAGATTTTGGACGGTCCGACGTGGGAGATGTGTTCCGGACAGCCCATCCTCAAATATCAACGGAGAGAGAGCCCAATGCCTGATAAATAGTCATTCATGGTGCGGCGGCCGACTACCCTGTCATTTCTCAATCACACCAAGCCCAAAGTGCCTCTTTCAAGACATTCCAAATGGACGTGTCAGAATTTTATATCAGCCTTTTCAAGCTACTCGTTTCTAAACAAATGTACCTTCTTTCTTTCAAAAAAAAAAAAAAAAAAAAAAAGGTCTGCCCATCCCGATACTTGCTGTTAGAAAAATTACCCATGGTTGGATGAATTGTTGATTAACTGGTGATTGGTGACCCTCTCCCATCTTAGATGCCGATGAACTTGAGCAATCCGACAAAAATCATTAGACCTGTTGGATTTTTTTTACCACAACACGCTCGATGTTGACGATAACCCATCAAGAAATGACCATCTCTAAACAAACCGCTCATCTCCAG
Source organism: Annona cherimola (assembly GCA_030490835.1). Lineage (NCBI taxonomy): Eukaryota > Viridiplantae > Streptophyta > Magnoliopsida > Magnoliales > Annonaceae > Annona > Annona cherimola. The sequence continues at coordinate 116,400,234 of CM059971.1, forward strand.
TATTCGACCACACCATCTGCCTCTTCATTAGTAGCAGCGTCGGACATCTCTCTCCATCGGTAATCGGGAAAATCCAACTTCTCGACGCTAGATACGAAGAGGAAATGAAATACGGGGAAAATAGAAGGGAAAGAGAGAATAAGAGAGGCGGAAACTTGCCGGTGGCGACTTCGACGAAATGGGGACGGGAATGGAATTAGGGCAACATTAGGGGAGCGACTTGTTTGGAAATCCTTTTCTTGGGTGAGTTTCGACCTTGAATTCGTAGGGTATATGGGTAAATTCACATGTTTCCTGAAGCCGGCTAGTCACGTCTGTGACACAACGAGCGTGTTTGGGATCACAAATAAAGGTGGTGGGGTGGGTATATTAAGCATAATGGATATATTTCAAAATAAATTATAATTAATGCAAATAAATCATAACGTTCAAAACAACAAGTATAAGCATGAAGCGATAATTAATTAAATGCTAATATATTTTCAGATATTATGAATGAACATGCGCATAATCATATTTTGAGGTACTTTTCCCTAGCCGAGCAGCATTGGCAGCTTTTTTTTTTCCCAGGGGATAAGAGATTCATTTACTGTCAAAGCTTCCCATCTGGGCTAGACTTGATTGTCTACCAAATGATGTACATATTAGGCATCCCATCACGTCTTTATTAATTCAATGCCAACTTTCGAAACTAAAAAAACTTGCATTTTGTTGTCGTTTAAGTGCTTATTAAAGAATTTAAGGGTTTTGAAGCTGTTAAAGAGGATTGCTTTTTTCCTAATGCTTCAATATCTTTGCAGTTTTGTTCATCTTTGCATTGATAATTCTTGTAAATCACAACAATTGACCCCACGCATGTGGTAAAATACTTGTGATGATGACTATAAATAATGAACAAAACCATCATAATCAACGTCATAGCTTTATCCCAAACTAATAGCCTGGAGACAATTATATTCGATTCTTTTCTTTCTTTTCTGTAGATTCTAATGAACCGCAAACTAGAGTTGACATGAAAAGTGCTCTTTCATTGGTTTCACTTGTAAGCATTCAAAATTCTAAACTGATGCACCATGCTTTCCAAAAAATTGTCGCATACATAAGTTTTGCTCTTTATGGAGCCATCATACATTTCTCATATCAGTTGCCATTACGTGTTACCAACAACTAAAAAAATCATTTCTCGAACTTTGGTCTTTTCTCTTTTGACTCTGTTTCTTCCTTCTCCTTCCAATGAGATGATTCCAACCTCGTATATAGACTATTTTTATTCAATGAATCATCTTTCTAGAGGCTACAGCAGGCCAATTCCACACAAAACTACAAGCATTCCTTAGAGCTAATGAGACATGCGCACTTGTTGGGACTGCAAGGAAATAGAGTAGCCTTGCTATTTAAGCCTATACATGATAGAAGTATGAGGGATGTTATTGAGAGAAAACTCAAACACGCCCACTAAGATAGCTTTATCAACAACAACCTTTGTTCCACTTGAAACATTTATTAGTTTGATACCAATTTTTATCAACTTTCTCTTAATCATTGGGAAAATTTACCAAAATCTACATAATAAAATATTTGGCACTCCACAATTCTTGATATTCTAAACAATAGCGACGAGTTTGTGATTATAGTATGGGTCCTACATTTGATTTTTCATGTAAGTTTCTAGTCTTTTGACTTTGTTTCTTCCTTCCCCCTCAAATGCGGTAGTTCCAACCTTGTGTATGAACTATCTTTATTTAATATAGTCATCTTCCTAGAGCCACACTAGGTCAATCACACATAGAACTACAACTATTTCCTACAGCTAATGAGATGCTCGCACTTTCTAGGATGACAAAAATATAGTGTAGCCCTGCTATTTAAGTTGTGTAATGCTCGTGCAAAATCTGCATCCCATGATATTAACATAATAGAAGCAGAAGGGACATTATTGAGAACAACCTCGAACATACCCACCAAGATAGTTTTATCAATAGCAACATTTGTATCACTTTAGATATCTGTCAGTTTGATACTAGTATTGTGGCAACTTTCTCTAAATATTGGGAGAATTTACTAAAATTTGTATAAGTAGAGAATATTTTCATTGGCTTATTAATTTCATGGTGCATTTATAGCGTCTTCAAGATGTTGTCGACCACATCTTTATGTCAAACATAATATGGCACTGTAATTCTTGATGTCCCAAATAATGGCTATAGGTCTATTCAAGCCTCCAAGTTCTTGTTGTAGTATGAACTTACATTTGATTTTTTTGGAGTTGTTTTCGTCCGGTTTTAAATTTTGATAATAGTTTTAATCTTATGATTTTGTTTCTTCCTTACCTCGTGAAAGAGATGGTTCTAACCTTGTTTATGAACTATCTTCATTCATTGAAATCATCTTTCCAAAAGCCACACTAGACTAATCTTACATAAAACTGCAAGCGTTCCTCAAAGCTGATAAGACACTTGCATCGGCTGGGATGACAAGGATAATAGTGTAGGCCCGTTATTTAAGCATATGCAATGCTTATGCAAAATCTATATCGTCCTAATATTAGCATGATAGAAGCAAGAGGATGTTATTAAGAACAAACTCGAACATGTCCGGTACCAAGATAGCTTAATCAACAGCAACCGTTGTACCACTTGAGACATCTATTGGTATGATACCAATTTTATGGCAACTTTCTTTCAACGTTGAGGGAATTTACTAGAATCTGCAAATGTAGAGAATATTTTCACTCGACAATTAATATCATGGTGCATTTCTAGTGTCTTTAGAATGTTACCGGCTACATCCTTCGGTCAAACATAATATGACACTCCGAATTCTCGACGTCCCAAAGAGTAGCCATAGGTCAATTCAAGCCTCCAGATTCTTGATTATAGTATGAGCCTACATTTGATTTTGTCAGAGTTATTTCTTTCAAGTTTTTAGTCATTGACAATAGGTTTGGCATTTCCCATTTTCGAAAATTTGAACGAGAAAATTCAATCTTCCTACAATTAGAAGAAAGAAGTAAGATACATTGTAGGTTGCTGCTTATGCACAAATGTCTTAGGTTTCAAATTCTTTATACCTGTGTGTGCCCATATTTATTTAATTCATGTATCAAAATTTATCACTCCTAGCGTTTTATATATAGATTTTCATTTAAAAAACTAATAGTTTTTAAACTCCTATTTAGAATGATTTATTTAACCAGAACATTTTATTTCATCAAAATCAAAAATATGCATAAGCCTATCTTAACCATATATAAATAAAACATAATAAAATTATTTTTTTTGACACTAAATTGATAAGATTACTTGGTTTCTACATCAATTTCAAATTTGTTAAATTTAACATATAAGCCATCCAAAATATCAATCCATATGTGTGGATATGTGATTTTATAAAGTATTTATCTAAAATATTTTTAAAAAATTATATATATAAAACATCAATCCTATATCGATAAGTTTTGCTATAAATTATTATAACATTCTAATACATATGTCAACATATTTATATATTTTTTCATAATTTATATATATAAATCCATATTTTTGAGTGGTATAACTTATTCACTACTTTAATTGAATTTATCTCTAGCATCATGATAACATAAATAAAAATATAATTTTGATTTAATCAAAAATATATTGTTGGAAACATGTGGAAAATAAGCCAAGTTTATGTTTTGATGATTAACAAATCAATTTGAGTAAGTTTTGGTTACTAACATGTGTGTAGAAATGATTAAAGGTTATAAAAATGAAGAAAATGAATCATGACAGGTTAAGTCGATTTCTAAGTCGACTCAGGCATCGACTTAGGCCAAGTTGATCCCCAAGTCGACTCCAGCAGTGACTTCAAGACGTCATTTTCGTCCAGCGTTGAAATCGGAGAGCCAAGCTGCCGAAGTCGCATCCCAAGTCAACTCCAGCATCGACTTCAACCATGATTTTCTGTCCAGAGTTGAAATCGAGAATGAGAGCTGCCGAAGTCGCATCCCAAGTCGACTCCGCATGCAACTTGGGTGAAGTCGCAGACCAAGTCGACTCCAGTTTCGAATTCAGTGCGGAACTTGCAGATCAAGATGACTCAATGCCATACTCAATTGAAGATAAAGTCCAAGTCGACTCAAACACTCGACTTGGATCAAATGAAGATCAAATGAAGATCAAGTGAAGACCAAAGCAAGCAGGGTTGCATGAATCCATCATGGATCATGAACACATACTCGGACATCTTCCATGCATTCCTAGATTCAAGACTCTAGACATGGAATCAAATATTTTAAGATAGAAGAATCATAAAGAGTCTTAAGCAATATAAAATGATGGAAGAACAATCAAACATGAAGAAATTCAAGCAAGTAAGTCATTCTAAAGAATTTCAAGATCAACTAGCAAGCTGAGGAAGTGAAGTCGCACCCGAAGTCGACTTCACCTACGACTTGGGTCAAGTCGAGGACCAAGTCGACCTAGACTGGAACTTGAAGAAGTTGCGGACAGCCGAAGTCGCACCTGAAGTCGACTCCATCTGCGACTTGGGCGAAGTCGCACCCGAAGTCAACTCCACCTACGACTTGGGTCGCAACGGTCTGAAATTTTTTGAACGGTGGTGCATTAAATGCACGTCATCTACTTCCAAATGTTCGGATTCCCTCAACATTTATAAAAGGCATTCAATATGAACGAGAGAGGTAGCTGAGAATTCATTGAATGAGCATAACTCTCATCTCTAAGAGCATTAAGTGATCAAGCCAACATCTAGAAGAAGAATCTTGCTTTCAAACTGCCAAGAGCCGCTCATTGAATCTTTCAGACTGCTTTACAAGTTCTTCTCTGCGCCAAATCTGCCTCTACATACTAGTAACGTGTAGAAACTTTCTTTTACTTTCTCTTATTGTATTGAACTTGATTTAGTTTGGGTATCTAAGATCAAGTGTAAGCAAAGTAGTTTGTGATTGGAGTGAAACTCGTTACCTACTTGTGTTGTGAATTGTTGATGCCCTCTAAAGCTGGAATCTAGAAGAGAGCAGTGGCTTTAGTAGTATTTGTAAAATACAAGTGGAACCCAAGTCACAAGAGGTGTGAGCTTGGAAGAGTGGAGTATGGAAGGTTGCCCGAACCACTATAAAATCTTGCTTGTTGATTTTTATTTCTGCTCTCAGCACTATATTATTTTCCATTTGTTTCTTCATAAAGGGGACTAGATTAATCCGGGGTAAAATTTCTGTTTAAGTTGAAAAAATTTAAATACCCAATTCACCCCTCCCCTCTTGGGTAATTGTCATTAACTCGAGACAAACATATATATCCTATCTTTTGCCAACTGCTTTGAAGTTAAAGTGCTATTAGCTTAAATCGGCTCCATATTAATCGTAAAATTAAAATTTTATCAATTATATGATTTAACATCATTTGTTTTTATCATAGTACCAAAAATCACCCCAATCAGATTCTTGAATGGGCCACATTTGCTTAAAATGCATGTATTTATATGTAATTATGAAAAAATTCTATATTATTCATTAATGTAGTAAACTATAATAATATTGCTTGTAATCATGTAGCACGATTAATATTTTAGACTATTTAGACATGGAAAATATAACTCTAAAAGTAATATTCAAATTAAACAAATTTCTTATATTGATTTTATATCATTTCCAAATGCAGCCCAAGCATATGTATATTATTTGGATGGAACTTGAAGTGATATCTAAATAAATGATTTTAAATATATTATGCGTTTGAATAAAATAAAAACTTTTCAAATCGAAATTTTTCATGATGTGTTTGACAATGAGAAGAAAATATAAAACTAAAATTTTTTCACTCTCCATAGCTATCCTATTTTAAAATTAAAATTTCACATCTTCTTATAAAACTACCTTATTTTTTTAATTATTTTTATTCAACTATCCATACAACTAACCAGTCTATTTTAACGTTATTTTCTTTATATCTCATTATTACCTCATCATATCACTTGTTTTCTACCAATTTAACAACTTTTACATTAAATTTTTTTTATCATTATCAAACAAATCTAAAATTTTTCACTCTTTACGACTACTTTATTTTAAAATTATTTATTTACACCTTTTTATACAGCTACCTCGCTTTTTAATTATTTCTACACAATTATATATAACTAACTTATTTATTTTTATTTTATTTTATTTATTCCTTATTGTTATTTCTATCATATCACATCATTTTACACCATTTCGAAAATTTTGATGTTAAAAATTTTTCATTAAAAAACTTTATGACTTCCTAAACATACCAGCAGGTAAGTTAAAATTTTATTTTATCATAAATATGGAGCCTATGCGGCTAGCAGCACCTAGCACCATTCTTTTGAAACGGTCTTATGCAATCCGGTCCGTCCATTCGAGAAATCCCACCATGGTATAAACTATAAAGAGAAAAACTTAGGAATCGAGGAGCAGAGAAACACGTCGGAGATGATTCTCATCAAATGGAATGTATGTATTGTTTTACACAATTTTTTAGGGGGGAAATATCATCTCCACTGCACGTGCTGATGGCGCACCTACCTCTCTGCTAGGGCTGTTCTGTCTCCCCGCCCGTATTTGAAAGCGCTCTATCGAAGTGCATCGGTACCCGCGTACGCCCTCCAGTCTCTAGTAGTAGAAAGGATGCCACTATATTCTCCCAACCCATTTAAAAACTACACCTTCTCGTGCTGATTCTAGCACCACGACAGTACATATCTGGCGTAGGAAATGAGCGTATCGATCGAAAGGAGAGGAGCCAATGTCACGCTTCCAGGACAGGCAACAATTTCAACCATCAGATGACCAGTGTTGAGCAGAGCACAGGATCAGCTGACAGCTGTACTTAGTGGCCCCAACATTATTCATGGCAATTATTTACGCTCATCTCAACCGTTCATTTATTGAAATTTATTCCTCCTTTTGGGAGAACAATTCAGATAAAATCTTCCAGCTTGGGAAATAATTTTATCCATCGGTTTCAAATTGAACATTTAAAATGGTTTTTTTTAGCGAAACTTCTCTATATGATTAAAAGAAAATTCCATGAGCCAGTAACCCATCTAATTATAACTCTAAAAATTATTTGGATCAAAGAATTACATGAACTACAAAATTAATGAAATTATTTGAAGACGAACATAGGCTCACTGGAATTGAATAAGTAGTTAAAAATTACTAAATATACATTTTAATAAATTTAAGCAATACTCATATTCTGTACATATTTTTATAATTTATTCAAGTGATAAGGATCACATGATAGGTTATGAATGTTTCAATTAATTAAAGTATAGTATGATTACATGTTATTTTCTTAATTATTTATCCATTAAATATTCATGAGTGGTGACGCCTAATTAATAATTCGTATCGATGCGTTACAAAAAAAATTTCTGATATCGTTGTTGAATGCTTAGATTTTTATTACTAAAATTTTATATTTAGGAAAAGATATATTTTTTATTGTTAAATTTTTTGCAACAGATTTTATCAATGAAATGAATTGGCAACCAATACTGAGGAATGATCCTGTTAGCTTGGGTTAAGCAAATGACTTGCTTAGTCTACCTTAAAAACTTATTTAAAATATTTTTTCATACAATTGTTTATTTAAGTATATTTAACATATAAACAAAACTTTACAAATTATAGATACGTGTGTGTATATATATATTTTTAAGATTTTTAAATATAGGGGTATTTATATACGCGTAGATATTTAAAAATCTTCAATATATATGTAAAAATTGTAAATTTTAATTTATGTGTTAAATACATTTAGATAAATAAGTGAATTAAGAAAAAAGTAAAAAAAATTTTAAATAAATTTCTTAAGATAGGCTAATTAAGTTATTGCTTAGCCCAAACTAAAAAGATTATTTCTCATACATATAAGCGTTAGAAATAGTTAACAAAAATTAAACTTTTTAGAGCATTGTTGAGAAAGCCTATTATTCTTGACTTCTTGTAGTATACGCTCGGAATTGGTTCTTTTTTTATCGAAGATCTGAAAAGGATGGACGGCGAATATTACCAAAAAAAAAAAAAATGTCTCATAAACTATAGGACTTTTTCCGCGAGATGAGCAGCACACGTGGTCCGGTTTGGACCTTCCAAGAGGACTCACTTGCACTAACAACTGTGTAATAATCCAATACCAAGAACAATGAAAAGAGCGTCAGGCACAACAGATCAAGGGTTTGAACGGTCCACGAAAGGGCCCTACCCTTCGCCAGGAACCACATAATAATACAAGACTAGCAACAATGAGATAAGATGCTGCTGCAGGGAACTTAAATCTACGAGATGGGCGGCTTAGATCACTCATTCGTGGGTCCCACTTCCACCAACCCACCGTGCAACAGTACAGAGCTAAGAACAAGCTGCTGGGAGCTGAAGGGGGCTTAGCTCATAATTAGATGAATGCAATTCTAATTTCCCAGGAACCTTTTAATTTTTGGCAGATATAAATTAATGATTATTAGATTAAATAAAATTCAACCAACATGTTTTGAAACGTTTATTTTATTGATTAAGAATGAAAACGATAGTTTGGATGGGCATAAAATTGAATATTTTGAAAGTAAATATACACTCTCTCCAAGATAATACACTTTTTACCACCTTTATTAGTAACAAAAAAAATCTTTATTAGCAAAGAAAATGCATATGTAAGAAAAAAATCTTGCTTACGGTGATAATTTTATACACAAGAAATTTTTTCATTGCTTAGTGATGGTTCTGTGGGCTGGAAAAATTTTTCTTGCTTACAATAATGTTTTGGCAACCAAATCAAAATCTTCTTGCTTAAACAAGAAAACATGAATTATTGGCAATTCTTGTTAATGATTACTGTAAGAAATACACCATAAATTTTTGGTAACCAAATTTTAACCTTTGACAATAATTTTTTTTTGTCAAAAATCAAACTTTTTTGCAGTGACTTTTTAGAGTGTCGAGTTTTTCCGTTTATTAATGAACCATATTTATTATGTCTGCTAAAAAATATTTTAAAATATACTTGTAGGTCAGATTTTATTGGGTCAATCATATTAATTCAAAATCAAATTGTTTCTCAACATAAATTTCCAAATTAAGAACTGACTTCATGCATGATTTTATATATGTATATCACAGCTGCCATAGGATGAAATGAAAGGTTGGGATGATCAATGAGTGGGCGGGCCCCATGTGCAGGAGAAACCTTGCAATAACACAAAGAGTAAGACTGAAAAAGAAAGTTGGGAGGAGTAGTCGAAGATTTTTGAATGAAGGGAGGAGAGAGGGTTTCGATCATCTTGGGGTGGACCCCACGTACAGCGGAGGCAGCAGAGATGGTGTAATGATACAAAGCTGAGAAGGAGGGAAAAAGAGGATAAAGATCTTTTTTCCATTCAGGTGTATTGTATATGGAGGGATGCGGAATCCATATGTGTTCCAAACATACAAGACAAATCCGTTTCAGAGCTTTTGCTTTTAGACCCAAAAAAAGAGAATTCAAACCTCACAAGGCTTAGGAAATCCCGGCTTTTGTGACCCCATCGCTCCCTTTATATTCCTCCCAGAGCTGCCTCCTCAATCCACAATCCATGCATATCCCTCCTTAGATAGCTCTCATGCATCCACCTAGAGAGAGAGAGAGAGATGTTAGAAAGGTGAGGCGGTTCTCTCACCATGCTTTCTTTGTTTCTTTTGCAAACGTAGGATTTTTTTTTTTTTTTTTTCCTACAAGGCAAACGTTGGAAATTTAAAAAAAAAGGTGGTTGGTTTGGCTCTGAGAGGGGAAAGGGATACTGGGGATTGGGCCCATGTTGAACTGCCTCTCAATTCGTTTTTGGAATTGGCAAACAGGTCATACAGATAGCTAGTGATGAGTTGATCTCAATTACTTGGTCTTCTCTTACGCTTCTCTCCTCCGCCTCCTCAGCTCATGTCTCCTAATGAAGGTTGTTCCATCCGCTTGGCGGAGATGATGACGATGGAGAAGATGGCTCGCAGCTGATTGCGTATGTATAAATATACATGGTGAGTTCCTTCTTTTTGAGAGAGAATATGGATTGAATGCATGCAATGCAAGCGTGCGAACATGGTTCCATGCCTGGCTCCCTGTATGCCATCTGCCCAGTCCATCCCTTGGCTCGATCGGCTTCAGGCGGTTGGCGTGCGAGGAGCCAAGCATGCTGCATTCTTCACGCTCATGCTCTCTCTCTCTCTCTCTCTCTCTCTCTCTCTCTCTCCCCTACAGGTAAGAAGAGTAAGAGAGACCCGTGGCCATGGTTAACATGCATCCTGATCATCATCCTTGGTGCAGTTGAAATTTGGGCCCCGCTTGCAAGAAAATTAATTTAAAAATGGAGGGTGCCGAGAAAACCACCTGCGGAAAGGGACCATTCATGTTAGATATTATTCCACTGGCTAGTACTGCTCCATTCTTTGATTTTGGGGTTAATGCATGCTCTACTCATCAATATTGGTTTTTCTTACATATACTCTGCACGGTCAGTAGCATATATACATCTCCATGCATGCAGAACCACCTCATTACCCCATCTAAATCCCAAACACGTGCTACATGCGTGGCACGTGCACATCGATAATTCTGATGGCTCTGCCAGGGAAAACAGAAGTCATGCGGGCTGATTCACGTTTGGGCCCAACCTTCTTCTGTTGATCTATCTATGTATTGTCTCACCTGCCCATTTCTTGTTAGACCGTCAGTGGCCACCATATGCAGGGCATAATGTCTTTCCCGTGCTAGTAGCTTGGCAGGCATATGGCATGGCTCCTACCATCATCTTTCCTCTCTTCTTTCTGTTGCCACTCCTGATTGGTTGGCGAACGTGGATGATCTGGGTGTGCTTGGGCCACTGCCAGATGAATCGTGAAAGTATTTTGCTCGCGACACATTGACATGGAACGCAAACTCGGGCCAGCTGGGAAAAAAAAAAAAAAAAGAATATAGAATGCATTATTACATAAGCAATAGGTTTTAATATAAAAATAATCAATTTCTATGCTAAAATTTTGGATGTGTTTGTTATATGAAAATATACAAGAAAATACTTGAAAAATATGAGAATGATTGGAATATGTAGATCAATGGAAAAAATAAAGTAATTGAGTGCTGACTTTTACACTCCACTACGAGTTTACTAAAAAATTTAACTATTTTTATCATTTTCATCATTGCACATCATATATCTACGTTGTCGTCTCACTTTACTAATTAACACTATATGCATTTTGATTGGGAAATTAGGACTTCGGTTGAAAATCTATTAGTCATGCATATTGACGCTAGATTAAGTAATATAAGTGGACGTGGATTAAAATAATGTTGGCACAGTCTATGTGCAATAATATTAGTGTTGAGTAGCAGATTATATTGATTAGTGTAGTGTATAAGAGAAATATTATTTACCATACTAAATGGTGCAATTTGCTACTCAGTAAAAATGTCAATACTATTTTAATCCACATCTTTAGTTGAATTTGATTGCCCCCAATATCCATACAACGCACGTGTCTCCCATGCCATTTCCCACGTGCACGTGGTTTGATTAATATATATCATCGAGCAGGTTTGTTCCAGTTAACACATCCCCGCAAGGTAACACATGTTTATACTTTGTAATGGGAAAGCGGGACTAGGAGAAGTGTTCTTTTATTTTTCCTTTCACCGCGTGAAATCACGTGTAAACATCTTTACAAAAAAAAATTTCCTTATTATTGTAGATATTTTTAATCATTAATTTTGCTCATTATAATATCTATCTATTTTTATTTTTATTTACTTTCTTATAAATAATTGTTATATATGATAATCACTTTCTTTTTACAGATCTGAACCCTTCTTTAATTTTCTGCATATTGAAAAAAAATGGTTCATGGGGCCTTCATATCTCTTAGGAGATGGGACTGAAAAACAGAGTGATTAAGGAGATGATCCTCGCTAATTTTGTTTAAGAAGACGATTTATTTACTAGAAGGAACAACATGTATTTTGATGCCCTAGACGCAGCGTTACAGAAATATATGACAAAGTGCTGTGGTGGGGGCACCCCATGTTCCAGTGTTGGACCCAAACGAATTCGCACCCATGATCTGCCTCCACTACCATTATTTAGGGGCTGTTTGGATTCCACGGAAACTCACCCCTTTTGCTAATACTTTTCAGGCCAGGGGAAAATCCGTCAACTCAAGCTTGTCATCGGGGGCAGAGGCTGAACTTCTCAGATATTTTTTTTGAGGAGCGTCACTTTTATGTACCTTCCGGGGTACAGTCATGTTTGCAGTGCAGTAGCAGGCTTCAACGACCGCACATTTTCTTTCTCCCGCGCGGATGACGTGATATGCAGTTTAATTACGCGCCAATATCTCCACTCAAAATTGATGGTTGACGGTTTTCTAAGCCATAAAACACGTCAAAAAGTTTTAACTCATACCAAACAGCCCCTTAATCAAAGCAATTTTAATTTTAATCAGAAGCTGTCATTTGACTGGATATGCCGTGATTTGATGTCTATCTTGTCTATCCGACAAACGACTAACGGCACGTTTGGTAATCGGATGGATATTTTTTTTCATTTTGTTCTCTCTTGCACATTATCAATCATTTTTTCCAATAATTATCTTTTTATTCTTATTATATTCGTACACTTTTCAGAATATTTTCTTTCTTCCTTTCTCCACTTTCTTACTCTCCTCCGTACACTATCATATCAACACATTATCATGCTAATGTTTCAATGCACTAAGGTGCAAAACTTCATTGTTTATATATTTTTTGAAATTTTTATAAGATTGTTAGTATAGTTGTATTTGACTTATTTATTAAGTTTTACAATTTTCAGAGATATACAAATATATATTATTGATTTTTTAAAAACAGAAGTATTTTAATCACTTAAAAATGGCTAAAGTACTCTTATTTTAAAAAAAAAATTAAAAATATATACACATATTTAAAAATGATAAATTTTGACATATAAATTAAATACAACTATATTAATAATCTTATAAAAAAATTCAAAAAAATATATTAAAAAATGAAGTTTTGCACTTTGCTGCATTGAAACATTCTCCCATGTTACCAGAGGGCACTTACTATAATAGAAGTATTTTTTCTGTAACACCCCTATATTAGAAGAAAATCTGTATAAAATATCCTTGCACTAGGGAGAGCGCGTAAAAAGGCCCTTGGCACACTCTAAGAGAGGAGGAATTTGAACGCGACCCCTGGAGGTGACTTGCCCTGAGAGACTTGAAAAAAGAAAAAATGAGAAAAAAGCCCGGTTACATGCCTTTCTTTGGGGAGAGCATTATTCGTATTCGTTGCGTGTGCGGTGCAACAGAAATTAGAGGATTAACCGCAAGGGTGTATGGCATTTTGGCAATAGACAAAACTCCATCTAAATAATTCCTGGTTGATTATTAAATTTTTATTTTGAAATTCATCTTTATGCGCATTAATAGTGCAAGCATCTCAGTCGTTTGTTAGGATATTGTATTTATAATTTGATTCGGCAAGTAAAGACGTAGCCCTTAACACCTTTCGAGTTTCGACTACGTCACTGGATATTGCTATCTTTAATTTTGACTTTACACAAAAAAAGTCGAGAAAAACTTCTTTCAAAAAATGAGAAAATGGTATAATATAAATAAGATAATACTTAAATGTAACCAACCGAGCTCGGTGACTAAGGGGGCGCGCTGCCATGCCCCCCACACTATCTTGGGTTTGAATTAAAATAATTAAGGGTGGGCTAAAAAATGTCAACCAAAACTTTTTCAATTCAAAACTTTTCACTCTCCATAATTACTTTATTTTTTAATTAATTTTTCACATTTTCCAATACAAACCACCCTGCTTTTCAATCATTTCTACACAACTACCCATACAACTAACATATCTATTTTAACTTTATTTTCTTTACTCTTCACCATTACTCCAATTATATCACATCATTTTCTATCAATTTGACAACTTTTACTTCAAAAATTTTTCATCAAAAGTTTTACCCCTAACCAAACACACCCTAAATAGATAACATGAGATATTATAAAAATATGATTTCAAGAATGGAAGAATAAAAAATGATGAAGGCCGTATGGTGATTTGATTGTTATTTTATTTTGGTTTTGCACGAGAAGTGATAAAATTTTTAATGAATTTTGAAAAGATAGAAAAAGATGTGATATGACAAAGGTAACAATCATGCGCAAAAGATAATAAAGTTAAAATAAATAAATAAATTAGATAGATAATTTTGTAAAAATAATTGAAAAGTAGAGTAGTTGTATATGAAGAATTAAAGAAATAATTAAAAAATATAATATGTGTAGATAGGAAAAAGTTTTATATTGAAAAGTTTTCCGGATAAACAAATACTCCATTTATTCACAATTTCAATTCATTTTAATCCTATACACTTTCACTAAAATTATTATAATATGTTTAAACTTTAAGCCAACAAGAAGATTTTTCTTTTTTATCATAAACTGGAATCTTGTACAATTTAAGGTTAAAATTTGAGAAAGTTAGTGGACTGTTATTTCATGCATCTGGGTGCACTTAGCTATAGTGTACTGGGTGTAAATACTCTTTTTTCAATTTTTCTAGAATTTTTTTAAAAGAACTATTAATCTAAATGTATTTAAAATGTTACCAATTTTTATTATTTTTGAATTTTTTTAGATTTTTTAGATTTTTAAAACTATTGGCATTTTTGTATTTTAAATTACTTAAATTTTTTAAAAAATATCTAAAAAATTCTAAAATTAGTAAAAATTGATATACATATTAAATATATTTAGATTAATAGTTGTGTAAAAAAATTTTAAAAATCGCGTTCAGGTATAACCGAAGTTAGTTTCAGACTTGCCTCCTTCGGGAGCTTGGTGTGCAGGAGGGGCTTGGTGGGCGGAGAGAGAGGGGACAATGCTCCCCTCCACGCAATTCCGTTTCTCTCATTATTCCGAACAACTCACGGAAGAAAACTGGCGGTAGCAAACCCGGCTTCTTTCTCGGTTTCTCCTCGTCATCCAATTCCAATCACGCAGCTGCTTTCTCTTCTCCCTTTTCCTCCGAGCAATATGGGAAACGGCGCCAGCAGCAGCAGCGGCAGCGACAGGCGTCCAAGTGCCGACGTTTTCGTTGCCGCCACGCCGTACCCCGATCCACAGCAGTACTTCCCCTACGCCGGCTACTACCATGCGCCGGCGCACCAGGGCATGCTGCTTCCCTTCCCCGTTAATCCCCACCACCGCGGCGAAGGTGCCGAGGGCGCTCCCTCCGGGCCTTTGGCTCCCGTCGTTGAGTATGCTGCGACGATTCGTAATGATATCAATCTCAGGAGAGAAACTCTGCGCATCGAGCCTGATAAGGAGAATCCCGGGCACTACCTTGTTGCATTCACCTTCGATGCAATTGTTGCGGGAAGGTATCATCTTGGGCTAATTTCGTTAATCAATGGTTGTCTGACATTGCTGTTGATGTTGGAATTGAAATGTTGATTTTGATTTTCCACGTGTCTGCTGTTTCTTCCTGGCATGGTAGTCTACAGTGCAAAACCATTTCTAAACATCACTTGGCATGGCCTATATCTCTGTATTAATGAAGAATAAACCAAAACCAAATACGCCCAATTGTAAGATGGCATCAAACTTAGATGGAGCAGAAGAATAAGAGAATGGGCAAAGCTTAATCGCCCCCGAACAGGGCTTATATAGATTTTCGATTCACTCGTGGTGGCTTGCGTGTAGAACCTACGGAGTGAATAGAATGACGTCCCTATAAAGCTTTGCATTTTTGTACTGGAAGCTGTCGACTGCAATCCCAATGTCGCCATGCTTCACTCCCAAAAAAAAAAAAAAAAAACTGTAGCTCATCTCAGCAGCTGATTACGAAAAAATTAGCGATTACATCAAATTACCACTAAACTAATCATGAACCGATTTCTTTTAAACTCCAGCAGACACAAATAGCTGCTTGTTGGATTTCCCGCCCCTTTTCTCCTCTTCTCGAGGGAGTCCAGAAACCATGATGGTCTGTGTTGCAGAACCAGAGCTAGCTGCTTCTATTTAAAAATAAAATAAAAGAACCTATCCAGTGGACAGTGCTCCTCCTATCAGCATATATCAACATGACTCAATCGTTTTGATGACAATACACGTGAGAAAATTTATGGTACACAGATATCGTCAGTTCCTTGAAATCACCATAAGTTTCACTTGTAAGACCATTCCATGTCAATTGGGCAAAGAAAATAAAATTGCCACTGACAAATATGCATGCACGTATCAATTGTATTTTGTTGTAATTTGTTTCTCACCCCTAAAAAATACAACTCGGTGCTTTAAATTGGATTTTATATTTTTTATCTCATAAAAACTTTAGTCTTACCTCATCTCCTATAGAATTACTGTCATCTTCTTTGCAAAAGAAGGCGTAGACTCCGACTTGACACCCATGAAGGAAAGCTTGAAACCTACTACAATGTCTTTCAAGGAAGGGTTGGTGCAGACATTCAGGCAACCATCTGGAATGGGAATAAATTTCTCATGGTTCAAAGAGTCAGAGTTGCAGAAAGGAGATGAGGAAGCATATCCCCTTGCAGTAAAAGCAGAAGCATCTGTATCTGACAATGTGGAGTCAGCAGATGGAAATCCGAAACTACGAGATGTTAATTCTCAAATCACCCTGGCCAGATTTGAAATGGAGGAGGGTGAATATAAGGTGAAGGTGATGAAACAGATCTTGTGGATCAATGGGAAAAGATATGAGCTGCAGGAGATTTATGGAATTGGAAACTCAGTCAAGAGCTACCTTGATGACAATAACACAGGGAAAGAATGTGTCGTTTGCCTTTCAGAACCACGGGATACAACTACACTTCCTTGTCGGCATATGGTATGTTCATTTTTTAAGTTCTTCTTTATAGTCTTATTTGCAGGGAATGAATGCCAGAATGTTGATGTTCCTTGAAGCTTTATGACAATTTACCAAATTGGCAGTTCCCATAAAGCAAACCTGCCACCAATTTGCAAAGGTTGGTGTTTCGGTCATATAGCGTTGGACTTATTCTAGGCTTAAATTAAGTATTGTCTGTCTAGATCTAATATAGGCCTAAATATGGTCTGTAACTAGGGAAATGGTGTTGTAGTATATGCAGGAGAGTTGGGTCCTTTTCCAAATTAAGTAATTATAGAAAACACTGTTAAATAGTCTAGCAGAATGTTCAGAATGTTTTCAACATGAGTATCTCACCTCCAATGTCTGCAATTCTATACTAACCTACTATGCATGCCTCAACAAAGTCATCAACAAAAATGTTGTGGCGAATGCAGATGTTTGGAAGTTTACTGGTGGTGAATGTTAAAACAAACTAACAAACAGATAATGGGTCTAGATCCTTGGCATTCCCACGCTAGAAATTTTCTGTTCGTATGGAGCAAAAATTATTTTTTCCGTTTAACTTTTTTTTCCCCCCCTTTGTTCTACATTTCTTTTGTGATCCCTGCCTTAGACTACAACAGATTGTACTTTTGGCAACAACTTCGGGCGTTCATATCATTGTTGATGCCCTGTTGGCTGTTGCTGATAGCCTGATATTCATCAAAAACAGGGTATCAACATACACAAGGTTGCCAATATCGTTTCAGTTAATGAAGTTCGTTGCAATCGTTATTGGGAATTGAATAGAGCTTGATGTAGTCAGGGACAGGGCTGGATGGGTAGGCTAAGAGGTGAGCTTTGGCCGATCTTACCCATTGTGTTGTTTTGGAAATGTTGGTTAAATGATAATAAGCTTGTTTTCAGCTTTGCTCATTTGTCAGGCAAAGGGACGTTTACTAAAGTTGTTTGATTGGTTGAAGATAGAACCAGATTTTTCTTATTATTAATGATCTGGTTGTGATTTAATGATTCACTGTTTGGCTTTTCGCAGTTGTTTCAGCAGGATAATATCAATACCCTGTTCTTTCTAATGTATCTAGATTATCTTCACATAGAAAGAGGGAAAATTTTATTTCCTTGGTTAGGTTGCATAGGCCTAAATGCCCTGAACTGAATCCGACCCCATTTTAAAACTTTCTGGCCATGAGCACGATCTAACTGTTGCTGACCCAATACAAATTGCGAACATGATCTAACCATTTCAAAATCTGCTTGGGTTGGTCAACCCTGCCCCAAAATGTTCCCATAAGTGGAAGCTGGCCCAGTTATCCAGGTAAACTTCGTGTGCATATTCTCTGGTTTTCCAAATGCAAGCAACTTTCTATCAAGTATAATGTAAGCTGCTAAAAGAAAAAGTGAATTAGAAAGATTTTCTCAAAAGGATCTGTAAGATTGAGATTGATGTTGAAGTTGTTTTTTTCTTCTACTCTTTGAACTGAGAAACTGGATATCACATGAAGTTGGATTTAGTGGCATCCAGGAAAATTAGAAATTAGAGAAAGAAAGATAGAAGCTATCATCTTTATGTTCTTGTCGGTCTTTATTTTAATAGCAACGCAAGAGGAGAAACAACGATGACAATATACTTATGTTGAGAGGATTTCAGAACTAGTGGTGGTTTTGAAGGTTCGTATGGCAAACCGGGTCTTTTCATTTGGGCTAAAGTTGAAGGAGTATGATTATTTACACCGTGAAGTATTTTAAATTAAAATGCAATATTCATTTATTTTATTTTATTTTTATTTTTATTTGATTTTCTCCATAAGCACGTTTTCCTAAGTATATTTAATATGTATAACGAGTTTTGCCATTTTAGAATACTTTTACATTTTTATTTTTTATTTTTAAAAATCATCAATTTCAGGGGCATTTAAATCATTTTTCACCCCTTAAAAGACTTGATCTTTAAAAATAAAAAATAAATATATAATAGTATTGTAAAATGATAAAACTTAGTCTATAGATTGAATATACTAAGAAAAACATATTTATGAAGGAAAAATCAAAAGAATATAACTAATTGTAAAAATAAGTAAGAGGAGTGATCCTGTTAGCCCAGGCTAAGTAAATGTCTCACTTAGCCCACTTCAAAAATCTTATTTAAAATAATTTTTTTTTACTTTTTTCTTTATGCACTTATTTATCTAAGTGTATTTAATAAATAAATCAAGTTTTACCATTTTTGGATATGTGTATATATTTTTTTTAGATTTTTAAAAATAAGGATATTTTAAATATATATATATATATACACATAGATGTTTAAAAATCTCAAAAAAATAGATAAACATATTCAAAAATGGTAAAACTTAGTATATATGTTAAATACACTTAGATAAACAAGTGCATAAAGAAAAAAGTAAAAAAAAAGTTATTGTAAATAAGTTTTTAAGGTGGGCTAAGTGGGGCATTTACTTGGCCTGGGCTAATAGGATCACTCCTCAATAAGTAAATATTATATTTTAGCTTAAAATACACCATGATATATATATAATCAGCTCTAAAGTTGAATAAGTAAAGAATTAAGGAATTTGTTGAGATGATGTTGGCCTACCTTGACTTGACCCATTAGTGTCTGTTTAGTGTGAGCGTGTACTTGTGAGCTCAGGCTAATAAGTGCAGTAATTGGTTTTGTGCAGTGCATGTGCGGGGAATGTGCCAATGCTCTGAGATTCCAGTCAAACAAATGCCCAATGTGCCGGCAACCCATTCAGCGGCTCTTGGAAATGAAGGTGAAGGATGAGAGGTAGATTTGCAGGCACTTGTGGAGAAGAGAAGATTAATTCATGCCTTCGAAAGACGTGAGACAGGTGGCTTTTATGCTCAGTTGTGCAGTGCTTAGGAATACTGCCTTCCATTGCCTCACAGACAAGAAATTTTGATGTATGGTCAGTTAAGTTCTGTGTTGCATAGGGGAAGATCGTGTTAATCATTTCCTTCTGTAAATACTAAATCTAACATGTGTTAACACGTCACATATGTTATTTGAATATGAAAATTCAATTTGCTTTTTCTTCTGATGCACAATATTTCGAAGCTAAGGGGTATTATCTTTTTAAATTTATTTATCTATTGTGTTTATCTTCTGCTAATATATTCTGATTTTGTCATGGGTATATTAAATATTATACTATATGCATGAGAAAAAAGTAAGATTGATTTGGCTCATTTCATGTTGGTATGTTCTTTTTAAATTATTAAATATTATTTAATGTTTATTTTAAAATTTTAGTGGTTGATATCGTCTTACTATATGTTGGATTTTATTTTCTAATAAATTCATATTATAATATATCATGCTAGCATGACCGTTAACAAATTTTCACAGGAGGATGTATTGAGGAAGTAATAAAACTTTTGGACAAAATTTGTTTTATGTAAAAATTTTTAAAATGAAAGAAAATAATGTTATATAATAGGGATAAATGATAAAGAGTAAAGAGAATAAAATCAAAATAAATAGGTTAATTGTATAGGTAGTTATGTATGAATGATTGGAAAGTAGAGTAGTTTTATCGGAAAATGTAAAAAAATAATTAAAAAATAGAGTAGTTGCAAAGACTAAAAAGTTATTAAAAAGTTTTAGTTTGAAAATTTTTTTACTTAAACAAATGCACACTTCACTGTTCAATTTAAAAATTTTCGCTCTCTACAACTATTTTATTTTTAATTATTTTTACATTTTTCTATACAAAGTACCTATTTTTTAATTATTTTTACGTAATTACCGGTACAATTAATTTATCTATTTTAATTTTATTCTCTTTACTCTTCGTCGTTATCTTTATTATATCACATCATTTTCTTTCGTTTTAAAAACTTTTATATCGGAAACTTTTCGTTTAAAGTTTAGGGTTATAGACGCCTTTAAATGCCTCCATGCCACCTACGCTCGGACCTACAAGTGGCATTTGAAACATTGACGAGGTATTTCAGTTTCAACAACTTAAGAAGGTAATCCAATTCTTAAATTAAAATTATTGTTACTTCTAGCATAAAAGAGTACTAAAACAGATCACACTGCCACAACAAAATTAGGATTAATGAATAATGATTACAACTATTATGTCGTGAAAATGGGCAGGCTCTTTAGAGAGTTGGAAATTAGTAGTTGGTGGGAATGAAATAGAACGAAATGAATTTATTTGAAAGGCCAATGTAATAT
The DNA here is from genome assembly GCA_030490835.1 of Annona cherimola. Classification (NCBI taxonomy): domain Eukaryota; kingdom Viridiplantae; phylum Streptophyta; class Magnoliopsida; order Magnoliales; family Annonaceae; genus Annona; species Annona cherimola. Next base: position 116,421,366 of record CM059971.1, read on the forward strand.
AATATGACATGGGAAAACTGAAAATAAAATGGTAATAGATTGGGTAGTTACATGAAAAATTATAAATAATGATTGAAATATTATAGCAAAAATTAAAAAATAGGATCACTAGTTAATGTTAGGTTGTTCCATGTACAACACTACCTAGAAGATGGGGAAAATAGGTTGATGGGGATCCAACATAAAGCCCAATGTGTGAGGAAAATTATTAAGATATCCTGTGAAGTTAGCTTTTGGTGCTAGAGAAGGCTAAAAACACCCAATAGCCAATATGGGAGCCCCGAATGAAACAATTCCACTCAAGAGACAAGAAAAATAGGTCGATGTAGGATTGAACTTAAGACCCAGTATATGAAGGAAGAAATTATTATGTTATCCTATGTAATTATTAGGTTAAACACGGGTGCAACAGGACTTAGTGAGCTATGTGCAGTAGACCACTTAGGTTTATTTTTTTGTTTTTTTATAAAATTGTTAATCACTTACCTATCCTTAAAAATGATAAAATTTAATTTATATTGGATAAACATGGATTAATAAATTTATAAAAAAAAATTAAAAATGGTTTATTGCACTGGGTGGACTGAAGCAAAAGTAAAATAGAAAGAAATGGGCGACATGCATACCATTTCATTCCCCTCCCATGATCCCCGAGTGCCAAACGCTTGTGTGTGAGCACTGAATGCCTGTGAATTTTATAAGTCCACGTGTTGAGGTTGGACGAGTGGTCATAAAACGCGTTTCTCCGAAACCCTTTTTGCTTGCATAGCCCTAACCATAGCAGCGCCACTTTTTGAAAGTTCGTTTCTTCCACAGCCCAACCGTCTACGAGGGCGATTTTTTTTTCCTTAAAACCCGGCAAGAAGGCCAAACGAACAAAGAAATTCGATTTCCTCCTCTCCCAAATTCCACATCGTACAGGTGGAACCCTGGTATGGTTCTTAACCTCTCTCTCTCTCTCTCTCTCTCTCTCTCTCTCTCTCTCTCTCTCTCTCCCCCCATTTTTTGTTTTCTGGGGTTACCATGTTCCCTTCTTTGAGGTTGGAGTCGTCGTTCTTATCAGGACCATTCCTTCTTTTCAAATGACTGATGTGGAGAGTGGAACAGATTTGAATACTTGAAAGGCAAACGGGAGATGATTCTTTCGGCAAAAATTGCTCAAAGGTTGCCACCTTCTTTCACTGAAACGACTATACTTCAAGGTGTCAATAGCAAAACAGCTTTCATCTCTCGTTTCAGTTTTGATGTTCCCATGTTTACATTTTGGTTTTAAATTTCAGGACTGCCAAATTTCGGATTTTCCCCGTCTTCTAACTGGAGTAAGAGATTTGGAGGGATTCCTTTTCGTCAAATGGCACAAGATCTAAAGACGAGTGATTCGGGTCTCGGGCTAACGGCAGGGGTTGTCCTTCCTGCGTCTGAAACTAATGTGGAGGAGGCAATCACAGCAGTCAGAGCTGGGAAAGTGATTGCAGTGCCAACCGATACTCTTTATGGCTTCGCTTGTGATGCCTGGTATTGGAAGCCGATACCTCTTTTAAATTCATGTTTGTCATTGTTCCGCCCCGTTTTTGGATTTTTAAGAAAGATCAAAACTTTGTATTTGGCAACGACTAGCTTGGAGAGATGAAATTTCAGGATGCAATATTAGGTTCCTTCATCAACAAGTCTATGCTAGGTGGATCGGTGTTCCTGTGAGACAGAATGTTAGTTATTGGTATTGCATCCCCTCAAAAAATTGGGGGGAAAAAAACAGGCGGGAATGGGTAAAGCGTAAGTTGACAAAAGCATAAGCTAACACCATAAATAGGCTATGGGTAAAGCATAAGTTAACACCATGAATATTCTATGGTAAAGCATAAGTTCACAAAAGTCCTCCCTACTCGGATGGCTAGCAGTCAAAATCCTGGAGTTAATGTTGTAAATACAAGTTCATTTTCAAATGTCATTATACATATGGAAGTAAGGTGCATCCATTTATGGTCTGTCTATTCCGCTAAAATACGCCTTGCATGGATCATGTAGCCAAGTGGAGTGAGGCAATTTCAATTTAAGCGGCCAGAGAAAAGGATTACAGAATTTTTGGTGGGAGATAGCTTGACCGAAGTTTATGCCATATTATGGGTTCTGTTTTTTTTGTCAGTCAGTAGTCAGGTGGAGCAGCTTGGGTCTTGTCCTAGGGTCAAGTACCATCTCGGATGGGTTATGTAGATTCAGGTTGAATTAGAACCTGACTCTATGTGTCCAGGTTTCACCTCTTGTTAAGTATACAAAAACTATGCTAACATTAGCAGAATCCATTGTCTTGATTCTAATACTAGAGGGTCATTCTCATTAATAGAATAGAAGCACGTTGAATCAGAACAAGCTGACGGATTTTGGTCTAAACCTCAAATTTCCAGATCAATGTTGTAAGAACCAGATCATCTCAGCTAGCTCAACCAGTCCAACCCAGACCCAGTTATACCCCTGGTTGGGTGTTGCAATCAGTAAAACTGGAATAACTGGCTGGTTGGACTGGAATAATCAAGAACTAGTTGACGTTGGAAAGCTGATATGGTTTTATTATATTGATTGTTACTTAGCCTCTTGGCAGATGGATGAGTCCATTGATTGTAAAATGGCATGAGAATTATCTTTTTATTTTGCACATGCTGCAAAAGACTGAAAAAAAAGAAAGCCCATGCTGGAAAGACAACTAGTGTCGAGACTCCACGTATTTTGGGTCAGTTGATATTGCAGCAGTTCTGAACCTTTTTGGTCTTTATGAACTGATTGAACCCTTGATGATTTTTCGACAGTACTTACATTAGCCTGTCCATCTAATGGGATTGCAGAAGAGACCTTTTGAATTCATATTAATAAATATATTAGAGATCAATGATTTTTTTGTTGCTGCAATTTATTATTCCTCAGTTTACCTTCTACATCCCTAAGCATCTGATTTAATTTGTAATACTCTTCATGGAATGATGTCTAAAGGATGTTATATTTTTGTTTGTTACTCGAATTAGCAATCATTAATACTAATCTAGAATTCAAATGCAAGTGCGGATACAGTTTTTTAGGTTGCATTTCTTTTGGCTTTTGACTCTGTCAATCAGGCACACCCACGAGTTCTCATTTTCTGTATTTCCCGATGGATAGTCCAACTTTATTTTACTTCCTGGTGTGATCTCATTTGTCCAGATATAATAGAAACTGACAATTATACAGTAATTTTTTGAGTCATTTCTCCACAATTAGCTAAAATAGATTGTTTTCTTGATTGATGGTTTTCAGTTACCAGTTTGTTATTGTTCACCCCAATTAATGCTATACTTCAACCTAATGCTTTTTTACTCATGGAAACTCTTTTGCGGGCTTTGTATTCTTGTAGCTCTATGGAAGCAGTTAATAGAATTTATGAGATCAAAGGACGCAAACAGATAAGCCCTCTGGCAATTTGTGTTGCTGATGTATCAGACATAAAGCGTTTCGCAGTCACAGATTGTTTGCCTCATGGGTTGCTTGATAATCTCCTTCCTGGACCTGTCACAGTTGTTTTGAAACGAGGTTTGTTTAAATCATAACTATTACTTGGAAAGGAAATGTGGAAATGACAAAGATAATCTTTTCTTCTACTGTATTTGAGAACTGCAGACAATTTTACTGCCTTCTTGGGACTAATGATCGTTACACATGAATGTCTTGCAGGAGAATCCAGCATCCTTGAGAAGTCCCTTAACCCAGGTTTGGATAGTATAGGTGTCAGAGTTCCAGATTCCAACTTTATAAGGATAATAGCACATGGCTCTGGAAGTGCATTGGCCCTTACAAGTGCCAACTTAAGTGGGCAACCAAGCAGCGTTACTGTCAATGATTTTGAGAACCTTTGGCAGCACTGTGCATATGTTTGTGACGGTGGATTGCTCCCCTCGGGGCGTGCTGGATCAACTGTTGTAGACCTCTCAGAGCAAGGGAGATACAAGATCCTCCGGCCTGGAAGGTAGAAACTAGTTTAACATTAACATGCTGACTACTATTGATGGAGTCAAATGCTCAGCTGATTTGTCAAACTTTAGATCATGCTAGCTCTTATCCTGAGAAAATGAGCGGGGCTGCTTGCTGCAACTGAGAAAAGACGTGGTCTCTCATTTTTCATACCACTTGTGATAATCTGCAAAAGAAATTTTGCAAACAGAAGTCCACTTATGCGTTCTGATTCCTATGCTGCTGCAAATCACTAAGAGTTTTGCAAGTCTTTATCGCCTATTGGGACCTGCTTACTGATATGGCCTAGTGAGTACAGGATGTTTATCTTCTTTCAGCGGTCATAATAGCACTACAATTGAACAACGATACTTCCTGCCTCTATGACCTTTCAGAGAAATGCGAGCCACCAAGAACTTTCTTCTGAATTGCATCATATTCACTCTGCGGAAAGATGAGTTTTCCCTGGTAGTCTGTACAGCTCTAGAATATGGTTATTTGGTCTTTTTCATCCAGCCAGTATGTATGCGCTGACAAGCAGCCTATGGTGGTGATCCTAGCTTGACAAACAAATTGCTAGTTGGTTCAAGTTATCTTTGGGGCCATCTCTTAATGCCTATTGTGTGTGTTTCATCATGCAACTGATTACCATCAGCATTCAATGGGCCCAACTAGTATCACAAAAACATAAATCAAGCTCACACACATTGTAAGAGATAACAGATGTTGGTCATCGATGTTTTCTCTAATCTTTTCTGGATAGCAGTTATTATGTCTAATACACCGTTACAATTATATTATTACATCCAACATTTTTAAAGTGACATCCAAACAGTTTGAGAAGCCTGTTGGATGCTTATTTCGTAGTTATTGATCTGGAACTAATGCTTTGCAGTGCAATGGAAGAGACGATATCCATCTTGGAGAGATTCAATTTAGAGAGAGCCGTTTGAGATAATCGTCAATTTGTCGTTGGGGCCGATCCTGTAAAAACAGAAAAGCAGGCTTCAGTTGCTCCAGACAGTGGGATAAGCCTTTTCACAAGTTCCCTCTACGAACCAAGCCAAATTACAGTAGAGGCGAGTCTTCTCCAAAGCTCCTGTCACTACTACATGAACTACTCAAAACTTGTTTTGTTGGATGTATGTTACATACGTTGTTTTAATTTATGAAGTTTGTCTTAGTTGTTTTAGCTGGACTTGTTAGTCATTGTCGCGGTCTTTGGTGTGAATCTAAGCAATAACCTCTGCTAAACATAACTTCAGATCCATATTACTTGAGAAATGATGGTCCAAGTGAATGATAAAAATACTCCTGCATATGAAAATGAGCTTTTCTCGTGTGACACCGAATACAAATTGCACCATCTTAGATTTCTTTCTTTTCTTTTTTCGATTTTTTAAGTTTCAAGACGTGATTAATATTTTCCTTTACGAATATTTTTTTATTGAACTTTATGAATATTTGTGTGATGTAAAAAACCATTTTAATTAAATAAAGAATCCAAAGTTGCAATTTACACCCATTTTCATATGAGAAAAGGCCTATAAAAATAGGGAGCTGATCAAGTACACCTGGGTGCACTCTTCTTTGGTGCACTCATCTTTAGTGCACTTTGGTGCAACTATTCTTTTTTTAATACCTTTTTTATTTTTTTGAATTTTTTTAACACAACTGTTAATTTAAGTGTATTTAACATGTATATCAATTTTGGAGTTTTTTAGATTTTTTTAATTTTTAAAAATTAGTGACTCTTGATCTTTAACAATCTATGGTTGTGTTTGGGAATGAAAAAATCTTTTGATGAAAAGTTTTAAAGAATAAAAATTGTAAAATAATATAATATGATCTGATAAGAGTAATAATAAAAAGTAAAGATAATAAAGTTTGAATATATAGATTAGCTGTGTAGAAATTATTGAAAAGTATGGTAGTTATATAGAAAAATATGAAGAAATGATTAAAAAATATGAAAGTTATGGAAAGTAAAAAGTTTTAGATTAAGAATGTGTTTGAGAATGGATAAAATTTTTGATAAAAAGTTTTAAAGAGTAAAAGTTATAAATGATATGATATAACATAGGTAACGATGATGAGTAAAGAGAATAAAGTTGAAATAGCTAGGTTAGTTGTATTGATAGTTGTGCAGAAATGATTGAAAAATAGGTTAGTTATATAGGAAAATGTGAAGAAATAATTAAAAAATATGATAATTACGAAAAGTGAAAAGTTTTATATTGAAAATTTTTAATTTAATATTTTTTCTACATGGCCAAGCACATCTTAAAAAGTTTTAACTTGACATATTCTATGCATTGCCAAATACATCTTGAAAAGATATTTAAAAATTTTTAAAATTGGTAAAAATTGATACATATGTTAAATATATTTAAAAAAAAATTTTAAAAAAAAATTCAAATACACCCAGATGCATTGAAACTAAGAGCACCCGAGCATACTTAAAAATTTCCTATAAAAATAAAAGCCTGATCTTATATGACTGCTCGTATTGCCGCAATACAGTTGGTTGAAAAAGTATTTTTAATTTTCGTGAACGTGTAGGTCTCGTCAAAATGTTCGTCATTGTAAACTGACAATTTTTTAATTTATTTATTACTTTATTATTTTTTTTAAAAAAGTCTGCAAAAGAATTTTAGGCGTTGTTTAGTAAGGATCAAATGTGGAAGTAAGATACAAACGGTGAGATTTCATTTTCTAAAATTAATAATTATTCTATCAATCACAATATTTTTTTCATTTTTATCCTTACATTCTAATCATTTTTCCTATTAACGGTATACAATAAACTTATTTATTCAAATTATATCTCTATTACTTCCTACTAATTACATTTTCCTCGAAATATTCCTCTTTTCGTTTTCCCGTGCATATTTCACAATTTTTACCCTTAACAAACGTGCCCTTGAAAATCTTTGGCCTCGGCAGCACAGGCGGCCATGGGGGACCGGCGCCCGAAGCAATATGTTGTCTTTTCAATCAAGGACCCCAACGTTGGACACTTTACCTAACGAGCCCGATGTTCGTCCCTCGTTTATAGCGCCCATGTCTGACTCGAGCCAGGCACGTTCGTTCCTCGTTTATAGCGCCGATGTCTGACTCGAGCCAGGCACGATCCGGATTCCACGTTTAACACGCTCTGGATGCCATTTTTATATTTCCGGAAATAACCTCGAAACTTTTTTCTATCAATACGGGTGTGTTTAGTTGTTTTAAAACTTTTGATAAAAATTTGTTAAATTAATAACAAATAATATAATATGATAAGAGTAATAATGGAATATAAAGATAATAAAGTTAAAATAGATATGTTAATTGTATAGATAGTTGTATACAAATAATTAAAAAATATGATAATTTGTATAAAAAAATACGAAGAAACTTTCGTAATCGTTAAAAGACTATAAATATGCAATTTCCATACGTGGTTGATAGCCAACATAATGCTTATAATCTGGACTAGGGATATTAATGGTCATGGATAACTCGCTCATCGAATACATTTATAAATATGTTTGGGTTGAGATTTATGAATAAATACGTAATGATCTACTAACTCATTTAATTATTTAATTAAATAAAAGGATTATGGATGAGATTTTATAATCCGTCAACCTGTTTAGTAACCTGTTCAATGCATTTGACTCGTTTAATTCATTAAAGTTATATATATATATGTAAATTTCTTAGTTATTTTCCTCTCTAAGCTTTCTCCTACCACCTAACTTTCGGTTTTTTACTACTACCATAATTCTATTTTTCCACTAATATCTTATTTACATTTTTTTTATGCTGAAAACACTATCTCGCTTCCCCCAGCAAAATTATCATATGTCAGAATCTAGGCATTTAGGTTATCTACTACATAATCCATCAACCTATTTATTAAATGAGCTGAGGTTGAGGTTTTTAAAATGAATTAATAAATAAAATAAAATAAATTTGGAATATTTTAAATGGATTAAGATCACGATTAAATTCTAACTCATCAAACCCAATTCATAAACACCGTTAATCTGAACCGTTGACTCGCCGAACGCTAGCGGGAAGAAAATGGCTATGGATTTCATCTTTAGAAACATGCATATCATCCTCAATGTTTCTTTTTGGTTTTGGCCTCCTTAAAAAAATAGTTTTATTTTGCATGTCATGATTCAGGAACGCGGAGATTAAGATAATCAGAAGAAGTAATGAGATCTTGCAATCCAGCCTAACGCGATCCAAGATTTTCAGACTGGAGCGGACCGTCTGCATCACTGAATTTTCTCAGTCGCGGGCTGCGGCTTATTTTCATTGATGTTTTTAGACAAAGGAGTTTCAACGACCTAAAGCCGCAAAGGGCACGTTTGGTAATCGAGTTTTCCGATGAGTGACGATAGGGAATGAAAATTTTAGTAGAATTTTGACCAGTGTAAGAAGCTAAAAAGAAAATATTTAAAAAATTATGTAATTAATATAAAATGATAAAGTTAGAGTTTGAATAAATAGGGTAGTTATAACAAAAATGACTTTAGTATAAAAGTAAAATTAGAAAAAATAGAATTGTAGAATAGTTAAATCATTAATGAGAAAATGTTTAAAAGAAAGAAAAACTATGAATATTGATTACCGAAAGCGCCCATTTTTTCTTTTTTTACACATTGTTCCACAACGAATTTAACTATCCAACGACTTTACTTTTTCAATTTTATCTTCATACTATAATTATTTTTCTTAAAATTACTTTGTGTATTCCAATTTTATTCTTATCATTTTATACTATTCACACAATTTTTAAAATATTCATTTTTTATTTTCCACACTATTTTAAAATCTCACTAAATTTCACATAGTTGACTCCAAACATGAAGCACATGCACCGGAAGAAAGAAAATTTGCAACTTGGTCTATGGCTATGTTGGAGATTTTATAGTCGAGACAACCAAACCTATTCAGTCATTTAAAAAATATATCAATGAGACCGGTCTTACCCGAATTTTCAATCAAATCGCTCAACTTAGGCCCATCTTGATGTTTTATTAAATCAAAATAAATCATATTATTTATTTTCATTTACTCAATCATGTGTGTAAAATATCTTGATTGTATTTTCAAGTGGAAATCCATATTACTGAATCCAAATTTCATATTTTTGGAGTGGCAGTGATTCCATCACATAATTTAATGCCTTAACGAAAACCCAACCGAAAAATTTCCCACGCCGTAATTCCACCACTTAGTTTAATGCCTTTATAGTTTCTAATATACCCACATAGTAAACATAGTACAATCCAATAGGAGTTTAAAATATAGTTATCAAATCGATGGTCGGCTACAATGCTTAATTCTATTCTTAGCCAAGCAAATGTTTTTAGCCATTAAGGCATTAATCTTGGGGTTTCTTGCGAATATTTTGGGCACCGATTCGCTTTCAAATTCTTGCTACCCTGAAATCTTGTCAATGTATAATTTGCAAGTACAATCACTGAGTTTAACTATAATTACAAATCTATTCATATAGTTTCAGAAATCACAAATAATCTCATATAGTTTGATTATAATTGCAAATATATCCATACTAAATTTTTTAAGAACCAATTTGCTTTTGAAATTCCTGCTACCCTAAAATCTTGTCAATGTAACAAGTAAGGGTAATTCGAAAGTAAAATTACTTAGTTTAACTATAATTGCAAATATATCCACATAGTTTTAGAAATCATAAATAATCCTACATAGTTTGACCATAATTGCAAATATATTTACACTGTTATGACATTATTGCATCGTCATGACATAAATATATTTACAAAAATATACAAACTATATAGATATATTTGAAAAAACTAAATATATTTTTATTTCTTAAAATTACAAATATATTGCATATTTTTGTAAATATACCCACAATGTGATAGTGCATTAATACCATGGATATATTTATAATTATGGTCAAACTATAAGAATTATTTGTAAATTTTGAAACTATATTGGTATATTTACTATTATGACCAAAGTAAGTGGATGTATTTGCAAATCACCTGACAGGTAATAAACACTTCATTTTTGTGAAATCTACAATACCAAAGTTTCGTTAGAACCGATCTCATCGCATTCCTATTGTTATTATGTCTTACATGCTATCATGTTGTAATTAAACTTATTACTTACTAGGTAAGACATTAAAATTTGTCAAAATTGCCCCTAGTCCCGTGGTTTGGTGGTAGTGCTCAATGGTGCCAAAATAGCAACAGGTGTTCAAAAGTCCACATGATATTAGTGGGGTGTTTTATTAGTACCCCTCATGTGGGTTGTTTATGGATTCCTCCTTATGTGGGGTTAGGAAAAAAAATTCCCTCCATGATGTGAGGGTCGATATATGCTTGATTGTAATATTATGAATTATATGATTGTATAAATACCAACCTTAAAAAATGGTCGGAGTTTGAGAACCCCTATGATTTATGTTTATTTGTGTTTGGAATTTGAAAAATGTGGAATACGAATAGTCAAAATCATTAATTATCTAATTATTTTTTATTACTATATTTTAATCATTTTTCTTGCATCTTTGCATACAATTATCCAAATTTGTTATTGTTTTACCTCATGTTCATTCCATTACTTCATTTATCTTGGCTAACCTAGGCTTTTAGTTCATAGAAGCAGGACTTCGGAAAAGTACCGCGAAGATGATTGCTTTAAAATGATCAAAATATTATGATAAATAAGAACATGTTCCAAATGATATGAGATCACCTCAAGATTCTTCTGAAACGGCCATCAAATCCAATTGCAATTTGATTTTTTGTGTTAGGATTCTCCTCTGTTCTCTTCCTTAAGGCGGAAGAGGTTGGGATGTCGAACGGAATGACCTATGACTCCTCAAGAAAGAAAGGGGAAAAAAAAAAAAATCGCAAATCCAATCCCGTGCATCATGTGGAAGGATCGCAGGTGTGTTTACGTGCATCTGCTGAGGAAGCCCCGCTTTTCACATGTATAGATGACATACGTACGACCGCGACCTTATCGATGCCGCGCGTTGCTCGTGCCGTCTCCGCGTAGCAATGGCCAATGAGCATTGCAAACAACAAAAAGTTGTCAAAGTTAAAATTTTTCAATTTAAAATTTTTTATTCTCTGTAATTATTCTATTTTTTAATCATTTCTTCATATTTTTCTATACAACTACCCTACTTTTCAATCATTTTTACACAACTACCAACACAACAAACCTATCTATTTCAACTTTATCCTATTTATTCTTCATTATCACCCCTATCATATCACATCATTTGACAACTTTTCATCAAAAGTTTTATCTATTCCAAAACAAACACATAGTTCCGTAAAAAAAATTTCAAGGCCTTCGACGCATTTACCACGCCTGAGGCGGTACCTTCGTGCCGGTACCTTAGTTTCACCCGTGTGCCGGTTTTATATATTTTTCTTATGTGTGGTATCTTACGGACTTCTTCTTGTACAAGAGTATTTATATATAAAAAAATATTCTTCAATGAGTTAAGAGTTATAAGTATACTTAATTATAATATCAATTGTTACATTATATAAATATTAATTAAAAACAGATAAGCTTATAAGAATAGTTATCTTGGTATTTATATAGGTAAAATTAAGATATATTTGTTAAGAGTGGTAGGGAGGAAAGCAAACTTGTCAATCCTATCTACATATTTTTTAAAAAATAATTTGACATTTTAAGTAATTAATTTACCATTTTTGTCATTTTTACTCTTATATCTCAATCATTTTATTGTGCTAACTGCCTAATTATTTTCACTTTGTCCTTATCGTATCATATGATTCTCGCGCTTTAAAAAATCTAACTTCATACCTCCTTATTACTTATTTTAGCAAACAGTATCTAAATTTCAGATATGACTTTCAAACGCTAAATTTAATTAACTTCAGGTTTGTTTGACCACACTTTATGAAGAATGAATAATAATAATAATAATAATAATAATAATAATAAGTGTTATGCTTTTTTGGGAAGTTATGATTTATAATTTATCATAAAAGCTTATTTACTAGCTTTCAGGAGAGAAATCAACAAAAAATTACTTTCGTACTAGGTTTTCAAATACTTATTATTGGAATATGTGTGCATTTTTTAGGCTTGAGGATTGCTTAATAAGTATAATAAGCTGTGTTGAATTGTCCCTCAGTTTTGTTGAAGGCTTGAAGCTAGCTTAAGAGCTTAAATCTAACCTTTAGCAAAATTAAGATTAAAGTTCTAAATATTGTTAAAATCAAATCCTTTAATTAAAAACTAGATGAACAATTCTAGGAGGTTCCATCGTTCCCATCAAATCTCTGCTCAAACGAAATTATAAATTTTGAATTAATTTAAATTAAAAGATATTTATATTTTGTTAATAATTTGGGTTGATAATTTGAGTTACTAATTCCCATAAATATTATTATACTATTTCAAATAAAATTATTGCATTACTATTATTTTACATTATATCCTATCTAAAAATATTTTAAAATCATTTGAGTTATTTAACCTAATACATTTGGATCAAAATTTTAAATTCGGTTTAGGATGTGTTATTCGTTTGGGGTTGAGAGAAACTCAAATATAACCAGTCGCGTTGTAATTCTATTTTGGTTTGGACGATGCTACAGTTGACTCGTGTCGAAATGAACTTACTTAATTTTGGGATTGGTCAGAGCTTAAATAAGATGCGATGGGATGAGAATTTAGTTTGAAAGTATATTAGAAACAGTAAAAGTATATTGGAATCAAGAAAATTTATATTGAAAAATTAACAGTGATTTTTGGGATGGAAAAAATATTACTGGAAGATGTTAGATGTGAGATTCCATCGTCCCATCTGTCCCAAAGTAGACCAAAGCCGGGTCAACCCCATCAGATTCACTAAACCCACCCCCGACACATCACGTGCAACGGGTTGTATGTCGCAAGAGTGTTGTTGGATGCTCACGTCCACACCCGCATGTAGATGGAAGCAGGGAAGCCGCTGCAACGCCTTCAGCAGTCCACTCCGCATTGGTGTCTGGGCTAAAAAAATAGCAGCATCAAATTCCAAGAGTGCGCTCATGTGCAGATAGCTATGGTAAACGCATGTGCGAGAATACTAGGGACAAGAAAATGATGTGGCTTTCCATTTTGCCCACGAGTATATTCCTTTGATCCCACGGAAACTTGTGATCCAGCAGATTTGCAATGTAAATAATTTCCTCGTCAAATTCCGTCGTTTTCTCGTGGAGTTGTTGTTATCTTTTTTTAATCTACAATTGGAAGGATTATATCTTTCGGAGAAGCATATACCAAGGCCACTGTAATTATAACAGGACACGACCGGAAGGTCCGACCGGCCCATGAACCGGTCGGTTGATCCATCTTAATTTTTGCACTCTGATAGAAAATATTATTTAAAATAAGATCCACGGCTTAAATTTTTTGATGAAAATACGGCTTAAAATTTTAATTTGCTATTCGTGTTTAATATTTTTTCAAAATATATGGAACTAGCTAATTAGACGATTTCCAAAATATACGCGTGTTTAAGTATGTTTAGAAATATTTTTCAAAATTTCAGGAGGATAGTACAATTTTCAAAGATTGAGAGGTGAGCTCGGACTAATCCGTGAGAACCGTGGAAGAGAAGCTGGAAGCACAAAAATGTGCTTGAGATAACTCCAAAACAACCTTTTCAACCCCATGGTTGCGCAGTGGCCACACTTTTGCAACAGTGGCTTTTGCTATAAAGTATAGAGGAGCCAGCCAGGCAGCCACCTGTTGCAATATAACGATTGCGGTTTGCTTCACGTGCTCCAGAAGGGGTAAGAAAAACAGAGAAATAGTCATACTGGTATTCCTTGTTATCAGTTTGGTCAAATTATTTAATCATAATCAGTAGTTAAATATAAACAAATTTTTATTCTTTTAATTTAAATTGTAAAATACTAATTATCCAATATTGCATCATATTTGATTAATTCGAAATGGTATTGTTGACTATATTAATATATATCAAAATTGTAATTTTTGAATAATTTTCTTATGTAATTTTAGCTAGATTATAAAAAAAATTAAGCATTCTAGATTATATCAATGTAATAAAAACCTTGTCCAAGAATCAAATTCAATTAATGTGGACGGGACCTACGCATCTCTAATTTATGCAGGTGGACCAACTATTATCTAATCCGCCTCACATGGGAGGGCGATCGTATTCGCCCGGGAGCATGCAACGCTGTATGCTCCCGGGCGCATACACCCATTTAAAAAAAAAAATTTGAAATGTTTTTTTATAAAATCGTTAATATAAGTGTATTTAACATTTATATTAAAATTACCTAAAATGCCACTGATTTTCAAAAATAAAAAATAAACATTTAAAATACTCCAAAAATGGTAAAAATTTATACACATATTAAATACACATAGATTAACAATATTGTAAAAAAAATTCAAAAAAATAAAAAATTGGTGTATGCGCTCGAGAGCATGCAGCGCTGCATGCTCTCGGGAGCGTCCCCTCACATGTATGTATACAGGAATAGTAGATATAAGACAATGGAAATTTTTTCTTGGGCGAACAACATTTGTCCTTAATTTTGAACACATTAACAATATTTCAAAATTATCTCTTCTAGCTATAATATTTTATCATAAATTTCTATCATATTCATGTACTTAAAACAATAGGTAATCATCTAGTTAAATGGACGATTTTGCTTCTTTGTAATTTCTTAATTGAAATAATTCAACTCTAATATAATTCCATTCATGTTAGTAAATTATTAATTTGTAAAATCAAATGATTCGGGTGTTATATTAAGACTAAATTGTTTTGATTAGAAAATTTTTTAATGGATAAAATTATCTGCTCAATAGAGTAATTAACGGTCGATTTGACTATAGAAATATGTAAAAATTTAGGATTCAACGTCATATGTATAAGATAAAATTTTCAAACATTGTGGGTATATTAACTTAAAGGTAAATGTTATGAATATTAAAAGAATTTTCACATAAAATAATGTGGTACTACTATATCAGTTGGTATTGTTATTGCCATCTTTTTATTGTGGTTTTAGAATATAAGATATAGTTATTTTCGTCAATAAAATTATCAAATACCTCTGCTTCGACGCAATTTAAAAATGGCAATGAATACATTTTCTGGACTCTTACGCGAAAGGACTTTCGCGCCGATCTCGTATGTCTGTGATTTATGGTTCGTCCAAAATTCTTAAACTATTTTTATAGATTTAAACGCCGAGCTTAAATTTTGTCTTGTGTAAAAAAGGACAGACATGTACATACTACATATGCGGCAGCTGAAGAATAAATTAAAAAAAATTATCTTCTTTATCTCGAAATAAAAAAATTTATATGAGACAAAATCTAGTGAAACCCATTATTTATATATAAAAAAAAAATTTCCTTGGCCACTTTTAAATCGTCTGTCTGTACGTATGCAATTGGTGCTCAAGCGATCGTAGAAGACCACGTGTACGTATCTAATAACCACCGGAGTCGTGGGCCGTTTGATCTTGTTTACGTGCCATGTGACTATTGGATCAATGTTCAAATGGCCGTCGGAGGACCCCTTCACGTGAACCTCACAGTCTGGCAACCCGGAAATTATTGAGCTCTACGCGGGCACGTGAAAGTTTCGCTCCCTGAATTTGTCGTGTGACTAGTTTCCGTTTCTGTCGTGGGTGGGACCAAGACCTTCGAACGGTCCGTTTAACCTCACCGGTTCACGGAACACGATTTGTTCCCATTTCAGCAAGTCAGATGCTTACGAAAGTGGTTTGCTGATTTTTTTTTTTTTAATTAGTATACATTACATCTTAATTTATCTTTATAATCAAGCCCTAACACAATTCTTTCAACTTTTAAAAAATGACATCACAAGTTAACAAATATCAATAAGGAAGACCGTTAGCTCTCAAATATCCACAAATGGATGACTTCTATTAAAATTAGAGAGCTATACTTCTATTAAAATTAGAGAGCCACCACTTTAACCTAAGTGGCTAAAATACATGCCAATATCGGGTACCAACTAGGCTACTATACAGTCGGCATGGTTCATTGATATTTAAGCAACATTAATCGTCAACCACCATTGTCATGGAATTTATAAAATTAAACTCCATCATAATATTGGACTATTGGGAAGAAAAATAGGTATTTAGGATATATTTAGTAAAATATAAAAGAAATCCTTACCACTATCAGTTACATATAATTTAATATAACTACTTAATTATTATATTTTTCTATTATGATATCAAAAAACTTTACCATTGCCTTTCACACAATTTTGAAATGATTTCATATACCAGCTACTTAAATGTTTCAATTTTTTATACATCATTTTTACACTTTAATTATTTTTCAAATATTTTCATACAATTTATTCAATGTATTTTTAATTATTTCTTATACTATATCACATTACTTTCTTATTTTTAAAACTGTTTATAAACTTTTTTGCTAATTTTTCATATCTTAGAATGGAATTTAATTAAAATTAAATTAAATAATAACAAGAGAAATAACTCTTTATAACCGGCTAAAGATGTTACACCCAAGAGTTGTCGCCTACAAAGCATGAAAGCATAATATAGAAAATATATAATAAGGTTTTCTGACTCTACCAAATTTTATTTATTTATTTATTTTTTTACACTCGAAAAGTATATTTTTCCAACCAAGGAATGTTTGAAAAGTAATATAACTTTAAATGAATTTTTTTTATAAAAAAGTTATTAAATGAGAGAAAGTAAGGTAATATGAAAAAAATAATGATGACAAGTAAAGAAAATAAAGTTAAAATTTAAGATTAGTTGTATTGACAATTATATAGAAATGATTAAAAAATATTTATAGAGAAAAAATTATCAAATGACGTGATACGATAGGAGTTAAAAGGATAAAGTTAAAATAGATATGCTAGTTGTATAGATAATTGTGTAGAAATGATTGAAAAGTAGAATAATTGTATGAGAAAATATGAAAAAAATAATTAAAAATTTAATAATTATAAAAAGTAAAAAATTTTAGATTAAAAAATTTTAAATTGAAAATTTATACGCATGGACAAGCACCCCAATATTGCGGAGGAAAAATTTTAGCGCGGAAAGTTTTTTGTTTTGCCACGCATGCCAAACGTGAAAGGAGAAAAAAAAAAAAAAAAAAGGAAAGTACCCGCTAAATGCAGGCATCTCAATCTCGTGGATCTCCTGATTCCTCCCCCGAATCCGGACGCATTAAAGCCTCTCCTTCTCTCTCTCCTCCGTTATTAGGAACTCTTGAGGTGGATTTCTTCCAATTTCAGCTTTAGAAGTCGTCTTTTCGGAGCCACTGTCTACTGATATTGTTCTCGGTTCAGATTATGTGAATATCCATCCATTTCCTGAGCATTCTTCTTACTTTTTGTCGAGTTTTTATCGTTTCAATTTCCCGTTTTTGGAGCTTTCAGCTGTTTTCGGCTGCAGCAGTGGAATGAATAATTCGCGGTTTGCTCGGTTTCCAGCTGATCGTTCCTGCATTCGATCGCTGCTGAGATGGTGTGGAAGGTTACACACAGTCCTGCGGACTAGCGAATTGAACCGCTTGACGGAATTTGCTTTTGGATTTTAGGAAGTGCTTGAGCGGAGGTTCTTGGATTTGTTGTTAAATGCCGAAAATTCCTAATTTGTTCTTGAATCGGATACGGTGTCTGTTGATGTTTTTGGTTGAAAGTTCGTTGATTTTTGACGCGTGGGAAAAGCTTTTGACTTTACCGTTATTTACTTGCAGCAAAGATTTCGCCTTTCTACTGGCTTTTCGCACTCTATCCCTGGCGCTACAAGTTTTCAAAATTTTTCTGTCTGAGGATTGATAACGGTCTCTCACTAGCTTGTCCGAACTTCTGTTTTTTTTTTCACTTGTAGAGCTGTAACGAGAGGCAAGAGCTTTGGTGAAATGGCAGCTGCTGCAGTTCCGAGTTCAGTCTCTGGTATAAAGGCCCGGGATCATGGATTGAGCTTGGGAAAAAGCGTGGATTTCGTGAGAGTGGGATGTTTGCGTGGTTCTCAGAAGATTAGATCCCGTAAGGAGAAGCTTCTTGTCATAACGAATTCGAGCTCCGGTCAGGAGACCGTGGAATTGGAGCAGGCTTCAGAAGGAAGCCCTCTCTTAGGTTGCTATTTCATCTGCCTTCTGAGAGTCTCTACTTTTTTCAAATTTGTTATCTGAAACTGATTTTCTGCTTTGCTGAGTAAGGCATACTCCTTTTGCGCTTGGAAATTAGCATACTCAATCATCTATAGCTTTAAAAACGGTGGGGATTCGGAAATTTTTTGGCCCCTTTCGGCTTCAAGGTTAACATGCATATGGAAATTATATGAGTTGAATTAAAACAACGTAATCGGATGAAGGTCTCTCGTATGAATGCTCTGGATAGTGGACTTCAAGTGAATCCTTCCAAATTGTCCAAGCTTGAATTTAAAGAATTGGATGATAGTTTTGCCATACTTTATGACATTGAATGGCTCAGATTCATGTGTGCTAACTCAGAGGCCAATTGTCCATGTATACTCTGGATAGGAAGAAACTTGTTTTGGCTGTGATGGATGGATCGATACATTTAGTTCACAGAACTCAAGGCAGCTTGATAAAACTTCATAGTTGCCCAATCAGATATTCAGAAACTAAAAATTCTACTAAATTTAAAATATTATTATTATGTCCGAAGTATTCTCAGATCTCATCCTTCACTTATGGCTTTTATCACCTGTGATCTGCTGGCTCTCTCTACATAAATATAGAAATGTTAAATGGCACAAATATCAAATGAAAAGTTAACTGGCTGACCTTGTTTTAGCTTTTACTTGGGAACCTCGTCTCATTAGCACACTGGAACTCTATTTCTTCTTTAACTTTTTATCTCATGGCCCTTTGCTGTCTCTTCTAGACGGTTATCCATCTCACTGTCTCTTCTAAATAGATTTCTATAAGCTTTGTAAAAGGGTTCTCATTTTTTATCATTTTCTCAAATTATGTAAAAAGAGGTTTGATGGTTTCAAAATGAAACAATATTATTTTTTTATACAAAAAATGAAACAATATTATCAAGTATACATTGTTTTGTCTTTTTCTTGATAAGTTCTGGTAATCGTAGTTGTCAAAGGCATGCCTAGGCGGGTGCACATCTTTCTCTGACCAAACTGTAGCTCTTGATCTGATGGATACATGCTGTCTACTATAGTTCGGGGTCCAGTGCAAAAGCAATAAAACAAGCCAGTTGGACGCTAAGAAAAAAATATTTTAATAAGCTTCATTTCTTCATTTGTTGTCGATCATTTTTTACCAACTAATGTTGGTTTAAGCAGTTATCTTATCTTCTATCAGCAAGTTATTTTTTCCTCCCTGACAGCTTTCATTGTCTGCTTTAGTTCCTAGGCAGAAATACTGTGAATCCATTCACAAGACAGTCAGGAGAAATACTCGAACTGTGATGATAGGAAATGTGCCTCTGGGCAGTGAGCATCCCATCAGAATTCAGACTATGACTACAAGTGACACCAAGGATGTTGCTGGAACTGTTGAGCAGGTTCAGTTGCTAAAATTTTTTTCCCTAAAATCTTTTGGTTTTGCTTGTTACTGTGTTTGTTTTTCTTTTCTTCTTCTTCTTTTTTTTTTTTTTTTTTTTAACACTGTAACTCTTATGACCTTGTATCTCGGACAATTCTTCAGAGATGCTGGCTTATGCATTACCATCAGCACGAGTCCATGCAAACATTTCAATTAGAAGTTGCAGTTGTTTGTTATATTTATGGCATTCTCAGTGTTCTTTTTGTCTAATACCGATGCATAGTATTATGTATATTGCTACTAGGTGAAGCCACAGTTATTAAATAAGAAGTAGACAATAGACATAAGCCAATTTTGTGTAGCAATGTGTTTACGGGGATGCTGCTTTTCAGATGTTGTAGTCCACTTGTTGACATTCATGTGTTGAATAGTATCTGCGACGGATGCACATTCTGTTTAACTGCATTCTGACATTCAGGCAGTATTTGATCATGTCTTTTTGGAGGTGCCAAAAATATCATTTTACATGTAGCATGTAGAATGAAAGAGCAGCGTGTGTACATACAAATATCCTTTTCCTTTGAAAAAATTTCCCCCCTCTGTTTGGTTTAAAATAATTGGTGTTTTGAATTGTTATCTGTAGGTAATGAGAATAGCTGACCGAGGAGCAGATCTTGTTAGGATCACAGTTCAAGGGAAGAGAGAAGCAGATGCTTGCTTTGATATTAAGAACACGCTTGTTCAGAAGAAGTAACCATTCTTTTTTATTATTTTGAGCTTGATGGTTAGGGGTTAGGAATTCTCACGCTTATTTTTGAGTTGCATAATAATATTCCCTTTCATGCAGCTATAATATTCCTCTGGTGGCAGACATTCATTTTGCACCTTCTGTTGCTCTGAGGGTTGCTGAATGTTTTGACAAGATTCGCGTCAACCCTGGAAACTTTGGTAGGCGAAATTATTATGAATTTGAAAAAAAAACTTTTGGTGTTCAATAATTAAGTATTCGTTTGCATATCAGTTCGGTCAATTACTGAGACAACTACTTGCAGCTGATAGGCGGGCACAATTTGAGAAGCTAGAATATACAGAAGATGATTATCAGAAGGAACTTGAACATATTGAACAGGTCAAGACTCCTTGCTTACTTCAGCTCTTTTGACAATTTAACAGTAAGACAATGTATTATCAATTTCAAAAATAATATGGTCTTTGCTGTTGTGTGACCAACTGACCATGCACATCTTGCATAGAGGCTTGTTAATTTTTATAATTGACTTGTTGTAGGTGGAATGAGTGCTTGTGGACTTGAGAGGCCTTATGGTTTCTTAGTCACTTAGTTTGTTTATTCTTTCTTGTTCTTGCATTTTTTTATTAGTATCTCCATATAGAGGAGTGATCCTGTTGGTACGAGCTAAGCAAGTGCTCCGCTTAGCTCATCTCAAAAAACTTATTTAAAACAATTTTTTTCTCTCTATACGCTTGTTTATTTAAGTATATTTAACATATGAACCAAGTTTTACCATTTTTGGATATGTTTTTTTTTTTGTTGAGATTTTTAAATATCTATGTATATATATGTATTTAAAATACCCTTATCTTTAAAATCTAAAACAAATATATACGTATATCCAAAAATGGTGAAACTTGATTTATATGTTAAATACACTTAGATAAACAAATATATGAAGAAAAAATTTAAAAAAAGGTTCTAAATGGTTTTTTGAGGTGGGCTAAGCGGGGCATTTGCTTAGCTTGGGCTAACAGGATCATTTCTCCTCCATATACTTGATACAAATATATATGGAATCTGATCTAGTGCTCTCAGGATCAGTGCTCTTGGGTGCATACATTCATTTAAAAAAAAAATTTTGAAACTTTTTTTATGAAACTATTAATCTAAGTGCATTTAATATATGTATCAATTTTTACCAATTTTGGAGATTTTTAGATATTTTTTTGAATTTTAAAAAATCGGTGACATTTTAGTAATTTTAAATTATTAAGATGCCATTGATTTGTAAGAATTCAAAAAAAATATCCAAAAATCTCCAAAAATGGTAAAAATTAATTAATATGTTAAATACACTTAGATTAACATTTGTGTAAAAAAAATTAAAAAAAAATTAAAAAATGAGTGTATGCGCTCAGGAGCATTAAACCTCAATGCTCCCGGGAGCACCAAATCAGATTCCTATATATATATAAATATATAGGGTATGTTTAGGAATTATCGAAAAGTTTTTGAATTTGAAGAGAATGATGTGATATAGTAAAGGTAATGATGATGAGTAAAGATAATAAAGTTAAAATAAATAGGTTAGTTGTATGGGTAATTGTATAGAAATGATTAGAAAGTAGAGTAGTTGTATAAGAAAATGTCAAAAAATTATTAAAAATAGGGTAGTTATGGAGAGTGAAAAGTTTTAGGTGGAAAAGTTTTAGCTTGTCATTTTTTTGTTATTGCCAAACACACCCATAATCTTGTGCAATGTCTTGCTCCAAGTAATGGGATCCATGAGAATTTTCACAAGAACCTCTGTCTTCTGCACTGAATGCGTTGTTATCTTGTTGTTTTCTTTCCAAATATAGGTTTTCTCTCCGTTGGTTGAGAAATGTAAGAAGTATGGAAGAGCAATGCGCATAGGAACAAATCATGGAAGTCTTTCTGACCGTATCATGAGTTACTATGGTGACTCTCCAAGGGGAATGGTAAATGACTTGGCCTTTCCAATCTATTGAGGCTCTTGAGCTTGTAGGCACTGTGTTCTTCTACCTCCTTTTGAAGTATATTGTCACTGATATTATCTTTGGTTCGGAAACAGGTTGAATCTGCTTTCGAATTTGCAAGGATTTGCCGGAAATTGGACTTTCATAATTTTGTGTTCTCAATGAAAGCAAGCAACCCAGTGATCATGGTTGAAGCATACCGCTTACTTGTAGCAGAAATGTATGTTCAAGGTTGGGATTATCCGTTGCACTTAGGAGTTACTGAAGCTGGTGAAGGTGAAGATGGAAGGATGAAGTCTGCAATTGGCATTGGAACCCTTCTTCAGGTGCTTTTCTGTTTGTCTTTCTTCCACTTTGTTTGCTTTTATCTACTCAGATGATTGTATATCTGCCAAATATGTCTGCTTCTGTGTATGCTTCTAATGAAGGGGACCTCTATTTATGATATTTATTGGGGCAATACCTCAACCTCTCAACTTGCATGTACGTTTCCCAGGATCAGGTTAAGAAAATTGCAAAAGCCACTATCTTCTTTGACATCTGCCACGACCATGAGATTCCAAAATTCTCAAGGACTTGATCTCTGATGAAGCTTGTGACTTTGGATCCCTATTGATATCCTCATATTTTCTGAGGAACTAATAAAGATTAGGGGTTTGAAAATGGTGTAGTGAAATTGGCTTACACCATTTGTTTTACAGGATGGTTTGGGGGATACAATCCGTGTCTCACTCACTGAACCACCAGAGGAGGAGATTGATCCTTGCAGAAAATTGGCTAACCTAGGCATGCGAGCATCAAATCTTCAAAAGGGAGTGGTAAGTTTCTTGGGATGTCGCAAGTGTCCTTTTGAAATCTACTTGGTTGACATATCTTTAGTTTTGAAACAACTTTAAACTTGTGCCCATTGGTATTTTAACAGGCTCCGTTTGAGGAAAAGTACAGACGTTATTTTGATTTCCAGAGGAGAACTGGCCAATTGCCAATTCAAAAGGAGGTTAGTTTTTAAAGGCATCAACCATTAGCTACCTGTTTAGTGATCTCCTTTTGTTCACATCTTTCCAAGATGGTTGATATTTGAATTCAATACAGGGAGATGAGGTGGACTATCGGGGAGTCCTCCATCGTGATGGCTCTGTCCTGATGTCAGTGTCTCCACACCAGTTAAAGGTAACACTTTGATTTATTTCCCTTTATGCGACTATCAATTTCCTGATGTTTCTTTCTATCTTTTCTGACGTGGGATAGGTAAAAATTGTACTTTTCTTCATTACCAACTACAACTTTTTTGTCCATGCCAATTCAAATGTGATAATTGATGTCATAAATGCTTTTCTTCATTTCAAGTTTTCAAAATGTGAAATTTGATGACATACAAGAACACGACCAATGTTTAAAACTACGATATCGAAGGATCACTCTCCTTGCTTCAAGCCTAAAATTCGGAAGTGGGGCATCTTGGATCAATATGAACCAGATATATATATATATATATATGTATGTATGTATGTATGTATGTATGTATGTATGTATTTATAGAAGATGATCAACTTAGGCCGGCCTAAAAAACATATTTGTAGGTATTTTTTTCAATTTTCTTTTTGCACACATGTTAAGCTAAGTGTATTGAATGTATAAACTAAGTTTTACAAGTTTTGGATATTTTAAAGTACTTTTTAAAGATTTTTAAACATAGTGACATTGTTATAACAATGCCATCGTGTTTAAAAATCTTTAAAAAATGCTTTAAAATATCCTAAAATGGTAAAACTTAGTTTATAGATTCAATACACATGACTTAACATGTGTGCAAAAAGAAAACTGAAAAAAATATCTACAAATATATTTTTTAGGCCGGCCTAAGTAAGGCCTTACTTAGACTGGCCTAAGAGGATCGACCTCCTATATATATATACCCGCTTCTATGTAACCTAGTTACATAAAAGCAGACCTATGTAACCCCTTCAAAATCTAAGATTTTGATCCTTAATGGAAAATTCAATCTATTCTTTGTATTTAACATCATTTGTTTATATAAGAGACCAAGTTTCATCCCAATGAAGTATGTTTATGAGCCACATTTGTTCAAAAATATATATATTCATGTGTAAATTAAGAAAAATGCTTAGATCTATTCACATATATATTAAAATGTAATAATACTTTATCGAATCATTTATTCACATATAAATGATATTTTGGACGGTTTAGATGTTGAAAATACTACTTTAAAATTGATATTTTAGCATTTTTCATAATTTACACATGAATATATACATTTTTTAACAAATGTGGCTCATAAACATACTTAATTGAGATGAAACTTAATTCTCTAGATAAATAAATGATGTTAAATACAATGAATGGATTAGATTTTCTATAAAATATCAAAAGCTTAGATTTTAAAAGGGTTACATAGGTCTACTTCTATGTAACTTAGTTATATAGAAGCGGAGCCCTATGTATATAAATCTAGAATAATATTTAGGTGCAACACCACTGTACCGTAATTATGGTGCAGTGGCGTCAAAATGGGCCCCACACGATCAAAAAATTATAATCCACTCTACCCATTATATTTAGAATAATGTATTTTATTATCATACCAATTTTCATCCTAATCGAATATGTGTAGGGACCCATTTGAAAATGGTACAAATTCAAGGTAATAAAATAGTTTGATGTAAATAAAAACTTTAAAGTTATTTTTTCAACATTGAAACCATTTGCTATACAATTTATACATGGATAAATGATTGTATAAAGTTTCATTGCATTCTAATGTGTATGACCCATTTTTGAGCAAATGTACCGTTGTTCCGATGAGCTCTTATATACGAGAAATATCCAGGTGCAACATAATTGCACCGTAATTACGGTGCAGTTGCATCAAAATGGGCCCCACATGATCATAAAATTATAATCTACTCTACCCATTGTATTTAGAATATTGTATTCTATTACCATACCAATTTTCATCCCAAATGGATGTGTATGAAACTCATCCGAATGTGTATGAAACTCATCCGAAAATGGTACAAATTCAATGTAATAAAATAGTTCGATGTAAATAACAACTTTAAAGTGATTTTTTCAACATGTAAACTATTTGCTATAAAATTTATGTATGGATAAATGATTGTATAAAGTTTCATTGCATTCTAATATATGTGATGCCCAAAAATGGGCAAATGTACCGTTGTTATGGTCCGGAACAGCACCATTGCACCTGAATAGTGGTACGTTTGCCTATTTTTGGGCCCCACACATATTAGAATGTAATGAAACTTTATACAATCATTTATCCATATATAAATTTTATAGCAAATGATTTACATGTTGAAAAAACTACTTTAAAGTTGTTATTTACATCAAATTATTTTATTATATTGAATTTGTACCATTTTCAGATGGAATCCATACACATCCGATTAGAATGAAAATTGATATGGTAATAGAATACATTATTCTAAATACAATAGGTGGAGTAGATTTTAATTTTAACATCACGTGGGGCCCATTTCAGCGCTACGCACTGTAATTATGGTGCAGCGGTGCTGCACTTGAAAATTTCTTTAGAGTATATATATATATATATATATATATATATAGAGAGAGAGAGAGAGAGAGAGAGAGAGAGAGAGAGAGAGAGAGAGAGAGAGACGGACTGCATCATAATTACAGTGCAGTTCGCTGTAAAATAGGCATGAGACATTAAAATGCAATGAAATTTTATACAATCATTTATTCATATAAAAATTATACTTTAGACATTTTAGATGTTAAAAATACCACTTTAAACTTAATATTTATGTTAAATTATTTTATTATGTTGATTTTGCATAATTTTAAGATAGGGACCATACACATGTTGGATTTTGATGAAATTGGTATGCTAATAAAGTGAACAATTCTAAATACAATGAGTGAGGTGGATTTCTCATTCATGATCATGTGGGGCCTACAATGCATGGACTGCACTTGATAATTTTCTATAGATATATGTAGGAAATTGATTTAGTGCACCCGGGTGCAAATACCCATTTATATATATTATTTAAATTTTTTTACACAAGTGTTAATCTAAATGTATTTAACATGTGTATCAATTTTTACCATTTTTTGGAGATTTTTTGGATTTTTTAAAATCAGCAGCATTTTAGTAATTTTAAAATTACTAAAATCCAAAAAAAATCTAAAAATTTCCAAAAAATGGTAAAAATTAATACATATGTTAAATACATTTAGATTAATAATTCTATAAAAAATTTCAAAAAATATATTAAAAAATGGGTTATATGAACCTAGGTGCACCGAGCTTAAGTGTACCCGAGTGCACAGGATCAAGTTATATATATATATATGGGATATATTCCTATACATTCGGTCTCCACCGAAGTAAGCGTGCAGACGCCCAATCCAGCCGTTCACTTTGGTGCCGTAAATCTTAGTCGTCCCTTATGAGATGCGTGTAAATAGAGGTCAGAATACACGACCAGCAACGACATACACGCGGATACACGCACGCCCCAACTCTCCATTTCCCGCTCGTAAATCAAACCCCTCGGCATTCCGCCCGACTGAAGCAACAAAAAATCCAACCGTAAAACTCCATCGGTGCTGAAGAAAACCACTCTTTGAGTGACATATCATCCCGCATCCCTCCGTCATCTTGCCCCGTCATCCCCTTGGCATCCCGCTCTAAAGAAAACCCCTCAGCGTCCTGCCCCCCTTCGTTATCCCACCCCGCTTCCGCATGCTAATTTTCGAGATAGAGAAAGCGGAGGTACATTTGACCTGTGTAAGTTAGAATACGCATGCGGATTCCATAATCCGTATGCTGATTTTCAATTTGCAAGTAGGACGACTCTTTTCTTCATAGGCGGCGATCTTCTTTGTTGCAAGCTGGGCGGCTCTTCTCTTCTTCTCTGTGCCAAATCGTGTTCCCTTCTTCCAGTGATTTTTAGAGTTGCTTGGACCGACCGAAATAAGTGAAGATCAAAGAGCGGTTTTCTTTAGCCCCGAAGGAGTTTTTAAGTTTGGATTTTTTCTGCTTCAGTCGGGCGGGATGCCGAGGGGTTTGGAATTCGAGCGGGAGACGGAGAGTTGGGGCGTGCATGTATCCGCGCGTATTTAGTCGTTAGTCGTGTATTCTGGCTTCTATTTACACACATCTCATAATCAACGACTGAGATTTCATTCACCTCCAGCAACGGCTGGATTGGGTGTCTGCACGCTTACTTCGGTGCAGACCGAATGTACATGAACATATCCCTATATATATATGTATATATACACGAGAAATGTTGGAATACATGGGTAAATGGAAGAAGTGAAAAATATTAGGATATTTCCTTGACATTCTGGAGTTTTCCAAGCCATCTGGATGAGGATGTTTGTGGTTCTTGGACTACTAATAGCAGACTACAATGTCCTCATGAAATATGTATGAAATATGTACTTAGTGGATTAGAACCACTAGAAGTTTGATGAGGATTAAAAAACAACTAATAATTTCCCAAAAACGGCCACTATCAGTTTCACGATTTTTAATCAACTTAATTCTTACATTTGGATCCTCAACATGTTGCACACATCTGGTCCAATTTTATAACCTTCCTGGATTGTTGTAATGAAGTTGTAATTCAGGAGAAAACTTGAAGGGACATAGCCTCTTGTGGACTGATGTAGCTTCCTACAGATGGTTGCAAATTTATGAATGTTTGCTTAACTGAAATTGGGCAGAGTATATCAGATAGTACGTCTTAGATTTCCATACCTGCAAAGGGGTAATATGGTACAACATGCACCAGAATTCTTGAGACTAGTGTGATTCATTTGTTACCTTCTACCAGTTCGTCTTTGATAATGACCCTCCAAATTGCTCCTGGCCACTGATTTGAGATTTTTTCATCTGTTGATCTGCTAGCTTTCCATTTTTTATTACTTGCTTATGCATTAATATCCATTACTTTGTCAGACTCCAGAGCTTCTCTACAAGTCTCTTGCAGCAAAGCTTGTTGTTGGCATGCCATTTAAGGTTGGTATCAGCTATCAAGTTCTAAAAATTGCATGCATTGTTTTGATGTTAAAATCTAGTTTATAAACAGTCTATTTGTAAGTTTTATTGACTATGCTTCCATGAACAACAGGATCTTGCCACAGTGGATTCAATTCTTGTAAGAGAGCTTCCTCCAGTTGAAGACACTGATGCTGTGAGTGTCTGCATGCGTTGGTTTCCCTAGAGTAAACCTTAACATGATTCTTTCACGAATGGTTTAATCTAAATTATCTGTAAATAGGATGATTTTAAGTTGATTCAAACTAATGATACGTCAAATGGTCAGAGGCTTGCACTCAAAAGGCTCATAGATGTCAGCATGGGAGTGCTGACTCCACTATCAGAGCAACTTACAAAGCCACTGCCTAACATTATAGTTGTTGCAAATCTCAAGGAACTGGCAAGCGGTGCCCATAAACTCCTGCCTGCAGGTAGTAGCACTGCCCATTGAATTTGTTCGGACACTAAGCCATGCCCTAACTGTGCATATTTTGCTTTGTAATATCAGGCACCCGTCTGGTTGTATCTGTTCGTGGAGATGAGCCCTACGGGGAGCTGGATATTCTCAAAGGACTGGATGTTGTAATGGTCCTACACAATCTACCATTTAATGAAGAAAAGAATAGCAGAGTACATGCAGCAAGGAGGTAATGATCTTTACTTATGTGAGAATACTGGGTTGCCACCGTGCTTGTTTACTGTTCATTTGTTGCCATGTTCTTTCTATCCATCAAATTTGACATTTTTGATTTATCTTCCTTTTGTAAATGGGAAGTGAATCTTGTTCCGCTGGTTCTTAGAGACCTGTTTTAAATTTTGTAATGCAGGTTGTTTGAATATTTATCTGACAATGAGCTGAACTTCCCTGTCATTCACCACATAC
Organism: Annona cherimola; assembly: GCA_030490835.1. Taxonomy (NCBI): domain Eukaryota; kingdom Viridiplantae; phylum Streptophyta; class Magnoliopsida; order Magnoliales; family Annonaceae; genus Annona; species Annona cherimola. The sequence continues at coordinate 116,450,597 of CM059971.1, forward strand.
AGTTTCCTGAAGGGATAGCGAGGTAACTTCCAAATAATAGGGCAGGCAACTAAGGGGCAATAGTATAAAGTATGCATGTCAGATGCCTTCTTGTTTCGGAATTGCTTTCTCAATGAAACATATTGACAGAAACAATGATTACGGCTTGGAAAGGCAGCAACATGTCTATCCATCCCACTGGCTTTGCTTCTCATGCAGCTTGCATGCTTGGTCTGTTGAGAATCAAGTCAGATCACCTTCATACTGCCTAGCATAGGCTGCTTCCAAGGGCAGTGCACTTTTTGCTAATGACATTTTCCTGTCCACTCAATGTAGAGATGATCTTGTAATTTATGCTGGAAGCAATGCTGGAGCTCTTTTGGTTGATGGTCTTGGTGATGGTGTATTCTTGGAGGCCCCTGACCAGGATTTTGATTTTCTAAGGAATACATCTTTCAACTTACTGCAAGGTTGCAGGATGAGAAACACAAAAACGGTACCTTTCATTTCTAAACTCTCCGATCAATGGTTGTTGACCTGGATGCATCTTTCAACAGTTTATTGTGGCGAGAAAATGATTTGCTCAATTTAAATATTATTTCTGTCCAGGAATATGTCTCATGCCCATCATGTGGAAGGACCCTGTTCGACCTGCAAGAGATAAGTGCCGAGATAAGAGAGAGGACATCCCACTTGCCCGGTGTTTCAGTAAGACTTTGAATGCTCTGGCTCTTTTTGTTAGTGATAACTCAATTTGCCAGAAAAAAACCTTAAGATTTATCTTCCTTTCATGGCAGATTGCAATCATGGGTTGCATTGTCAATGGCCCCGGAGAGATGGCAGATGCAGATTTTGGTTATGTAGGTGGTGCTCCTGGAAAGATTGACTTGTATGTCGGGAAGGTATGTACTATTTTTCCAATAATCAGTGCCTCAAGTTATACCATAAGTTCATCTTTGTGATAACATTTAGAAAAAAAAAAAAAAGTGTTCATCTTTGTGATAGTGATGGGTTTACCTTCCAGCTTTGACCTGCATCTTTGCCTTTTGGACTTCCATTCACTGAAATAAGTAGTATCAAAACAACCACCTGTTCTAGTCTCTTTGCAATGCTTCAAACAGTATGTACAAATTAAGTGCAGAATTGATCAAGATTTCTTACCCTAGAGACACTTTTCATTGATCCTGTGCTCTTTTTCCCATGGTTGGACTCTTCTAATTTTCCCTTTGAAATTCTGACACCTGAGCATCATTAATTAACATGGTTATAACTATGATCTGGTCTAGCTCAGCACGCTAATCATATCTACTATTCAGGAATAGGTCTTATGTACAGGTATCTGTCCTGATTTTATTCTGCTTTCAAGGTAGTATGATCACAGATGACATTTTGTACTCCATAATGTGTGCACTAGTTAGGTGAGCTGAGGGTGAGCTGTTCCAGTGAAATCAAGAATTTTAGTGGGTTTCCCCGGCCTCTAAGAGCACTTTATTTTGGAACATCTATTAACAGTTTTGCTTGTGTTGTAGACGGTTGTGAAGCGTGGGATTGAAATGGCAAGTGCAACTGATGCCTTGATTCAGCTTATTAAAGACCATGGACGCTGGGTAGAACCTCCATCAGAAGAGTGAATCCAGCAAGATACTCAAAACTGCTAATGGTGGGATAGCTTAGTTGATGCAGCTCCATTCAAGGAGGATACAACCTTACGGTCTCAGCAGCAGCAAGAGCGAGAAGGATCTACCGTGAAGTGGGGCCAGGAAATGGAGGCTGGGATTTGCCGAGTGTGCTCCACTGACAAGACACATCTGTATTAGTGACACTTTTCATGAGCTAAAATATAGTTCTTATCCATGTTGGCTATGCCTAATTTTTTGTTGCCTACAAGAAAACCAGCCATTCTGAGAAAATTTAAGAACTGTTGTGCTGGGATACTCTGCAATAGTAAGCAACTACGCATTCTTAGCTGTTGGGAAAAAAAAAAATATTAATAATAATAAAGGAAAGAAATAGCTGTTGGGGAGGCAAGGAAACACTTGTTAGGCAGAATCAAGAAATGATTGCATGAAATTGTCTATCGTCGTTAGTTCCCGTTGTTATGCTCTCGGCTCCCAACATTGGACCGCCCTCGGACTGTGTTGGAGAGGTTTGGACGGGGTTTATCAGTGGCGGACGAAATCCATGGCAGTCTTAAGAAAGATATTTCAATGATTCTGCACATATCATTCTCTGTGGACGCTGCCGCTGTATATTATGTTAAGAAGCAACGCAGAAAGAAATAGGTTTTTGTTTAATTCGTCTTCTGAGAATTTTGCAACAACAAAATCCAGTCCGGTCATATCCCTTCGGTGTCCAACCAAACGGAATTCTTTTGTGGGTCTAGGTTTGAGATCCGCTGAATCCTATGTATTTCGATCTTTAAGAATCAGTGCAGATGGAAATGGTCACTTTAAAATCAATGTGGATGACCGCAGAAACAATAGAGGAGAATTTATGGGTTTTGGTGGGGTATTAAGGGACTTAATGGGAAATTTCATGGCCATTCGACTTGGTAATCGATAGGGGGTAGAACTGAACTTGCAGCAGCTGGAACTCAAAGGTGACGCTTTAATACTGATTAGTTTTCTTACGGTTTGATGCTCTGTTTCATCCGCGGCGGGCACAGTACTTCAGGAGATCAAAACTCAAGCAATGGCTATCCAGGCTCTCTGCTACCATGTATGACATTGGTAACACAGTTGCTCATAACCTAGCCTCTTTTGCAGCTATGAACGCTGGCACAGATCTGTGCTGGGGGACTACCAAGGTTTTTGTTGAACTCTTTTTTCTAGTAATTGAAATGGATTCATCAATAATAATAATAAGGAATCCAGTGCATATGGCTGCACAGTGCAGTTCATGGCAAATAGGCTCCATTTGATTATAGAATCATAATTTATTTCATATAAAATTATTTATTTTATTAGGGTAACAATTTTCATCCAATTTTAATGTGTGTATATGTCCCATCTATAAAGGTCACAAAATCAACATAAAAAATAGTTTGATTTAACTAACAATTTTAGGGTATGTTTGGGAAGTAATAAGATTTCTAAGGTATGTTTCGAAAATCATAAAACTTAGATGAAAAGTTTTTTAAATAGGAGAAGACGTGATATGATATGGGCAATAATAAAAAGTAAAGAGGATAAAATTAAAATAGATAAGTTAGTTGTATTGGTAATTATGTAAAAATGATTGAAAACTAAAGTAGTTATATAATAAGATGTGAAGAAATAATTCAAAATTAGATAATTATAGAGAGTGAAAATTTTAAATTTTAAAAGTTTTAATTTGAAAAAGTTTATATATAAACATATCTTAGATGGAAAGCTTTTAGTGAAGAAGTTTTTAAATTAATAGAAAATGATATTATATGATAAAGATAATGATAAGAAGTAAAGATAATAAAGTTTAAATATATAGATCAGTTGTATAGAAATAATTGAAAAATAGGATAATTGTATAGAAAGATATATAATTATGGAAATTGAAAAGTTTTAAATTAAAAAATTTTAATTTAAAAGAATTTTATTATAAACAAACGTGCCCCTAAACTTATATTTTTTATTTTTAGATAGATGAATAATTATATAAAATATTATTACATTTAAATGTATGCGTGCCCCATTTTACAGTAGACTACATTGTTCTTCTGCACTAGACCATATCTCAATAATCACTGCGAAAGGTATACTTAAAAAAGCAATATCTCACATATATTAGTGTAAGAATTCGTTTTGCTCGACAATGAATGTTCAATCTCAAGTGGGGGCAAGGACTGGCCTCAATGAGTTGGGTGTCCTTGTTCAAATCTTGACAACTACATTTTCCGAAGAATTTTAGTTGCCGTGTTTGTTCTCTTGGAATTTTCCGTGGAAGCATCCACCAAATGAGTATTTTAGGAATTATTGTTAAAAAATTTAAATTTTTAATTAAATACTTATAAGAATGTCTCAGAGTTTGATTGTACTCCCAATCTAGATACTGTAATATATATATATATATATATTAATAAAAAAAAGAGCCGCTGCTCAATGAAAGTCCAACCATCGAGGAGTAGAATCGTGATCCTAGTCCTACACGGCATGCCGTGTAGAAACGCGTATGCGGTAGCGTAAGCTTTGGATCGGGCGGATAAAATAGAGACCGTCAGTGCCTATGGATGATTGTGCAAAATTTCCAACATGAATGGGTTGAGAAAGAAAATTTTAGAATCCCACAAAATCGACATTGGATCCCGAAACCCAACTTTGACCAGGCGGAGAGAACGAGCGGAACACCTAAAATCGCCAACCGATCTTCTCGCCGCCGTTTGCAACCAATCACTTGCATCTCTCGCTGGCCCTCTTTTATCTTCTTCCTTCGTCTCTCTCCATTCGGCTTACTGCATAGTCCGCAACTGGAAAAAAGCTCACTCGATGAAGACCATTATCCAAGGCACCTCCACTATCAACGAATCACCGCTCTATATTAGGAGCTCAACCTCGGAGGCCGTTGCTCAAGGCAAACCCACCAATACTTTTCTTTTCGGGCTGGCCCACACCTCCCGAAGTCTAGTCGCCCTTCATGGGGACCTAATCCCGGCCGTTCACATTCATCGTGGGGCTACCTATCGTTGCACTTCATCCTCTTCCACGTAGAGGTGTTAAAGAAGTTGGACGGATTGAAACCTAATTTTAACTCATTAAAAATATTTCAACTTTAATCCGTTTATTAATCTATTTAAAAATCTTAAATCTTACTTATTTACAACCTATTTAATAAATGAATTGACTAGTTATTAACAAATTATATAACAAACGATCTAAAGACCTAAACTTTAGTACATAATGATCTCGCAAAGCAATATGAGGTGTTTTCAGCAAAAAAGAAATCTAAATAGATAATAACAAAAAAATGAAATTAAAGCAGCATTAAAAAAAATAAAAATTAAGTGACAAGAAAACTTTGTAAGAGAAAATAACCAAAAAGTATATTTGTATACAACTTCAATGTATTAAATGAATTAAATATGTTAAATAAATTGAATAAATTATATGAGTTAAATGAGTTACTAAATAGGTTAATGAACTATAAAATCTTAACCATAATCCATTTATTTAATTAAATAATTAAATGAATTGACATATCATAACTCATTTATTCAAAAATTTTAAACCAAACTCATTTATAAATAAGTTGGATGAAGCAGGTTAACTATGATCATTAATACCCCTACTTCCACAAGGGGGTACCAATCACAATCATTCACCCCTAAATTGCCTCCAAAAAATCACTATCGATCATCCCTAAGAGTTGTTCATACCAGACCCAGTATTCATTTTTAATTAATTCCGAAGTTCGTATTTCTATCTTGAATCATACTAGTGGAGCTCATACAACATTGATGAAACTTGCAATGCCATTGGACAAACACAAATAGAAGATCGCCAGGAAGTGCGTACACGGGGTTGAATAATCAGTTCTCCCCCCCACTGAAATTTAACAATATACGAATAATTGATGCTCAAGAAAACAGACTAGGCCACTTTCGACCTCAAGAAATAACAAAGTGGGGCACAAAGTCGATAGTTTTATTCGAACAAGGACACAACCCAAAGGAACGACCACAGACAAATATATCAATCACAGAGGAATTAGGATCCCTTCAGACCAGATGCTCTACATGAAAGGCTCATGGCCCTTGTCCAGATTTTTGGGCATACAAGTAAAAGGAGCAGGGTTAGTTCTTCACTGTTGTTGCATGCTTCAAAAGCATATCGACAATCTCAGGGGATATCCTTGCTGCCTGTGATTTCAGGTGTTCGATCTTTGCCTCGGTTTCTTGTTCAAGGCGCTTGACATTTGATCCTGAGTCACCACTGCTCTGTATGACCAGATGAAAATGTAAGAACTAAGCACAGTTTCCAAAAATGCAATACAAATTACATTATTAAACAGGAAGAGAATCAAGGCATAGTATAAAAAAGAAACATGGAGACCCTGAATTGAAAACTATAAATGTTATTCAGGGCCCCAAGCTACTGCAGAAGTCAAACAGAGAAAGGTAGGACACACATCTGCAGATAACTGTTTCAAACAGCCCCAACCATACTCCCCCAGTAAAACAGCTATCAGATTTTAAGATCAAGGATAATATACTTTTTCTGAGGAACGCATTGTTGGCATTTACCTCGGCAACCTTTTTCTGAAATTCTGCCTCAACGTGAGCACGATATTCGGCAATCTCCTTCTCAGCTTCTTCTTTAGCTTGTTTCAATCTGGCCATTTTTGCTGGGCAACCATTCCAATGAGAAAGTATTATACCATTCAAATGAGATATCATGTAATACAGGCACTCAATACTGGGACAACAGTATCAGACAGCAACCAATAGATCAAATATGCAAATGCAATCATACTAAACTTTAAAAAGTCCAAACTACTGGCACATCAACACTGTCAGCTGATATTAGAGAATCATGTTTTACCACATCAAATGTGAGCCGGAACAACAAATGGCAGGGGCATGAATTCAGGCATGATTACCCAAAAGCAACTTATAAGTGCTATTCAATTTTAAATAAGAAAGCCAAAAATAGTTGATGAAACAAGCTGATGCTTGGCTCTAATATGTACCATCAAATTTGATTTTGATCTTTGTAAAAGAATGGAAGATCCATCATCAACATCCTAGCTAATGGTTATATACATACAACACAAATTACATCAACATACAACAAACAAAATAACAGACGACAAACTGAAGATTAACAGACGACAAACTAATAGACAACATGAAATTTACCCATGCCATTACACTTTTCCACTATTTGAAATGTTTGAAGATAAAGGGTCGCAAAGAGAGGTCACCATTTCTAGCAGCATTGACAATGTGTTGAGCCTCTTGCTCTGCAGCCAGCAATTGTTGGATTCCACCTTGACCCCTAGTTGATGCCATTTTTTCCTGAAGATGTGTTCGGCTCCAACAGATGACAAACTGAAGATCCTGAAGGACATAGGAAAAAAATAATAATAATAATAAGACTTCAGGAACTCAAGAGGCTAGCGGCTGGGGTAACCCAACATCATTATTTGAACCTATCAAGCAATTCAAAGACAAGTATTATTGGAAGCAATCAAGCAATCCAAAGATACAACACCTCACTTATGATTTTGTGCTCATTTACTGAAAGGAGGGATTGCTTTTACAATAGAAATCAGGATGCTCACAAAAATTAAACCCCACAAAATAGCTCACATAAGCCAACAGTGAATACTTGAATAACATAACGCAAGCCATTGATAAGACAGTTTTCATTTTTCATGTATATAAACTCATTCAACACATACTAGTACACCAATATATGCTTTTTTAGCACACCTATAATTATTTCTCCCGCCCTTTAGTGCATCTCTTGTGAAGGGATTGCTCTCCTAAAGTCTAATCCAGAGGGGGGGGGGGGGGGGGGGGTGCACCGCGCGTGAATGTGAAGTAAGCCAGCAGCCAATGGCTGTACAAGTGCAATGGGAGGTCAACCTAAAGACACTTGGCGCCTGTTTAGGAGGATAAATCAAGCTGAAACCGGAACTTGTACTCTGATAAAAATGATGTAACTCCTACCACTGCGATTAAGTCAAATTTGTAACATCCATTGTGTATTAGCAAACTAAGTTCGGCAACAACCACCACCAGTAGTCTGACCACTAGCAAATCGTAATTAGGAAACTTAATTTACCCAAACAGATCTACTCATTATTTGCATAACTTGTAAGCCCTAAAAAGGACAATTCCAACTTGAACCCTCTGAACAATGCAATCCATGATTTTAAAATCTACATATAGCATGAGATATATACATCTGCAAGTTATAACTAATATCAGAACTATCCATGCCACAAGCAATAAGAGTTCCATCACCAAATGCTTTTAGTAAAAAATGATCAACAGTTAGGGTGAATTATCGTATGCTGTACATCTTGCTTCAATAGCAACAGCTTTTACTTCGGATTTGTCATTTGAGAGGTCAGATGTTTGACGTCTATAATCGTTAGCTACAAGGAAAAGAAAATGAAAACCATGTTCCAAGAAACCAGATGCAAATCAATAATGTCAAGCAATAGATCTTCCCAAGCTCAAGATAAAATCAACTAACGATCACAGCCAGAACAGTCTGAAAATCGAGTCAAAGGGCAGTCAGATGCTCTGGAGCATATTTCTCATCACACAGACACAGAAATGAAAAGGCAGATCGAGAAAAATTCCTCGCGATCATTGACAGTGAGATTTGGAGAGACAACTGTCACCAAAATAGATGAGACTGACAAAGGTTTGTGGAGAAGAAGTCGCACCTGTTTGTTCTTCGGCAAGAGCTTCGGTAGCAGGGCGATTTACATCGAGAGACGGAAGGGTTTTATATCCAGGAAAATCGAGAGCACTGCTTCTGGTGCGGCCGCAGAGATGGATCGTGCACGTGCATCAGGCTTAGCCTGTGCACGTGCTTCCCCCTTCAATCCAGATTGTCCAAATTAAAGAGGAAATCATCTTTACAAATTAAAATTTCATTAAATTCGAAAATTCGATGGCTGATCTGATCGTTTTGATTTTTGGTGGACCGATGATGCTCAATGAGGAGACGAAAATGGAGGTGCATGGACTAGTGTTATAGGGTTGGACCGTTGTCAGCAGATGAAATGGACCAAACCAACCTATGTTTGGTTTTGATCGCTCCAGGAAAGCAGCAGTTTTCCATGGCACTATGGAGCAAATGCTAATTGCTGACGAAATTTTCCTCTGTACCTTTGCTCGTCAGTTCGAACGCCTTTTCCACATATGCCAGTTACATTTAGAAGAAATGGACAGAATAGTATATTACATTTAATCATAATTTTAAATATACTTATTACGTTTTTAAAATTCTAGATATACCGATTATGAATTTGCAAAATTCTAGATATACCTACTACCTTTACAGTTAATTCTAAAAATACTCAACCCATGAGTTAACACCGTTAATTAATATGTGAAATTAATAATATATCCATCAAATTTTGAATATGATTGAAAAATTGAATGTTGTAACTCATCAATACCTTAATTGTACATAAGCACTAAATTTGAAGATTTCGAACTTCATTTTCTTTTGATTTTATTCTATTTTTTATTATCTTTTAATAGAGGTATTTTGAGCGTTTATAAAAATTTAACTAATGGTTTTTAATAGAATGAACGTTTTTTGGTTTAATTGCAATGATTGTAGATATATCTGAGATTTTAAAAACATAATGAGTATATTTTAGAAAAATACTTAGTTCCATATATAAACATAAACATGATGATGGATAGAAATATAATCGAAAAATCAAGGAGCATTTTGTTTACATATTTAAGCATTTTACTCTATAACTATGTATCTACGTAGGCTAGCTATGTTGATGAAAGCTGCAAAGACTTTTTTTTATTTTTTATCATGCGCTCCATATGAAATGATCTAAGTAGTTAATAACTAAGATGTATAAGCACTCAACGCGCAAACTTAATCATCATCACTTAATCATCTAAATAGTGACAAAGCTTTAAAAGCTTGAGCAATGAGAAGAAGGATCCCAATCATATACACCCGGGTGCATTCAGCATCAATGCACCCGGGTGTACTACACCCATTTTTTTTTAATTTTTTTTATCAATTTTTACCATATTTGAAGATCTTTAGATTTTTGTTCTGATTTTTAAAAATTAATGACATTTTAATTATTTTAAATTGCTAACAATGTCATTGATTTTTTTGCCCTGCTGCATTGAAACATCCTCCATGAGCAGTGCATTTATCGATAATGTCGAAGATACTAATAGCTCAACAACACTTAATATTTATGAAACCTTAAAAAAAGTAAAATATTCCTATTGTATTAGACCGGCGATTGCTGATTGTATGTTATATGTCCTTTCTAGTGTTCTCAATATCTATAAATAAGTAGGCCGAGAAAAAGATAATATAGTTTTCTATGAGAATTTTATCGGACATTTAAAGAAATAGTACACTTTTCTTATAAAGCATAAATACATATTTATCCTAATTTTCTCGTCACTTATATAAAAATAAAACTACACTTGCAGATGTATATGCAGCATAAAATAATATATTCTTAAGTATTAATATCTTAGAAAAATCTTAATATTAATTTAAAATTAATGAAAATCAGTGTCTTAAAAAATAAAATAAAAATCTATATAATTGTTATTGAATATACAAATAATTCTTTATTTTATTTTACAAGGATCAATATCCATTAAAAAAAAACTAAAAATTGACTTATCATTCTTCAATAAAAATCAAAACCGAAAAAGACAATATCTGAAATAATATCGATAAATAAGAGATATATTATCATATTTTCTGGAGAAAATATCAATAAATAGAGCAATTTGTTTGACACTTATTTATCATATTGTTGGCTAATTAAAAAAAAATACATTATCAGAAGTAATATCTATATGCAGAACACCGACACCGCTCCTACCGAGAAAGCCCCCAGTCCGTTCCGCGCCTCTCTCTCGGGCCCCCAGTCCGTTCCGCGCCTCTCTCTCTCTCTCTCTCTCTCTCTCGGTAATTTAAAATTACGAAAAATGCCATTGATTTTAAAAAATCTAAAAAATATATCTAAAAATCTCCAAAAATAGTAAAAATTGATACATATGTTAAATAAACCTATATTAACAGCTTCATAAAAAAATTTTCAAAAAAAAATAAAAAAAATAGGTGCAGTGCACCCGGGTGCATTGAGGCTGAATGCACCTGGGTGCACTGGATTGGGCTCCATGAAGCAAATACACAGCCCATTCCAACCTGGCAGGGGAACCGCCAAGAAGCCCTCACCTGGAAAAAAGCAAAGAACGCCGCGTACACGTGTACGGCAGCAGCCCCAACAAGAATCCTCCCACGGGAAGCAAGCCATTGGATGAGGTTTGATGTTTCCAGCTGGCCCAAAACTAGTCGTGGGAAGCCCAGCTCAATAAAAAGATCAGCGCACAGTTAGATAAAACGCACATTAATTCTGCAGGTCAACATCTTGGTGACTATTTATTTATTTTTGTACAAATTGTTGTTTTTCAAAGATAAAATGGCTACGAATAATTAATTTGATAAATAAAAATAAATAAATGTACCTAAAGAAAAATCCTATGTGTGTAAAAACAACAATTTGACACTGCTAAACCCAGCAGGGAGGGATGGGGGACCCGTCAATCGCTTAGAACCGGCTGTTGGTATGTCTTTTTTGCGCCATCAGCGGCGAAAGGATTCAAACCGTTCAGCGCCTGGTCAGAATGGTACGGAATTTTCAATGGAACGTCTTATTTTCCAATTCATCACAAATCTACTCCTTTTATTATTTCTGATAATAATTTTAATATTCTCGATATGTACAACAATCTCCTCCTGGCCTCCTACTAACCAAGCCTCATATCCCATTTCATTTCCACTTGACCGCAATCAGCGGCGGCGACGTTTGGCACCGCGCACCCCCAACGCCACCCATCTCGCAGTAATCTCCAGCTGTGGTTGACAGCAATCCCATTTCACACAGGTTTGTTTGTACGCACATGCAAATCAATTAATATACCACGGGAAGGCCTAAATAATATACAAACAGTTCGTTCACAACAAGCCCACTGTACCCAAAGATGACTCTCCCGCACTGCCCTGCATACAATGCAACCGGTTATCGACCAGCCGGTTGCACTACACGTCTTTCCCCAAAAAGCAGCATCCCGAATCCCGTCCGATCATATCTATGATCCCAATGAAAATCAACAAGTGTAAAGACATAGACGACAAGGAAATCTCGCTCTATAGGAGAAGAGAGTATTACCCAGAAATCATATATCTCTAGAAACCCTCGCAGAACTAAAATACCTCAAAAATCTAAAAACCAAAAGAATATGGGAAGTATAATTCCATTGCCTGCTGAAGAGTAAAGCCAGTAGGGAAGTGGATCCAGGTGAGAAGGGAAAAACCAAGAAAATGCATGACAGGAAAAGAATGAAACGAATCTTCCTCTCCAAACCAACAGAAATTTGCAGAACTTCACATCTCAGAGAAGTTCCCGCCTTGCCGCATATCCGTATTGCGATCGACGGATATTATCCCGCCGCTTCTTGTATACGAAGCCACCTAGACCCACGATACCGGCGCCGACGATGACTCCGATTGCAATCCCGGCCTTCTGCCCGCCCTTCAATCCGCCGCCGGATTCAGATATTTCGTTTTGATTTTCGTTTGCATGAAGGTCCCCGTCGGCGGCGATAGGCTCCGGTGCCGGAGAGGGAGACGGAGGTGTGTCGTTGTCGTCGGACGGCGGGGGTGCAGGAGGAGAGCCCAGGGAAGGTGGAGGCGCCAGCGTCGGCGGAGATGCCGGAGTTCCGCTGGAAGAAGGTTGAGATGCAGGGGCATTAAGGGGAGATGCCGGAGGCTGAAGTACTTGCCCTTCAGGAGGGAATGGAGCAGGAGCAGGAGCAGGCGAGTCTGCAGAGAGAGCAAGATCTACGAACAGGAAAAGCAGCGGCAGGGAGAAGCAGAGCTTCGCCGATCCTTCCATTGCAAGAAATTCGATCTCCTCTATCGGATCTAGAGAGACTGGATAAAAGAGCAATGGATCTGAGGCAGTGATGCAAGAAACGTCGAACAGAAGACCTAGATCTGAGCGAAGGAAGAAAGGAACGGATCTGGGATCTGGGATCTGGATTCTGGAGAAGAGGTACTGACAGGAGACAGAGGCGTAGATCTAGCGGAATGCAGGATGGCTTGTTTTCAGAAGTGAGGAAGGGGTGGCAGGGGTGGGGATGGCGGGAAAGAGAAAGGGTAGCGAAAACGGGGTTCGGAAAATTCTGGACGTGGGGAGAAAGAAATAGAGGAGAGAAAGACTGTGCGGCGTCGGCGTGGGGAGCCGCAGTGGAGAGAGTATAGGAAAGACGTGGAAAAGAGATTTACGGCGAAGACGCGGGTACCTTTCAACGGCTTGTGTGAAATCATATGAATTTCTGCGAGACTGCGCAGGTTTTGTTAGTTTGTAGTTTGCACTCGGGGCGGTTGCTTGGTATTTCTGATCTGGCTCTTATGGCTCTCTATATCCAGCATATATCAGAGGATTGTAAATTTAAGAGTATTTTATATTTTAAATTCTTTAACTTTATTTATTTCGATTTTAAACCCAAAATTTTTGATTCTTTTGTATTTTAAACCTTGATTCTTTACGGCTTAAAAAACCATCGTCAATTCAGGTAAAACGACGTAAATATCCTCTGATTTTTTTAAAAAAATATATATAAATCTGTATCAAAAGTGAAAATGTTATTGAAACTTTAATAATAAAATAAAAAGCCTAATAGTCAAGTTTAAAAGGTAAAAAAAAATATATATTTTAAATATTAGAGTGTATTTTTGTCATTTTGCATATATTAAAGGTAGTTTTTAACGTCATTATGGGGTAGAGTTTAAATGCAAAGAAATTAAAGTTTTTAGAATTTAAAATGCAAATAGTCAACCTTCAAGATTTAAAATGCAACTAGGCAAAATAAGAAAATATAAAATATAAAAAACCTTAAATTTTAACGCCACGGTATTTACCAATGTCAAATTACTTGGTGCGTCGAGGCTGGGGAGCCGGACTTGTCTCGGGATTTGCCAATGAGTAGCACTTACCTGCTGATGTTGCGACGAAAAATTCGAGTCGGTCCCTGTCCCATAACGAGCGATCTGGTTTCAAACGCTCATCTTCGTTTAACCTTTCTTGTTTGGTAAGCAGTTCAAAGTAGGAGATGGAAAAAGGAATCGTCTGCCAATTATCGAGATTCGAGCCAATGAAAACGACGAAAGATCTCGATTGCAACTCATTGGACGATTCAAAACAGTCGATCCGAGTAGCCATATGATATTCTCGGATCTCTCGATAGTTATGGCCTCAGAATTTGGGGCTGCTGTGGATTTTATCAACTTTTTTGTCAGGGCAATTCTCGTTGTTGGGCTGCTTTTCGCAGGCCGAGTGGATTTGGATTTTTTGGAAGAGCGGCATCACGGATATCCCTGAAAACTGACCGCGTAAAGGATAAAGGGCGGCCCTCGTGGCTCGTGGCTCGCAGCTGTTGTGTTAGCCATGATAGTGCGTGCGTACGTGCGCACATACAAAATAGGAATCGAAATCTGTAGACACCTTTCCTGTGAACCCAAACAAATATCGCATATAAAAGTAAAGAAAATATATATGTATAAATCAAAATCCAAAGCACAGCAACTACAAAAAAAAATTAATCCAAAACAATTGTCAATGGACTCTATAACCAACAGCCTACATGGAGCAAGTCCAAACCAAATCAAATCTACTAACCACCAGACGGGCCTATCTAGCTTTAGCTCACTGGAGCAAAGCTCTAGCAACCTACCAGCAAAAATAGGCTCAACCAAACTTCAGCCTACAGAAACTAAGCTCTATAGCAGCAGCTCGCCAGATTCCAACAACCCACCAGCAAAAACGAGCTCAACCAAGCTTCAACCCATAGAAACTAGGTCTATAGCAGCAGCCCACCAGATTCCAATAACCCACCAGCAAAACGGGCTCAACAAAGCTTCAGCCCATAAAAATTCCAGCAAGTCCAACAGCAGCCCAACAAAAATGGACTCCACAATCACGGCCCACGGCCCACGCGCCCAGCTCCCCTCTATAAATAGAGGAGCAAGTTTCAACACCAAGCATATTAAGAGGAGGCATCCCAAAGGGGGAGGACGAGAGTCTGCGACAGCTTCTTGGTGCCTCGGCTTCTCCTCTTCTCCAGCTCTAGTTTTCTCCCTCTCTCTCTCTCCCCCCCCCCCCCCCTCTTCCCCCCTCTTCATCATATTTTTATTTTTATTTTACCCCTTTTTATGCCCATATAAACAACTTTGGGTTAACAGATTTTTGTCATATATTTTTTAATCCAAAGATCGGAATCCATGCTCTGTATGACCAGTGTTTTTATTCAATGAAAACAGGGACTGATCCCCCCTTTAACATCAGTGGCGACTCCATTTAGTGGTGCAAATCTCTTGGCTATTAAGGCTGTTTATATCCAATACTAACACTTTTTTATTGAGTTGAAGCTGCAACAAGGACGGTTCACGCTGTCCAGCCGCTTCCAATGACATGTATAGCCATCACGCTGCTGAATACATGGAAAGCCTAAGCACATGCCGCTGTTCCAAAAGCTTGAAACCTCCAACCCATTTGATCCAACCCGTATTTCGCAAGGTTAAAAGGACATCCTAGCCCACAGTAGCATCTCGCGAGGGTCACTACAGAATCATAGAAATTAGACGACCTGCAGAAATAAAGATAATACCACTGCTAGAGCACTGCGGCCTGCACGTGCAAGTGCAATTAATTGGTCGTTAGTTTTTATTCCGCTTGGCTCACGGAGGGATTCTCATCCCCACAAGCACTGAAAGCGTTGCATGGGTGAAGCGAACCAACCAACCGAGTCTGGTTGGAGGTATAACACGGTTATCAAATCAACCGAGTCGGCAACCGTTGCATGGCTGAAGCGAACAAATCGAGATGTAACACGGTTATCATTTTTGATAAGTGATCTCATCAAAATGCTCATATTTTTAAAAATCTTAAAAAAATATATACACATATCTCAAAATGGTAAAATTTTATTTATATGTTAAAACACTTAGATAAACAATTGTATGATGAAAAAAGAAAAAAATGTTATTATTTTTTTTTTTGATGAAAATTATTTTTTAAGATAAGCTAAGCAAGACATTTTCTTTCCCTAGGCTAACACGATCATTCCTCATTATTTTTCTATTTTTCTCTATCAATAATTATTTTTAAAAAAATTATTGACTTTATAGCTAATTTTATTGATTCTTCTTTTGCACTTTTTCTTTCTTTCGTTCTTTTGTTTTCATATTTCTTTTACTGCAAATCAAAAGCATACATCATTAGAAGTTTATAACTAGTAGAACTATTCAATTAAAATATTTATTAGTTGCCACCCCATGGTATGTGTAAACATGTGTATGAGATTAAGTCACAATGTATGTGTTGACACCCCTCCCTCAAGCACAAAATGTACAACACGTGGAAAAGGTCCAAGCTCAAGCAAATTCAAGGCAAAAAGAAGTTCCAGCAAGCTAAGCGGGCCCTTCCGCACTCAGCCCACGGGAGCGAAGTTCCACCAAGCCTCAAAGCAGGCTTTTTCAACAAACCAGGTCCGGCCCACAAAGAGCGAAGCTCCTACAGGCCACCTCAACAGGCTCCACAATGCAGCCCACCTGAATCAACTCACCAGACGCAGCAAACAGGCTTAGCCAAGCTCTAGCCCGCCAGATCCAGCCCACCAAGCCTCAGAAGCAGACTTCTCTACAACTCTGGGCCTCTACAATGGCCCACCCAAAACAACGGGCTTAGCCAAGCTCTAACCCACCAAACTCAAGCCTATGGACCAAGTTCAATCCTTCAAGAGGCCTAAAGCCTATGATCCCACCTCAAGCTCAAGCCCATAGACCAAATCCATGACCCCAAGTGGCCCAAAGCCCACTCCAAGTCTTTCATTTTCCACGCCCCCCTTTTCCATCTCTCCCATTCTCTCAAGTCTTTCATTTTCCTCCTTTTATGCCGTGTAAACTGCCTCGGGTTGGCAGATTTTTCCATATTTGCTTCAACCCGAATGCCGGAACCCAAACTCTGTACGATTAGTGCTTTATTTTATTAAACAAGGGTTGATCTCCCTTTAAAGATCAGCGGCGACTCCATTTTTTCTTTATTTTTGTGTGCGTGTTTGAGTTAATGTCCCGGCAAGGCGGGTGCACACGGGTCCACGGATTCCAGCATAATACGCTGCCGTTATGCTGTCGGATTTGTGACTTGATCCGTGCATGGAAAGCCCCGTCTTAGCCGTATGCTGCCGAATCCGCAAGAAAACGCCCATATGTCAAACTATCTCAAAACCGCTAATCCTAACACGTTTTACCCCATGTGGATGCAAGAAAAATAAGCCCACGCTGCTGTCTTGGAGGCGTTGAAAACCCATCTGGCACGGCCCAGATTTTCAAGGCGAGGAGAAACCATTCCGAGCCCATCGTAGCGCTCGCGGCAGGTACTACAGTATGACGTTGAGTAAAAACTCGTCTTGGTTACCCTTCAATTAGAATTGTCATATGTCGGTTCCTTAGTCATCCAAAGAGTAACACCATCAATATGGATATATATTTGTTTGTTGTAACAATAGATGGAACCTACATTTTCACTCACACACTGTATTCAGTGGTGCCAGTACCATTGGTTAGAATGCAATAATAATTTATGAAATCATTTATCTATTTAGGAATAATGTTTTTGATAATTTGAATATTAAATAACTTTTAAATCAATATACAAATCAAACTATTTTATTCCATTGACTTTATATATTTTCATTTGATTTACATAAAGTCGATTTTCTAATTAAATAAATGATTCTAAATAGATTGAGTAGATTAGATTTTTCTTTTTGAGGAAGGAGTAAATGGATTTGATTCATCATTAAGTAAGGCCCAAATTGACATTGGCATAATAAAACCATCAATGATATCAACATCACTGAAGTATTTCCCTATGTAAAAAATAATTTTTTTTATTACTAGGATCGTTGAAATATTTACTTTTTATTTGAATCTGATCAACCGCCGCACAGTTCTTGTTAACCTAATGTTCAAGTTCTAAATGCTTGCTTTAATACGAAACATATTCTCTGGACAACTCAAATACATTACAAAAAAAATTGATTATTAACTTCATTGCGGGACTAACGTTGCCCTTTGGTCCATTTCGCGAGAAAAGAATTTCCTTGGAACAAATAGGAACAAATGTGATCCTAATTTGTAGCCTCGAGAGTGAGAAATCATTTTAATCTCATTTCAACCGTAAGCAATAATTTTTACAAGAGCTTTCAATACTTCTTTGCAAGAACGCTTGTGTAAATTGTTGCCTCATAATTAATATGTTTTCATATGATAGGCGGCCGATATTTTAGACTGTTGTAACGCTAGATGATCACTATTCCAACAGCTTAAGATAAAAAGATCTTATTTGTTTCCTTGTAATTTCTCCTATTCCCAAGTCATATATTATAAGCAACTGAATCCATCCACATTGGCGGAGAAGAAAACTAAAATTAAAATTTAGAGAAAAAAAAAAAAACCCACCAACGCTAATGGAACCCCCCCACCCCCAAATTTAGTTCCGTTGACTATCATATATGTCCCCAAGAAGCTCAAACAAAAGACCGGTCATCAGTATTAGCAAAGAAATATCCACTACAACTCATCCTTTAAGTCATCCTTGTTGCTGCTCTTCCAACTTTCACCCTCTGATTGTGAAGCTGAGGCTGGATTCTGGAGTTTGAATGGGATTGAAGCATGCTTCTTGATGAATTTATAGAATGCCACCACGGTCCGATCTGTATCAACGGTGATCTGGAAGAACATAATGAGCAAATTAAATTACGCCTCCAAAAAAAACATTCCTCGTCTATTACACCGAAATAAACCCAGAAGCAACGAGCCAATAACAGATATTTCTAAGGACAATATATGAGGTTGAGGCTTTTAATTTATGAGGGTCAGGCAGCTATTGAAATGTCTATCACAGCCAAATCCCTTGGTCTGAGCTAGCGAGAAATCGGCTCGGTTCTCGCTCCCCCACTCAAAATAAAGAAGAAAGTAAGCATGATGATCAGAATACACGAAAGAATAAAAAAGCATTTGGCATCATTCCACTAATCCATTTGGTAAATAGGGCCCAAAGGGATTTTAAAACCTGCAAAGTTTTCAACAATACATCAGTACGCCCACCTTGCCAATGAACAACAACTCACCGGATCAAAGTTCTTATTTCCTGCGGGGAAAAAGAGAAGTGTGGGGAACCCATCGGTCTGCAAAGGCAAGAAACATCAGATCTCGTTACGCCACCACAAGCAAAACCCAAAAAAAGATTCCAAATCAAACATGTACGATCAATCAAATGGCACTGTATCATGGATGAATGGAACTTTCAAGGAAAACAATGAAATTAGACCACTGTGGCATTGTCACAATTCATTATTCACCTATATTAGTTCAAGAAGGTGTTAGACAAGGAAGTCGAGGATCAAACCTTAGCCCTTGGGTGTTCATTGGTGGTTCCGTCCATCTTGGCTATGACAAGAGAGTCAATGCCCCGCAAATGCTTGGCAAGTTTGTTGTAAGTTGGCTCTAATGCTTGGCAATGTCCACACCATGGTGCATAAATCTGATAACAGATATTGAAAAAAGTGTTTTGTTGGTCATAAGGGATAAAACAGCAAGAAACAATAAGAGTTGCACTTTGAAATTATATCATTTACAGTTTTTTTATATTTTAAAATATTAAATATTTAAACCATTATTTAAATTACTATAAATATATTTTTGATAGAACGTATAAATATATTTTTAAATGTATTCTATTATAAATATTTTTTTAGCAACAAAATATTTTCCATAATTCCCTCCAAATAACTGGTCACTGTCAGATCCATGTAGATCCCACCCAAAAATCAACATATGCATCAGGACTGTTATCAGGTAGGGGCTTAAAGAAGTTTAATAATGGAGGAGAAATGCCAAAATTGTATATATATTTGAGGGAAAGGACTAAATAGTGGGATAATCACACAAGAGGTATTAATGCTTATCCCAACATCATAAATCTACTCTATAATTCCTGAAATACCCACAGGGATGTGTGATTTTACTGGTCTAGCACATAGGAGGTGTAAATTCCAGTTACCTCTGTCCTTGTTGCCAACTCAAATAAAAACAATGCATTTGCGTTTAGGGAATTATGAACGGAAAGAAAAGTGAAATCCGAAAAGGTGGAAAAGGAGAAAACAAAGTAATAGGTGCTGATAGGACATACAATATTTAAAGTTCAAATAAATTAACCTTTTGAATGGAGAGAAAAGGAATGTGAAAATAAGTAACGGTGAAGGAAAATTAGGATTATAACTGGAGGAAAAGAAGTAATAGGACAGAAGTAATGATAGGACATAAATAAATAAAGTATAAATACCCTAATCTTTTTTATGGAAAGATAAGGAATGATTTTCGTAAAGACAAGCAATGGTGAGGAACTTGTAGGATTATAGGGAAATGTGGTCAGGTAAATGTCACATCAATTAAAAGAAATGTACGAACGAAGGGATTTTCTTTCCTTTTTCCTTGTTCCCAAATCGGCACCAAATACTAAGAGTAACATCAATACTGGGACTTCACACCTAATTGTAGACCATTGTGTGGATTCTTACCTCAAGAAGAACATCTTTAGATTCGTCCAATACAATTTCATCAAAATTATCTCCGACCACTATCTTAACATCCCCATCGTTCTGCATGATATGAAGAATTTGTACGGTCAATGAAATGAAGAAAGAGCAGACAAACAAATAGCTCACCAAGCAACATGTTCCAACTTACAGTTTCTGGCACAGGATCTGACTTGTAAAATGGCTTCAGCTTGTCCTCCAAGAAATCCTCACCAAATGCCTGGAAGAAAGCAAACAATGCATGCAAGAAATGTACGAGCTAGTTACAGATGTTCAAGCTCACAAGCAGGATAATTTGATTTAATTTGAAGATTTTGTACATGAAATCTGTATAGGATTTTTATATGTTCAGATGACACATGATCTTTCAATGTGCAAAGGTTACACCAAAATTCAGTGAGTCAGATGATATCAGGAGTTCGATGCAACAAGTTGGCCAAGTATCTGGTACATTATCATTTGAGAAAGTGGGTAGATTTTCATTGTGAGTATAGACAAGTCAAACATGGAGACCCAGGACATCTCCAATTCTAGGCAAAAAATCCAAATTATCTGTTTAGTTGGTCTGGGAATTAATAAGAAAGAAAAAAGAAAAACAGAAAGAAATCAACAACAAACCTTAACACTATCCAAAGTCACTTCACCACTAAGAACAAATTTCTTGGCATCATCATTCCCAGTGTACGCGAGCACCTGAAAGCATGTGACAACCATTAAAAATCACTGATGCAACATGGTATACCCCCAGCCGATACAAAAAATCAAGAAGAAAAGAAGATGAAAGTTACCTTTGAATCATCCCCAGAAATACCAAAGTAAGCTGCAACAGGTTTCCCATAATCCTCATTATCCATTTCCACAAATACAAAAATAAGCTGCACTGGAAACAGAAATCATCACAAAAACTACGCAACACAAGTTACACAATAGTTCTTGAAAGCAGGGCATATTCTCAAAGGAACCAAAAAAACAAACTTCAGTGAACATATGCATATAGCAATTGATAAGCAAAAGTTGCACAGATATAAGCCCTAGCAACACCCCAGCCCAGCCCCAACAGGTCAAAAAGGCATTGGTCAGGCTGGCCATGTCTTATGGCCCATTAATGCAAGGAACTCAATTTTAGACCAGTCTATTTTGAAAGTTGCATTCCCATCATACACCATTAATTAAGCATCATATAAACGGTAGTGTCATGTAAGCACGACTGCTTGAATCTTTCCCAATCACGAAACACGAGTGCATGATTTGCCAAACAATGACTTTAATCTAATGATTTGAATGCTAATTTCCAACTTCTATTAATCCTCCCATCCAAATGTCAGCATACATGAAGATTGGACAAGAAGATGTTATTCACCATTGGCCCTAGGATGGACTTGCACAATGATTAATGGGCCCAAAGAGGAACACAGGGACTACAAGACCATCCATCCCATGCCAGGCTAAGAATTCAGTAGATTCAAATCTTCACTTTTTTCCCCCTCTATCACTAGCCTAAAATCCTAGGACCAGGAAAATCTTCTTTTGCTGCCTGAATAAACTTGGGAATTTCTTGTTTTTACATTTTGTTCTTTAAGAGTCATCATGACATTAAAAAGTTTGATATGAAAATAAATCAAACTGGAAACACCAGCTATGATTTGAATTTTTCAGGATTTACCTTTCCCTTGAAAAATTTTGCTGCTTCTTGGAAGATTGGGAGAACCTTCTCTGAACTGTTCTTAGTGGCAAAAAGCAAAAGCTGGCAAAGAACAAACACAAATAACAATTTTTTATATCAAAACTAAAATAGTTAATCATAAAGATTTTGGCATCATCAATTATAAAGACTAGATGATAATGGAGTATCAAGAACAACACACCTGTTTCTTAATAGGATTCTCAAAAATCTGAGGCGCACTTTCCCTAGTGAAAATGGTAACCAGGGGAAGCTTATTGGCAAATACAAAGTCGACTATTGCAGATTTTGTGAACTGACCATCTTTGGAAATGAAAAAGGAACCAAGTCAGTGAATGCACCTTCTAGCAAATGGACAGTCAGAAGGATAAGTAACAGATATACCAACCAAAGAGGCTTATTTTTTCAGCTTCCTCCTTCAGCAAGACCAAGGATGGACGTTTAGCCTTTGGGTCAATGTGAAAAAGCTTTGCCACATCAGGATTGGAAGTCTGATAGAAGTTGACATCATCATCGAGTTTTGATGCGGAAGCAAGTTCTTCGCTCTCAGGACCCTGTCACAATGGAAAGAAAACTCCATGAACAACACATGCAACGAATAAATAAATCAAAGAAGGAAGGCAATCGCAAACAGACAGAGTTAACACAAAAAAATTTGAATTTCATGTCTTTATGGCCATTTGAATGCTTGAGACTTCTTTAAGATTTTTCCGAGAGATTCTAACCAAGTATAATCATAATTGGTAAAAAGCTGGCCAGAGATGAGCATGGCAAGAACTGAGAGGAGCAAAATAATTTTCCACATGCATGATTGAAAGATTTAAAACATAAAAAAATACTGCAAAACAACAGGAAAAAAAAAAATAATAATAATAATAAAACATGGATACTTAGATCTGTAGGCAGAAGAAAAGAAAGAGTAAAAGAGCAAAAAAAGGACAATCATTGCATCTGCAATCCTTGCTCTTACCAGAAATTAGGTTCAGAAACAACTCTATTCTAACCAAATCTATTTTTAAAACCTACGAATTCAATTGTATATGAAAGCATGCTCATGAGTTTCCAAATCTATTTATAACCATGACCAACCCTGTTGAGTGCAGATTCAAGTCAAGCTGTTCTAAGTACAATACATTAACATTTCACGCATACAAATATAGAAGCTAAATTATGAAAACTTATTCGACTCTTTCTGTGTCTACCTATCCAACTCTTTACTATTCAATGTCAATTCAGCAGGCTCTTCAGGCAGTTCAAAGTAACACAGCCTATAAAATCTAAAAATCAGTATCTGCTCAACAAGGGTGAATATTTATATACCATAACCAAGTTTGTTCATATGTTCACACCAAGATTTTTGCCAAACATATTCTTATATTTGTCCAACTCCTGATGATGTGAAGCACAAGTAAAATACTACGCAAATGTTTATCATAAGTGCACCATTCCATCAATTGCATCTTACTAATTTTGGTTTGAGAAAGTACCACCAACGAGTTGACGAATCCAAGAACCAATTTATTCTCAGATGTCAATATCCGCTCTGCATCATCAACTGTGGTTACATTGTGGATACCAGGTCCTGTCTTCTTCTTGATCCAAGTCACAATAGCATCCCTATACATGAGGAAAAATTGGCAACAATCATTCAGCTGATTCACAAAAGGTGCTACAAAGGAAAAGAGCCAAACAAAAGACCACTACCTAGTCAGAGGGGAAAAAATAGTCTAACATAGACCCAAATTCCAGATTTAGGAAAAACATATCAGAACAAAAATTTTTCATGAGGATGATTCAAACAAGCATCTCAGCAGAAAGAGAGAATCATAAAAAACAATGCAAAAAGGAAAGAAAGAAGAATCAATGGAAATTTCCATGATCCATGAAAGCTACCAGATCAATAAAGATGTTTTAGCTGGGCAGGAAAGGTGAACATGTGCAGTAAGATTTCATATGAGATCAAGTTTAGCTAATAACATGGAGAGGTAATTCCGCGTTATGGCAGTAAGACCAGTCATGCTTTCCATGTGCACTATCGAGGGGCGAAGAAACAGCATGCTGCTCCAAGAAATGTAGCCCACCCTTGTGACAAAGCTTGTCAGGATGTTCCTTCTAGGAGGGAGTATCAAAGAATTTCATGCAAGTATCTTCTACTTCTTCTTTTTTTTTTTTTTCATTCTTACAATATTAAATCTCATCTCATATTACAAGTCGATCCCAAGTATACTTCAATTTTTCCTACTATCAACTTTTACATCAACAAGGGAGAAGACCAAACGCTTCTCACACGGGAGACAACTGCTCCCACTATGGGAGACGATTAGACAAAGCTTCCACCATGGGATTCGATCCAATGACCAATGGCACACCTTGCCAAGGTTAGTACCAACCAGGCTACACCCAGTGATTAAGTAGCTCCTACTTTTTTTTTTATGAGAGACTATCTTCTACCTAATTAGCTTTTCAAGGGATGTTTCCTAGAGACGATATGTCTCTTATATCAAAATAGAAGAAGAGTTCAAATTTGAGTTTTGTCAAACCAAAATTTTTGCATACAAGATTTAAAGGAACATTTTAGAGCATCAATTAAAAGGCAATTTGACAGCTTTGTTAGAATCTTTTTCAAAAGTTGACCTTAGGGTTGTTTGGCTTCTTCAAACATTGTCAGAAGGGTTACTCTAGGCAGTGCAGGAAGAAAGCTTTCATGTAGTTTGGCAACATGCAAGAAAGCAAAATATTTGGCGATTAAAAGAGTGAGCTATCCATGTAGAAGTCAATACGAAAGGAAAGGGGAAGGAAAGAAGGACAGGATTCAACATTTTAGGTCTAATGACGACATATGAGATGATAAGGATTAAAACAGCCAAATCATGTTCATTTAGGAAGAATGCAAAGGCCCGCAGAAGTATGAATCAAAACCTGGCAGCGGTTAGAAACCCCTCTGTAAGAAACAAATAATAGCCACTTCAGCCAAATCTCATTGGAATCTATATTTTGTGTACTCAACCAATCATGAAACTAACGTCAAGGAAAACAATTAGAACTCTACTAAAAAGGAGTACTTCATTTTCTTTTCTCTTTTTGTTCCAGCGCTCCTAGCTATTTTTGCCAATATAGAAACTGAACTTTGGCAATTCATTCCTCTGGCATTCTAAATAAATATCGAGCCCCCCAATGCTGCTTCATGAAGTTATATGAGAAGAAGCCAGTTCCCTTTTTCGAATCTTGAAAACAAGTGAAAATGAAATTGCAGCCCAATGCTGCTTCATGAAGTTATGGCGAAGACATCCGCATAAACTTTATGATTGAGAATGACTACACTCTCGCTTCTTAGGATTCATTTTCTCACAAAAGTGTTATATATGGAGATCAAAAAATTTTAGCCTCATAGCAAACCCACCTTTTGCAATTAAATAACAGGATCTATCTTTGCATATAAGACATTACCCAAATCTACAAAAAATTTTGAGACAGAAACTAAAGCCAAGCCATAAAAAAAAAAGGAATTTGACCTCGGATCTTAAGATCTTACTTGTTCCTTTGCCCCGGATACGGCTTATGAACTCCATCGATGAAGAAGAGTACTGTCGGGAACCCCTGCACATCATACTCCTGGGACAGTTCATTCTCCTCGGTAGCATCGACCTTCGCCAAAACCGCCTCCCCCTTCAAATCCGTCGCTGCCGCAGCATACTCTGGCGCAAGTGCCTGGCAATGCCCGCACCATGGCGCATAGAACTCAACCATAACATACTTGTTATTCTCCAAGAAGTCGCTGAAGTTTCGCTCGGTTAGCACAACAACATCCTTCTCATCAATCGGCGGCGGAGGCGTGTAACCGTCATCGCCACCATGCTCGAAGTCCGAGTCATCGTAGCCTTCGAAATCATCATCAGAGAAGTGATCTACTCCGTTAACGGAGTGCGCCTTGCTAGCCCCGGATTCCTTAGCATCATCTTCTTCAAGGAATCTAAGATCTTCGTCGTCGGGATCGTCGGATTTCTTCGAAGCAGAAGAGAACAAACAGGCATGAGAAAGAAGAAGAGCTGAGATTGAGAGAAAGAGAAAGAGCTTCGCAATTGCCATTTCCGCGAGCAGACTGGAAGAGGGGTATAGGGTTCTTCCAATCCGGAGCAGCAGATCGGAAATGGGGAGAGGAGAAAACGGACACCTGCCTCTCAGATCGCTCGGTACTTATGCAGTAAAAGAGTGGTCGCCACGTCGGATTTTCAGACGCTTGTGCGTGAGAAGGCAGCGGTACGACACGTGGGGAGATACTATTTGATCTTTCTGCAACCATTTCAAGGCCTTCTTGAATCGGAGAGTGGCACGTGGAATTTGTGACCCGGCCAGTTTTTGATCGGAGTTGACTTGGGGTACTGGACCGCCGGTTTTGTGAGAACTCAGAAGAAAGCGGGGGCTGGTGCCGGCTAGTCCGTACGCGACGCCGCGGTTTGCGTTGGCTGTTTCTCCCGCTTATACAGTTTATTTTTTCATTGAAGTCTTTTTATTAATGGGCTCCGTGATTTCGTGTACCCCCGTCATTTTTAAAAATTTATAATTGATTCAAAATATAATCTATTTATTGTATTTAAAATCGTTGTTTAGCTAGGTGATGAAATTTCATACAAAACAATTATGGGCACATGTCACAATTGCTCAAAAATATATATTTATAATAAATTAAATAAAAATAGTTAGATTCATTTGTATACATATTAAAATATAATGATACTTTATAAAATTATTTATTCATATAATAGTGATATTTTAGATAATTTAAATATTAAAAATACTATTTAAAAATTATTTTTAGTATTAAATTATTTATTACGTTGATTTCATATATTTATAGATGAAGCTCTCACACATTTATATTGAAAAATGAGAGTATTTTTATGATCATATAAATAATGCTAATATAATAAACGGAGTAGATTTTTCATCAACTATCAAAATATTAAAAACGAAGAAAATTATATAGAAATAGAATTTTAAATCCTTAATGTAGCGTTACAAATGATAACAACGGAAAATTACAATTATGAAAGAATTTATAAGAAGCAATCAACCCATCAACATGTATATTTTTTCCATGATTAATTGCTCAGTCTATTTTGTTAAGATTAGGGGTGTTAATAGATCAGGTTGGACGGGTTCGAGTCTAATCCTAACTCTGACCCATTTAGAATATCTTAACCCTAATCTATTTATTAACTCATTTAAAAAATTGCAACCCTAACCCATTTACAACTCATTTAATAAATAGGTTAGCGGGTTGTTAACGGGTTGTATAGCAAATAACCTAAAAGCCTAGATTCTAATAGATAATGATCTCGCAGGGAGAGACGAAAGAGTGTTTTCGGCGTAGGAGAAATAGAAATAGGGCAGTAATGAGAAAATGAAATTAGGGCAATAGTAGAAAAATAAAAATTAGGAGACTGAAGGAAGACTTTGAGAGGAAAAATAACCAAGGAGTTTACATGTATATATATATAATTTTAATGAGTTAAGCGAGTTAAATGGATTAAACGAATTAAACGGGTTGAACAAGTTATATGGGTTAAATGGGTTACTAAACGGGTTGACAAGTTATAAAATTTCAATCTCAATCCATTTATTTAATTAAATAGTTAAACGGGTTGGCAAATCATAATCCATTTATTCAAAAATTCCAACCCAAACCCATTTATAAACAGGTTGGACGAGCAGGTTGACGGGTTAGCCATGACCATTAACACCTCTAGTTAAGATCATCTGTTAAGGCGAATGGGGCAAGTCCACAATCAACCTTATGGGGCTAGTAACTTGCTGGGCTTATGAATACTAAATTGTAATTGCGAATGTGTGTCTTTATTTGGGATCAAACTTAGATTAGAAGGTGGTTTTCAATATTTGCTTTCATAATTTGATATCTTACCTAACTAATTATTTTATTTTTCTACTCTATATTCCAATTATTTTATCATATTTATGCTTGCTCTATCCTTATCATATAAGCTAATTCTCACATGCACACATTTCAAACATTTTTTTTACAGTAAACATCTTTAGTTTTTGACTTTTCTACTTTCAACCCCATCTAAGTTACCATACTGCATCTTGTTTTTCCCTGTGCTGATAGTGTTTCTGGGACGTGGATTATATATGCGCACGTAGTTTCCATCATCCTAATGTTCCTTTCTAACTTGCACAGTCTGCAGCTCTTCATCGCATCTTTGGTCTCATAAAAATATAACTGTTTCTTTCAAGTCTGCAACGAGCGGCTTTTAATTATAGAATGTTATTGATCATGGCTAAAATGATATATCGAGATTTGGAAGGAGCTGGAGTTGACTTCGGCGATGCCACTCTCATGCTCACTGAACTAGGACTTTTAATCTATATATCCAGCCTGGTGTTAATTTGCTTGTCACAGGCCCACGCCTTTTCCACTGACCATAACCTCGACGTTTTCGACTGCCAAATTAAACCCTAGCTGTTCACAGTCTAGATGAAATAAGAATTTAAGATGGAAGCATAATGGAAACAATATATTGGATTTAAAATTTTAAAAAAGTAGGTTATTATTTTTTTGGTAGTGAAAATATTTTCTGAGATTTCATCTCAATATCCATCCCATCATCAACAAATAAAGTTTTATTGGGTGAATGCATATTCCAGACGTACAATTGCTACGACCCTACCTGTGCATCAATTGCTACGACTCTGCCTGCACATCTCATTTTTGTTGGTTAGACCAATTTGACTTGTCGTTGTCACTTGTCACTAACCCACTGCAAATCCAACTTGGTGCAGATTCTCCAAATTCCAATCCATTTACCACTTCCACATTAATCAACGTTAGCAGGCGTGACTCAAGAGTTCGATGAAATGATTTGATGAGTACCTAAAGACAATTTACGCCACAACCACAGACCGAAAAAGCTAACAGCACGTCAAAAAAAATAAAAAAAGAATAATACATGAAACCCATCAGACGTAATTGGGGTTTGCCTGCAGCCGTGGCTCGGCTGATTTCGCCCGACGTTTGGCTGTTACGTGGTAGGCTCCCATAGCCAGAAGCACAGCCAAGGCACATCCAAGTACGATTCCAGCTACGGCACCAGTTCCTAATCCAGCAGGACCAGCACCACCACTACTAGCTCTGGAAGCGGCTAGCTTACTAGTTTCCTGAACTCGGGCCGCTTTTGCCTCCGTAGATGTGCTAGAGAACGCGGACATTGACAATGGCAATGGACTGCCAGAGGTGGTGGGAAGTGGAGAATCGGGGTGAAAGAACTCGAAAGCTGATGGAGAGAAAGCGAGGGGGGTCTCTTTGCCGAGGCCATGGCTTCTGGGTTGGACCTCCAAGTCTTGGGCTTGGGCAAGGTATAGGAAGAGAACCAGATGAAAGAAGGAAAGGGCAACGGGCGTCATTCTAGGTAGCTTCGAGGTTTGTTTTGAGTCCTTTGGATATGGGGGGATGGGGAGGGGCTTTTATAGGGGAATGGATGGGTTGGTGGTTGTTGCTTGTTCTTGAATTCTAGTTACATCAAAAGGAGTGCAAAAGGAAGGGAACACAATAATGTCGTTAAACTGTTAATTGAAACCATTGATTTTATCGTGGGTCAATTAAGGTGATCGACAAGAGAAAAATAACTATTGGGACCACCGTGTCTTACTTAGCAGAGGGGCAAAGGCTAGGCTCGTGCAATGGGTGAGTATGGTAATGGCTGCCTGCCATGCGTGTGTCCTCCTGCTAGTGCTCTTCATCATCACAGCAAAAGGGCAAGAGCCGCATGCAGACCCGAAATCAGTGCAACCGCCTGTGTATTGAAGGTGGGATATTAGTTTATAGCACTAGTGCTGCTTGTGCAGATATGATAAACTTGCCTCGCTCTCTCTCTCTCTGACTCTCTCTCTCTCTCGGCCACCCCACACCACCCCGCACTCCCCCACCGTTGTATCAAGCAAACACCCATTTTTAATTCCTCACGCTCTTTCATGTGATCATTGTTTACATGGGCCCTTCTCCTGAAACGCGGTCGTGAAACTGTAACAACAATGACCAGTATTCACGTGAATGTCTTCTTGTTGGATGGGCCGCCGCGCCCTCACGATGCAGCCTGCATTAATGGATGCAGCCATTGATAGTAGTTGGCTATAGGAAGAAATTAACCAACTTTTGATGAGCTCTTGTTAGAGAAGTTTTTAAAATGGATTAAAATAATGTAACATGATAAAGATAATGATAAGGAGTAAAAAAAATAAAGTTAAAATAAATAAGTTAGATATATTAGTAGTTATATAGAAATAATTTAAAATATAATAGTTGTATGGGAAAAATTGAAAAATAATTAAAAATAAAATAGTTATAGAAAATAAAAAATTGAAAAATTGAAAAAATTCTAAAATAAATTTTTTTTAATATAAACAAACACTCCCTAAATAAAAACAGTAGCATTATGGTCAAAGACATACAAAACTATGTTAGCCCACCATTTCCTAAAAGTGGATTCTCTCTCTCTCTCTCTCAGTGGAAAAGGCCTCTTAATTTACGGGGCAATCCTCCAGCCCACGAACACTCAGATAGACACGGACCTGGTAATCGGAACTCCATGGCTTCGTTTTCATGGAGCTCAATTTCGTGGAAATATATATTTTAATGGTTTGTCTGGCACGCAGTTACTGTTATTTTTCTTATCACGCTCTGTATTTTTATAATTATATTTATTTGTTCCAACATTATTTATTTTATGAAGAGGGATATTACCCTTTTCAATTTGTTTCCGTTTCCATTTCACTCCCTAGCTAGCCTTTTTCTTTCCGTTTTTCTCAATGAAACACGAGGACCCAATGTTTGACAAATAATTTTGCCGGTGAGTGATAGGAGCAGGCCCCACAATCAAATCATCGTTCAAGCATGTATCCCATTTTCATGTGAGCTCTTGGTTTTGGGCCCCAGTTTTCTGATCACTATATTTAACATTAGTATCATTTGTTTAATTATGATATTAAAAATCATTTTAAACAAAGCTTACGTGTGTCCGAACTCCTAACTTCTTAAAAGATATAAAATTATGGGTGCCTTTGGTTGGGTTAAAAAAATTTCAACCAAATATTTTAATAAAAAAAAATTCACTTTTCATAACTATCTTATTTTTTAATTATTTTTGCATATTTTTCAATATAAACTATCATATTTTTTAATCATTTTCACACAATTATCCATACAACTAACATATTTATTTTAATTTTATTCTCTTTACACATCATCATTACCTCTATCACATTACATAATTTTATATCAATTTGATATTTTTTTAATGATCAATTTGACATCTTTTACTTCAAAAATTTTTCATCAAAAAATTTTACCTCTAACCAAATACACTATACATATAATGGGCTATAATCTTGTTAGCTTGGGATAATAGGAACTCTTGTTAGTAGTGTATATTTTCTTATTTTTCCGTGAAACTAGGGCACGAGTTTCACATATTAACTAGGGATAATAACTCACATATTAAATTCTGCTACTTTTGAACATATGTATGTATTTTTTGAATCTCGAAGATCAGCAGTTTTGTAAGATATTGAACAAAATTCACCCAAAAAGGTTGGCTTTTAAAATTTTTAAAAATATATATGCACATCTATCTAAAATTTGTAAGATTTTGCATGTGAATTAAATACCCTTCGAGACATAGTCTTATGAAAAACGAAAAGAAAAAAAAAATTGAAAAAATACATTTATACGCCGAGAGCAACAGCAGTTCCTGCTAACCTGTGCTAAGAGCATAGCCCATATAAAATCTGAGAATAATAATAAGATCCATGTATATAACCATTTAAATAAATGAGAAGCCATAATGATGCGTTCTTGCATTTATGGATGCAGCCGTTGGTTTGTGAACTCCACCTGTGCGTACTGCTGTTCCGAGGTGAAGAATTAAGTGTTGATAAACTAACTTATTAAAGAAATAAATGGGGATGTAAAATCAATATCTTTTTTTATTCGAATAATCAAGCAGCTACAAAGAGAGTATTAGAATCCTCTTAAAGGGATTTGAGTGAAAATCGCATTCAATATGGCTAATTTGTAATCTAAGGAACACTCGGTAAGTAGATTAATTAGTCCACTCGAGTATTTTAAACCCTTTTAGCAAAAAAATTAAAAAATTAAAAAATTAAAAAAGTAATTGTAAACTTGTGAGGTAAAAATGGGAATATGGAACTAATAATTACTCCTGGCAACGTGACTAGCAACTAGCACTAATCGACTTGCTAGATATTAACAACTGTATTATGGGCCAAAAGAGAGAGAACCGTCTGAACCCCGACGTTTTCTAAAACGGATTATTTCTCAGGAGGCCTCTTGATTTATGGGCCGATCCTCAGCCAGTGAACACGCACAGACACAGGGTTGGTGAACCTTAAATTCCTAGTTCCATGGCTTCTTTTTCGTGGACTCCAACTGGATGAAAAAATCTTTTCTAATCGTTTATTCGACATGTCCCTGTCGTAATAATCTCATTTTTCCTCATCACCCTTCTAATAATTATCTTGTTCTTTAATGGTTTATTGGGCATGTCACTGTCGTAATAACATCATTTTTTTCTCATCATCCTTTATATTTCTAATAACTATCTTGTTTTTTAATGGTTTATTTGGCACGTCCCTGTCACAAAAATATCAATTTTTTTTATCATCATCCTTTGTATTTCTAATAATCATCTTTCTTTTATTTCAACATTGTTAATTCGGTGGCTGACATTATCCCTCCAATTTCTTTTTCATTTCTATGTCACTCCCTTCCCTTTTCTTTTTTATCATCATCCTTTGTGTTTCTAATAATCATCTTTCTTTTATTTCAACATTGTTAATTCGATGGCTGAATTCCCTCCAATTTCTTTTTCATTTCTATGTCACTCCCTTCCCTTTTCTTTATTCGATCTCGATGGAACACCAGAGGACCGGATACTTGATGAGAAACAATTCTAGCTCATAAGTGATAAGTGCGGGCCATACTATGAATTCATAACTATCTTGATATATATATAGATATTCAGTTGCAGCGCGACTGCACTGTAAAATGGCCTTTACATTATCATAAAATTATAATTTACTTCACTTATTATATTTAAAATGATGTATTCTATTACTATACTAATTTTCATCCCAACTGGATATATGTATGGATCCCATCTAAAAATAGTACAAATTCAATGTAATAAAAAAATTTGATGCAAATAACAACATTAAAGTGGCTTTTTCAACATGTAATCATTTGCTATAAAATTTATATATAAATAAATGATTATATAAAATTTTACTGCATTCTAATATACATGGGGCCTATTGTTTAGCACCACTGCATCGAAACAAGTCTTATATATATGAGTCCGGCTATTATACATCTAAATGTAGAAATTCACTTCAGTATTCCTGTCTAATTCAGGCTCTATTTGATGATATTGTTAAATCTAATCCATCTATTGTATTTAGCACTATTTATTTTATTTGGACACCAAAATTATCACAATTCATAACTTGCATCATTCTCAAAATTAACAATCACTTAAGGGTGACTTTAAATCCATTAAAAATAATTTGTTTATATAAGAACTCATGAGATCTCAATCTAATATTTAAGACATAATATTCATCATACTTAGATTAATGATTTTTTAAAATTTTATAATATTTTAAAACTTTGATATATGAGTTCAAGTGATTTTCTAAATTTGTATACAATTTTATACATTTTTAGAAGATGCGACATGCACGTACATCTAATTGATATAATTTTTAGTATCTAAATAAAATAAATGGTGCAAAATACAATAGATGGATTAGATTTAACAAAATTATTAAAATAAGGTCAAACTAGACAAGAGTAACAAAGTAAATGGTACATCTAGATATATAGAAGTCAAACTCTATTTGTATATATATGAGAAATATTAAGATGATGTTTCACTGCACCATAATTACGGTACACTTACCTCAAAATTGGTCTCACATGATCATAAAATTATAATCTACTTTACCAATTCTATTTAGAATTAATTATTCTATTACCATACCAATTTTCATCCAAATTAGATATGTGTATGGATCCCATCTGAAAATGGTACAAATTCAACGTAATAAAATAGTTTAATATAAGTAATAACTTTAAAGTTGTTTTTTCGACATGTAAATCATTTGCTATAAAATTTATATATGGATAAATCATTGTATAAAGTATCAATACGTTTAAATACACATGAGGCCTATTTTGGGTCAAATGCACCGTTAATTATAGTACAGCTTCACTACACAAGAAAGGTTCTCTCTCTCTCTGACTTTTACTGTGTAGTAAAATTGCACTATAACTAACAATGCTTTTGGCCCAAAATGCGCCCTACATGTACTTAAATGTATTGATACTTTATACAATCATTTATCCATATATAAATTTTATAGTGAATGGTTTACATATCGAAAAAATAATTTTAAAATTGTTATTTACAGCAAACTGTTTTATTATGTTGAATTTATACCATTTTCAAATGGATTTCAGATACATATCCAATTACGATGAAAATTGGTGTGATAATAAAATACATAATTCTAAATATAATTGATTGAGTATATTATAATTTTATGATCATGTGCGGCCCATTTTGAGATAACTGCATAGTAATTATGGTGCAGTGAAGCTACACCTGAATATTTCTCATACATATACATATATGTAAGAACTTTTCAAGTGTATTTGCCTACACTATAATTAACAATACATTTGGCCCAAAATAGGTCTTACATATACTTAAATGAATTGATACTTTATACGATCATTTATCTATATATAAATTTCATAGCAAATGGTTTACATGTTGAAAAAATAATTTTAAAATTATTATTTACATCAAACTATTTTATTATATTGAATTTGTACCATTTTCATATGGGGTCTATATACATGTCCAATTGGAATGAAAGTTGGTATAATAATAAAGTACATAATTCTAAATACAATAGATGGAGTATATTATAATTTTATGATCATGTGGGACTCATATTGAGGTAACCGCACCTGAATATCTCTTTCTCTCTATATATATATCGGTCTCACTTCTATGAAACCCCTTTCTCTATGTAACTCCCTCCATTTTTAAAATCTTGATGGTGGATGAAAAACCTACTCTATCCGTTGTGTTTAACATTATTTCTAATATCCTAAAAACTCTTTTATTTTTTTAATTTCACTGCATATTGGTTCCATCCATAAGTGTGTAAAATCAACGTAATAAAATAGTTCAATATTAAAATATCAACTTTAAAGTAGTTTTTTTAACATATAAATCATCTAAAATATAAATAATATGTAGATAAATGATCTTATAAAGTATTGTTATATTCTATATTCTAATATATGTGTGAATGTATCTAAGCATTTTTCATAATTTACACATGAATATACATATTTTTTAGCAAATGCGGCCCATGCACATACTTGATTTCAATGAAACTTGGTCTCATAGCTAAACAAATAGTGTTAAATACAATGAATGTATTGAATTTTCATCAAAGATCAATATCTTAAAATTTGAGGAGGTTACATGGGACCATTTCTATGTAACGTAGTTATATAGAAACGGAACCCTATATATATGGGTTTCAGTTTTATGTAACCGGGTTACATAGAAGTTGACCTATGTAATCCCTTTAAAATCTAAAGTTTTAATCTTTGATAGAAAATCTAATCCATTTATTGTATTTAATATCATTTATTTATCTATAGGATCAAGTTTCATCCCAATCAAGTATGTTTATGGGCCACATTTGTTAGAATATATATATCCATGTGTAAATTATGAAAAATGATAAAATCTTAATTTTAAATTAGTATTTTCAACATCTAAACCATCCAAAATATCATTTTTTATGTGAATAAATGATTCTATAAAGTATTTTTATATTCTAATACATGTGTAAATAGATCTAAGTATTTTTCATAATTTACACATGAATATATATATTTTTGAACAAATGTGGCCCATAAATATACTTGATTGGGATGAAACTTAGTCTTCTAGTAAACAAATGATGTTAAATACGATAAATAGATTGAATTTTTCATTAATGATCAAAATCTTAAATTTTAAAAAGATTACATGAGTCCGCTTCTATGTAACCGATTACATAAAAGCATTACCGTTTGTATATATATATGGACCCATTCCCGTGCAGACGGACTGTACCGTATTATGGTGCAGTCCGTTGTAAAATGGTCACCACACATATTAGATTACAATGAAACTTTATATAATTATTTGTCTACATAAAATTCATACTTTAGACGATTTAGATGTAGCAAATACTACTTTAAACTTGATATTTATATTAAACTATTTTATTACGTTGATTTTGCACCATTTCAAGATGGGGATCACACACATGTTAGATTTAGATGAAAATCGGTACGCTAATAAAATAGACAATTCTAAATACAACGGGTGGGATGGATTTTCCATTCATGATCATATGGAGCCCACAGTGCATGGACTGCACAGTGCAATCGCATGCACTAGATCATATTATATGTGTGTGTGTGTGTGAGAACCCATCTAGTGTAGATGGACAGCTCCATAATTACGATGTGGTCCGCTGCAAAATGGGTTCCACGCATATTAAAATATAATAATAATTTATACAATTCATTTATCTAAATAAATAACATGCTTTAGACGTTTTAGATCTTAAAAATATTATTTTAAAATTGATATTTACATTAAACTATTTTATTATGTCAATTGTGTACTATTTTAATATGGGACATATACACATGCTAGATTTGGATGAAAATGGTATTCTAGTAAAATAAATAATTCTAAATATAATGGGTAAGGTAGATGTTAATTTTGATACATGTGGGGCCCATTTTAGGATGAACTGCACTATAATTACGATGCAGTCCGTCTGCACTTGATTATTTTTCTATATATTTATTTATGAAAGCAACTTCCATTATCAATTGGAAACACAGTCTAGATACAGCTAATGTACAATGAAAGATGGTGGGCAAATCCACTAGACCATATTAGCATGAGCAGTAAAACACACAAGTTTTGTAAGATTATGAGCTACTGCATTCTTCAAAACATAACTGAGTCCTAGCTTTTCGAAGTTGATTCCTCATTTGCCATATTTTCCAACATAGCAACCGGAACTTTTTCATTATGTTTCTATCATTATCTACAACAGAGTGTCACACTATACACGCAATAGCCACTCTGGGTGTCCAGATGTTTTTGTCCTAATTGATCCTCTTTCTTACCCATGCAATTTTTCAAAATAAGTAAATAAATGATTTGTATTCTCCACTACAGAATTAAAGAAATAGCAAGAGTTATTATCAAAATACTTCTACAGCTAAAATCAACCTTTATCGGTAGAGCATTCTGAAGTAGCCTCCAACTGAGGATCAAAATTTTGTTGGGAGGTTTTGTTCTCCGCAATTTGTTGAATATAGCTCGATTGAGGTTCATAGCAACTCCCCCCGCACCCCTCCACTACTTGGAGAGGAACTATGCTTAAATATATAATTAATTATACATAAAATCTGAAAATAATGCTGCGTATGAGCATTAGAATAATTATAATAATTTAGAAAATCATTCATCTATAGAAGAAGAAAATTTAGGAAAATATAAATACTAAATTAAAAAATTTTAAAATTATATTACAATCCAACGATTTTAATGCATTGTATTAATTTTCAACGATAATTATCTATTTATGTACTTTTTTATTTAGATGAAATTTAGATCTTTAGTTGAACAAAGTATTTTAAATAAAATAGTCGAGTTAAATGATAAAACTAACATGCCAGTCAGTGGTGACTAACCTTGCATTTGTAACATGTATCTTGGATTCATTTTTTACATCTTTGGTGTCAACCCGTGAACTTCAAGTTCATTGTCAGACTAATACAATTGATACGAAAATCAAGCCAATATTATTTGACATCAAATCCCTTTGTAACGTTTTCTTTTAGCCTTGTATTGTATTACATATTGATGTGCGAGCATCCAAAGTGTTTATGATATGTCCCATGGTAAGAATATCAAAGTGTAGGGTATTTACAAAATGTTTCTACAGGCATTGGAGTAGTGAACGAGGCCGATTTATAATATCAGATGTTCCAGAGTTACAGCGTGTATAATACTAATTAAAAAACACAGAAAATCTGTGATAAGCGTGCTTTTGATTTTTGAGTGATAATTCATGAACAGCCTGTTCTGGCGAACGTCGCGAGTATTCTATATAACCATGCATGTGACATGAGACCTAAATTAAATGAACCAGGACAGCAAATACATACACATCGAATTTTGACCACAGGATTAATTTCGGTTCCATCACTTCTACCACCCAAACAGACTCCCACGATTGTAAATTTGCAATTGCAAGATTTTGAGCCAGATGGTCATGTAGTTACGGCCAAGTGTCCTTGTCAGATGGCTATGTTCCTGGTGCTTGTCTTCCTGGAATTTGTGCCGCCACCAGCTTTCCAACCTTAGCCATCCACCTTGTTCTCTTGTACGTCTAGGATTTGCTTTATTAAATCCATTCTTCCGAACCCTCTTTATGGAGCCCCTCAAAAACACCACATTTTTCCTCAAACGCACAGGCAAAATCTCATACTTCAAACATTAAAATACGAAGGCAAAAGGGGTCATGGACTCCAATGTTACCACCAACTTTTGAATTAAAAATGGTGCCCAAAGATATAAAAAATACAAAGAGATGGTAACATTGATTTGCATTCATTAGTCTTGCTCGTTTATAACACGAGATTACCTTGCCAAGCTACATCCCATTATGACTTCTATTTAAAAAATACTTTTACTTTTTAAATTTAGGTCGCTTGCTGAATCATTTCTAACATTTGGAACATCATAAGGTTGCTAATGTCACGCCACCAAGCCATTAATATGAAGGAATTGAAGTCTAAGATTTTTATTTTTATTTTGTTTAAATGCTTCTTCTCCTTATTTCTGAGTTACTCGGTATATATCTCCATTCGTGGACAAGAGATCAATGACTTCAATAGACATCCGATCAACGCGTGGCTTCAATAAACTAATTACAAACGCACATTCAATGGCACGAGAAATACTACACCTGTACGTCTTCGTTCTCTTTTGTTCCTGTGGATTAAAAATAGAGAAAATGTTTCCAGTGATGGCCTTTTTTAAAAAAAAATCTTGAATTAAATATTGCGAAATGGATAATGATCGATGACAGCACCACCAAGACTAAATAATAAAAAGAAGAGTAGTTGTGGTAGAACCGAAGGATCACCGGGACTATAATGTAGATGATAAAAGTTCATAGATCGGAGGCTTACCTAGGAAATTAGACTAGCACGATCCAACGGTGGGCAGGCACTTTATTAAATTTTAAATTCTTTGTAAATTTTGATCTAGTTGGTTATTGTGGTGGGTCGTGCACTATGCATCAATATTTGCCGCCTAAATCCCTGGGGTTATGTGGTGTGCGAGAAACAGAAACAGACCGTTTTTTAACACTTCTCTCTCGAACAGACGAAAAATTTGCTAGTAGTGACAATATATATTTTGGATAAATTTAGAAACTATCATCGATTTTATGACAGCGCCTATGGTAATAAATAATTGTTATTCGATGTTTTTAAAAAAATGGTTTAAAGACAACTTTTATTATAAAATTTAACCTTAGTTTTATTGTAAACAATTTAAAAAAACGTATTTTTTCAGATTAGAAATTTATGGTTCAGATTGTAACCATTGCTGTTTATTATGATAAATTTTCAACGCGATGGATGGCATGCGCACAAACTGGGGGCTATGAGAAATTATGACTCGACGGAGAATACCTAAAATAATCGAAACATCGATAGAGCTCGTAAATGCAGTTGGATACCACGAGTACACAGCACACGACAACCAACATGATTTTGCAGCCTGGCACACTGGAAAAAACCAAGCCATCGATGGGGTTTGGGTCTTCTTCATCATACACAGAAGTGGTCCATTGGCCAACGTCCACAACCAGCTAAGCAAGAGCTCATAAATGCAGTTGGATAACACGACACACTAACAACCAACAGATGATTTAAACGTAGCGGTCAGGAACACTGGAAAATCCGTGCCACCCGGAGGAGTTGGTCTTCATCTTTCATCAGTGGCCAATTGGCCGAAATCCACAAACTAAGTAGGCTTCTGGCCGATCTAGCCGTATTAATTTATTAGGGGGTTTTTCCAAACCTTCCATTCTCTGCACAGTAGGTTTCCAACAACAAACAACCATGCATATTTAAAAGCCAAAAGGCCAAAAGAATGAGAGAGTTGGGCAGTAATGAGTCGATCTCCACCACACATAAAAACATCGAAAACTACAGGAGACCAAACCAGAACTCCAGATTGAGATAGAAAGCATATCACATTGTAAGTACACTGAAAGAAGACGAGAATAGACGAATACGACACACCAATCCTCCTCTAAAATGCTAAAACCCAAAAAAAAAAAAAAAAAAAAAAAATGAGGCACAAAAGTCTCGTCGATTCTTTTATCTACAATTCCATGGTCCTCCCTACTCTCCTCTTTCTAACAGCAAAGGCCCCACCAGGCCATTTCATCAGATAAACCTAGGGTGACCAACCACGAACATCCACACCATTATTACGTTTCATGGCCCTGATCATCTAAGATGGGCAATCAGTTGTGAGGATTGCTCCGGAAGGATCCCAGAGCTTTGATGGCTGCTGCTCGGAGAATGTATTGGTGGTAAGCTGCGGCTGCGGCTGCTCCAACAAAAGGTCCAACCCAGAAGATCCACTGGTCACAAAAGTAGAAAATGTTGGGGTTAGATGGATAGCAATGAACGTATTTTAAATTCAACATCAAAATAATATACCATCTGGATTGATTATGGATTGTTTTCAGGGGACTAGAAAACAGCCAACCAATCGTCTCAGCCATTTGGTACACCAAAGGAGCATGGACTGCCATAGACTCACTGATGACAAATACACCCAGTAAAATACAAATATAGTACCTCGGCTTTTAGCTCTTTATCCCCGTCGTCATAATTCTGAGACTAATTAATTAATTAATTAAAGTGCGACATCATTTACAACAATAAATGCGAAAATTACCTGATCATCCCAAGCCTTTTCCTTGTTGTAGATGACAGCGGCCCCAAAGCTCCTAGCAGGGTTGATGCCGGTGCCAGTGACAGGGATCGTTGCCAAATGCACCATGAACACAGCAAATCCAATTGGGAGTGGTGCCAAAACCTGTTGCAGTCGGAACACAACCATCAAGGCTCAAACCCCAAAAGACGAAACCACGAACAGAAGCTACAATTTGTTCACAGAAGCCATTTCAACATCTCACCGCCCTTTTTTGTCTTTTCCTCCTTTTTATTTTAGTATAGATCATGCAGTGTTAGCAATGAAGGAGAATAGTCCGCTCCACCCATGGGAGGAACTTGGTTATTTTCCTTCTCTGGAGAATTCCTTCGACCGGTGGGATGTCTTTTCACGAGGCTGGGGACCCGCAGGTAAACAAAGTAGAGAAAATCCGCCCCTTGATTTACGGCATTCCATGGGAAAAGAAAGTATAAAGGGAAAGGAATCATGTTCTTTCACCACAACTTCTCAGAAGAAGTTAAAATCCGGGTGACAACTAAAGCGAATCCAAGGCTGCTATCTTGCGCCTTATCAATATCACGATCCACAACCACTCATCCGCGCCCGCGGGACTAGTACTAGATGCTAACGCGCGCCACACGGTATTTCACTATTTTGTACCCTGAAATAGTAAATTCCTGATGCGCAGCGATAAGCTAAATTGTTGGGAGGGTATGGCAGTGATTTCTGCAATCTAACCCGGACAAAAATTGACTCCTAAAATACACAAAATATTGCACTTTATAAATTGTTTGGATAATTAATTTTTTACGACTTCAGAGAATTATTTTAATTGAAAACTCATATTTTTAAAAATTCAAAATTCTTAAATATATAATTATAATATAAAAATACTTTAAAGTAATAAAACTGATAAAAAAAATTACTTTTAAGAAATAATGTCACATAAAATAAGTAATGATGAAGAATAAAGAAAATAAAATTAAAATAGATAGATTAATTATATAAGTATTTTGGTAAAAATATGATAATTATAAACTAAAATGTTAAAAAATAATTAAAAATAAAATAACTATATATAATGAAAAAATTTAGATAACAAATTTTGATTCGAAAAATTTTGTTGTCAAGGAAACACGCATAAAAAAAGCAACCAACAGATTGCATAAAATCATACTCCGCAAAAACAGCAGAGCCATGTACAACTAATAACAAATGGCACCGTTTTAAGTGGTATAGCCTGCAAGAGTAAGAAAAGTTTTAGCATCACGGAAGAGAAACTCCAGAAAATACGCTTCCCGTACAAAAGTGATAAACAGCCACTCATATCCGTTGATTCGGCGTAGCAAAAATTGTTGCTAGCCACCACCTCACATTAAAAATTCAAGATAGACCAAACGAGTTTTTTGGGGCGATGAAGATATTTTGGCAAATTGCAAAGAAAAAACAAAAAAAAAAAATACCGGGCGTTCTTACACAGCTTTTGATATAATTTTATTTCTTATAATATTTTTATTATTCTCTTTTTTTTTTTTATTACGTGTTCTCGTGCGACTATTATATCAATTTTATTAATATTTTCTTTCCTCTTAACCATAATAAGCATTCAGAATCATACCCGCTCTCAGGCACAGTACGTACGCCCACAATATAACCTAAGCCTCAATGATCCAAACCGTTAATCAGTTAAGCTACGCCTCCCGTAAGCCATGAATCAACTCAACGGCCAGAATTAGCACTTTCAAGTCTGAGTATTTCTACCAGGAGAACTCACTCTTCCCGCTGACTACGGCGCATTAGCAAAGAAGTGGATAAACGCACAAACACAGACGCCAGCTTACCGGGACGTGTGAGTCTCTTGCGTTTCTCTTCGGATCGGTGGCGGAGAAGACGGTGTAGACGAGAACGAAGGTGCCGATTATCTCCGCACCCAAGCCCGTGCCCTTGTTGTAGCCGTCGGCCAACACGTTGGCTCCACCGCCGTAGCGGGTAAAGTAGGACTTCTGGAAGCCCTTGACGAGCCCAACGCCGCAGATCGCTCCCAGGCACTGAGCAACCATGTACAACAGCGCTCTGATCAGAGACACCTTCCGCGCCAGAAACAGCCCAAACGTCACTGCCGGGTTGATATGCCCACCTGCGAACCATAGCACATGCATCCGCTTGAGACGAACATGAGCAGGAAAAATTGAAACTATAACAAATGTTTTTCTAACAGATTTCAACAGAGAGAGAGAGAGAGAGTGCTGTGATTCTGCAGTGGCGTTTACCAGAAATCCCAGCAGTGCAGTAGACAAGTATGAAGATCATCCCGCCAAAGGCCCAGGCGATGCCGAGGATACCGACGCCGTTGCAAGCGGCTTCGGCGGCGGTTCCGTTGAACTTTGTGGGGTCCGCCTCACTTTTGTAGCCTATGACAGTGGCGACGGTGATGTAGAGGAAGAGAAGCGTGGCGATGAACTCGGCGATGAGGGCCCTGTAGAAGGACCACTGAGTCAGCTCCTCGAAGTCGATCAGCGGCGCCGGTGGCGGGTCCGTGTAGTCCTTTGCGGTGAACTCGCCGCCCTGCTCGGTTACCTCAACGTCCTTGCCCATCTTCTAAACAGATCGTAGAAGCGAAAGCGCTTGAAAGAAGATAGAAATGCAAAAAACTTTCGGAGGCTCCGGAGAGAGAAGAGCAGCGTTGGGTGTTCGAAACAAGTGATGAGATTGAGGGGTATATATGCGAATTGCGGGGGCCGACCGGCTGAGTAGAGTGGTGGTTAATTAAGTTAATTTGCCGCCCTGTACAGACTGTTTCCGGTTGCTTAGCTTTCGCGGGGCCCACGTAGGCCTTTCGCAACGGCGACCGCTGCAACCGTTGGCTTCGGATCCGGTCCGTACGTGTGGGATTTGAACGGTATTGATTAATGAAATTCGTCGAGCGATGAGTCGCCACTCGACACAGCCCACAACGCCTTTGCTTGTTTTTACCTCTTTACGGTTTCTAGTTTCTGCTGCTGCGTCGCTAAGCTTTCTCTAGTTTTGCTTGCACGTCTCCCCTTTTTTCACACGTTCTTTGCCAGTTTGTCGTCTTCTAGCCAGTAAAATAAAAAGGAGGGCAGCGGCTTGTCCAGAAAAGCCAAACTTGCAAATCATGATGACTAGATAACAAAGCAAGGGCTTGTTGGTCATTTAGGCCTCCATTGTTCTAACACCCAACGGCTAGCTGCAAACGTTCAGGCGCCGACCAAATGAAGACCAGGAAAGCCGACGTGAAACATGTGGGCTCGATATGCAACGTTCAAAAGGTGGGGCTCGCGAAAATTTCGACGAGTCCGTTGAATTAGGTGGGAAAAATGTTGCCGCTAACTTCCAACTCCGAAGTCGCTAAAAATGACGTCGTCTTTACTTGTAATTTCGATTACGGGATAATCCTAAGGCGTTCATTCCAGTGAGCCGCAAGAACCCTGAATTGTGTGGCTGAATTTGATTGGCATGTGTTCGAACTATTCTCCGAAAGACGAAACAAATTAAACATCAGCATAATTGGCGATGGAAGAAGTCCCAAATGGGCCAAAATTAGGCGGAAGCTGTATCCCAAAGAAACCATTGGGTCCC
The DNA here is from genome assembly GCA_030490835.1 of Annona cherimola. Taxonomy (NCBI): domain Eukaryota; kingdom Viridiplantae; phylum Streptophyta; class Magnoliopsida; order Magnoliales; family Annonaceae; genus Annona; species Annona cherimola. Next base: position 116,495,412 of record CM059971.1, read on the forward strand.
ACGACGTTGCGTGGCCCACGATTTTACCCAGGGGCGTGTAAAATGGAGCGGGGTCCAGAAGCGACTTGAAGCTGGATGGAGACATGGAGTAGCATGTATTTTACGATGTTTGGAAGATAAGAACGGCTTGCTGATGTGATGTATAAAGTAGAAATGAATCATCGTAATTAAATCAGGCTTTCCATCATTCTCTAGAAAAAATCTGTCTACTCTAGAACAAATAAAGTTTGCTAGAATATTCAAATAAATCTACTATTATTATGGCATCAAATCACAGGGACCTATAAATAATTTTTATTTTTTATTTTGTAATTATCTCTGTCTATTTTTTGCATTTTTCTTCTAAGGTCACACTTCAGAGTACCTTTGATAATAAAAATAAAATCAAAATTCAACCCCTCCGTATGCATGAATTATGAACAATATTCATATCATGAAAGGTTGTTCATCTAAAACTTTTTACTTTTTATGATTATTATATTTTTTAATCACTCCTTACATCTTATTATGTAACTACTTTATTCTTTATTCATTTTTCTATAAGCACCCATACAACTATTATATTTATTTTTAATTTTATTTTATTTACTTATATCATATCACTTATGTGATTTTAAAAAAATTTACATTAAAAATTTTTCTGTCAAAAATTTTATCAAATGTCATACCAACTTCTGTATATACTGGCACGCTCTATTCTTTTCTTTTTTCTCTTTGCCATTTAGGTACTTTTTAATTTTTACTGAAAGATAGAGGTGTTGAGCATTATGATCGGGAGTTGAGTAATTCAAAAGGAAGTTAAAAGCCTAAATGATATGTCCTGAGGGGCAAACATGGTCATACTTGAAGACTTCCAAAGTATAGCAAAAGTTGCTAGCTTACCTTGCATGCAATACGAATCAAACTTATATTCACCTCGTAACTCAAAGTGAAGCATCGATTGCTATAAGGACGTTTGAAAATTGAAAAGTATGAGATGTGATGGTAAATCATTGTGTAGATGTTCTCTCACGGATGATTTAACAACTTAATGACCTTTTTTTTTTCAACTCTATTCATATATTATAATCATTTTTCATATTCGACTATCGTATTTATTTCAATTTTATCCGCATTATTTCATATTAATCATATAATTTTTAAAATATTCTCTTATCACTTTTACCCTATCCAAAATCCCACTAACTTCTCATTTCCCAAACATTCTCTATTTATCCACTATAGTAGAGTTCATTTCATCGCTAAATACTCTCAGCTAATATTTATTTAAATCAACCTAATTATAATATCAAAATTACTTTTAAAGCTACTATCCAAGGGGAAAAAAGGGAAAGAATGGATGGACAGACGGTACCATGGAATTGTTTTAGGAGAATGTTAAATTCATATAAATTAAATAATACTGAAAATTACTATTTAACCCAATCTAAATGATTTGTCAATGGGTAACATCTCGATGGGACGTCTCACGTCTCTGAGAAATACTTTTTTCATCTTCAAAAAGTATTAAAAAACAACAACTCAAATCTTCCCATTTGGATTTCTTCAATGTTTATATATTTTCTTATTCCCAATGTATAACGGACATCCATCGTATGCTTTCGGGACGCATACACATATTTTTTTATATTTTTTTTAAAAAAAATTCATAAAATTGTTAGCCCAAGTGTATTAATGTATGTATAAATTTTTACTATTTTGGAAGATTTTTAGATATTTATTTCGGATTTTCAAAAATTAGTCAACCTAAAATGCCACTTATTTTTGAAAATTTAAAATAAATATCTAAAAAACTTCAAAAATAGTAAAAATTTATACATACATTAAATACACTTTGGCTAACAACTTCATGAAATTTTTTTTAAAAATATATATATAAATTAAATATATACGCCCGAGAGCATGCAGCATGAGATCCTCTTGCAGTTCTGGAACCTGCCCCCATCAAAGTTGGGTTTGATTCATCAGGCTTTGGTCTATCCTATCAACCTTGCCCACCGAATTCCAAATTTGTAGCCGTTGCAGCGAATTGCACTCCGGGAACAGCATTAGAATTCAAGCGCCAGGCACGTTGCGGCTTGGATTCCTCACACGTGACAAACGAGACATTCGAAGGATTGCAGAGAAAAATGACAGCAGGGGTTTGGTACAGCTCGGGAAATCAATGGTAAAGCGCGTTTTCTCATCAAAAAATAAATAAATAAATGGTAAAGTTCGGAGGAACACGGGAGGGACAGGTGGAAAATCTTTTTTTTTTTAAGGTGTGATTGGTTAGGGTTAAAACTTTTGATGAAAAGTTTTTGAGGTAGAAGTTGTCACATTGATAGAAAATGATGTGATATAATAGGAGTAATGATGAGAAGTAAAGAGAATAAAGTTAAAATAGATAGGTTAGTTGTATGGATAGTTGTGTAGAAATGATTGAAAAGTAAGGTAATTTATATAGGAAAATGTGAAAAAATAATTAAAAAATAGAGTAGTTATGGAAAGTGAAAAGTTTTAGATTGAAAAGTTTTGGTTGACATGTTTATATCCCAAACAAACACACCCTTAATTGGAATATATTTGCACACATCTCAATACATATTACATCGAAGGCCTAAGACGGTCTTACAAATCTGGAGACACTTGTTCCACCAAATAAGCAGGAAGACACAGCTTCCAACCATTAAACGGGAGACCACTGCTCCCACTAAAGCATTTTTCGTCGGTTCGGGGAATCGATCCCACGACCACAGCGCACCCGGAATCCCACGGCAGCAGCGCTGACCAACCGAGCACGGCTCGGTTGGTGACAGGTGGAAAATCTTAGGCCTTGGGTTGAGTTAGAAAATGCATGCTCTGACATAGGGTGTGTTTGGTAATAAGTAGAAATTATTAAGTTAAAACTTTTCAACCTAAAATTTTTCATTTTCCACCGCAACTCTATTTTTAATCATTTCTTCACATTTTTCTATACAATTATCTTACTTTTCCATTATTTCTACACAACTACCAACATAACTAATCTATCTATTTCAACTTTATCCTATTTATTCATAATTATTATTCCTATCATATCACATCATTTGACAACTTTTACTTTCTAAAATTTTTCATCAAAAGTTTTATCCATTTTCAAACCCACCAGTATAAAATGTTGGAAGTGGCCGGTCTGAGATTTTTACGCGTGTCGAGATGGACGGTCGAAGACTTCGTGATGGTCCGGAAGGCTCTGGAGGAGTGGAGGCCTATAGGCGCTGAGAGCCTGAGACCAGCCGCTGGATGAAATGCGGGTAGATGTGCTGACGCCGTACACGAGGTCGATGGGTCAATGTCAGCAGTCCCCTTCCGCAGGTCGATAATCTTGCGATCATAAATTTCGTACTCTGGCAGAGAGCAGAGAACGATACCTCATTAAAAGGGCCTGAGCCGGCCAACCGCCCTTTTTTACGGTGTGTTTGACTGGACACAGAATATATTAATTAAAATTTTTTAATTTAAAATTTTCTATTTTTTATAATTATTTTTTTATATTTTTCTGTATAATTTATTTTTAATTATTCCACACATCTACCTGTATAATTAATTTATTTATTTTAACTTTATCATTTTTTACGTTTTATCATTATTCATATCCTATCACATCATTTTATATTAACTTGATAATTTTTAGATGGAAAACTTTTCATCAAAAAGTTTTATCTTCAATCAACACACACGTTATAATTATTAAGTTTCTATAATCTTAGGAAGAGTGTGTGTAATACTAGAAGGCCAAGGTGTATATATGCATTAATAAAAATCAAAAATCAAAAATAAAACCTAAGTCAGCAAACTGCCCCTTTCACCTCAGCAAAAAATAATGACAACCTTGGTAATACATTTTTATGGGTGTAGTCAGATAAATTTTTAAGAAGTATTTGTTTATACTAAAAATATTATAATTTAAAAAAATTTAATTTAAAACTTTTTATTTTTTATTACTGTTATATTTTAAATTATTTTTCACTTATTCCTATACAATTACTCTACATTTAAATTATTTCTACATAACTACTTATATATCTAACCTATCTATTTTAACTTTATTATTTTCACTCTTCATCACTATTCTTATAATATTATATCATTTTATTCAATTTCAAAAAATTTTACCCCAAAAAAATTCATTAAAAAATGTTATCACTTTCCAAATATACCATTTAATGGAAAGTTATTGATGAAAATTTTTGAATTGGAATAAAATAATATGATACAATATAAGTAACGATCAGAAGTAAAAAGAATAAAATCAAAATAAATAAGATAGTTGCATAAATAATTACATATAAATGTTTGAAAAATAAGAAAGTTATATAAAAAATGTGAAAAATAATTAAAAAGTGGTAGTTATAAAAAGTAAAAAACATTAGACAACAAAATTTTTATTTTTGTTTTAAAACTTATCCAAACACACCTTATAATATTTTATAGTTTTCTTTATTATTACATTCTCTCTCATAAATAATTTAAGTATTAACGACTTTAATTTTTTAACTTTATCTTTATTATTTAATCATTTTTCTTACACCTAATGTATTTATTTCAACTTTATCTTCATCATTTCATATCATATTTATTTCAATTTTATATTCATCATTTCATATCATATTCATTTCAACTTTATTTCTATTATTTCATATTAATTACATAATTTTTAAAACATTTACTTTTTTATTTTCGATGCGATCCCAAAATACCACCAAAATTCTCAGTACCAAACCTCACCTAAATAAGAAATAAATGCAATAGAGAGCATGATTACGATTTACTCGGCCAAATTGATGTCGACATGACTGGTTTGCCAAGAGACACCCATGATTTCAATTTCGAGGGCAAATTGTTACCCATAATTCCAGATGACGGATAGGCCAATACCAAAATGTCGTTGCTGATAGGACCTTATGATTTCCTGGCACTATTGTTGCGACTTGCGCAGGCGTACCATTCGTTGACACCAGCCGGAGTAGAAAAAACTAGCTGCGCACTCATCATCCACAAAAGTATCCGTCCTTGTCCGATTTTTTACAAGGACTGCCATCGCAAAGCTTGAAGCAGTTGATACGCGGACTCGCGTGAAGTGGGAAGTTTCCAGACTGCTTGGGCAAGAAGAATAGCTGGAGAGAGAGAGAGAGAGAGTGAGAGAGTCTAGCCGCTGATGATAAAAGATAACAAGAGACGTATTAAAATACACAAAGGAAATGCAAGTGCTTAAAATATTCATGCGACCTCATCATGACAACCGACAGATTGCGGGCCCCGTCACCAACCACTTCCACGCTTACAGATTGGCTCGCCAGCGAAGCCCATGCGCCGCAGCCTCACAACACGGGCCGTCATTCTCTACCTCCTCTCTTGTGATGCTCCGCACGCGCGCCTCAGCGAAATGAGATGTGAGATCTGCGATGGCACTGGCAGCCAGGCAGCAATGCAAGATATCTAAGAGGGGTCCACACCCGTGCAAAAAAGGCAAACGTGTGGGGTTTGAGAGCCGCTGTCATCAATTTGGGCCATCAGGACTTCAGAATCGCGGCTCCATCACAGTGGGGCCTCAAGATGAAAAGCGGCTAAAGCAGCACCCTGCTATGATCTTCCAACGCATCATGAGTCATGACAGGGCCGCGGCTTTGTATTTGGTAGTTTGGCACGCAGCGAATCCAGTCTGGCTGTCGAGCCCTGTGTATTATGTGGACGAATCATCAATGGAGCGACGGTCGAGAGAGTCCAACTCATCGATCAAAATGTGAGATGCGGTGGCGTGACTATTCATACTGCCTTTTAGTGCCAGCGGGGGATGATCTCCTATAATTCAATGTAGTAATAATCATAATAATAATAATTAATAAGGATTTGGTGCCACCGTACTCTGCCTCTTCATAATGGTGGAGATTCTGTTCCCCTTGAGGCACTGTTTGAGATTTTGCAATCGGGTTTGAATGAAATGTAACGTGGCAACATCAAAAGTATTTAATGCATTAATTATTTAATTATTCTAGTTTTTAATTTTTGCCCATATATTTCAACCACTTTCACGTTTTTTTATATAATTACTGTGTTTATCCCCACATTACTCTCATTATATTGTACCATTTTCGCTCGTGCCCTAATTTAAAAAAAAACATAATTAGGAGTAATGTTATTAAAATCAAATTAGTTATCAAATTAGTGATTGAGCAGTTTCGTTCAAGTTTTTTTTTTATTTTATTGTGTCACTTTTATGAACGATTACGACAGGAGATAACTCTCGAGGGGAAAATAAAACAAGTCTTTCTATCAATTTCGAACTTTGTGCCTCCCTTCATTAAATTGCTTAAACTATTAAATTATCGTTATAATTAGTTATTCATTTTATATATTAAATAAAATTTAAGGAATTTTATATTTTAAAATGATTCTAAATTTAGTGAATAGATTGAATCTTTAATTAAATTCAAATATTAATTGATTGTTTATGAATGTACACGCCATTTTATACTCATTAAACTGTTAAAATATTAATTATATGAAAAATAAAAGAATACAAGAACTTGCGTCTTATGAATTGGGATAGCTATAATTCCCAATTGGATCATCCGTCCCGTTCTAGTTATAATAACATTAATTGTGAGTAATAGAAATCATGGCCTAAACAATAGAACTTGAAAGCCTATTTTAAGGTGATGAAATGACATATAGATGGGATTAAGAAATTAGATAAGGGAGAATTGCAGTACAATGTTACTGCCCTGCTTGTATTGTTCTTGTTTACTTTGTTTATTGAGTCAGAAATTTCTTTTGGATAATTAAGAATGTTTTTGGATATATTATTGCAATTGTTAACTCCACCAATAAACTTTTGATAAAAAAAATTTGAGTTATTTCGTAGATTAGTATGAATTTATAATAAATTTATTTTTTTCCATCTAGTAAAACTTGTTCTAGAATATTCATGAGGTCTCTTTTCTATGGATCTATTTATTCATCTTTTCAGAGTTTACATTTAATTAATTCATTTGTTAAAAAGGTTCCTAAGAAATTTTTTTGGAATCATATAATATATAGTTGGTCGTCTAATCATAGTTATATAGATGTTTTTATGCAATGTCCTTAATTAGGAGTATAAGGGGATTAGCATAGCTAATTTATTTTTTTGATAAACAGATAATTGATAAAATTACAAATAGTGTTGTTCACTAGAATGTAAAAATTTACATTGAGAATTAGAGAAGTGGCGTGGGTGCATGAGATATTTTTGCTTCTATTATTGTTGTAGTTGGAATAAAATTCTCACCCTATGTCCATATCTCATGACATTTCCATCTCATTCTACATATAAAAATAGGGGAGACGTTTAAGAATTTGAATTTTGTAGAAATTGCAGAATGAGGTGGGAGTAGAAAATCAAATATTTTAAAAATTATGTAATCGATATAAAATTATAAGGGTAAAATTGAAATAATTAGTTTTGTTAGAGGGTAGTTGACAGGAAAAATAATTAAAATATAGAGTAAAAGTGAAAAATATGATGATTAGTTGATTAATGATGAGCCTTGGAAACCGTGCTCTAACCTCTTGCCGCCTCACATTTCCCACATCAATTAACAAACAAGCCCTAAGTTTGCCTTATAGAAAAGAAGAGTTTGGATTTGGGTCGATGGAATTCTCCATCTTGATATGATATAAATCCCGATATGCATGTGCTTTTAAATAAAATCATATCATCCTGCATCATAAGTAAAATTTCATAATCTTTTATTATTATTATTATTATTCTAAATCCTTTGTTTGAGTTAGAGTTTCATTCAAGGTTTCTTATTGCGTTTATTTTGAAAGCTACCCAAAACGCTACTCGGCGAAGCCAGACACGCATTTATTTTTGTTTCTTGTACGAAAGCTCGCCTTTGAAATTTGAACGGCTTTTCAAAAGCCAATCGAGCTCGGCCATATCATCAATCCATGGCGAAAGCCCTTCCGTGAATGAATATTCCCATGAAAACCGCACATTCCAAAGAATAATAATGCACACTCACGGTCGGGATTTGACATGATTGAAATTTAACACTGATATACACGGATTCGGTGACATGCTAGATAATGAAATTCAGAGTGGGCTTGGTCATAAACCAAATGAAGAACACTTTTCGAGGAATGCCGATTGGCCTTCGTTAAAAATTAGACAGCTTTAGGGGAAGTTTGAAATTTAAAAAAAAAAATTCAAACTAAGGGTATGTTTGAAAAGTAAAAATTTTTTAGATGAAAAATTTTGATTTAGAAAATTTTAAAATGAAAGAAAATTATGCGATATAATATGAATAATGATAAGAAGTTAAAATAAATCCATTAGTTGTACAGATAATTATGTAGAAATGATTTTAAAGTAAAATATTTATACAGAAAGATATCAAAAAATAATTAAAAAATAAAAAAATTATAAAAATAAAAAAATTTAAATTAAAAAGTTATGGGGAAGTAATCATTCACTAGAGTCTACAATAGGACAACTGCAACTCAGTGTGATGAGTATAGTTGACTTAGGTGGCAAACCATCACTATGTGCGCCTAGCTGCACGTGCATTGATCATCTTGTCTTCATACTTGGCCTCATTTGTATACCCACTTAATTTAACTATAATTGTAAATATATCTACATAATTTTAGAAATCACAAATAACTCCTACATAATTTGACCATAATTGCATATATATATTCGGGCCATTATAATGATGTTATAGTGTCGTTATTGCATCGTTACAGCTTGGGTATATTTGCAAAAATTAAATATACTTAATTTTTAAAATTGTAAATATACAATCGTAGTTTGCAAATATTTGCAAATATACTCATGCAGTAACGGGACAATAACGGCGTCATGACGACATGGGTATTTTTCAGTTATGAATAAACTAGGTGATGTTATTTGTAATTTCGAAAACTATACACATATATTTGCAATCATGGTCAAACTAAGTGGGTATGTTTGCAAATTATCCTCACATTTGCCAAAAAAAATCTAAGATAATAACACTTGCAAACAATAAATTGATCGAGGGTCACGTGGTCAGGTGTTATGACATTGTTTGCCGATGGACACCTAGTCAATGCTTCGAAACTTATTAAATGGTTGGTTTCGTTATCCTTGTTTGTAGAAGCTATGATTTTTCAGTTGACAACCTTTGGTCTCCTCTTTAATAATGTAAGGAATTTATAAGGATTTATGTGCTTGATTTGCAAGGATTTGTAAAAATTCATGTGCTTGATTTGTAAAAATTAGATGAAAAAATGAGATATTGTAAGAAAAATTACAGGTGGAACAAAAAACAAACTTGTAAACAAGAATATTGATAATGAAATAATAATACTACATTAATTTAATAAATACTACATGGCTAAAATAATTTTTATATAATAAATAGATAATAATATATTAATCTAATTTTCACTTTTATATTTCTCTTATGTAATTATTACAGGTGGAACAATAAAAAAACTTGTAAATAAGAATATTGATAATGAAATAATAATACTAGCATTAATTTAATAAATACTACATAGCTAAAATTATTTTTATATAATAAATAGATAATAATATATTAATCTAATTTTCACTTTTATATTTCTCTTATGTAATATATATTCTTACATAATTGAAAATGCATAAAAATATCCAAAAATGTAATTTTTAGTTTTAAAAAAATATATAGAATAAATAAATGAATTGGTGTCTTTTTTATGAGTATTTACAATTATTTCAACTAGTATTGTAGCCGAGCTATGTGATATTTCCATATAACATTCTGAAAGATATCTAATAATATTTCTAAATTTATATTCCGTGGACACTCTCCTGAAAATTTAGGAAGACTTGGTGCCAATAACAATTGAACTCTCATCAACCCACTATTTGACCAAACGAGTTATCACGTCGCTAGTGGTGTTGTGGCAAATTGGTGTCTTTTAGATTTGGAAATTCCCACAAAATTTTGTTATAACTGAAAGACACCATGTTAATTTATTAATCTAAGAGATGTTTTCGAAATATAAAAATTTACATTCTCTAAATATCTTTTACATGGCGCTGGTCATATGCACCCGGGTGCATACGACTCTTTTTTAAAAAAAAAATTTGAAATTTTTTTCACGAGACTATTAATATAAGTATATTTAACATGTTACTAAAATTTCATTGATTTTTAAAAATTCTAAAAAAATCTAAAAGTTTCCAAAAATGATAAAAATTGATACATATGTTAAATAAATTTAGATTAACAGTTGCGTAAAAAATGCAAATTTTTTTTAAAAAAGAGGTATATGCAACCGAGTACATTTACAACAAGGTGTATTCATACGACCGAAGCCCTCTTTTGCAATGAAATATATATCATATAGAAGAGAAATATCATCATCATCATCATAAGTCATTTCTTACCTAGATAGGATCAATTGCATGGATTCTGTTGTGCAATTCTTGACGATTTAATTTTAGAATCCATAAGAGATGTGGCGGTGATTTTTACAGCACCTACAAGCCTAACACGACAACCCTCGCTTTTTTCCGGGTTTGAGACTGATAGTAAGATAAAAACTCTTACTGGCAAGGTTATATACAAGAGAAATATGAAATTGAAAATTTATAGTTATATAATATTTATCAATTATATTACACAAAATCCATTTTACATTTTTACTTATATATTATTTATAAAATATATTATTAGTAATATTATTTTATTATTAATATATATTAATATGTTATTAGTTTAAATTTGTTACAAATACGCTCTTAATGTTTTACTTAATTAAATTAATCTAAAATATAAATTTTAAATTAAAATAGTCCTTTTATATAGATATATTACAGTTCACGAGTCATACAACAACACAATTACCAAGTAATTTGATTTTAAGTTGTGATATCTAATTAATGCTTGTGTATCATATAATTTCATATGCCAACCTTACAATAATAGCTACTGTGCTAGGTCCTATATAATTTTTAAATTATTTGTTATATTTTAGTTTAATATATGAAATCAAATTGGCTAGAGCCCTCTAAGCCATGCCAACTCATTTTTGAAATCAAGTTGATTGAAACAAGTTATATAACATGGATTTTTTTAAATGCCTAATCCAAATTAATTGTAAATCCGGGTGAGTCAATTGGGTTTATATTAAACTTCTCTACAACCTTATTTTAAGCTGCTGAGCTAAGGTCTCCTTACATAATGACGATGGAGAGAACTGGAGAAGGGTGGCGGTGGTAAAGTTAAAAAGGAATATGTACTTTGGCCGAGATCGAAGACATTAAAGTGAAGATGAGGCGAATTAGGAGTCTAGCCATCCCAACGTGCTGCCACTCTTGGCCTTCCATTCTAGAATGGAGAAGTTATTAGTTTCCATTAAGGAAGAGGAAGCACCTGATGCAATGCTTTGGAGGTGCATTGCAATTTATAAATTTGTTGCCATTCCTTAATTGTAATAAAGGCATTTCAGATATTTCATACAATGATAAACAACCCTTTTTGACGGCTGGAAATGAATATACTTGATTTATGTTTGATCAATGCTTAGTGGGTAAATAACGCGTTTTTAAAATCCAGCATGTATATTTGAAACATAGGTCAAATTAATGGGCTTATTCGAAATAAACCTTTTTTTTTTTTTAGCATTCCTTATAATTGCAACATACACGTTTTGGCACACCAACAAGAGCGACTAGATTACAACAAACACCATTGGCCATGACAAAATAAGTACAGACATAATTATCAATCGCATCCATTAGATTATGTTTATACGAACCTCTTCTACGATTGATAAATAGAGATGTCCAGACGAAGCTCAGATATTCCTTTCATTTAATGCAATTTAAGGACACTAGAATACAACATAGTTTCAAGAAAATGATTAAGAGATGGACCCATTTATTATAAAATGATTCCCGCGGAGAATGCCAAATGCCTCTTTTGGTTGACCAAATCCTCTGTCCCAGTGACTACTCTCTAGTTGATGATTTGCGACACCGAAGAGCCAACGTGCGGTCGTGCAGGTTCTGTTTATACGATTCTTTCTATCATCGGTATCAAGTACCTCAGCAGCATTCATCAAAATAATAATAATAATAATAATAAAGTACCTCAGCAGCGAGGCCCTGTTCGGTCAGAAATTCTAGATCAACAGTCCAGATTAACCGGATGGTGGTCCTTTGCCGCCTTAGACCGACGGGGAAAGAAAAAACCAATAAACCCAGAGAGAAGCGAGGCTGATAAGTCGCCCACTTACTGGCTTACTGCCTAGGCATATGAACTGTGCTTGAACCGGTGGCCGTGGATGAGCCACGTGTTAGCCGACAGCTGGCCATTTCGTCACATGGGCTTCATTCCCCATCATTGCACGTGCGACAAACCGATCATCCATTGCCGACCAACTGCTGCTCGGCTACTGTCGTTTCTCCCTATTACACCTTGCCATCTCTGTTTTTAAAGAAGGCACCAGCTGAAAGAGGATAATTAATGATGTTGTAAATTATTCAAATTCCCATCTGTCCATTGAATGAACTTTAAAAGCTTGGCAATTGAAAATTAATCGAGTTCCTGGGTTTGATTCCGCTGCAAATATTCTCCCTTTTTCAAGGGAGGCAGGCTTTTTTGAGGCACCTTGCCCTCCAAACTCCTTCGAGGTATCACAAGTTCGCGTACACTTCCAAGCTCAATAATTAAAAATTAATCGAATATTCCGGAACAGGGCTGTTTTGATTTCGCTGAAAACACTCTCCCCTTTTTGGGAAAATCAGTTTTTTTAGAGTTTGGGTTGAAGTTAAAGTTAGATTTTAACATTTCAATCTACAAAATTTCACTTTCTATAATTATTTTATTTTTTTATAATTTAAGTATTGTTTTATAAAATTATTTTATTTTTTAATTATTTCTCTACAACTACTTATATAACTACTTTACTATTTAGACTTTATTATCTTTACTCCTTATTATTATTTTGTCATATTACATTATTTTTTATTTAAAAAAATTTACACTTAAAAAATTTCCTTTTAAAATTTTTATCAAATATTGCACACACCAAAGGTAAATTTAAGTCTTATATATATATATATAAAGTTACACGAACATGAGTTACACTCTTACTTGAATGTTAATAGCTTTCATAGGCATTTGTTATTGGTGGGTTGCACCTTACCACATTTCTTCATCCACAATGTAGGCACTGATGTGGTGCTCATAGCTAATGACAAAGGCAACAATTAATCGCGAGGTTGTCACTAATAAAATTAATTACGTCGTCTTTGTATTTCATACAAACATGTGAAAATTGTCACCTGAGCATGAAATTGAAGGTCGTACAAAAGATGCAAATGAGCCATGATTAGTCGGCCCCATGCATTCCATATCTTTTCCCAGCCACTGGCGATGAAAGATGGGCGGTAATGATAAGATATGTTCCACACCAGAACAACCTGCAAGACCTTCTCAACTATGATTTTGTCCATTTCTTCAAGCCAGCTAGACAGCCGTCAAGATAAAATTTTCACTTTCTTCAAATCTCTGGGGAAGGAAAATATGGATTTGGAACGGAATGTCGGATGAAAATGTTCATTTCCATTAATTTTTGTCATTACTAATACATAACAACTTATTAGTTTTTTTTTTAATTTCTCTCGTTACCTTTTATATTATCAATAATAATCCTTTTCAGCTAGTCTTCTTATCTCATCCCATTTATTTCAATGTCATCAACAAGCCTTGTATCATTAGATAGAGAAAAGCTTAAAGCAGTATGACTAGCAGAATAAAACGAGAGGTACCCATGGGCCACAAAGGCTTCTAACTCTCGTGACTTGCCAGCACATGCTGCTCAATATATACAAATTCTTCTTTTCATGGGCAATGATTAATAGGATATTATTAAATGCATCTGAGTGCATTTAGCTTCAAGTGTTAAGTTTATTTAATTCATTTTTTATTTTTTCTAAAAAATTTCATAAAACTATTAACATATGTATCAATTTTTACCATTTTTGAAACTTTTTAAATTTTTTTTGCATTTCGATTAAATTACTAAAAATGACACTGATTTTAAAAATTCAAAAAAATTTCCTAAAATAGTGAAAATGGATATACATGTTAAATATATTTAGATTAATAGTTGTGTAAAAGAATTTTAAAAAAATAAATATTTGCACCTAGGTGCACTTGATCGGGCTCCATGATTAATTTCATACATCCATGCAAAAAAAAAGAGGCCCTAAGGAAACCATCAAGTGTAATGCAATCAAAAAATGATTAAGATCATTCAACTTCAAGATGAACAGAATATTCCCTCTAGATAACCATCTTCATCACTATATTATTGTCTTGAAGAATTCGAAAAACCTGAATGTGATGGAGAAATAAAATGAGAATGTAACAATGTGTATTGGTTTACTGAAGATATAAAAATTTTATTTAAAAATGAAGATATACATTTCATTTAAGAATTTTAGATCCTTTAAAACACTGTTATAGGAGGAAGCGGGTGAGAACACAAGCTTATAGGCAGTTTTTTTTGAAATTTTAGGCATATAATTGCAATAGTGTACTATTTGTTTTATTCAAAAAATTCAACAAGTGTGCATTTAGTTTTATACAAGGGGCTTGAATAAGATGAAAAATGAAATAAGAATACAATGATCTATATTGATAGATGAAAATGTAAAAAGTTATATTTAAAAAATTATTTTATGAATGCAAATTTTCATCCCATTTGCACCTCATTCAAGATTTTTGAATACTTATGATTAAAGGGTAGGACAGACGGTTTATAGTCTAGGTTTTGTATCAACGTAGCAAGTTTAGAACCTAAAGGGAGCTTGTGCATCCCATTTATTTAGGGAGAGCTGGTATCTTCTATTAAAAATTAGGAGTATAGCCTCCACCACATGGCTTATAATCCATGGAGACAAAACAGAAGGACGTACCTTCATCTCCAGCTATGTGGTTCAAAATTCGTAATTTTGTAGTTTAAAAATTTATTGAGACAAACTAAAATAATATACTTTGGCCACCAGGGAGTTGCCCGAGTAGTTGTGGGGTTGGCAATAGCCCACTCACGTTGGAATCACCTCAATGATAAAGGATTTTTTTTTACAAAAAACTCCCCATAATGTAGTAGTTTTACACTTTTTCTTTAGAGTGGGGGGTTTTTACAAATTTTCTCCCTGGTATGAGGGTATTTACAGAAAAATTTTCTCCATGGTGTGAGGGGGAGTTTTACAAATTTTCTCCCTAATACAGGGGTGTTTACAAAAAAAAAAAATCCTTCATGGTATGAGAGTGGTGAATATGTTAGTTTTATAATATTAAGTTGTCATGTCATATAACTACCAATTAAAAAATGACTTTTTCCAAATATACTCAATACGTTTCGTAAATCTCAAATATACCTATTACATTTGCATCTAATCACAAAAATGTTCATTCCATTAAAATAAAAGCCGTTAAGTAAGTAAACGGTCATATGTTTAAATGTTGGTTACATTTTCACAAACGATGAAATGAAATGATAATGAAATTAGAACTTTCTAGATTTTAAACTATTGTGCAATTAAGATGGTGGCTAGTAATGATATTTAAAATTTTGAATCCAACCCTAAATTTGATGGGCATATTGGTAATTTCATAAATAAATTAATGATGTATATTAACATTTGTAATGGAGTCGGTATTTTTAGGATTAGATGTAAATGTATTATGTATATTTGGAATTAGAGTCAAATATAGTAGGGGTGCAACTTGAGTCGGGTTATGCCGGGTTGGAGTGAACCTAAACCCAAACCCTAAGGATTTAATCCGAGTTCGGACCGGGTTTGCATTGGTTTTGGGTTAGAATTCGGGCTACCAATAAACTGTTTTTTTATACTTTGAACAATTTTTCCACCATCCTAACACATCAAAACTTGGTTCATTCTCTTTAGAAGCTTCCTCCAAATATTTATCCACTTCATTTTTTCACTCATCAACATTCTCCTCAGATTGTTTCCATAGTTTAAATTCATCAAAGAAGGCATTAGATTGGGATGCCACTCTTATAACACTACTCTCTTCAGATGAAGACATACCACGAGGTTGTTGTTGATACATTCTAAAAAGGCTAACCAAAGTATGCTTCACCATATTTGTTACTCGGTCACACATACACCATCTACTGATACACTGGCCACCTATATATTAATATTACAAAAAAATATGTATAATTTATGAAAAAATTATATAAATCACACTGGGTTCGGACCGGGTCGGGTTTTAGTACCGGATTGGTGCGAATACAGTTTTGGTTTCGGGTTTCCACGGGTCGGGTTGAAACCGGGTCTATTTTTTGAAAAAAATCTAAAAATAAAACACATTTTTTTGGTTTTGGTACCAGGTCGGGTCGGGCGGGTTCAGACCGACCCGGGTACCAAGTTGCACCCCTAAAATATATTGGGTGTATTTGGAAAAATCCCCTAAAAATGATGCACTTTGCCATGATTGAGTTGTAAATGCAAAACAACGAACAAAAAAAATCTTGAATGCTTCGAGTAGTGAGTAGTGAGTACAAGTATTAATGCTTGTGCAGGAAAACGTTAAAACACATGCGTATCTGGAACGATATTCAATATTTTCGGCCAAGAAAAAATGATATAGTTCGATCGAACTCTGATATTCAAGTGGTCCATGAATTGAACCGGCAGCCAGCCCATAGCTACGTAAGTACGTGCATCGAATGCAACCTTATCATCAATGTCCCTTTCGAATGTGTGCTATATCTATATATATTGTGGTCCAACTGACATTCTACCAATCTCATGTTGTTTGTTTTTGTTTTTGCGTTTTTACCATCTCTTCATTTTGCTCTGTGGTCCCCCGTTGGCTTGGCTAGTTTCGATACCAGACTGAAAGCTCCGGTGCACATCACAAGCGTGTTCAAGTATCGAACCTACCTTCCTTCATCCAGAACTCCTTCGAATTCATGATCTGTACTATGTGGCCGCAAGGAGCATTCGGACGGCGTACGATGTTGTTTTGCGGTCGGTGGTCGGTCCACCAGTACGACATCAAAAAGTCACCGTCCAGGCAAGAAAACGCCCCCCACTTGTACAGCTTGCTCGCGAGGCTTTAGCTAGTTCGTTCATGCGCTCGGCTCACCAGCTTCGGAATTCAATGTCCTTGGACATGAAGAAGACGAGGGAAATTGCCACGACAGGGATAGCGTAGTGGTCACGCACTACGGCTGTTACGCAACTAGGCCGTAGTTCGAATCTTATCTAGGGCATTTATCTCCTGCATAATTGTTGATGAAGCTTTGCTATCAGGATTATAGATAAGAGCTTGTTGTTTCTCTTGAAATAAGTAGATAATGTTATCCGTATAATGACATGAGTTTAAAGATGCATGTTACTAACTATAATATCAATACTAATAAAAAAAAATGACGATGGAAATTGTAGCTGAGCCAGCGACCATCCGCCCAATGCCAGTTTGTTCTTGTATGCCTCTAACATCTGATCGCTTCCACCGCGGTGATGCTATGGAATGTGGGGAGAAGAGAACCAGGGCAGTACTGACAGCACAACTAAACCTGCCATGATACTCCTGTCTCTGACACGCTAGTCAGCCAATTTGAGCACGCTAGCTTGCTCTAGCTGTTTGTTAATTACCATCGTCCCAGTTTCAAGACGAAAATTACTGCGTGGACACCCAAGAAACCATCAAATCCGTCCATCAAAGGAAACGATTCTTTTGGATGTGCGAGAGGTGCTTGCACGTAGGGTACTATGCTTATTGTTTAGTCAAGAATTCGCTAATGGTAATTATTGCATTGATAAAAATTTTGGTAGATTATAAGATTTTTTTTTATGAATTGGTGGATTAGAAGATGAAGTCGCTGATGAATATATTAATTGACTAAATTATTTATTTTTTAATTCGTTTAATTTTATGGTTTGCCAGAACTTTTATGAATATCATAATTATTTTTTAAAACGATTCAATACTTATATAAGCAGGAAAGTATCCATACTTATCCATTGTTTTTATTTTAAATTTTTTAAAAAAGTTAAACCATTTATCATATTTATTTACATGTATTTATTTAAGATTTCAACAACTAAATGTATTGCAAACTTTTACATACTATAATTATATTTCAATAGAATTTATTTTAGATAATATAATAAAAAAGTATTATACACGATAGATGGTTTAGGTTTTATGAAATATACTTAAAATTAAAAATTAATGTTAAGTGTGGAGGCTTCCTTGTTTACCTAAGTATTAAATTATTTTCAAAGAAATAATTATATTTACCAAAGCTTTTATTAATATTGTACATATTAAAAGAAATTACTATATATCTTTAATTTGGATATCAAAGTTAGTCCATTAAGCTGTTATATCATTAGATTCTTTAAAAATTTTCGTGTAGTTCAAAATTTTTTTAATCGGTTCCAGTGATTTTGACCAAAATACTTCTTATTCGCGAAGGGCAGTGGATGAGTTACATCTCCAAATGGTTCTGCTCGTAGATGGGATTCATATAATAACAAAAGCAAGTTTAGAACTGGGCCAAACCCAACCCATTAGAACAAAAGTGTGGTCAGACCACCTAGCCCAGAGGCTTTCTTTCCTTCAGGTCCACTATAACAGATTCTCGCGCTACATGCTCAAGCAAAACGATTATATTGTTTTTTTCCCCCCGAATAAAAAGGCAATCCCTATCCCACCACCCTCTGGTTTTCAAAATGGGCAGATGGGGAAGGGATAGAATGATCAAGATATTTCATTATCAAAAAATTGTTTACACATAATTTCTGCATGAGAAAATCAGGTGGATTGCCCCTCCATTCCTATTCAGAACAAATTACGTGAAGCAAAATCATCTAAAGCATGAGCAACAACATTTCTCGTACCAAAACATGATGAAAAGAATAAGAGTGAGTGCTTGAGATGAGCGATTTTATCTGAAAAATCACCGTTCCTACTTCAGAAAAGATTTGACCTGTTGGAATTCATAAAATCAATGAGTAAGAAATCAGACTCCAATTCAACATGATGTAGTCGAGTGTGTAAGGCTTGTCGAGTCCCCAAGAGCAATATTGTGGCTTCCATAAGTAATGGTTGCATCATTCCAGACCAATTCCAACCCTTAGTTGCAATGAAATAGCCTCAAGAATCTCTAATTACTGCCGCGAAGCTCAAGCAGTTCTTCTTTGCATTTGTTTTTCGTACACATTAATCTTGAATTTACCTTCCCCTGGTTTAGCCCATCTTGCCTTTAAAGGTTGCTTTAGAACACATGAGTCCATGAGCAATGTCACTTTGATTTGCTGATTCCAAAAGTTTGTGCACCATTGTAGGACTTCTTTGAAGATGAGTTGAATACCTTCCTCTATCAACTAGTTCTTGAGATACTAAAGGCACCAACAAAATAAGGAGAAACATGGGAAAGACGGACTTATCCTTTTCTATGGCCAACTATCTAAGTATACAATGCACTGAATTAGCTTGCCACTGCGGGAAATGTGTTCTAAAAGTTTTATGCATTCCTATCAAACCATGTTGCATCAAACAAAAAGATGGTCCTTATCTTTAACTTCTTTTTTTGCAAAAAAGGCACATAGGATCAACTTGGATACCATGCCTTATGAAGTTTGGCTTTGTTAGTAGGACATCTTTAAGCGCAAGGCAAGCACTATTTGTGGCCATCAAGACTAGCTAATTTGACTAAGTAGATTCTATCTGCTTCATGTTTTCATAACAAATGATCCTACTCGTCCAAGCGTGGGATATAAGTGTTTTAGATTGCATGCGAACCCATCTCCTTCACAGCTGACACCACTTCAGTTCTTTCCAACTCCAAGTGCTATCACCAATGAAAAATTTGACTTTCACATCATCTTGGATGGTAGTTAGAAGGAGGCCTACTTTAAGTAAAGTTGTATCAAACAATCTGTCTGAGAAGAAACACAACTTTTGCCCATTCCCAATGTGCAACTTGTAGCCATCCATCACAGCATTTTGGGCCTTCAAGATGTTTTTCCAAGTACATGAGTTTGTCACTTTCCCTTTACGTCCATAAATAGCCAGCTTGGAAGTACTTTGCTCTTAGGAGAGAATATCACAAGGAATCAGAGGTGGTTGAGAGGCGACAGACTTGCTTAGCTAGAAGGGCTATGTTGCATGTGATGATATCTTTGAAGTCCATCCCCCTTGCAACCTTTAACATGCACATGTCTTTCCAGGCCATATGACTCATCTTACGCTTCTCATTTACTTCTCCTATCAGAATTTGCTGATCGTGTTGTAGATTTCCTTATAAAAGGTTTTTGGGAGAAGGAAGATGCTCATAGAGTAGGTGGGGATTGCCTGGGTAATTACTTTTATAAGAGTTGCCTTTCTGCCATAAGAGAGGAGATTTCATTTCCAACCTTGTATCTTCCACCATATTCTCTCATTCAGACCTTTGAGCATAGTCTTTTTTTATTGATCCAACACCGGGAGGCCTAAGTAGATTTGGGTTTGTGGACACTGACAACATGCCTAGAGTTGGAGTTGAAATATAGGATTGTTTTGTCGACATTGACTACCAGTCCTAAGCACTCGTGACCCTGTCAAAGGAGGTTAAGCATTCGACAGATTATATTGTTGTTGTTATTATGATATTGGAATTTTGTTCACATACGATCATTTATAGTTTCTATGAAAATTACAATGATCACTTCTTTGTTTCAAGAATATTTTATTTAAAATTTAAACCACTTATAATATAAATCACTATATCCATATTTGTTACACAAAAAATCACTTTGATTAGGAACTTATATGTTATAAATATAATGCACCTAAGAGTTAATATGAAATTGTTAAAAATTTGAAAGTCTCCATAAATATTTGATTTTTAATATTATGACTGCGGACTAAATTACATCCTAAATGGTTCAATTTTAAATAATTATTTTAACAACATAAAAAAGTTACCAGTTGTAGTTCGAATGGAAATTACAACCGATTATATAAGACAATAACACAATCATAATAATATTAATTATTTAAATTAAATTATTAACACATCTAATGAAAATATTTCTTCTCTTCAAGTACATTAGCATCGAGATCAACAAATGAATGTGATTTTTAAAATTATGACTACATACATACTGAATTATATCCTAAATTGTTCAAATTTGAATAATTATTTTCATAGAACAAAAGAGTAACTGGTTATAGTTCAAACGCAAATTACAACAAATTATGGGTGTGTTTGGTAATGAACAAAACATGTCAAGTTAAAACTTTTCAATTTCTATAATTATTTTTCTTCACATCTTCCTATATAATTACCATACTTTTTAACCATCTCTATATAACTACCTATATAATTAACTTATCTATTTTAACTTTATACTCTTTACTCATAATCGTTTATCTATCATATCATGTCTTTTTTTTTATTTCGACAGCTTTTATACCAAAAAAAAATTCATATAAAAGTTTTATCACTTTCCAAATACACCATATACAAGATAATGGCACTATCATAATAATATTTAATATTAAGAATAAATTATTAATACATCTGAATAAAAATTCATATAAAAGTTTTATCACTTTCCAAATACACCATATACAAGATAATGGCACTATCATAATAATATTTAATATTTAGAATAAATTATTAATACAACTGAATAAAAATAGTTCTCCTCTCCAAGCATGTTAGCATCGAGATTGCAAATGAATGCTAAAAGGAATAGATGACAAAAGGGTATTTTTGCCAAACAATAAAATTTTTCAATAATTTTTTTTCACTATTCGTAATTATCTTATTTTTAAATTATTATTATTTTCAATTTTTCCGTACAATTACTATGCTTTTCAATTATTTCTACACATGTACCCATACAATTAATGTATCTATTTTAATCTTATTATTATTTCTTCTCATGATTAACTCTATCACATAACATCATTTTCTTCTATTTTAAAATATTTTCATTTAAATTTTTTTTATCTCTTCTCAGACAATAAAATATTTCTTTTTTGTAGTGGGCTTCGACTAGAAATAGTTGCGTTGCCATGGAAGTCGAGCAGCCGAGTCTGCTCGGTGACGTCGGTACGACGCCCGAGCAGCGTTTCCAAGTGGAACAGTGGTGGCGTTTATTCTCCTTAAGTTTTGATGAAAGCATTCATCAATTAGATTATTTAGAAATATTGTTGGAAAATTTTTAGAACAGTAGTAAGACATTTACAGAATACCGTTAGAAACTTGTAAAATTATCCCAGGACCTTATTGTGATGATATACTGTACTAATCTTGAAGCAGCCGAGTCCAGTTCTTCGAAAAAGGAAACCACACGGTACTCTGGGGGAGTTGGATATTGGTAAGGAGGAACTGCCGAATTTGTACTCCAGCGTTTTGGAAATCACGTTGACGCGGAGACGGAAAAATATTACATTTTATTACTACGAAATTATCGAAGAAATAAAATTACAGTAAATTAACGAATTAATTGTGTGTTTGAAAAGTGATAAAATTTTTGAATGAAAATTTTTGATATAAAATTTTTTAAAATGGAAGAAAATGATGTAATATGATTGGGTAATTATGAGCGGTAAAAAAATAAAGTTAAAGTAAATAAATTAATTATATGGATAATTGTGTATAAATGATTAAAAAGTATGATAGTTTTATATAAAAGCATAAAGAAAGAATTAAAAAATAAGATACTTATGGAAAGCGAAAAATAATATGTTTGGCAATGTTAAACAAATGTGAAACTAAAACCTTTCGATTTAAAATTTTTTATTCGATATAATTACTATATTTTTAAAATTATTTCTTTTCATTCTCCATAATACTATCATATTTTTTAATAATTTATATACAACTATTCACACAACTAATTTATCTATTTTAATTTTAATTTTTTATTCTTTTTTATATTCAAATCACATCATGTCTTTTTTTTTTTTTTTTT
The DNA here is from genome assembly GCA_030490835.1 of Annona cherimola. Lineage (NCBI taxonomy): Eukaryota > Viridiplantae > Streptophyta > Magnoliopsida > Magnoliales > Annonaceae > Annona > Annona cherimola. Next base: position 116,518,417 of record CM059971.1, read on the forward strand.
TTTCAATTTATCGTTTTTTACCTGTAAACTTTTCATTCAAAAATTTTAACATTTCCCGTACACAAAAGTTTTTGTTCGGAAAACTTTAGGTACTTTTAAATGTGCAATAAAATTCAATCTCTTTTAAAATTATATTCCTTTTCATCTAATTAATGAAGCTTATTCCCTTTGAATTACAATCCTAATAATATATAAATTGATATAAATCTCATACCCTCTTCATCCAACATCTGCAATTTAGCTTTCTAGCATGCAACGGAGAAAATTTCCTGGTGCCAGCGGAGTATCTATTACCATCTGCAATTTTTATTCAATTTTTGGGTGGAGTAAATCTTTCGAGCATGCAACGGAGAAAATTTCCTGGTGCACGCGGAGTATCTATCACCATCACCGTCTGCAAGAGCATCAAATCCTTCTGCCGGAATTGAGAGATAAGCTGCTCCAGCAACTTTCTACTCCCGCGGTAAATTGGAACTGCGACACATTTTCGAGTTCATGGAGGAAGAACCGAATCTAGGGTTTTCAATACACTGAAAAGCAGCAGGGCCTCTCTCTGCATCTCGAGAGGGCAGCCATGACAAGCATTCATCGCTCCTCGAGCAATCCATCAAGAAGTCAGCCTCCCCCGCAGGAGCTTCTAGACGATCTATGCAGGTATTCATATTCTTATCAAGTTTTCAACTGTGCAGCTTTGTTTTTCTTCTTATTGATGAACAAGCTTGGCAATCCTTAGTGTAAAGATCTTGATTTATTTGGATCCGTGGTTCGTAGTTGTGTGTATATGCAGTTCTGGATGGAGGTTTAAACCTATTCTGAGATCAATATGCTAACGGCTTATCGGCCGGAGAGAACAACCGAGTTCTGTCTGTTCTCTTCATGAATTATAACATCCAATGCCAATTTCACTGCTGTCAGTCTGCCTCTTTTCCTCCCTCTAGCCCTTTGGTGTTGTAATCATTTGTGACCATTGAATCCTTGGGTTCTTGTCCCTAGTTTTTCTTTGCCCCCCATAATTTCCCTGAGCTAAAGTCAAACAACAAACGATAAAATTATCTAGTTTGCACGTTGTGTTGCTTGTTTGTATCTTTACTGACATATCATTGTCCTTATTCATACTTGCTCAGATTTGTTGTAAATTTTCTCTGTATTGCCCAAAGATAAAAATAAGATGAAACTGTTTTGTCTCGTTAAGGTTCATTTTCGTGCGGTTTTGGCCCATACTCTCCCTTTTGTTTGCGGTTTCTCCAAGTTCATGATATTTGCAGTGTGAATATTACTGCCTATTCTTACTTATGTCAAATGTTCAGCTGCTGGATTCTGTTTCTATGATTGGTTGCTTGATTTTCCATGACAATCCTATTTGAAATGAATGGTTACCATATTAATCATCAGTTATGTAATTCTATGCAGCCGGTTCGTTTTGAATGTACCACAAGAAGACCTACAGTCGTTTGAGCGCATTCTGTTTCTCGTGGAGCAAGCGCATTGGTTCTATGAGGATAACTCTGTTGAGCAGAACCCATCACTGAAGTCACTCTCTCTCAGAGAATTCACATCTTTGAGTATCCTTTTTCCCTTGTCTCCGTACCATTACTGTTTTCTCTTCATTCTCTCATAATTATTTTTTAGGCTATTTGTACCTTTTGGGTTGCTTTGCTCTAAGGGCAGTGATATGCCAGTCTGAAATATACCTTTTGTAGAAGAGACCAGGCATTGTAAAAATAATTGATCAATCAGAAAAATCCCCTGATACGTTATTAATTTGGCCATGACGTTATTTCTTTTTCCTCCTCTTCTTTTCCTCAATGGTACAGTTAGTCTGGAATATTTCCTGGTTTTCAGAGAAATGAAAGAAAACTAAATTCATCTTAAACAAGCTTGCCAAGGTGACAGTACAGACATGTTGTTTTTACTTTGTAGTTTCAATTGTTTTCATGTATTCGACAAAAAGATTCAGCCGGTGTATCTTTTATATATTATATTGCATTCTTCTACTAGAGGTTTTTCATCATCCATTAGCTGACCAATTCTATGGAGGCAAGTTCTTCGTATGATTTATATTCGTTCCTGATTATTTGGTTATGATTTTCCTCTATTTGGTATCCATTGATTTTGATCTCATATCCCTGTGTTATCTATTTTATCTCTTTTCTCCAAATTTTTTGGCAACAAAAAATAAAACTATTATTCAATTTCTGGTTTTTGTTGCATATGATGATTGCTTTTTATTTATTTATTTATTGGGATCCCATTTTCTTTAATTCCTTACAGTGTTTCACAGTTGTGCTGCACTGAGACCATATATTGCACATATAGATGACATATACAAAGATTTCACTTCATATAAAGTTCGGGTTCCAGTAAGCGGAGCAATCATTTTGGATGAATCTTTTGACCGGGTAATTTCATATACAAGCATGCAGCAATCTTTGAACTATCTTGTGGTGTCACTCATATGAACAATTCGTTTTGTAGATTTTTTTTTGCCTGTTAAAACTTATAAATGATCTTCTATTAGTCCATTGACTAATAAATCATCTGGGAATTTAGAGAATCTTTACTTGTTTCCTGAGAAACTTCTACGGTCAAATTTTAAGCTGCTATTATTACGTGTAATTTGATAATCTGTGTTTGGAGGTTTACTTCCATGTTCTAACTGGGTCATGCATCTGTAGATAATTTCAGATCAGTTTCTTCTGGTCGCGCAGTCAAGGGAACAAGTTATTATAAAAGCTATTTTGACTGAGATTCCAAGCTAAAACGCCTGGCTAAGTTTATTACAACGCCACCTTCACTCTGATTTTAACATATCACAACAGATGTTGACATGTTGTTCTATGTCATCAAATTTAAGATGGTGGCGATATCAATTTTTGAAGAAAATTATTGTTGATGGTCCTTTAAAAGTGAAAAGTGAATGTTAAAATTTGCTACTCTAAAAACTAAAATTTGATGCCTACTATGAATTGTGCCAAAACAAGATGGCTTCTGCATTCCATTGTGTAAACATGTATATGGTCATTACTGATTATCTTGCTCAAATTTTCAGTGTCTACTAGTGAAAGGTTGGAAGGCTGGAGCAAGCTGGAGTTTTCCCCGTGGGAAGAAAAACAAAGATGAGGAAGACCATACATGTGCTATCAGAGAAGTAATATATGCTCTTTAAAAATGATTTAAAACCATTTTTAATTCATTCATGCTTTTTTCTGAAATGCTTTAAGGTTTGCAATTAACATCTACTTTTTTTTTGTGATTTTATCTCTGCAACGTGAGGTTTCTTTTTTCTTGTCCTTTTCACTTCTTTTGTTTCTGCTTGGTCATAATATGCTAGAAGGTAGGAAATCTGTTGCTGAAGGTATACATACCAATAGTCTATCAAGAAAATTGGGAACTGGGAATTTTTTTTTGCTTCACTATGCCTATTAAATCCAATATTCAGAAGCTGAAAATGGAAAACTTCACTGTTAGAGTATGCATGAAGGATTTCTGCACGAATAAGAGAATCTATTAGAAACTTTGCCATGATGAATGCATTGATTATTGATGTGGGTAGATACTAATTGTGCTGGAAACAATTTTAGTGATTCTAAATTTATCTATTTTCTTCTTCAAAGTCACCGACTAGAACATCAGCAGATGCTATAACCTCTACCATTCAGGACTTCCAGAAATCAATAGACAAAAAGCGTCTCTTAGCATAAAATGTCATATGCTACGTAATGACTGGTCGGGTTTGTATCATGGCTTCTGGTCAAGTTCTCTTGTCAAAAGAGTCAGGTTTATTATATATTGCTGAATCAGCCATGCTTGAGAAAATTTATATGATGAGACACATTTGCATTGATATTGTAAAACAAAATTTTTTTTTTTCCAGCTGCATGTGTTTGGAGTGTGAATTGAAACAAGAAACCAAAATGTTGAGGCATAAGAGCTTTATGTATTGTATTGCCTTGCAACTTTTGTCTTGCTTCTTAATGGTAGAAGCTTATGCTCGTGGTATGTGCTTTCAGTTGCCACTAATCTTTAGAACATCTGTACTGTAGGCACAAACTCATCTGCTACATTGTTGATGGTGGACACAGGTTTTAGAGGAAACTGGTTTTGATGTGTCAAAACTTCTGAAGCTGGATGATTACATTGAGGTCACTGTTGGACAACAGAGGGTGCGGTTGTTCATTATCACTAATGTGAAGGAAGATACTGTTTTTGCACCCCTAACGAAAAAGGAGATAAGTGTAAGTTTTCACCACACTAGTGAAGGAATTTACTTCTGCCAGGCATCAATTCCAAATTTTAGATGACTTCCAGTGTTGAGGTTCTGTGCGTCTATTCAGTTTGATCAAGGTCTTAGGAAGAATGCTCTCTCTCTCCCTTCCCAACCCCAACCACCCCCCTCCCCCTCCTCTCTCTCTCAAACAGACACACACAAGCCCTACAAAGTTGTACCTCCCTGTAGGAATTCTATTAGTCCCCATTTTTTGGTTCTGGGGCAGCTAATTGAATTCAAGTGAGTACTAGACTTCTAAATATTTTTAAAATGAATTAATTAACCCCTTCTATCTACTCTGGTTTCATTATAAGACATGAGCCATGATGTCCATGTGTACATCAAAAAGTGTTCTTATAGAAAAACTACTCCTTTTACTGATTACAGGAAATTTCATGGCACCGGCTGGATGATCTTCAATCTGCAGGCAATGATATAACATCTCGAGGGGCCAGTGGGCTGAAGCTTTATATGGTTGCCCCATTCCTAGCGTGAGTAGATAATGCTCCTTGCTGGGGCTAATATGTTTTGAATTGTTTCCAATGCCTTAATGGTTAATTTGTGGATGTTGTTTGTGCTTGTCTTGCAGGCCTCTTAAAACATGGATATCAAACAATCATCCATGTGAAACTCAAAAATTGGAGACACCTTCCAAAGGTATGTATGTCATTATTTTTAACCATTGGTAAATGAAGTTTTAGTTTAGTTGCAGTTCTCCTGAAATTGCTCAACTTTCTAAGCAAGACAAAAAGTCAGCTAGAAATGGATATCTTGCATTACTTTTTATATTTCCAAGTAATTTGATCTCCTGTCACAATTTGAAAATTTGAACTCACCCACCATTCCTGCACACTTTAATACCAGCAAGTTATAAATCTTTTAAGACCTGGCTGAGTAATGACTACTGGCATTCTAAGATGCTATGGCTGTGAACCTGTTGTCATCATTTCCAAATAGCAATCCTTCATGATTGACTACTTTTCATTTCTTCATGCTGATTGTAATTCAGAGGTCTCGTTAATTGGAGACTTCACCATGTATGTTCTTTCACTTTGTCTACCTTAGGATAAGGCAGACTTTTGGATCAGATGACTGTCTTCGCATTTCTGGGAGCATGTCATTTATTTTCCTAGAATAAAATAGGAGCTCAACATCGGACTATTTTGTGCCAAATGCTGTCCAACTTCTGATCAAAATGATTTTCAGTGAACATTAATGCAAACTGAAAGTTCTTTGAACTGAACTTCGGTGTGTGATGAATTGTTGGACTGGAATCGTCATTTAGATCATGTGGACAAAAACCTGAGTTACGCAAGCTTAGAAGACTACATGTTCATTTTTTATTTTTTATTTTACTACGGAGATCAATTTTGATGTTCATGGCAATTGAAGGCTCGTGGATGAATTGTCTGGGTGATGGATCTGTAAGTTGCATGGCCTAGCTGCCATTGTGTATTGCTTTGGTCATGTTTTCAGCTGTATGATGCTTCAAATGATTTTTCCCCTAAAATTTATAAAAGCTGTTGAAGTACGTTGCTTTGTGATGACTCTGTTTATTTTGTTGTTCAATTGCAATCAGGGGCATTCATGTGGAAGGTGAAGAATGGTTCTTCTGGAGGTACGTCAAGTGAGAACATTTCAACTAGGCTTGGGTTGGAAGTCCATTCGACCGATGCAGGAGCGCCAGGGAAGAGCTTCAGAAACTTCAAGTTTGATTATGCATACATCTTGCGGTCAATGGACCTCGCATTCTCCTCAAATTAGAATGTATATAGGATACATCACTATCAAAAAATTAGCTTTGTGTACAGAATCATGTGTCCAGAAGTGAACAATTCTAACACAAATATAGGCAGGGCTATTATGTTTCTAATGTTGTCTAGACACACACTAGCGGAAATCGTGTCCCTCTTTTGTGACTATAAATCGCTTTAGGGAAAATTACTGCACTGAATGCTTGTGTTAGTTGTTTCCGATAGCTCAATGCATTCATTAATGTAGGCATCCAATTTGGGCGTTTTCTTCTCTGTTTATCGATCCTTCAAGCTTGGGTACTCTCCTCCTCTTCACCTTCACCTTCCAATTTCATGATATCGGCTGTCTGTTATGTAATTATTTGTTCACTTCAGCGCATGGCTGATGTGTCTTGGATGTTGATATTACAGTCAAGTTTGTCATTAATTATTTAGCCAACGTTTTAAAATCCAGTGCATTCGAAGACATGGGAAGTTCATGCGTACACTGATTTTGTACGTGAGGCGAATTAATAAATACGTAGATTAGACGTTGACTTATTGATATATGGATGTTATTTATGGACGCTATTATAATGTTGTTTATATTTTTAATCTAGTTCTTAAAGTAAGGAAATATCTAATATTTAAAAAATCAATAATCCAGCAATCAGGTGTGCCACAATGTTTTGAAATCAGGTGCTTCATTATGTATGATTCCGTGCTCAAAATAACTAACCAACACCCTAATTTTTTTTTCCCTTTATTATAACGAACATGAAATATGTTGTAACGCTTGGTTCTGATCTTACCAAATACATGTCGCCATTTTCCCGTGGCTGATCTACCCGACGGACTGCCGCTCCACCTAATTCGCTCTACTAAACAAGGCTTGCGATATCCTAATATTTTTTTTATTTTCATTACTTGAAAATTATTAATATTTTAAAAAAATAAAAATAAAAATACACACCGAGGTTCAAGGTCGAAATTGCTATTGGAGCTAGAGGCATTTCACCACCTTCACTCATTTTAGGAGAAGCATAACAATACTCAAGATTAGGGTCATAGAGGTTTGAGAACGGGGCCGAGACAGCATTCAGAAACAAAGCTTGTTGAACAGTCGTTAGATGCAAATTACTCATTTTCAGCCCATCAATTTCCATAATTTCACCCTTTCTGCAGCCAAACACTATACACTCGAGCAATGGATTTTGCCTCATAAAGCCATGACAATCCCACCAGATTTTTTGAGAATTTCCTGAAGATTGACATTGCTGCTCAACAAAACCCTTAAGAAAATGCGCAGTTCCCTGGAAAGCAAGGGAAAGGATGCAAAACAAACACATTGGCATATTAATATAAAACCATAAAAGGGAGGAAACAAGAAAGAAAATATGAGTTCGCCAAGGATTCAAATCCTCCGAAAGTTAGATTTTGAGTTGCTTCAAGCTCTCTACGGCTGTGAATTCCTGCAGATCATTTGCTGCTGTTGCTGCCCGTACTTCTGATGCATCAACCAGTGGTCTGTCTAGAGCAGGAGCAGCTGCTACAACATTCACATCTTCAGCCTCAACTGCTTGTTTGATCTGTGGAGAAGACAACACTGAACCAGACAACTCTTCAATTTGAACTCCTTTCTTGTTCTCGGGAGGATTGGATGCTAAAACTGGCTGCTCTTCTTTCAAAACTGCTGACTTGTTCAGTGGAGGATGAGATACTGAACTCGGCTGCTCTTCTTTCTGAACCGATTGCTTATTCAGGGGAGTTGCTGGACCCACGAAGACAGGTGCATCCTCTACCTTAACTGAAGGCAGTGGTGCAGCAAAAACCGGCACTGCCGGCCTCACATGAACTGGAGGTGCGATATGCATGGCTGGAGCCATCATCTGAGGTGATCTTCCTGGTGGTGGCTGGAGTGGTGGGGCAGAGTACACTGGCACTGCAGTTCTTACAGTAACTGGTGGTGCAATCCCATGGTATGGCCGATAGTGACGGACAGGAACAAATGGCACTACTCCGGCTGTGGGGAACTGCTGCTGTAGGCGTGCCCCACGATTCTCTGGTTGCAAGAAGGATGTTGAGGACACCACTGGCAGGGGGCCATCATTCATTGCAGAAGTCGGTCTATTTCTTGGAGTAGTCTTTGGACGGATTAATGGAAGGATCTTTGATCCAGTGGCTGGAGGAGTTGTAGATGCTTTGTGATCTTGCATTGGAAACTTTATTGGAAATGGAGCATTGGCAGGGTTCGCCATTTTTGCCTTCAGACGGAAGTTTAGTAGAGCTCTTGCTATTGTTATCTGCTCTTGCTCATCATTGTTCTCTGTATCTAATGATGAGTTTGCAGCTTGTTGTGCCACTAGCAACAAAGAACATTACAGGTAAGAAATCAGATCAGAGTACCATGAAATGAAGTTTCTAAATTGTTTTTATCCCACAGGCCACAGAACTAATAATATGAAGGGGAAAAACTCATAGCAAGCAGGCATGTGCTTCTCATCAACGATAGACCAGTAAAGGTTGTCAATGACATAAACTATCACATGGTTTACCCATCAAATAATTGTTCTCGAACTACATACGTAATGGAATCCAAATTCCAGTTATCCTGTTGAAGACAATTATCCTTCCTGATGTTTCATGCAATTTACCATAGAATGGAAGCTCTATTTATGAAAAGGATAACTTATCTCTTCGGTTGTATTAAAAAAAAAAGGATATCCAGTCTGAGGGAAACCCATCAACCAATCACAAGAATGAAAGATCAGCTGGAATTTATTATTTTTTTTAATGTGAATCAACTGGAATTTTATGTGAACAGCTTTCTTGGAAAGGTTTCTTGATTCGATCACATCTTAGTGTTGGCTGGGAAGAGTAACTAGTAAAGCAAATCAACTTTAGGCAGAGACTCACATTGTTTAAGGGATGACCATGCAGCCATGGCAGCATTCTTCTCTGCTTGTTTCTTGTTCTTGGCTGGTTCACCAGTGAATGTGATTCCAGCTAACTCAACCTCACATGTGAAAACAGGTTGGTGTCCTAACCCAGAGCGAAAGGTTGTGTACTGTGGTAGCGGTGCTCCAACACGTTGTGCAATCTCTTGCAATAGGTTCTTATAAACCCCCGTCTCATCCTGAGCAAAAGAATCTTGTGTGAGAGAGTTTGGGGCCAGTAGAAAGGGAAGAAATAGAATGAACTGCATGTACAAAGACAGTTGAATAATTTTATGTATGCAAATAACCTGCCTTGAAAGTTCATGAAAATATTTCTGACAATTAGTTACAGCATACCCATGTAGGCCTTAATTTCAAGTTGTGAAAGTAAATTGTAATCATGAGTTCAATAGTCCCTCACTGATACTGTAGCATAGCCCTAACAGGTATGTGAGGTAGTTACTGGTGCTTTCTAAGGAAAGATCTTATAGAGGATCATAACTGGCCCTTATCCATGTTATGGGACCATTATTGCTCCTTCAGCACACCAAAGGCTAAAAGCTCCAGCTGTCACCATGTAACCAGTTTTCAAACTACAAAGCACTCATGCATCAATCCACATCATCATCATCATCATCACCATAAGCTGTTTCCAAACTACATGGGGTAGCTGCTTGGATCATGTCGTGCCATTTTTGACAATCATAAACTATGTTTTTAGTAATATGTAATGTTTTCATATTTTGTTTAATTAATTCTATCCATGTTTTTTTCAGGCCTTCTTCCCAATCCACATATAATAAATTAACCAGAATTCCAGAGTCTTGATGGAAAATTTGGTCAATGTTTGCTTCCTTCAATGAGGACCAACAGGCATTACTTCCAATGCAAACAGCATATTTTCGAACTCGGTTGACACTGTGATTATATTTGCCAACTCATGCGGATGTTGCTTATTTGGATAACAATCACACCAAACCATTCAAAGCCCTGTACTACCAAAGAACTGAGCATCACTTCTCATCTTAGAACCCTTGAAGGCAATGAACTATGATCAAATCAAGAGCAGGACCCACAGCATCTCCCACTAGGGGGCTCTTCTGAGTAATAATTGAATGACTTCAAAATGAGAATCTCCTACTGCCTGTTGCCATCCAAATATTGCCCATTAGTATTTTCCCCTTTCTCTTGTGTCCAGTCACAGACAACAAGCCATGTAATTTTATATTGCTCTTGTTGAAAGTATCAATTTGTATACCCTATCCTAGAATCTAATACTGCACAAACAAAGTACAGACAAAAAAAATACAAATGAGGTTATGACTTGGTTAGGCATGGAATGAATAATTGAAATTTACTAGGTTAGGAATATCAATATATTCTCATTTTTATTGCATGAGTGGTTACGAAATTTCCTTGGAGAATGTTTGCACTCATCTTGGAATTGGCAATTGTTCACTCACTGGATTCCCCTTGTCCCCAGCTTTGCTTTATCGCTATTTAGAATATAAACACCACAACCCACTCAACAAATCACATGTTGACCTAAGCCTACTTTTACAGTACATGTCATTTTCGGCTACACATTCGTGCTTGCCAATGCCTATCCACAACCAGCTCAAAAGGTTTCCCAACATGAATGAGGTCCATAGACGTATTTCGAAAAAGGTTCAATTGTACCATTTTCTATAAGAATAATGTAACAACAGGAAACGTAAGTACAAACTTCTTATGGGCCCCTCTAGGAATGAGGAAAAGAAGTGGAAAAATGAGGGAAAAGAGGAACAGACATGATATGATGGGGTAAACATCAGAAATAAAGTCAATGAAAACTACTCACTATGGCCTTCAGCATATTCATGGATCCAAGAAATGCTTGCATAATGATAACAACATAAGAACAAGTACAAGCCGCAATGTGCAAACCGTCTCCTATGTTTATTTATTTTGTAGTTCATAAACATAACATCTAATAGGAAGCTTTCCTGAAAAGATCAGTTGATAACACATAACACAGATCATTGTGATGAAGGAGCAATTGCCAATGTCCAACTATTATTTGATTTAATTTTAGGCAGGGGACCCCTAAATGTAGCAATTGCCAACGTTCCTGTAAACATCACATCATTGCCAATTCAACGATAGTCTCAAGGTTTTGTTTCTCTATCAAAACCATTGTATATGCTCAAATCTATGGCAAAGAAGATAAGAACAGATGACAGGTCTAACTTGAAATTAGTTGCAACAAATTCATTTGGAAAGAAGATATTGGCAAGCTCCAATGAGATGTTGTGCCTGCAAGCAGTCGATTTTTTATTATACAAAATGAACACTTGTCTAAGAGAATAGGTTGTGAATGACAAACAACTCACTCATCTATTGGCTTTTTCCATTTTGACAATCTAATGCATAAGCAGGATGCTGCTAGGTCCACAAAGCACATGATGAGCTGCAATGTGGAACTTAGGCAAATCAAACAATCCCAAGCACAAGTAAACAGCTGTATGAAAAGACACCGAAGCCATTATTCTGAATTAAGAGTTTCCCACTAATTTGTTGGATTGTGTCCTATCATTCATCACTCATTCGCTTGTGCAACTAAATGCCATTTTTATAAGAATAAAATTTATGTATTATCAAATCCATGTGTTGGAAAAGGGATAGCAGTGAGCAAGCAAATCAGAATACCCATGGGATAACCATGCATCCAATAACCGTGAATTTGCTAGAGAGGGATCATTTAGAACAAGCCCCTCTTGCTTGGCAAAGAGCAATTCTCAAACATCAACACAAGTACTTGCAAAATTAACCTTGACACACTCCATTTCTGGGAAGAGAAAATGAAAAGCTGCTGGTAGAAATAAATTTATAAGAGCTCGAACAAAAGCCTGTGCATGTTGTTCATACAAATGATGCTAAAATCCTTATTCAAAAATCCATTGTTCTTAGTTAATCTAGGTCATATAATCCACCCAAGCTCAAACCAAGAAGATGAGACTAATGAGCAAGCATCCAAATGATCCTCTCTAGCTGATGAGATTCATGGCTATAAATGATGAAGTAGCAAAAATCATGTCCTGACCCTTCAATGTTGCAAAGCACCCGTCTACAACCCAACCAGCGATTGCAAAGGCATTGACTGTCCACTACTCCAATGATCTAAATCGCCCATCCTCGTGGTTCGTCACATAATGAACATGAACTGTCAAAAGTTAAACCTGAATCCTTCCCTTGCTAACTTTCTTCACAATTTGCTGATGAGCTCTTGGCAAGCACCAGACCAACCCAGTGGACTACACCGAACATTTCAATACTGGAAGTTTAGCCGCTGAATTGAATTTTGTAACAAGTTTCTAGCTAGAATCTCATTAGTTGACACCACTTGATTAATGTCGTCTTCACCAATTGAATGTCAGCATCACTTGATCCATGTCACATTAAACATGCTCTGCCATATGCATAGATCGCATACAGGAAACTCTTTTCATTAGCCCCACTAAAAATTCAATCTAAACAACATTCCATCAGTTCCGCTTGCTAAGCCATTTGAGTTTAGACAAATTTTAAAAATCTTAATAATAACAGTGAAATTTGGACACAATATTAGCCTATTTATGTAGATATTGGATAGCCAGCACATGAATTTCATTGATAATTGTTTGATATTTTTAAACTTCTATTAAAGAACAACCCATTCTCTCTATTTTAAGTTTCAACATCCACTGCTCTTGCTTCTTGAAAGTACAAATGTTAAACCCCGGAGAATGCTTTTTCACCAAATAAAACACAGCTTGCTCCATAAGATCTACTCCGATCTTAGTCAATGGAAGACCTAATGGACAACCTCTACTAATTAGTTGAACCATGGAATTGTCCAGAAGCCTCAGATAACCACCAAATCTTCAATAGAAGCTCCAAAGTTTATTTTCTTTTGCCCCCCTTTCTTTTCTTTTCACTATTTCTCCTCCTTTTTTTTGCTACCCAGATATGGCCGCCGATAAAGACAACAAAATTTCTATATTATTCAAAAGTTGCCAGAGATATTTCCGTAACTTAATTAAAAATCATCCGAATAAAAGCATTATCTACGCCGAACGGATCGGCGTATGATGGCAAAAGGGGGCGTCGGACAGAGGTAGACCGCACACACGGCCCCGCTAGGGAAGAAGACGGCGATATCCCGCGAAGAGGACACAACGTATCCATCTGTCGCTTAACAGCTTCCTCCGCGCATGGACGTTCCCTCCCGGCGCACATTCACCCAAATGATGCCGATGCGGCCAATATCCACGACAAAACCCACTCCTTCCCTTCCCCCTTCCACCTGTCGCGCGCAAACGCCAGCGTGCGCAGCACAACTCCCATAAGCGCGCACATTTGCAGAGGTATCGTCTGCCCGCAGACTCGCTCCCTGGAGTCGCGAATATGCTAAACCGGCGGAAGTTAGCACCTCCTCAACAACCTCCCTCCAAAATATAAAAATTAAAAAAAAGAAGAGAGAGAAGTAACAGAGCCGGAGAAGAAAGCACGGCAATGGAATCCTAGCTGGAAGAAACAAAGCCCTAGATAGAGGGGGTTCGGTTGCAGTGGCATACCAGTATCCTGGCAGCAAGGGAATGAGAAGGCCCTCTGTTGGAGAGGGAATTGAGGGCCACCTCGGCGGCGGAATGCTCCGCTTGCCGGAGAGTCGTGCAGAAGTTTGGGCTCTCGAAGATCTCGCCGTTGAAGTTGACGGCGGCCTTGAACCGGGGCGCATGGTCGGGACCTTCCCGTACGCAGGAGTAAGACGGAAGGTTGAAGCAGCTCCTCTGCGCTAGCTCCTGCAGCTGGTTCTTGTACATCCCCGCCGCCGCCGCTGGTGACCGGAGCAGCAGGATCCGGCCGATGGAGCTGGAAATGGGCGCGGAGAAGTTCTTTGTAGGGTTTCTATTGCACGGAGAGAGATCTGACAAACTAAGGGTGGAAGAAGTGGTTCGTGTGGAAAATTTGGGGGTACTTTTTTTGGGTGGGTTTTTTTATTTGTGATTTTTTTTTTTTCAAAATATTTTATTACGTCTTAGTACTGGCTATAGTAGGTCAACTGAGTTACTGAGGACGTTTCGGATGCATGGATGGATGCTTTTCTGCATGGGATATCTTTTCTTGGATTTTCTGCCCCCCTGCTTTCTTCTTTTCGTTGCTTCTGCCTTTTTTTTTTTTTTTTTTTCTCCCCGGCGGGTGGGGTTTTGTGCCGTGCGGCTGCGACGGGAGGAGGGAGCTTCGGTGACTGGGTTTAAAGGTGGGAGCCCAGGTTGTGATCCTCCCCGTCCATCTGGATGCATGGATAATTACACTACACCGGCTGCGTGTTATGCAACGGGCTCAACGGGCTGCATTTTTCTAATCCCTAGTGGTTGTACTGGTAACCTCATCAGACTTCAGCTCGCTTGCCTGTGGCTGTCGCATTCGCACATTAGCTCGCTTTTGGTCCATTGCGACTAACTAGCCCATCCCAATTTAAGATTATCTTTTATCCAGTTGTTTATTCAACGGCTCAGGAGATTTAGCTGAATCTTGCTGCGAGATAATAAATTTATCCGTGTTTTTCTGAAAAAGAGAACAACGATGCAAAAATGTAAATTACCAAACAATACCTAAAACCGTCGACTTGCTGCTGCGTTTGGCCAAACAGGGTGCGACAAACGTTGACAGGTTTGCTGCGACGGCTACGGAAGCTGATCCGGTGGATGACACCTGTACAAACGGTCCAAATTGTGCTGCTGGCTGTCGGCGTAGAAAATTAGACGAAGAATCGCAGCCGTTGAACTGGTTGTCCGTTGCCACAGCAGGGAAATTCCAGCCGTCTAAATTTGGACCGAGGTTGGACGCTCGGGACGATGCCAATTACATTCAAGGCCTGATACATTCTTACAAATTTGAAGAAATTAGAAATTGGGTCTTCGTGAAGAAGTAATTTCAAGTTTTTGAATGCCGCTACCTCTGCCCTGGTGATATAAATCAAGTTTGGTGGACTCAGGTTACCGTAAATACAATTCTAATTCATCTTATAAAATTTTAACTTGATTCTACTTTCAACGCTATTTTTCATACCTTAACTCAATTCTATTTTAATTTCTTAGAAATCGGTTCAGTTCGAGTAGAACTCGGGTTAATAAATAGATTACATTTAAAAAAAATTTGCTCAATTAAATTTATTTTTAAATATAAATTTACATGAAAAATAAAAATTAATTATTTTTATAAGAATAATTTCCAACTTCGACTTATATAATGATGTAGTTGTTAAATAATCTCATCTCAAAGTAATAATGTTTAGTTAATTTTTATGTATTATGTGCTATTGTAAAACTATTTATTAATAATTTATTATTTTATATACTAATATATGAAATTGGGTTGGGTCAGGTTGATAATCATCCAACCCAAAACAACCTACTTTTAAAATCAGGCCGGTTCAAATCAGATTATATAATTTAATTTTTTTCAAAATGTTTAACCCAACCCTATCATAAATCGAGTTGGGTTAGTCGAGTTGGAGTTGAAACCAACCATATTTACACCCATACTCTGCAACGCAGAAACAAGGAAAAAAATGCAAACTAAAATGTGTATTTGGAAAACAATAAAATTTTTGAATGAAAATTTTGTATATAAAAGTTATTAAATTAATAAAAAATGATGTAGTATGGCAGAGTAATAATGAGTTATAAAGATAATAGAGTTAAAATAAATAGATTAATTGTATGAGTAAGCGTGAAAAATAATTAAAAAATATGATGCTTGTATAAAAAGATGTAAAGAAATAATTTTAAAATATAGATGATATGAAGAGTAAAAAAAATTTAGATTGAAAAGTTACTGTTAAAAACAAACATGCTCAAAATTCGAAAGCGTAAAATGATAAAAGATGAGGCGTGAGTATGAAAAACCCATTAGTTGATCTCAGTGCAGGTGACTTTCCAGCAATGGTTCGGACATTTGTCTGCGAGTGGTTGGACGTAGATGGACGCCCGAGCAGAATAGCTTAGGAAAGTACCTCGTTTCGTTTTTCCATGTGCTTTGCCCACGTGCCAGTCACTAACAATTTAATTCCATTGACTTTGTAATGTATCCACACATTTTTTTTCCCCGTTTTTGCAGAGGGAATTAATAGCCGAAATTTAAAAAATGCATGGCGACTTTAAAATTTATCTCGACCCTCTGAGTCTCCGACGAGTTGCTGGAGGAAAAAAAAAAAAAAGTTGAATGGGGCCATCCAACTCTTTGTTGGATGAGATTAGCTACAATTCCGATATTATAAAGATGGGCCTGGAATACTTTTTGGTTGTGTTGTTCATGGGTGTGTTTGTTCGAGGCCAAATAAAAATTTGGCTAAAAACTTTTCAACTCAAAATTTTTTATTTTTTATAATTATTTTATTTTTTAATTATTTTTTCACATTTGTTTATACAAATTACTCTACTTTTCAATTATTTCTACACGACTATTCATAAAACTAACTTATCTATTTTAACTTTATTCTCTTTACTTCTCATCATTACCCTTATTATATCACATTATTTTCTATCAATTTGACAATTTCTATCCCAAAAATTATTTGTCAAAAGTTTTACCTAAAACCAAACACACCCTATATGAATTTGTTTAGAAAGTAATAAAATTTTGAAATTTTTCTTTACAAAAAATTATTCAACTTAAAACTTTTCATTATCTTTATCTGCTATAATTTCTAATTATTTATACCATTCTTCATTTACAGCTCTCTTATTTTTCAATCATTTTTACACCACTACTTATACATATAACTTATATATTTTAACGGGTTCCGCTTTTATGTAACTAGGTTATATAGAAGCAGTCTCATATAACCCTTTTAAATTTTAATTTATTAATGTTTAATTTAAAATCTAATCCATTCATTATATTTAACATCACATGTTTATGTAGGAAATCAAGTTTCTTCTAAACCAAGTATGTATATGAGCCGCATTTACTCAAAAATATATATTTATGTATAAATTATGAAAAATACTTAGATCTATTTACACATGAATTAAAATATAATAATTCTTTATATAATCGTTTATCTACATTGTATTAATATTTTAAATGGTTTAAATGTTGAAAATGTTACTTTAAAATTGATATTCTAACACTAAATTATTTTATTACGTTGATTCTACACATTTATAAATGAAACTTGTATATAGTGAAATTAAAAAAAAAAGTTTCTAAGATACTATAAATGATGATAAATATAATAGATAAAATGAATTTTTTATCACCCATGAAGATTTTAAAAATCAAAAGGGTTATATAGAAAAGATATTTTATAGAAGCGAGACTGTATTTTAACTTTATTATCTTTACTCATTAGCATTACCCATATTATATCATATTATTTTTTATTTCAAAAACTTTAACGTCAAAAAAATTTTCATCAAAATTTTTATCACTTTTCAAATTCACCATTTAGATTAAAAAAATTGAAATGAGGGATAAAAATAATAAAGTTAAATAAATAGGTTAGTTGTATCGGTAGTTGTATAGAAATGATTGAAAGGTTAGTTCGTTGTAAAAAAATATGTGAAAAAATGATTAAAAATATGATATATGTGAAAAATGAAAAAATTTTGATTTGAAATTTTTTTGTGTTAAACAAATATGCCAGTAAATAACAGCTTAGAGCAACACTAATACTAACATTAATTATTTGAGTAATTTGCAAGTATAATTATATAATTTAACCACAATGGCAATGGTACTCACATAGTTTTGGAAATTTCAATAACTTTTGCATAGTTTGATACAAATTGCAAATGTACATAAACTAAGCTATTAAGCTTTATTTTTCCCCAAATCATGGCATTATCACCGTAGTCTTGTTGACTAACAACAGTTAAGGACAAAATTTCAAACTTCTATTTTAGTAGCAGTTGCAAGATTAATTGAAGAGTATCTGTTGATTATGATGTTTACATCAATAGGGATTTTTAAGTTGTCCATCTAATCTAGATTATTGCAGCAATTTATGGTCGCTGGTAACAGGGTTGGTTGTAATTATTATAATGGACAAGATGAGTATTTGATCATGTATGTTGGACCTATCACAAATTTAATTGATGTTATTAGGGACATTTGATGAGTTGAATTTTGATAGGATTGTGGGATGGGATGGGGAGCGGAAAATAAAATACTCTGAAATGCGTGCAATCGATATGTAATACTAAGAGTAAAGTTAAAATAAATAAATAGTTGAAAAAAATAATTGAAATATAAGGATAAAACTAAATGAAAATAATATTGTTAAATTATTAAATAATTTATGGATAGATGGGGAAGATGGAGTGTTTCTCACCACATTCAATGGTGGCTGCAATGGTAAATTTTGGGGTGGCCATGTATAATATAAAGTTGTGCATGTGCATGTACTTCCACAGTCTTCTAATGCATTATATTTTCACACCACCTCTTTTTTCGAAACTAAGAAGAAGCCTTAGTTGCATATAATAGCCCATACAGCATTGCTACTAATGTTCATGTAGCTAGGGATGTTAATAGTCATGATTAATCCGTTAACTTGCCCATCTAACTTTTTTATAAATTAGTTTGAGTTGAGATTTTTGAGTAAACGATTTATATTCCGTCAACTTATTCAACTATTTAAATAAATAAATGGATTAGGTTAGGATTTTACAATCTATCAATCATTTTAGTAATTCATTTAATCCGTTTAATTATTATATATATAATAGGGGTGTATCTAGTTGAATGTTTTGGAAACTCAAAAACTTAAATTTATTCTCCCACTTCCATGGTTGCCCATTCGCTCAATCCTACTTTTGCCCACATGAGTGCTACTCCCATCTTCTGCGTTGAGCCTTCCTCTCGATCTTCTTCGTGTCTTCCACTCTGTCTATTCTACGCTCATTCTAAGATTTCAAATCTCGATGTTGCCTAACACTTTACAGTCCTTCCTCTTTCTTCTATGTTGGTCATATTAATTTCCTCCTTGTTGCTGTCCAGTTGATTTTATTTCAACCTGCCCCGGATCTCTTTCTTTCGAGCTTTTGGTAAATGACGGTCTCTCTCTCTCTCTCTCTCTCTCAATTTCTTTCTCTTTTCGCCTTTTGATTTTCATTCCTATATAAGGCTCTTGCTCTCGCTCTTTCTCTCTGCTTAGATCTGTCTTCAGCCACTGAAATCTCTCTTGTCGTCGATGTTGTTGCCGTCCAACTTGTCATTGACTGGCATGATCTCTTAAGGTTGATTCCGCAAATCGTTCGACTTGAGCAACTGCTTCTTCATTAGTCATACATTGATAAAGCCCATTAGACAATTGTATCAAAAAACTATTTTTAGGGCTTAGTCTATGGTGGTACAAAGATGGTATACAACTGATGTATAGACTATAGAGAGGTCTCGACATGGTCTACTTTGAACAGCTCTATAAGTGCATCGTTCAATTGTATATTTGTATTTTTTTCTATTTTGGAGCTTCTCCTTCGAGCAACTGCTTTTTATATATATTTATGGTACTTCTTATATTAAATGTATGTTTATGAGTTTTGCATTATAATGTTAATTAAATTGTTAGATAGAAATAAAATATGATGTTGCATTTTTGAACAGGAACAAATAAGTATTAAAGAGATGACTTTTATCAGAGCATTTATTTTCAAGTCAAAATAAATTTTAGGCATTTTAACTGTTGAGTTATCAATATAATTTTTTAGTTAATCAAGAATATAAATTAGCGACGAAATTATTGATATGCAACGTCTATATATAATTCGATAAAAACTTGTTAAGTTGTTTATTAAATAAGTTAGCGTTGAATTTTTTTTAAATAATTAATGAACAGATTAGAATTAAAATTTTTAAAATAAGTTAGAATTATATTAGACTCTAACCCATTCAACTCGATTTGTTAACGTCCCTACATGCACCTTTGGCAACTGCCATTCAATGACTGGAATAAGGCCGCCATCACCACACTATGGGTGTCGTCTCCATCTTCGACGCATCTTCTCTCGCTTCTTTGTCCGTGACATCCATGACTAATTGCTAGCCACGGAAAACTCTCATTGCCCAATATTGATCATGCTTTCGATTGCAAACACATCCAAAACGGATTTGCTTCCAGCCTGTAAATTTGCATCTAATCGCACGCTACTGCCAATGGTCGCTGTTTCCATTTTCTTCTCCGTCACTAGCAAAGATTCCCATAGCTACCATTGCAGCCGGATTTGCACTGCTAAAGGTAGCAACCGCACACGCGTGGTTGCTTGTCGTGGTCTCGCATCACGTTCCACACGACAAAGCTATTTCATAAAAGATGAATGATCCTGTTAGCCCGGGCTAAGTAAATATCTCACTTAGCCCACCTTAAAAATCATATTTAAAATAATTTTTTTTTTGCTTTTTTCTTCATACACTTGTTTATCTAAGTGTATTTAGTATATAAATCAAGTTTTACCATTTTTGGATATGTGTATATATATTTTTTAGATTTTTAAAAATAAGGGTATTTTAAATACATATATACACATAAATGTTTAAAAATCTCAAACAAATAGATAAATATATTCAAAAATAGTAAAATTTGGTTTATATGCTAAATACACTTAGATAAATAAGTACATGAAGAAAAAAGTAAAAAAAAATTGTTGTAAATAGGTTTTTTGATATGGGCTAAGCGGAACATTTACTTAGCCGGGCTAACAGAATCACTCCTCTTCGTAAAAATACATAAGCGATATATACTGCACCATGAAGGAAAAAAAAAGCGTCATAGGTATGTTTACAATTTATATAAGTTAAACTATTCGAGGGTAGTTTTTCAAATTATCCTATTTCTTTATATAAACTCATAGCCGAGAGATTGACTTTTCTCCAACATTATCCAAGGGCGGTGAAATCCTTTGAATTGAGACGACGCGATATTGTCATTTTCTTTCTAGAAAGGCTGGAGCCTTGGTGCATGTTGGACACGTAATAATCTTAACAGTCTAGCTAACGCATTGTCCGGAAACTGAGGGATCCTCTTCCAGTCACACCATTAATTCTTATCTAATTTGTAATAAGAAAGCCCAAAACTTTGAAATTTTAAGCTATTCTCGGCGTGGCTATGATTTATTTTGTTAGCGGCTTTGACTTGCCCACGGGGCACGCGAGTGCAGGTGAGGCCGCCTGAATTTTGGACGGACGACGCGGCCCAGAACTTCGAGGCTATGTTATGTTTGGTCCTTTGTCCACCCCTGCATCCACATTAAAAAGAGAGCCGGAAATTTTAATAGGGCAGTCCATCCGTCTGACTTCAGCACCGTGGAATTGTCTTGTCGTCCAAAAATCATAAATTTTTCGGCTGCTGCCCAATTTGCAGTGGGCCCTGAGAAATTAATTAAATCGGTGCGGAATTGGGTTGTGGAAAACCTTAATTAGCGAAGCCAAGCTTAATAAATTAATGCAACCACCACGCCAACTTTGAGTTAACCTTGACGTTTCAGCCGCGTTGCCTTTCGGTGGTCTAGTTAATTAGCGTGTGGACTTACTCATGCATTACAACCAACTGATGGATGTGGCAAAGATTAATTTCTCCACCGACAAACCGATATGTGCACCTGGATTTTTAATGCAAATATGGTCCACATTCAATATCTCACTGCCACAAAAGTAATTGTAGTCACCTTTTGGTAGCTCAATTTGAATTGTTTTTCAACTTTATTTGCATTGGACTATAAACAACTAAATTTTGATATCATCTTATTTCAGCTAAATACAAGTGGCTACAAATTTTGCAATATTTAATTGCAAGTGGAATGGGAAATTGACAACATGCCACTGACTGCATCTTGGGTCGCTAAGCATTTGCAGTTAAATGAGTATTTATAACCTGTTTTATGGCAAAATGCGGTATTGGCTTCCCTCCTCGCCTTCGAGCCAATTTCTAAGAAGGATGAGAGAGAAAGTGCTTAGATTTATGCAGGCAGGGGACCTATCCATCCGCGAAAACGTATTTACAACCAAATCAATCTGCATGAAACTAATTTTAACTTACTGACCTCATAAAAAAATTTATTATGACAAAAAAAGTTGTCTACATTTATTAATAGGACTCCTATTCTTCTATTAGGTATTTAGGCTGTCCTCACGAGAGGTCCTAGGAGGCCAAATGATTTAAATAATTTTTTATTATTTTTGTTTCTACAAGACTATTATCATAAGTTATTTAATTTGTATATTAAGCTCTATATTTGGAGATGCACATGTATTTTTTAATTTTAAAAATCAACAATTTTTAGTTGAAAATTAACTAAAATACCTTGAAAAGCAACTTTTAAATTAAAGAATATATATATATATACATATATCTAAAAATTATAAAACTTGATATATAAATTAGATACAGTTGAAATGACAATTGATGAAAAAAGAATGGAAATTAGTCTGCCCTGTAGTATCTTATGTAGTTCTGTACAGCCGGCCTTACTGGATGGGACTCCCTAAAAATATTTGTTGTATCGTGCAGTTACGAAGAGCATTGAACTTGATTTTTGGGTCAGAAAGGAATGGGCCATTTAACTGCTTTGCGTAAAGGAAGATGGCAATGTATTAAAAATGCACGCATAATTATAACTTAGACAACGTTTTATCCCCGGCCGGGCAATGTTTCTCGAGCAGGCCGATCACGTGAATCTCACGTGAATGCGGGGGAACTTCAATGCGGCGAAAGCGAGTTAGTTGAATGCTTTTATTTTAAATAGCATTTAGCAGCATCATTGAAATAAATGAAATTGAATAAAGGCATGATCGATTGGCCTATTTGAGCAGTACGAGCGACGGGTTTACGTGACAATCCGGATCATGTATTTAGTAGCCCTCTCGAACATGGAAATTGTCGAGATACAAGAAATCGGATCGTCTTGTAAATGAGATCGGCAGACTCATGAATGAATCATGGTAAAAAGAAGAAGAAGAGTATTTATTCGTTCATGGCGTGCAAGCTACGGAAGCAATGTTCTGCATCACCACTCCATCTATGGATGATATATTGACGTACTAATTATCCTTCAACATACGGCATGGATTGATGACTCTCTCTCTCTCTCTCTCTCTCCGCTTTTAAACATTTTTGTACGGTACTCCATCACCTTATCATGTATCTTGGGTGGAGTGGTTGACTGACTTGCTATAAAGGAATCACAATGTATTAATATCGACGCTCCAGCATTGGATTCAGGGTTGCTTTCATGGTTTGCGCTTCAATCAGAAATTGCACCTCGCACAACCCCACATTCTTATATCCGGCAGTAAACAATTTTTTTTTTTTTATGGTTATATTTACATACATATCAACACATATTACATTATACTTCTGAGACATTCTTACAAATACGGAGATACACAACTCCACCAAAAAATCTAGAGACACAGCTCCACTAAAGAATCAGGGAGACAACTGCTCCCCACTCCACCCCAAAGGGAGACAACAGCTCCCACTCCAGCACATAAAGGGAGATCAAACTCCCACTTGGCAGCTTGAACATTCGAACCTGGGCAGCAAATATGCACGCCCACGGCTCTAACCAACTGCGCTGCCAGCAGTTGGTGTAAACAAAATAATTTGAAGCACCTTTTCTTTTGGATTTTTGTGCATTTGATTATCCCACAACCTCTTGGTTCCTTTTTTTTTATTGGTACATATACACAACATGACAACTGATATTATAAATCATGCACATTCAGCACCCTCACACTGTGGAGGGAATTTTCAATAACCACCCCCACATTAGGGAGGAATCTGTAAAACCCCCTCTTGGGGGGAATGAAAATCTTCACCCGCAAACAGCGGGACTCGAACCATGCCCGCAGAGTTCCCTGGGCTTGGTGCGTACCACCTGAGCTACAGCTCAGGTGGCACAACCTCTTAGTTCCTTACTACCATACGTATTGTTATTTCAATTTTTCTATCCATTTTAAGCTATTTGAGTACACCCTAAGAGTGTGTTTTTTAAGACCGAAAAAAGAATTATTGAAAATTTGTTTTAAAAAAGTTTGAAAAAAAAAGTAAGGGAGCAATGTGATAAGATAAAAAATAATGATTATAAGTAAATAGTAGTAGCACAGACAAATGTTCAAAAATATTTAAAAAGTAAAGTAGTTATATACGAAATGATGCATAGGAAATTTTTGTAGAATTTTTGTATTATGCATCCTACCAAATGCACCCAAAGTACATTTGAATATAAAGAAACGATACTATTAGTTCCGGCGTAGCCCATCTCAAAAATATCCGTTTAAAATAATTTTTGTACTTTTTTATACTTATTTATCTAAGTGTATTTAACATATAAACTAAATTTTTTCATTTTTGAATATGTATATACTTCTATATTTATTTATTTATTTAAAGTATATACACATGTCTAAAAATGCTAATGTTTTGTTTATATATTAAATACACTTAAATAAGTAAGTATACGAATAAAAAATAAAAATATTTTAAATAAATTTTTTGAAGTGGGTTAAACTAGCCATTTATTAAGCCCGGGCTAATTGAATTATTCCTCTTGAAGATAATAGTTAAGTGAATGCTTAGATGGCTTAATGGCAGACACCACTGGATGCGTATCATGAAAAGAGTTAAACCATACCAAGATGATAGCCTCGGTTTTTAGCTATTTATTTAAAGCTCGCGCCAGTGGTAAGAAATTTAAGGGCAGTTGTTCAGTATAATAAAAAAATATAAAAAACCTTAATTGTCAATAAAATGAGATGGTCAAAATATGTAGTTTTGTATTTACGAGGAGTCGAGAGCTGGTGGAAAGTCAAAGAAAACGCAGATAAAAGTTATTAAATATGGGAGTTTTTAGTAAATATGAAAATTAAAACTTAATTCGTCTGTTACATCAATAATCATTTAAGTGGCACATTAAGTTTTATTTAAATCAGATATGTGTATAGGCTATATTTAAAAATTAAAAGTGTATTTGGGAAATGATAAAATTTTTGAATAAAAAATTTTTATTGTAAAAGTTTTTGAAATAAAAGAAAATAATTCGATACGACAGTGATAATGATAAGGAATAAATAAAATAAAGCTAAAATAGATACGTGAGTTATATGAGTAATGTATATAAATAATTGAAAAATAAAGAAGTTTGTATAGGAAGATGTACAGAAATAATTAAAAAATATGATAGGTGTAGAAAATAAAAAAATTTAAATAAATGAGGTGTTCTCTTATATAAACAAATTTTCAATTTAAAATTTTTCACTTTACATAATTACCTTATTTTTAATTTTTTTTTACTTTTTCATATACAACTATCATATTTTCAATTATTTGTACACAATTACTTATACATCTAATATATCTATTTTAATATTATTCTATTTAATTTTTATTATTACCCTATCATATCACATCAATTTTTTTATTTATTTTAAAAACGTTTACACAAAAATTTGCATTAAATTTTATCACTTCCTAGGCACACTTAAAAAAGTTTTTAATAAAACAAACATACCCTATGTAAAATCAACCTAATAAAATGGTTTAAGTTGAATATCAATTTTAACATTCATATCTGTAGATAAATGATTAGATATAAGTATTATTACATGTTAGGATAATTTACAAATACACTCACTTAGTTTAATTATAGCTACAAATATACTAGTATAATTTCATAAATTGCAAATAACCTTACTTAGTTTAGCTATAATTGCAAATATACCGAAGATGTTATGATGTCATTATCGCACATCAGGGCGTAGGCATATTTGCGAAGATATGCAAGTTACATGGGTATATTTGCAATTTCAAATATAAAGTGAATTGGTATATTAAATTTTTAAAAGTATACACAATTAGTTTGCATATCTTTGTAAATATATCTGTGTTGCGATGGAAATAGCATCATAACGACATAAATATATTTGTGATTATGGCTAAACTATGTGGAAATTATTGGTAATTTTTAACATTATGTGAGTACTATTTGCAAACTATCCTACATTTTAGTATATTAGTGAGTGGATATAGGCATTTTTGTATAAGCATGTCTCATTATCACCAAACAGAAACATGACCAAACAGGCCAGACTTGGCTGGAGGAGTTCATGGTTTGAGCAAGGAACATTTTCTATATGGTCATTCTGCCTGACCGGGCCCTGGAAAGAATTCATAGAGCATTAGAAGATTTGGCAGAAATCAGGGCCCTGCTTTGGGCCATGTCCAGACTAGTTTGGAATTTTTCATTTTGGAGGAATTGTAGCATGAAATCGAACTCATACGCGGCCACAAAACTCACTTTCATGAGCATCGCCTCACCGGCCACGGCAAGAACAGTATTATTTCATAAAGCAATACAAAAATTTTCTGCTAGAGGCTATATAATATAGGGGAACAATCGGCCGGACGATGACGGTTGTCCAACCTTATGATCAAGTGTAGCTCCTTGTCTCCATATAAATGAACTTAAGGTGTGTTTGGTAATGTATAAAACTTTTGATGAAAATTTTTTAGAATAAAAATTGTCAAATGATGTGATATGATAGGGGTAATGATGAGTAGTAAAGAGGATAAAGTTTAAATAAATAGGTTAGTTGTGTGGACAGTTATGTAAAAATAATTGAAAAGTAGGATAGTTGTATAGGAAAATGTGAAAAAATGATTAAAAAATATGATAGTTGTAGAAAGTGAAACGTTTTATATTAACAAGTTTTAACTTGATATTTTTTGTCAATTGCCAAATGTAATATCAAATGTAACTCTGTGCAATATTAATAAAAAAAAAGAATCACACTTCCCAATATACGCGCAAATTAAATCGCAATAGTGCTTCATATGAGTGCGCCAATTTCTGATATTGGGATCTTTTGAGTGGTCCACTAACTGGCCTGCCATCATTTCGATCGTAAGTGCTAGATGGGGTCAACGGCATGTCCATTAGCTTTTTAATCTGAGTGTGCTGGTTTGGTCTGTGGTCTCACGTCTGCTAGTCTCTCTTTTTTCTTCTTTGAAAGAGAGATTATTTTCGCGAGGAGAATCACCCTCCCATGAAGGGCCAAAATTTCCCTTTGGCTAGGCTAGAGATTAGAGAATGAGAAAGAGTGGCTGAAAAATTTTCCGTTCTTTTTTTTTTTTTTTTTTCCCTCTCCATTTTCATTAATTTAATATCTTAATTAATCCACCTGTACTACAAGAAATTTTATTCGTTTGCCTGAATCCTGATGCAATAGCCCATTGGCGGTGACAACCACATTAGCAACCATGTCAGCGAGTCAAATTTATTTTAATGATAGACTCAAAACAAAACAAAACAAAACAAAAAAAAAAAAAACTTTAATGATATATACACTTGGGGGTGGGCAATTGGACGCCAGCCTAAAAATTTGAAAGTTTTCTAATCTTCCTTACAAAGGTATCTTTATAGTAAAAAAAAAAAAAATCACCATTTCATTCGTAATCATCATCCCCTCTCATGTTGCAGTCGCACTACCCATTTCAGATATTGTATTTGTTGCGTGCTCTACCCATTTCAGATATTGTATTTGTTGCGTGCTCTCTTCAAAGAGATATATAATCTCCAAAGGAAAGGGACACATGGTCAGCGAGACCCACCACTTGCACCAATATCACACGTTGGTGGATCCCAATTCCCACATCATGATATTAATCCCAAGATCGCTGACTGCCAGAGACAAATAAGACTACGTAAGGCCATGAACAAACGACTGGGATCGAAAAAAATAAAAGATATACAAGAGATAAAAGTAAACCTAGAAGATGATGTAAATTTTCAATATATAGGTAAATTCATTGCGTGATGCCGAATATATCATATGCTTGGTACAAGCAAGGCTGAGGCAGTTGTGGAGCTAGTGGTGCTGGCATGGCATACTCTTGTGAAGCAATTCCAACAACCAGGCCTTGAATTCCTAAGGACTCTTTTACGTCGTCCCAGGAGGCATAGCTGGCGTGTATCACCAAATTCAACTCGTGCGTGCAGGAATCCATGACTTCATGTACGAACTCAACGAACCCTACGAAGACGCCATTTTCGCAAAGCTCGCAAACCTAATGGGCTTTTTCCTCTGCACAACATCAGCCAAGGGTTCATTCGGCTGAGAGAGAGAAGGAAAAGAGAGAGAGAAATTGCATTTCTTTTAAATATAAGAAAGCGATATGATGTAACACGAGTAATGATTAAAAGTAAAAAAATAAAAATAAAATAGACGTAATAACTGATTTTATTTGAATAGTTATTATTTAGATGCACTTGGTCATAATTAATTGCTTGGTTACAAATATTTGGTTGCTTTTTAATGAAAGCATTTAGTTAAATCTAGTAAGATTTTACACTTTTACACTAGTGTAATTAAAAGTAATATATTGAATGTAGCTATTAAAATTTGACCACAAACAGTAGTAAAACTTTTGCCGCAACTAATATAGTATTTCTGGTTGAACGGGACGCTTCTATGAAACCCCTCTTTTATAAACTTCATTTTTAAAATCTCGATGGTTGCTTTTTAAAATCTCGATGGTTGTTAGAAAATTTGCTCCATTAATTATATTTAGCATTATTTATAGTATCCTGAAAATTCTTTTATTTTTAAAATTTTATCGTATATTGGTCATATTTATAAATGTATAAAATTAATGTAATAGAATCGTTTAATATTAAAATATCAACTTTAAAGTGGTTTTTCAATATTTAAACCATCAAAAATATCAATAATATGTAGATAAATGATCCTATAAAATATTATTACTTTCTAATACATGTGTGAATGAATCTAAGCTTTTTTCATAATTTACAGAATGCACTTATTTTTGAGCAAACGTGGCCTATTCACGTATTGAATTGGGATGAAACTTGGTATCATAACTAAACAAATTGTGTTAAATATAGTGAATGTATTGGATTTTCAATCAAGAATCAATATTTTAAAAATAAAAAAAGTTTTACAAAATCACTTTTATGAAACCCGGTTTCATAAAAGTATTTCTGTTAGTCGAATTGATTACCAAATGCAAAAATGTGAAAAATTTATGAAATGCAAAGATAATAATAAAAATGTAGAATATTGACGTAATTAAGATGTCTTATCGCATCAAAAGTGCACAGACAGCGAGGAAAATTCTTTTTCTTTTGTGTTAGCGGATGCCCTAGAAAGAACTTGATTTAGTTATTTCATGCTTTGGAGTTTGGAAGGTAATCATATTATAATAGAAGTTAAAAGGGATTTTTGAGCCCTGAATGAATACATAAATGAAGCGTTTCATAGGTAATAGAGTCAAGAGTTTGGTGATTAGCTTTTCAATTGTGGTGTTTCGCCAAAAGCTTAACTGAAAGTCTTGCAAGCAACAAGCTAACGTCAATGTATAGTTATTGGGTGGGCTTCAGTTGCTCCATGGGCTGCCCAATATGGATTCTGTTCCTTTATTTGTTTTGGGTAATGTACCGAAAATTATTAGAAAAAATAGAATTTTATTTATTTCAATTTTTACCCTCCAGATCAAAGACGCGGAAGATGAATCAGTGGCCCCAGAATAAATTCCCTTTATGCACTTTCTCGCTGCTTGTAAAGGCTGTATATAGCAAGGACATTTTAAGTGATCATTTGGTAACGCAGA
This sequence comes from Annona cherimola, assembly GCA_030490835.1. Taxonomy (NCBI): domain Eukaryota; kingdom Viridiplantae; phylum Streptophyta; class Magnoliopsida; order Magnoliales; family Annonaceae; genus Annona; species Annona cherimola. Next base: position 116,548,003 of record CM059971.1, read on the forward strand.
AAGTAAGGAGATAGAAAGTTAGGTTTTTAAAAAATGTAAGATTGTTGTGATACAACACTAATAAAGTAAGAATGTATAGAACAGTTGTGTGATAAAATAACTAAAATATAATGATAAAAATAGAAAATATAAAAAAATTAGAAAAAATTCCTCTCATTCTCATAATGTTTACTTTTAATTTTTTATATACTCATAACTCGTAACATTTTACTCTAAATTCCTTTCATGCTCACGCCGTTAATACAACCCTTATCTACCTCATTGAAAAGATGATTTTTTCATTTTAAAATTTTTTAATTAAAACAATTTAACCTTAACATGATTCGATTGGTGATAGTAAATCATTAATATAGTATATTAAATAATTTAAGAGTTATATTAAGGATAAATTATTTTAATTAGAAATTTTTAAAAAAGTCAGAGCCGTCTTTTCAGTAAGATAAATGACGGTTGTGTTAACGATGTGGGTATAAAAAAACTTCACGGGAAAATATTATGGGTACAAGAGGAATTTATATAAATGTTGTAGATATATAAGAAATTCTCCTAAAAAATTAAATAGTTAGAAAATCCAACCATCTCTTAGAAGATATATAAAACGAGATGGTGTTTACAACTGTGGGATTGATTTATAAATGGCCAACTACCTCCATCTTCGTCAGCTACCGTAGCTAAAAAACCTGGCTGTCTGGGCTTTTTCCATCAGCTAAAATGGACGTTTGTGGCAACCCTTCATTTCTCTTAACCTGTCAATCACCTTCACCAGTCCCGACTCCGGGCCCCCTGTCCTTAATCGCTTATCGCTTCTTATTTCTCATTATGAGCCCGTCCACAGGACAAATGCACCGATCATGCATGTGGGCCGCACCCAAATGGGTGGCTACATGACAACGTACGTACTCTTGCGGCCGGCCTAGATAGGTATATCATCTGGTGAGCTGCTGACCATGTATATAGTTTCTTTATTATTATTATTTTTGTTCTGGGTCCATATGAGTGCATCTACAGCCATCCATCCTGTCCCAATCCCAGGCTAGGCTTCACTTCAATTATTTGTCGGATGGGAAAAAATTGCTTGATTTCATGGACGCATTTTGTTTTGTTGCACTTGATAAAATGACAACCAAGACAGGCATATGCATGCCATGGTGGAGAAGTGATGCATTTTGAGCAGCGCGAATAAAATTAAGATCGTCGTTTCATGCTTTCCAACCATCGTCTTTATTTTTGGTATCGCCCAATCATCCTCACGTCAATCGACAGTAGAAATCGGAGTGATTTAAACGGAATAACGTCAGGCCCAATTTGCCATCCACCCCAAGCTGTTCGTTCTTTCCACCCCTAAAAATGGCAAATGGCAATTCATCAATGATTCCCTCAACCAGTTTTCTAATTTTCGCACACTTTTTGGGTATTAGCCATATCATCATTTCATTTTTGTTGGAGATCCAGGGAAGTTTTCCTAAACGTCTTTCTTTAGTGGAGTTTTTTTCTTAATTCGATATTCTTTTTATATCATTTCCATCATTATTTTTTTCAAAAAAAAAAAAATTATATACCGATTATAGAACTTTAGTTTAAAAAGCAAATAGTAGTACATTGGAATAAGATTTCTTACATGCGGCCCTTTGGCCGCATTGGATACCGAATACATTCTAAGTTTATATTAATTGCAGTTTGGTTGGCGCTCGGTTTCGGAACTTAGAAGCAGCAATATAGTTCAAAAAAAAAAAAAAAAAAAAAAAAAAGGAATTAGAGCTTGGCGGTTGCGTGGATAACAGATAAGTTGGTAGCAGTAGTCTCCCTAAGATGTGTGAGAGTGTCCTCAATTTTGATGAATTTATAAATATTGTTAGTCGTGTGTTTATATATTGTAAGAAAAATTGTTAGGATATCTTAGAATTTAATTGAAAAATATCCGTTCAGATAATTATAAATACCCATAAAAAATTTTAAGCCCTATCAAACTTTATCAGATTAATTTAACATGTTAATTATATAGTGTTTTAATTTTATATAACTTTCTCACATAATTACCCTATTTGTTCCTTACTTTACGCCTATTACATTACATTACTCCCAAGTTTTTAAAATATTATCGGTCTCACTTTCTTATTTTTCTCTTCGTTCTCGTTGCTAAATAGACCTCTTTCTCTAAATGCAAAAAAGAAAAATTATAATAAAAATTTTGAAAAATAAGAGAATAATGTAATGTGATAAAGATAATGATTAAGAGTAAAAAAATAAAATATATACATTACTTGTATAAAAAAATATTGCTTGCATTTGAAAATTTTCAACAAAATTTTATCCTACTTTCCACACATTTTTCTATATAATTATATTACTTCAAAATCATTTTTTATATCTTATTATAAAACAATGTATCTATTTCAGCTTTATTATATTTATTCATATTCATTACCTTTCATCCTATCCCATCACTTTTTTCCTTTTCCCAAAATTTCCCAAAATTTCCCAAACGCTTTGGTTGAGATAATACCAGAAAAAGTTGGTTAATTGAAATGTCCAGAGTTGGAAAGTTTTTTTTTTTCAAAAAAAAATATCTTAACAAATAGACCTTAAATGGTAAACAATAAACTCCCAGTTGCAATAAGCACAAGGCATGTGCGGCTTGCTGCACTGTCAAAATCATGGGGCCCAGTTTGTTTTTGGGTGGACACTAACACTATCCCTAAAATAATGCTGATGGGACGTTGGACAATCCTAGCTTTCTAGCTGCCTTTGATTTCATTTTTTTCCACCACTCCTGAATGGATTGCCAATCAATTCATTGCCACGTTCATCCAACTTTATCTTGGATTTTGCCCAGTGCCCTTTGATCAATCAAATGATCCTTCTCAGTATTGCCAGTCAATCAAAGGCCTCCTGAGTACGTGATTGGACAAGAGGCCAGCTTTGGCAACCTTAGTAAGGAAAGTAATGATGTGAGCTAGCACAAAATTAAGATATTTTATAAAGTTAAAAAGATAAGATATTGACAGAAATAGCTAAATTTTGAAAAAATCAGACCTACAAAGATAGATAAATTTCATGTTAATTAGAATACAAGATTTTGAAAACCCTTGAATTGAATTTTATATTGTTATTTCGTTCTAAAGTCTTTCACTTTTTTTTTTTTTTTTTTTTTTTTTTTTTTTTTTTTTTATAAAAAACAAGAACATAGCTAGAATGCTAGATACGCTACAAAAAATATTATCCAATAAATTTTATGTTCAGCAACAAAATTTGGTATCATCATTGTCGTCGATGGTGCATTCGTGATGTTCGTCATCCCTGAAATGTCTAGCAATGATTATAACAAACAAATTACAGTCAATTTTGTTTCTAAAAATGAAATTTATTGTCTAAAAACCATATATAGCTAAAGATACTAAAAAAAAAATTATAAGTTGGTCACTAATTCGTTACTAAAAGAAAGTAGAATCCGAAGAAAATCCTTGGTAGATTATCTTGCTGGCTTTCATGTAACCCAAAACGTATCACTAACTGTATGACAATATTCGACCTTAAGGTTTTCTCTCTGTTGTTCTATGTTCGTGGATGATAGAATATTAGAATCTCCAAATAGCTCTCCATGTTAGAGAGAGATTTGGATTCCTGGGTCTGCACATCATTACTCGTAGGAGAAAAGTACCTAAACCTTATTAAAATTGTAGATATTTTTTTATGATTATACGGCCCCGCCTTGTTTAACTTAATCCGAAAACTCTTTATTTTCAGTAACGTGACAGATTAGTTTTAACATTTTTACTTGGTCTAATATAAAATAACAAGTAAGAAAAATTTATACAAGATGTAGTCTTTAGATTATCAGTCGATAATTACTGAAGGACCTTAAAATAAACAATAGGTTTTAATGCTTTTTAAGTAATTCTTAATTTTGGGAACAATAGGAGACTTTGATTAGGATGACTTTATATTCTCTTAACCAAATAAACGATGACAAAATTAATGTATGAATTAGATTTTATAGAGTCATCAATATGGGAGCAAAATACTGTCCTGATAACTTTGTTTCTTCGGGACAAGATGTAGAAAAGTTGGACGGTGTTCTAAAATACGACTTTTCTTAAATACAATTACTATGTTCGGCCATAATCTTAAATATACTCATTATATTTTTAAAATTTCAAATATACTACGTTATAGTTAATCTCAAAAATACTCATCTTGTTAAAAATAGTTAGTTGATTTTTGTAAATGCTCAAAATATTCCTATTATAAAATAAAATAAAATAGAAAAATAAAATTAGGGCTCTTCAAATTCAAAACTCATGTTCAATTAAGGCATCAATCAGTTATAAAATTCAAAATTTCAATTCTGGCCTAAATTCGATGGGATATATTAATACTTTCACATATTAACTAATAGTGTTAACTCACAGATTAAGCGTTTTAAAGATTAAATGCCAATGTAGTGAGTGTATTTGGAATTTTGTAAAAGTTATGCGTAGATTTAGGATTAAGGTTAAATACAGTGGGTATATTTGAAAAAAAAAAATCTTTTAAGGTATCCTAGTTTTTGAATTTTAAGATAAATTTTTAAAATTTTAATATAACTTTTTTTATTTTCACTGTATATCATTATATTCTCATTACCTTTTTAAAATCCCATTCAAAGTCCTTTAAACAATAATGCTTTAAGATTTAAGATGCATCATAATGTATTCATCAACAAATGGTAACATCTGTGTAGATCTTGATCTCCTAACAACATGAAGCTCCGCAAGTTACATAAAATCAGAGCCATGTAATTTTTTCAATTTTTAAGATTTGAACCCTTGATAAAAAAAAAATTTAATCTATTCATTATGTTTAAAATTATTTGTTTATCCAAAAGACCAAGTTTCATTTCAATTAAATATATTTATGGGCCACATCTATTGAAAAATATACATATTTATGTATAAATTATGAAAAATGCTTAGATCTATTTACACGTGTATTATATAAAATCATTTATTCATGTAAAAAAGATATTTTAAATGGTTTAAATGTTGAAAAATACAACTTTAAAATTAATATTTAATATTAAATCATTTTAATGTGTTAATTTTTCAATGAGATTCATGTATAGTAATATTAGACTAATAAAAAGATTTCGAAAAGATGCTATATATAATAAATAGAGTGGAAATTTCATTAAGCATCAAGATATTAAAAATCAAAAAAAAATTACGATTGAAAACAAAAGTTTAATACAAGTGGAACCGAACCACACGCACCCGACAATGGGCAGCGACAAAGTGGAAGAGACGCAGCCAAGAATTTCAGGCGCTTAACGCGTTGAAGTACTTGGAAAAAGAATGTGAACCTAAAACAGTCATTGTCAGCCCTATCCAAAAAAAAAAAAAAAAAAAAAAAAGTCATTATCAGCGATTATGTTAATCGTCAAATTCCTACATGATGATTTTTTTTTTCGTTTTTCTTTTCGATGGAGCCTACTTGATGATTTAAAGATAAACTCCAAGTGGGGTACGTGTAGGCCGATCGAGTGGAATGTTTATGTTTAAACCTCGGTAACATCACTTGCCTGCTCTTTTAAAGCTAGATAATAAAAGATTACGGGTGCAAATGTCGACAGGTCATACTTTATAAGATCAATCCCAACCACGACCTTATTTTGAAATCTCGTGCCCAACACTAAACCTAATCCAAAATTTACGTTGTTAAAAATTGGGTCAAGCTCAAGTTATCCTTGGATCAACCATCGGCGTTAAAATTTTAGAGGGATTTTAAATTCTTATTTAGTCTTTTAAAATTTCATTTACATGTGTTTGGATAATGATAAAACTCTGAATGAAAAGTTTTTTGTGTAAAAACTTTTAAAATAAAAGTAAAAGATGTGATATGATAGGGATAACGATGAGGAGCAAAGAAAATAACGCTAAAATAAATATATTAGTTGTATGAATATACATGTAGAAATGATTGAAAAATAAGATACTTGTATAAGAAAATGTGAAATTTTTTTAAAAAATAAGATAATTGTCCGAGAATTAAAAAGTTTTGGTCTGAAAAGTTTTATTATTTACCAATCATGTCATATACGTATATATTAATTATTACAATATATAAATCTAAAAATTAATTTGGAATGTAATTAACCATAAATAATGTTTCGAATGAAGATTAGATAAATATATGTCTATTATCTTTTAATAAATAAATACATGCTGGATTGCTGGGTCTATTTGTGTGAAAAAATTGGCGTGCGTCGGTCCGGATGCATGAAATCAGGGGCCATCATATCTTTGAATTCCGGTTAGTTTTTTAGCCTATCCCTCCGATTTATGAAAATATTGATTTGACCGGTAAAAATGGGTCGGGTTAGGAAACCCATTTTGCACCCTGGAGGAAACCGAAATGTATCTATAGATTAGAAATTCAGTCCAGTTACGTTCCACCTGAATCTTATCCAAATCGATCCTCATATTCTTTGGATGTCATCTCCCTCAATTACAATTTAGATTGACTTTAGGTAATGTCAGGCAAACTGAAATTTTTGACTTTTTATTTTTTATAACTATTATATTTTTTAATTATTTTTCACATATTTTTCACGTTTTTATATAACTACTATACTTTTTAATTATTTACATAACTATCTATACAACCAACCTCTATATCGTAACTTTATTTTCATTATTCTTCATTATTGTTTTTATCATATCACATCATTATTCTCATTTCAAAAAATTTCACACAAAAAACTTTGTATCAAGGGTGTGTTTGAGAATGGATAAAACTTTTGGTGATAATTTTTGGAAAGTAAAAGTTGTTAATAGGGGTAATGATTAGAAGTAAAGAGAATAAAGTTAAAATAGATAAGTTAGTTGTATATGTAATTGTATAAAAATGATTGAAAAGTAAGGTAATTGTATAGAAAAATGTGAAAAATGATTAAAAAATATAATAGTTAAGGAGAGCGAAAAGTTTTAACTTGACATTTTATAGTCGTTACCAAACACACTCCAAATTTTTTTATTACTTTCCAAATACACCCGTACTGTTTTGGGTTTGGTAACTTCGTTAACATATTTATACATTGTGACTTTGTTAAGATATTTTATTAATTAATTGTGATCAACATATTTAAGAAATATAAATTATAAATTGTGATGCGTTGACATTAAAAGAAAAATAAATGTCTTACTTAGATCCACCTATTGAGACTAAGAATCTAATAATAAAGTATGAAAAAATCAATGGTAACATGATAATTATATCCGTGTCTAGGTGCATGTTCTAAAAAAAATTTATGAATTTTTTTTTGTAATATTTCATAAATTTTTTTCCAAATATATTTGACTTGTATACTAAGTTTTGCAATTTTTTTGATATATGTATATTTTTTTATCTTCAAAAATTGATATTTTTTCTGGGTAGGAAATTTTTTCCATACTTTTTGAAATTTTTATATAACCATCTTATTTTTAATTATTTTTTCATATTTTCTATACAATCATAATATCTGTTTTTAACTTTATTAATTATTTCCGGTCCTCCTAAATTTTATCACTATCATGTTACATCGCTTACTTTCTTTTTCATATTTTTCTTCAAAACCTTTTCCTCATTTTTTTAAACAAATGCCAAAACACATCCTTAAATACCACTCAAAATGACTACGAGAAAACTAATACGGATTCATGCCGGCAAAAGGAAAGAGATGGGGTTAGCAATGGCCACTACTGGAGGACGAGGACCGTGTTGGGGAAACCAAGCCGGGTATGTAATTAACAGGCAATAAAAGCTGGAGTGCTGTGCTGTGATCTTGTAACTGATTGAACTAATTAAAAGAGGGATGTGAGAGGAAGAGGGAGTGGTGGTTGTATTCATTTTTCTCTCTCTAATAATAAGAAAATAAAGCAGTGATCGGGCCATCTTGGCTGGTTCCTAAAATATACATCTCATTGAAAATAAGAAAAATGGCTTATGTCAGAAGTACATCTCTTTTAGAAAATAAGATTTTAGTGTAGTCGTTTAAATAATAGACAATTATTATTACACAACTATCATTTAGGGGAAACTTTTAAGAAGTGAGTCTGCTTGGTAAAAAGATGCATCGTAAGAAAGTGGCTTTTTCATATTTAAATAATAATAATAGTAATAAACAGTAATAGGTGTTCTTCCTGTAAAGTCATTATTCGAGATCTTAAAGAGCTTTTAGTTTCTACCTCTTTGAAAGCCGCGTAAAAACCACTAGACGAGTGATTAATAGCCTTGTGGAAGCTGTACTTCATTAACAAGCGTTTACTCAACGGCTAAACCTTGGGACCATTTCTTGGCGTTAATAAGCTTGTAGTCCAAATACTCTGTCTCCACGATTGTACTTCTCTTTCTTTCTGCCTCTACCGTGTGCTTCTCTCATAAGGATACATGTCAAATTATTCTCTCATTTTTTTGGTAATTTGCATATATACCTACTAGTTGGACCGAAATTACAGATATACTCACATAATTTCACGAATTATATATTATTCCTACTTAGTTTCACAAAAATTGCAGATAACCTCACGTTAGCAGTTTCCATCAAATATATGGCTATAAGACATCGGTAAATTATTTGATTTCCTAAAAAACCTTTCTTTCACACAACAGCTCGACCCTTCCTTTCATAATCAGACTGATAGATAACCAGTGAAAGAAAGCTTAGAATAAAACAAAATGAGAGAAACTGGCAAGTTGCTGCATCAACATGATTGATGACCACAGACACGTAGAATAGTCATGAGGCAGTATTCAGCTGGAGAACAATCTCACCTTCGTCAGAAAATATTAATATCGTGTAACCTTCCCAGATTGCATTTTGTGCTTCCATGCAAATCCTATCCAATGTCTCTTCCAATCCCTTTCTTCAACGTGCTTTTGGACCAGTGATATCAAGAATTTTGCTACACTCACGCTTGTAGTTCATTTTCTTCAAGGCCTCCATTTCTTTGAGGGATAGTAGAGGCCCTCTTGAGGGAGAGACGATGACACTCCTCTTCAGTGGGCGCTGAATCTTGCGAAAGGGTGTGTTTGGCAACAATCAAAAGTTTTCACCTAAAATTTTTCAATCTAAAACTTTTCATTCTCTATAACTTTTCTATTTTTTAATTATTTTTTTACATCTCCTTATACAAACCACCCTACTTTTCAATCATTTTTACACAATTAACTATACAACTAACCTATCTATTTTAACTTTATTCTCTTTACTCCTCATTATTACCCCTATCATATCATAGCATTTGACAACTTTTATTTTTCAGAATTTTTCACCAAAAGTTTTATCCATTCCCAAACAAACCTAAATTTGAAAATTGCTACTGCAGTTGAGATGCCAGGAAGCTTGGATTTGGAGCTGGCCAATTGGTGCATGGTTGATTTCGCTAGGCCATAGTTGGAATGCTCTGCTGTTGAAATTAATTTGGGGCAGTTGTTGATTTTCAGCTGGTTCTGTAGTTAGACAGTCGAAATGGACGGGTGCATAGCTGCCTACTGGAATTAATTTCCATGGCTACCGGTTGGTTAATGGTTTTTTTTTATCGAATAGCTGTAATCCATGACTAGATTTGGGCGGAAGATGTAGATGGGCAAAAATCGTTGCCGGCTAAGCAAGGACAGCTGCAATCTTGTGTCATTGGCTGGTGCTGCGAAATGGTTACTGTTGCTAGATGGGTATGGAGAAGATGGAGCACCGAAACAGGAGGGCGGAGTTGGTGCATGAGAGAAGGTATTTTCGAAAATCAAATAACTTACTGATGTCTTATAACCTTACATTTGATGAAAACTATTAAATGGGGATTACCTGTAGTTTTTTGTGAAACTACATAGGTTAATATGTAATTCATAAAATTACGTGGGTATATATATAATTTCGATCAAACTACGTGGTTATATATACAAATTATCCCTTTTTACTGTTCATTTTTCAAAAAATAATTTAACAGTTTAACCATTTAATTATCTTATTTTTTTCATTTTTACTTCTTTATTTCAATCATTTTTCATACAAATGCCTTATTTATTCACAATTTGCTCTTATCATATTACATTGGTTTCGTACTTTTAAAAAATATTCATTTTCCAACTTTTCCACTTATCACATTACCTAAATTACCAAACGCACCCTTGTCATCATCATCCATCATATCTATCTCATTTCTTGCCACTTGGGTGGAAGACCACACCACCAGTGGGCCCCTTGTAATGAAATATCTATATCAGATGTAGGTGCCACCCATTATCTTGTCAGCACCAATTTTATCAGGTCATCCAATCATCTAATAAAACACTATCTTAAAATCAGATGCGAGCCATCCAATCCTTAATTACTACAAATAAAATTTCTTACGTAAAATCATGTATTTGCAAAAAAAAAAAAAAAAAATTTAGTTGCAAACAACACTAAACGTAGCTAATTTCAAAACATTTACAATCGAACCTTTTTTTTATTATTTATACAACCAAATTTTCAATATAATTTATAAAGTGACTAAGGGTGTATTTGGTTGGAGGTAAAATTTTTGATGAAAAATTTTAGAGGTAGTCAAATTGATAGAAAATGATGTAATATAATAGGGATAATGATGAGAAGTAAAGAGAATAAAGTTAAAAGAGATAGGTTAGTTGTATAGGTAATTGTGTAGAAATGATTGAAAAATAGAGTAGTTTGTATAGAAAAATATGAAAAAATAATTAAAAAATAGAGTAGTTACGGATAGTGAAAAGTTTTGGGTTGAAAAGTTTAGTTGACATATTTTAGCCCCAAACAAATACACCCTAAATATAATGAACAAAGGCATAATTTAGTAATTCACATCCCAGTGTGCATACGTATGATCCAAAATTCCAACCATGAGAGAAGCATGATCTTCATATAATATAATAAAAAATACTATATTCATAGTGAATTAATAAAAAAAATAAACCAAAAAAGAACAAAAAAATTCAGTAATGCGAAACTATGTTCCATTTTGCCCTTTACGAAGTCCTAATTGGATTAATCTTCAATGAAACTACACATAATTACAAAATTGAAATTTTTTTAGCAAGTACAAATAATGGCTCAAGTGAATTCATTTCCAAGTAGGCCCCACGATCCCAGCCGTTGAATCTTCCCAAATGATCGATCCCAACGTTGCAATTCATTACCAATTATTAGCATCATCAATATTCTGCGGAAAAATGGACGGCTGAGATCAAGAAAGCCCCACATATCAGCCGTGGGAGAGGAGAGTGTGGGAAGGAAATTCAAATGGATTTTCTCAATCTTGGAAACCCGTCTTCTCCCAAATCGTATTCCTGACTCTGCTCAAATCTCGGCCTTTGAGAGTCCTTCCAATGCCTTCGTGAACCGAGAACGAAGCGATGCGCATTCTCTCGTACTGCTTCGCCAGGAACTCATGCGGCGGGATTCGAGCATCCTCTTCGTCGCTACAATCTCCACCAAGGATTTCTCCTCGTTTCGACTCTCCCACGATCTTCGACCAGTCGGGTATGCTCATCGGCAGCGACGACGCAGCTTGGGCTGTCCGGCCGCTGCTGTTCTCCGTCTTTCTCGACGCTTTCTTCGACGCGGGTCTCGCTTTCTTGGTCTCCGGCCGCGATTGGGCCGGTGGCAGGGACTGGGAATTCCACACGTCGGACTCGTCGAACTCGAAGCTGGGCTCGTCGTCGGGAGCCGATGGGATTACTCTGTCGGCATTGAAGAATCTGTAGGGAGATCTGGAAAGATGGTTTTTACCTGCTATTGAAGACATTGAAGAAGAAATCTCTCTCTCTCTCTCTCTCTCACCGCCTGAAAGGCTGAACCCTTCCACTAATATTGCTTCGGTGAATTAGAGCGGCTTTTTATAAAGACCGATGAGAGTTTTTGTCGTTTTCTATCTTATGTGAATTTACCAATTTGTCCCGGAAGAAGGTTCGTGTTGGATGGTAAGCAGGCACCCTGAAATTTCTGCAGAATGATTCCAACTGTTGCATATGATTTGGTCCCCAAGAAATCACGAATCTCAAGTCATGCTTATTTTGGTACCGCAAGGTTCATACGCTTAAACATTTGAGCAAAAGACGCTTTTCACTTAATACAATCAAAGACCATGACTTCGTGATAATAATTGAAACATAAAAGTAAAAATTAGATAATCAAGAAATTAAATTATCTTTTTAAAATATGTTATGAAGAGGTGAAATGTAGCACTTGTATCACTCTTTTATTCTACTAGTGATTTTCAAATATCTCTCACTTCCAAATAGTGGTTCATTACTACATGCGGCTAGCGTAGGTGACAATGAGCATTATTTTCCTTAGATGGTGGAGTGGGAATGGAGGAGTTATGTCTTCATTTTAATTTAGGTGGAGTTTGAGGAACTTGGACTAACAAGTTTATAAAGAAATTTTTTTAAAAAAATAAAAAAATAGGTGTATGCGCTCGAGAACATGTAGCGTTGCATGCTCCCGGGAGCATACAACCGAAGTCCCGAGTTTGAGATGGAAGCTTTTTTTTGTCTCCTTACAATTGGATGGGAGCTTGAATTTGTCGTCTTCTTGTTAATTAAATAGGAGTTTGTTATTTTCTTTACGCTTGATTGTAATATCTGAAATGAACTGTAATGTAAAGCTTTAGTAAAGAAATTGAGATTCATTGCACATTCCATAATTATATTAATTATACAATTAATTAATTGACCTAGGGTTCATTGCAGAGAAAATTTTTGAAAAAATATTTGTCTGTAGTCTGTTGTTAACTCGTACAAAAAATAAGCCGCCACCGTGTGGCATGACACATGCATGTAAAATTTGTCTAAGGAAGTTCCAATTATTTCTCACGGAAAATGTAACGGGCCAGGTGATTCGATCGTCAACAGATTGCATGGAGAATCCAATTAATTCGTGGTCATCTGGACCGCTATATCGCCCGATGCTGTGCTTTAACATCAAAATTCACTAGAATGGAATATTCCACGACTACATCTGTGGATCCTTTCAACTCTCGAGTGGCCCGTGTTGCTTTGATGCTTTTAGGATACCAGATACCTGCACTGCACAGGGTGATTTGCATATTGCCCCTTTAAATTTATACAAAAAATAATATTCTCCCAAAAAATAATTTTTTTAACAAATTTCCTTTCATTATTTTTTCAATAAAAATAATTTTAAGAAGCAACCGATGTTACCAAAACTGAATCTGGTTCGATTAAAACCAGACCAGATGGGGCTGCTCCTGGGTAACACCGGACCAACACTTTATATGAGGAATAGGTGGGGGACAAGTAGTGGGGTCCCATTCTCCAATTTTGTTTATAATTTTAAAGTGATTAGAAGTGGCTAATATTATCTCAAACAGTTTAATTAGTAGATGGCACAGATACGACTTCCAGTCACAATCACCTGGTCATTCAAAAGCCAGAAAACCCATCATTGATGGCCTATCACCATGCATGCTAAGCTACTACAATTAGCATCTGCTTTTCAGCACCAGTTCATCCATTGCTTTTGCATTAAAGGTCCACCTCAAGTAGTAGTAGCTAGCCCTCTCTATTCTCCCTGCTCTGCACTGCTAATTTCTGCCCATTTATATACATACGGGGCTCTGTTTTTAAGTAATTTTTTTAAAATTTAAAATTTTTATAGTTAATGAAAAATTTAATTTATTCATATTTGTATATATATATATATATTTATTCATGTGCTGATGAACTACACCATATTAGGGTGCAATCCTCTGTAAAATGAGGCCCATATATATTAGATTGAAATGAAACTTTATACAATTATTTATCTATATGAAAATCATACTTTAGACTGCTTAAATGTTGAGACTATCACTTTAAACTTGATATTTATGTTAAACTATTTTATTATGTTGATTTTGCGCGATTTTAAAAATGTGGACCATACACATGTTGGATTTAAATGAAAATTGGTATGCTAATAAAATAAATAATTTTAAATACAATGGATGTGGTGGATTTTCCATTCAAAATCAAGTAAGGCCCACAGTGCATGAACTGCACGGTGCAGTTGTATGCAACGAAACATTTTTCATATATATATATATATATATATATCTAACTAGACTAATAATCATCGTACAAACTACACGTATTAGTCAAAAAGGTCATTGGAAAACAATTCCCAAGGAGAGCATCCTTCGCATGATATTCGACTAAATATGTAATTGTTTGATAGGATTGCTTTATTTCCCACAGTCCATTAAATGCCTATCAATATAAAGAGAAATAATCTTGTTAGTTCAAATAAACAAATGACTCATTCAGTCCACCTTAAAAAATTTATTTAAAATATTTTTATTTTTTTTCTTTATATATTTGTTTATCTAAATGTATGTTACATATAAATCAACTTTTACTACTTTTGAATATGTGTAATTTTTGAGAATATTCTTATATTTAAAAATCTTACAAAAATATATACATATATCAAAAAATGGTAGAAGTTGGTTTATATGTTAAATATACTTCGATAAACAAGTATATAAAAAATAAAAAAGTATTTTAAATAAGTATTTTTAAAGCGGGTTAAGTGAGTCATTTGTTTAGCCCAAGCTAACAAAATCATTTCCCATAATATCTTATCATGGTAGCTTGGGATTTAAGCAGCCTGCAGAGTGCAGATTGAAAATTGGGTTACGTAGCCATGTATGTATGATGGCGTTTCTGTGATGCATTTCGTCCTGTTTTACACAAACTGGGGACCAGCCAAATGCCAGTTGTTGACTGATAAAGGATAGATGGCCCAATTGGGATATTGGACCATTCCCCAATAATCATGCAAATTCAAATAGGCCTTGCCGCCAATTTCGGGCCATTTGAATTAAAAGTGTGAAGCTGGCGTGATTCTCTCGTTACTAGCCTAGTTTCCTTGTTTTTGTATGGCACTGTGGGTAAAGAACATAGTCATAGACTAACGTACAAGGATCGAGATTCGATTCCATGGGCTGTTTTTTTCAATTCCTCATTAAGATCTCCTTCTCATCAAATTCCAGGAGGACCGAAGGCGCTAGCTTTCCTTAAAAAGAGATCAACCAAGGCACAGGTTTCAATATTTCATATTTTCATTCGTTGCTATTGATAGGTGGGAGTCTGATGCGTACCGGCAAAGTCGTATGAGATGGGTTAGCCGTCAAAAAGAGAAGAGAGAGAAGGATAAAAGAGAAAAAAGCAGATGAGAAGAGAAGGAAGCCTAATGTTATTGGGAAAAGTTGTCCGGTGAAGAGCGTGTCTGTGTAGAAAGTTTCGCACGCCCATGTAGTTGAGAGATTAGAAAACACGAGTGCTTAATTATCTATTTTAGTGATTAGAAAGAGAAGGTTACTAAGATCAAATTGAAAGATATGCTGCTGGCTTGTGGGGGGCGGAGAGAGTATGTTTATAGCAAAGGTGGCTTAGATTATTGAAGGACTTTGATCTTGATGTCAACAAAACTAAAGGGTTGACAAGATTATAATTAACTTGTAAGATATGAGGGCGTAATTAGTATTTGAAAAGGGATGATTGTTATTTATAAGTTTGCCAATCAATAGCATCTTTAAAATATATGGTAATTTGCAAATTAGTATACCCACATAGTTGGACTATAATTATAAACATACTCATATAGTTTCGAAAATTACAAATAACTTCACATAATTGTACCATACTTGCAAATATCCAACACTGTTATAATGTTGTTAATGTATCATTACAGCGCAATATATTTACAAAGATATGTAAACTATGTGAATATATTTACAATTTTAAAAATTAAGTAAGTACGTTTAGTTTTTAGCAAATATACTCACATAATTTGTATATCTTTGCAAATATGCTCACACTATAACAGTAAATTAACAGTGTCATAATGACATGCGTATATTTACAATTATGGTCAAACTAAGTGAGATTATATGCAATTTTTGAAACTATATGAATATATTTGCAAATTATCCATATATAAAATATATGTTTTTTAAATTTCAAGGGCTCCTAAAGCATTTTTTTTTCAAAATTTAAGGGGATCCATGCAATAGATGCGCTTTCAACTAAGACCTTTTAACCGTGCAGATATTAATTAAATTTTTTTTGTCTTTGTCATCTAAGTCTGGTTACTTTAATTTATTGTTTTTCATTCATGCGTCGATCATGTTATTAAAATCTAAAAGTACCAAAATAGTAGTCACTCAATATTAAAAATTACACGTGAATTATACTTTTCCTAAACTTTTCAAGCCAAGTTTGCGTAATGGACTATCCAAACAGCTAAACAAGATAAGCTTCAAGACCGAAAATTTGAATAATTGCATGATTACATCACTATTGCTTTTGGAAGCCTTCTTATCTCCTCTCCACTGAATTTATATGCAACAATATTATGACCGAGTCCGAGTTCTATTGCATTGACTTAGACTACAAATCTCCAATGTCAAATGATCCAGCAATCGAAGGATTCTGCGTTTGTACGTTGACATAAATACCATTGAACCTTTTTTTTATTGGTAAATACTATTGAATCTTAATCCATCTAATTTATTATTAACACATGCATCCCTAATCAAGTTTCACAAACTTGCACCGCTGGATGAGTCAATTAAGGAAATTCTCTTTTTTCACAAAATTTTTATCTTTTTTGTATTGGTTATATAATATCATATCTCATCTTACAAATGAGACTGAATAGTCTACATTGGAGATAACAATAATCTCTTACCTACCTATACAGGAGATAATAACCATCCACACAAAGTCAACACATGAGAGGTTCAAACTCATGATCACATGTTGACATCCACAATCAACCCGACTATGCCCCAGTTGGCACAAAATTTTCAGCTTTGATAATTTGTTGTAAATATTCTTTATTATTGTTGCAAAAGATTATTTTTAAATAATAGTAAAATTTTTTAGCAATAAGCCTTGAGAATCCAGTGTCGGAATCGGCTTATTATTTTGCCCATCGCAGGAAAATGAACTTTTAATAAAGCTAAAACTCATTATTGTATGTACTTAGAGTTTATTTATAATCAGGAGAATGGGAATGGGAAATAAGAATTGAGAATGAAACCTATACGATAGGGGTAAAGGGAAAATAGAAAAAGATAATGTAATTGTATGAAATATAAGAAAATAATTTGCAATATAAGAGAAAAAAATTGAAATATAAAGATAAAAATAAAAAATAGAATAGTTGAGTATAACTTTTATATTCTCATCACTCATTTCTATTCTTCTCTAAACAAATACAGCCGATGTCGCTACAATCAAGTCACTGTAAATCAATTACAAAAAGTTGTGTTGATTTAGAATTTGTCACTAAAAGTTATATATTTTTGTCATTAGAAGGATACTTTTTGCAAGTCTATTATATTATTGCTGCTAAAAGTTAAGTTGTAGCGAGTAGCGACAAACATTTATGTGATTAAATAGTATTTTTTGCTACAAAAATGCTAAATGCCGCCAAAAGTACGTTGCTAGGTGTTAATTTTCTTATAATGGCGAAAGAATTTTTTATATAACATGTAAGAGATCTTACCAAAAATAAATTTTCTAGCAACAAAATATTTTTTTTTATGAATATCGCATTTAGTGACAATTTTTTTATGGTAACCACAAACGTATTTTTGTTATGACGAAAGGATATCATTGACTCACAAAAATACATATATATACACACAGGAATCTCGTGCGAACGCTAAATTATTGTTGTAAGAATTTTTCAGCAACAAATTTTCTATTATATGGCAGCAACTTCTATATACTATGATAAAAACTTAAAAAGTAATCCTTTTAGTGATGTTTGAGAAGAAACGACATGCGAACTGCAAAGAAAGAAGCACCATGCATGAAATAATTACTGGCTCATTTAGATAGCTAGCCGGCGTGCACGTACGGTTGAGGCTCATTCTAAAAAAAAAAAACTATATAATTTGGCAAGATAAGATTTATTTTTTCTATTCGTGTTATGAAATCGTCATATTCGCCAAATTATATAATTTGGAATTGGATTGCAATACAACCAAATATCCAATAAAAAAAAGTAAATAATATGGCCACCCTTTCGGATGCATCCAAATTTAAGAAGCACCTCGTATCGGAAGCTGAGAAAATAGCACCGTCCTAAATAAGTTATGTAATTATAGATAAATATGCATATGAGACGCCACCAGCCTTGTGGTCGCGTGGTAACCAGGGGTGGTCGAAATTCACCCCCAGTTCGAATCCCCTCCCCATGCATAAGGGTTTTTCATAATTTAATCCTCCTTTATTGGGATTTTCACAATTTCGCTTCCTGGAGTTTGAGGTGTTGTAATGTATTTCCTCTCATTGTGTGGAGGTAGCGTATGTGCCACAGCGTAATATCAGGATATCACGATATATAAATATAAAAAAAGCATATAAGACTAGATTCTTTGTATACAACCAAAATTTTTCGTTTTGCGTACGTGAACACCTTTATTTTTAAATTTTTTTAATTACATCATTTATTATCTCTATTGCTAGGCATTTACAGTGTCAAAAGGAAACTTATATATTTAGGGTGTGTTTGGTTGGAGGTAAAACTTTTGATGAAAAGTTTTAGAGGTAGAAGTTGTCAAATTGATAGAAAATGATGTGATATAATAGGGGTAATGATGAGGAGTAAATAGAATAAAGTTAAAATAGATAGGTTAGTTGTATGGGTAGTTGTGTAGAAATGATTGAAAAGTAGGGTAGTTTGTATAGAAAAATGTGAAAAAATAATTAAAAAATAGAGTAGTTATGAAAAGTGAAAAGTTTTGTGTTGAAAAGTTTTAATTGACAAGTTTTGGCCCCAAACAAACACACCCTTAAAGATTTAACACCTTTTGGGAGTAACTAGGTACCTATTACTATTAAAAATCAAATATATAATGTAAAATATTTTTAATCTATGTAATTTTTGTGACTATAAATAAATATTTATGGATAAATGTTGAAAATGATTTAAGCATTAAAATTTTTTAAAATAACAAAGACGTGCGTGGACACATGGGTTGCATTAGATTATTGTCCATATTAAATGTATTAAAATATACTATAGAAAATAACATTACATTAGTAGAAATATATATTAGGATTCATATCTGATAATTGTTTGAAACGATCATGACTAAAAGTAAATGATTAAAAATAAAGAATATAAATGAATAAATACGTGAAAAGGTGAAGATAATGATTAAAAATAGTGACAATGATTGGCATATAAGTTGTGACTTGGTAATCTTCCAGGTTAGATCATCTTGCGAAAAGTTCTTATACGTTATCCCGTTTTGCATGCAATATTAAATGTAGCCAACTTTAATATTTTTCAAGGAAATTCAAAATTATTCATACCTAAATATAAACTGGCATGCAGAAAAATTTGAGCTAAAAATAACATTAATATTATATAAACCAAAATTTAGATAATACATTTAACCAAAATAGTACTAAATTTCCGATAAAAAAATAGTACTAAATTTAAGGACATTTTTTGTAGATTAATAGTGATTAAACACATTAACGTTACAATAAAAATTAATTTTTACCAATCAAAAATTTCTTTAAAAAATTAAAATGTAGTTGATGAAGAAAAATTAGTTGCCAATAATTAGCATCATATATCATGTAGTAACCTCTGAGAAGAAATTTGATTGTCAAAGAGTTTATAATTTTTATAGGCAACTAAATTATAATTAGGTTACAAAAACGTTAACACAAGCAACAAATTTTTTTCTTGTCTATGAAAACTTCATAAGTAGATGAATTTTTTTGTCTATAAAAAGTTTAGCATAAATAAGAAAATTTTCTTAGATATTTCTTGATAATAAAGACTTTTTAGTTGTTAATTAGAGTTGCCAAAAACTAATTCTTTTGTGGTGGTGGTTGTCAACCGTGCATTTATCCAAACAAAAAAAGTAGATATATGTGTGTATCGTCTCGTTTTACATATAAAGAGTATGTTTTGGAAGTGATAAAATTTTTGGATGAAAAATTTTAGGTGTAAAAGTTTTTGAACTAAAAGAAAATGATATGATATGAGTAATGATGATGAGTAAAGAAAATAAAGCTAAAATAGATAAGTTAGTTATATGAGTAGTTGTATAAAAATTATTGAAAAATAAAGTAGTTTTATAAAAAGATGTGAAGAAATGATTAAAAATATAGTATTTATGGAGAAAGAAAAGTTGTAGAGGACATTTGAGAAATGAAACTTGTGAAAATTATGGGATGGAGTGGGAGTAGAAAATGGAATATTTTAAAAATTGTGTAATTTGTATGAAATAATAAAGGTAAAGTTGAAATAAATAAGTTTGTTAGAAGGTAGTTAATAGGAAAAATTATTAGAATATAATAGAAAAATATAATGATCAATTGATTAATAATGAGCCTTGAAATTTATGCTCTCATAGATTCTCACTCTATAATTCTCATGCATGTTACCAAATATAACATTAGATTGAAAAATTTTAACTTAATATTTTTTATTTATTACCAAGCTTAACATTTTTTATCTATTGCCAAACACATCTGTAAACTCATATGGTTCAATTACATGAAATTTGACAATCCCATAAATTAATGCTCGAGTCTTTTGATGTTTGGAACCGGCCTGTAGAGCATGTGCTTTACACATGCGTATCGCTCGGTAGGTGGAGTCAAGATTGATGGCGCCTCACTGCAGTGGATTTTCGGACCATCATCATAGCTAGAGCTGATCGTCGAGACAGAAGCTAGCACGCACATATAGGAAAATATTCAAGTATCGCACCTGCACCGAAATTACGATGCAGTGGTGCTAAAATGGGCCTTATATGATGATAAAATTATATTCTACACCATCTATTATATTTAAAATCATGTATTCTATTGTTATTTTAATTTTCATCTCAATTGGATATATATATATAGATTCTATTTGAAAATGGTACAAATTCAACGTAATAAAATAGTTTGATGTAAATAATAACTTTAAAATAGTTTTTTCAATAGATAAATCATTTGCTATAAAATTTATATATGTATAAATGATTGTATAAAATTTCAATGTAGTGTAATATATGTGGGGCCCATTTTGAACGAATATATTTAAAACCAAGATTCAGTGCCTAACTTGCATATTAAACAAGTTTTCTGCTGGCAACCTAGCCCATGAATCATGACGAGTTGTCTCGCTAACCAATGGAAACAAGCGCATGTGAGTCAGTGCTTAAGGCACGTGTTTTCTAGATTTTCGGGTTAGCTTTCAATATTAAACTAATAAACAAGGCATGCGATCGAGTGACTAAGAAATGAGGAATATAATTGAAGGAAAGCTATAGCAAATGTCTGAGTTTTGCAGGTTTGAAATTGAATCATTTCCGGCCGTGCCAACTGATATGTATCCACAAGAGCCCATTGCACGTTCAGTGACTTAAAATATCATCTCATGTTCCTTGATGTTCATTCCTTGTAACCGTACGTAGGTAGTGTGCATAGACAAGTTTCTCATGCACACGGCTGCGTTCTTCGGTCCACTTGGCATCCGCGTCAGCAGCTGGTCCTAGCCACCGTTTACAAGACCAGGGACCGTATAGATTGATTTTTTGATTGAAAGGGTAAAAGTTCGCATTAAAATAAACAAGAAAAAATTATAAAGATGTAGGATATGATGTCAGGCTCCGTTTGGCAGAGGTTACAAAATTTCTCACCTTTTCCTTTACTCAATTTAAATCTTAATTACTTAATCTTTTTTTCTATCTTTTCGTAACACTTTCCCCTCTGTTTTATCTTTACTTTTATTTTTAATTATTATATTTATCATATCATATTATTGTCTTACTTTTTCAAAATTTTCTTCACTTTTTTTTACCTAAGGCGTGTTTGGGAAGTAAAATAAATTTTTCTGTAAAAATTTTTGTAATGAAAGAAAAATGATGTGATATGAATAATGATTAAAAAATAGGATAATTGTATGAAAATTTGTGAAGAAATAATTGAAAAGTAGAGTAGTTTTGGATAAAAGTAGGATGGTTATATAAAAAAAATATAATGAAATGATTGCAAAGTACGATTGTTGTGGATAAAGAAAAGTTTTAAATAAAAAAATTTATTTTGAAAGTTTTACTGTAAAACAAGTACCCCGTAAAAATTTCAATCAAAAAAAGGAAAGTAGATTTTGGTAATATTACCATTTTCCAATTCTTCCGAAAGTTTTTATTGTTTTAAATTTCGCCCAACAAGACCTCGTGATACTTGTCTTTTTCTTAAAAATGAAACCGCCAGTGGAAAAGAATTCCTCTAACTATTTCTGCAAATTAAAGGCTCTCGGACATATCATCTCATGGCTTGAGTTGCCTTTCTTGGTAGTTTTCTGCTCTCATGCACGTGACGTACATCAGAGCGGCAGGTGGAAATGCAGAGAAGTTGGTTGATCCTGTTATCTTGGGTAGCTTTGCTGTATTTTTCTAATTAATATTTATTCAACATAATTCCTTATATTACAATCAAGCACATTGACCAGCATACTATGGAGAAATTTTTTTTATAAGCATCCTCACATCAGGAGAAAATCTATAAAAGCACCCCACATTAGCCTGAATTTATAAAATACCTCATACATCGTGAGGACGATTCGAACACCTAGCCCACTGCTTTTGCACCATGGGTGTTACCCCTAGCCTCATGCCTAGTGGTTGTAGCTTTGCTATCTTGTGGCCACAATATACGTCCTTTTGCAGTAGAGCATTTAACAATGTGAACTTATATGTTGGTTTTGACGATGACAAAAGATATGTTTTTGTGTCATTTATTTTAATATTATGAAATTATATTTTGAGATGATTTTATGAAATTATGATTTTATATAGGATTATGAATGGGATTTTGAAAAGAGTGTTGTGTTTGTAAAATTGTCGTATTTGAGTTTATAATACTAATTATGATAGGATTGCACTTGTTATAAAGGGAAATAATAACTTAAAAATGAAATATGCTTGGAATAATCTTAGAATAAGATTTTTGAGATGTGCTTAATCTTGAATTAAGATTGGATTATTCATTTATGATTATCTTGAGTGGATTAACATGATCGAAACAAGACTTTAATCAAATTTCGTATTTTGCAAAATAGGGGAAAAGGTCAACCTTTTCTGGGCGATAGAAATGCAAATTTTAATGAGTCAAAATATACAAGTAGATCTTTTAAGTTATCTATTAGGCCACTTTTTAATGGTTCAAAAGGCTTTAAAAGAAAGATGTGAGAGAGTAAAAGAGCCGATGAAAGTCTCACCAAGCACTCAAGATTAAAGTGCACTATATAGATATAGTGCTCTGCTTCACTTTGTTCCACATATCCTTTTAGATCTTAAGATGTTGACTATTGATGCAAAATCTAATTAATTTATGGTATTTAACTTCGTTTGTTTAACTATCAGGCCAATTTTCATCAAAATCAAATATGTGTATGAACCACATTTGCTTAAATTTAGGTATATTTATATGTAAATTAGAGAAAATGATTAGATCCATTTGCATATGTATTAGAATATAATTATATTTTATAGAATTATTTATTCACATAGTAGTTATATTTTAAATGGTTTAAGTGTTGAAAATGCTCTTTAAAAATTAATATTTAGTATTAGATCATTTTATTATATTAATTATATACATTTATAAATTGACCTATATACAATGATACTGAACAAGTAAAAGAATTCTCATAATAATATAAATGATACTAAATATAACAAATAAAGTATTTTTTATCAACCATCAAGATATTAAGAATGAATTTGATTATACAGAAGTGAACCTAATATATATATGAAAAATATTCCAATGGATTCAAACTACACCATAATTATGGTGCAACCTATTGCAAAAATAGAGCCCACATGAACATAGAATTAAAATCGACCTCACATGTTGTATTTCAAATTATTTACTTTAATTCAAACATGTCTGCGGGTCTCATATTCAAATAGGATAAAATCAAAGTAATAAAATAGTTCAACGTAAATATTAATTTTAAAGTTGTATTTTCAACATTTAAACCATCTAAAATATTTTTATATATAGATGATTATATAAAGTATTCTATCATTCTAATACACATGGGCCTCATTTTGTCATGAAATGCACTGTCATCAATAGGAAATCTACTTCATCCATTGTATTTATAATTATTTACTTTATTAATATACTAATTTTTATCCAAATCCAATATGTGTATGGGCTCCATCTTAAAATTGTACAGAATCAATACAATAAATAATTTAACGTAAATATCAATTTCAAAGCGGCATTTTCAATATCTAAATGGTCTAAAATATGTTTTTTATATACATGAATGATTATATAAAACATCATAACATTCTAATATGTGCGGGATCCATTTTGTATTTGATTGCATAATAATTATGGTGCAATCCCTGTGCATAGTAATATATCTCATATAGATCCGTATAGGAGAACCTATACGGATTTCACCATAATTATGATACAATTCACTGCAAAATAGGCTTCATAGATATTAGAACAGTATTATACTTTATATAATCACTTATCTATATAAAAATTATATTTTAGACAGTTTAGATACTAAAAAGCAATTTTAAAATTAATATTTATGTGAAATTATTTTATTATATTGATTTTATCTTATTTTAATATGGGCCATACACATATTTAAATTGCATAAAAATTGGTGTGTTAATAAAGACTATAATTCTAAATATAATTGATAGGGTAGCTATCATATTCACGAATAAGTGAGCCCCGTTTTGTATGAGACTGGTCGTATACACTAGAATATTATCCACCATATGTATTTACTTCGGCTAATTTTTTTGAAGGAATTTACTGCGGTTAATTAAATCTAATAAACTATTAACATCCAGTTGGGTCAGAAACTACATCTCGTTAAGCATCCTTTCAGTTCTCCCATGCTCTTTTTAAGTTCATAGCAAATTAGTGTACGGACCGATCATCCCTAGGCTTTCACCAGGTGATCAAAACAAGCAACTAGAATCAATGGTACGGATGGAAAGAAGGGTAAATAGCAAGAAGGGCCCAGAAAGTCGTCCCATCAAAATCGCCCCCTTTGAACCCGGGGTTCTACTGACCAAATAATTGCTGGAATCAAAATAGAATAGGGGTCCACTGATCCCTTGGCCACTATTCCAAAGGAAGAGTGGTGCCCCTCTACTCCGGTCATCTCATCCCCCTCGCATCCAAGCCTGGTTGTATTTGGCAGGTGCCCTCTCCTCCTGAGATGTCCATTGTTTGCTTGGACCAGCAGAGACACTCTCTTGATTCCCTTCCATAATTGCAAATACCAAATGAAATACCCTGTAGTGAACTCATGGGAATAGAAAGCTGAGCAGATAAAAGTCATATGAATGGAAGCATGTGGCAATTCATCGAAGTCTAGATCTACCTTCTAAGAGATCTGCCTATCAACGGTCTCTATTAACCATGAAGAATTAATAGATTTGAGCGCAAAAAATATGTGGAGAACAAAAGAGTTGCGTGCCTGAATATCTCATGAAAAATGAATGGACAACTGCTAAAATTCAAGACAATCCAGCAAATAAAAAAAAACATATGTGGCACGAATAAGTAATCCGAAACTTTTACCCGCGCTATGCCGTGCATAACTCATCTGATGAATGGTGCAGATCATCCAAAACTGGGCACACCATTAATGGACAATCAATAGATGTCTTGGGTAGAGAAGAAGTTGGCTTACCAACCATATACGGAATCTCTACAGGACATTATAGAGTGGGGCAGGGCTTATATCTACCACTACCAAACATCAATCCTGCTGCAGCCGAGTGGATTAATGGCACAGGGCAGCCCAGTTAATTACATGGATAAAACTAAAATGGGGAGTTACGAAGCTGAATGTAGACTCCAAAAATAAAGAGGATGCTCTAGCAATATGTTATGGAGCTGTTATTTGGGATTGGCATGGTTCCTTTATTACAACAAAGCACTGGAAGGAATGTGGAAAGCCTAACCCAATTGGACAAGAGAGCAGAGCAATCCTCCTGCTAGATGGTTATTAGAAATGGGATTTATGGTTGCAGAGATTGAATCAGATTCATAGATTGTCATTAAATGGCTTCAAAATGAAATAGAGGTCCAATCAAGCTTTGGAGTGACCATTGAAGACACAGGCGACCTAAGTCGATAATTCTAAAAAAGCCAGCTTCCATCATGTGTTAAGAGAAGGGAATCGAGTAACTCACCAATTAGCAAAAATAGCGGTAGAAGCAAATGCGGAAGAAGAATACCGGAAGGACGTAGCCCCAAGTTGCATTGAAGATTTGCTTTGTAAAGATAATTTTGGTTTTTTAGCTTGATTTCTTGGGCCGTCTCTCCCTTCACGGATAGGTGAGAAGAAGGGGGCTGTGGAGCCTTCCTCGGGCAAAACCCTGGCTTCCTCAAACCACATGTACAATTGCAAGGAAAGGGCAGTCGAGATGTAAATATTGGGTTGAATATCAAACCCAAAACCTAATCAAATAACAGAGCTTTCAGGTGGCACGGGCCAGCGGCAGTAGGGGCAGTGATGAGCCACGGCAAAATTCGTGTGTTGCTGGTGGCTATCATTGCCATCCAGATAATTTATTCCTTTTGTTTAGAGATTGAATCTCGCTGCAATATTAATACCGTCTACACCCTGTATTAAATATTTATGGTAATAAGCCACAGGAACAGTGATGAGATTATTGTGAAATCGTGATCGATCGAAGGCATTGCTACTGTAATCTAGTTTTTTTTTTTTTAACACAATTACATCATTAGATGACACAATCCATACTCTCTGGAGTTTTGTAGAAATTTATTTACTTTTTTAAAAGCCCATTGGTCAAAAGATTAAAAGATTAAAATAATTAGCCAACCGAGGAACTCGGTTGGTCACGGTGCTGGAGATAGGGTGATTAACAGCGTCCTGCATAGGCTGGAATGTTCACGACTACGGTGGAGCTGTGGTCTCCATTGTATATTATGGGAGTTTGTGGTTTCTTAAAAAAGTAATTGATGTAAGAAAGGGTAGAGCTTTACTATAACATGAGTTGAAAAAAATAAGATATAATATAATATTAATAAAAAAGAATAAAATAATTATCTGTATTTTGTCGTCTTTTAATCAAATGGAACGGCCAGAATTTCTGCAATACGTGTTTTATAGTGCTCTAGCTATATTAATTTAGTTAGTGGTGACTCCATTGTTTCATCCATATTAATGATCATATATTAATTCCCTACAATCGTTACAAAATATTGCATTGGGAAATTAATTGATTTTCTTCATATCCTGAAAATAGGCATTTTTTTGAATTTGATGACTGATGTCATTATTCATAACACTAAACTACATCTCAATATATATATATGAAGAATATTAAGGTGCAACATCGCTAAAATGGGCCCCACATGATCATCAAATCATAATCTACTCCAACCATTGTATTTAGAATAATGTATTCTATTACCATACCAATTTTCATCCCAATCAGATATGTATATGAGTATCATCTGAAAATGGTACAAATTCAACGTAATAAAATAGTTTGATGTAAATAATAACTTTAAAGTGTTTTTTTCAACATCTAAACCATCTAAGGTATGATTTATATATGGATAAATGATTATATAAAATTTCATTCCATTTTAATATGTGTGAAGCTCATTTTTTGGGCAACTGCACCGCTATTCCGGTGCAGTAACAACTATATATATATGTATGTATAGGAAAATGTCTCACTGCGTGCAACTGTACCGTGCAGTCCATGCACTATCGGCCCCAATTGATAATGAATGAGAAATCCACTCTATCCATTGTATTTAGAATTATTCACTTTATTAGCGTACCAATTTTCATTCAAATCCAACATGTGTATGGTCCCCATCTTAAAATGGTGCAAAATCAATGTAGTGAAATAGTTTAATGTAAATATTAAGTTTAAAGTGGTATTTTCAACATCTAAATTTTCTAAAATATAATTTTTATATGGATAAATATTTATATAAAGTTTCATTACAATCTAATATATGTGTAGCTTATTTTACAGCAGATTGCATTAAAGTGCAGTCCGTCAACTTATATATATATATATATATATATATATATATATATATATATATATATATATATATATATATATATATATATATATATGACGCCACTGCATATCATTAAAATTTATTCACCTAGACATATCGATCAGACATAGTACGAGCACACCTCATTTTATTCCGTTCATTTTCCACGGCCCATCTGTTAAAAGAGGAAAAAAAAAGGAAAATCCCAACTAGCATATGGATTACGCTTATCAATGACATTTATTTACGTCCTCGTTTTTTATATTTAGAAATATATATATATATAAAGTATAAAAATTTGCCCATCTATGGTCACTATTTAAAATATCCGATGTTCCTTGTTCAAAAAAAAAAAAAAAGGGATGCAAATATCAACCATTTGAGTCTATAAAAGTTAAATTGGCAAGGGGGAAAGGCATCTAGATTGACAAATGCCTGCACTTGTCTGCCTTAAGCCTCCCAAAACCTCGGCCTTTGTTATTAGGGCTGAATTGGGCTTTGGAATATGAGTTAGAAACAAAAGCCCATGGACATTTGATTCGGTCCACGTGGGTGAAATGGTTGGTCTGGGACCGAACTTGGACAAGCAAGAAGTCGGAATTCTTTGTCCAAAGGAAAAAAAACAAAAAAGAAGAAGTCGGAATTGAGAATGATTAATGAAAAACCAGTTTCACTCAAAAGAGTTATAATAAGCTCTTCGTAATTTTTTATTTTTTAATCGGACTGACTCAATCATTAAACTTGGTAAGAATCTATTTACTTGATACATTGAAAATCATGTCGGGCAAAATTCTACGCATACTTCCCACGTTTATGCCATCGCTGCTGTATGTTGAAGACGAAGCAATTACAACCAAATAAGATTCACCATCAACAGGAATTGTATTTCTTCCATTGTCTATTAGAGAAACAAATCAACATATATATAGGGATATATTCAGGTGCAGCAATGCCGCACCCGAATTCCCGTGCAGGCGTGCCCACCGTGTAATCCAAGCCATCCGTTCCAGCACGCACCATCCAGGCCGTTGACGATTGCCGCGAGTAGGCCGCAGATGTGAGCAGGTGAGGGCATGCGTCTCTGCGTGTATGGGAGAGAAGTGTCAGGCGGTGGCTGCTAAAAGCTGCTGCGCATTCAATATTGGCGGCAAGCTTGCACTGCAAAAAGCTGTTGCGCATTCAATGCTCATACAACAGTTAGTATGCTGATATGGACGAACAGAAACCTTCAATTCTAAAATAAACACTTAGTATGCTGATGCAACACTTAGCATTTTGATAACTAGAGGTGAAACAGATGTCTTGCAATTTCACTTTACACAATGCAGGTATAGCATGCTCATTCGACACGACAAGAAACTAGGGGTGCAACTTGGGTCGGGTACCCATGGGTCGACCTGATGGGTACCCTAAATAGGGTCGGTTCGGTTCCACCATGGTTACCCACAGGATCAGTTCGGTTCCGATTAAAAAATACCTGTGGAGATTTAGGTAGGGTCGGTTCTAGGTGCCGGGTACCCGAAACCGACCCCAATTGAATATTATAATAAAATATATATACATACTATTAACAGCTCGGTTCGAAATCGGATGCTCCTTTGCGGCGCTGCCCTACTTCTCACCCATCCCCCTTTCGCCCGAACTCCATCCGTATTTCGAGAATCACGATTTCAGACTGCGTCTTGGCGAGAAATGGGAATTTCCAAATTCCCATTTCCCATCTCCCTTCCCTTGCTGCTGCTGCTGCTGTTATATTTTCATGGGATGCATTGCTCAATGATATACGACAGGAAGTCTGTGATCATCAATGGACAAAGGAGGATTCTCATCTCCGGTGAGATTCACTATGCCAAAAGCACTCCTGATGTATGCTTCCATATTTTCTTCTTCGCCTCCTCCTCCTCCTCCAAACAATAACATAACAAATGCATTTCTTCTGCTGCAGATGTGGGAAGGCCTGATACAGAAGGCTAAAGACAGCGACTTGGATGTCATTCAGACCTACGTCTTCTGGAATGGCCATGAACCTTCTCCTGGCAATGTATTCCACACAAAGCCCCTCTCTCCTGCTTTGTTTCCCTGCTTCCACATTTTTTCTTTGGTGGGTTTTTTTTATTTTCAGTGGTTGGCTTTTGTAGTACAATTTCGAGGGGAGGTACGATCTTGTTCGGTTTGTGAAGACGATGCAAAAGGCGAGGATGTATGTTCATCTCCGCATCGGACCTTATGCTTGTGCTGAATGGAATTTTGGGTATTTTCCATTTCCTCTGTTTCTTCTTTTCCTTGTTTAATGAGCTTAGATTTTTCTTTATTTCTTTTTTTTTTGCCTTGATTTCTTGCTTGTAGTGTTCTTGCCTTATAAAGAAGAGAGTCTCTTGTTCTAAAGATTTTCTTTATTTACCCTTGTATTTTGCAGAGGATTTCCAATTTGGCTGAAATATGTTCCAAGAATCAGCTTCAGGACGAATAATGAACCTTTCAAGGTGTTTTTCTCATCACACATGTCTTGTGCAGGGGTAACAAATAGTGAGTGAGAAAAAAGGGGTGAAATTGACAAAGATAGGAAATGTTTGCCCATTTTTGTGAATCTTTCTCACAAACATTTTCGTTTACCACGTTGAAGAGAGAGTGTGATGAAGAGGGCAGATTAGCAGAGATGGGGACGGATTTTATGAGTCGGGGAATTGATAATATAACAATGCCCTTCCCTAACCTTTTTATACATTTTGGTGCTTTGGTAGATGAGAAAAAATATGTTGCGAAACTGAAAAATTTTGCATTATTTCTTAATTTTTTATTTTTTTAAAATACAAATTCTAGGCAAAAAAATATGCACACCCCTTTTTGGGATTTTAAAGCTCGATGTCTTCATCCTCTTCCCTCTTTTTGATGAATTTTGCCACATAAATAATTTTCTAGGCGGTGTTCTTTTTTTTTTTTTAGAACTTCATTTTAATCTTTTTTTTCCTTTTAATAAATCCCAGAATTTTATTATTTTTTGTTCTTCGTGAATTCTTATTTTTTTGTGGCTTATCAATCTGAGATTTGTAATTGACTCTTGGAGTCGATAGATTTTTCTTCAAATTCTTTTCTTTAATACCAGATCCGACATTGTAAATTTTTTTACTTGATGCAGACAACAATACAAGGTTTCACGCACAAAATTGTGGAGCTGATGAAGACCATGGACTTTATGAGTCCCAGGGTGGTCCAATCATTCTTTCTCGAGTTATTTTTCTTTCAATTTTTTAAAAATTTATTTGTTTGCATGCTGAGACTTGGAGGCAAATTCTTAGTTGCAATTCTGAAAAATGCATTGAGAAGAATTATTTTTACTCATTCTCTTGTTTCTGTAGATTGAGAATGAATATGGTTCAATAAGTAAGATCTTGGGTCCTCCAGGTTACGCATACATGATTTGGGCTGCAAAAATGGTTGTTGGAATGGATACTGGTGTCCCATGGGTGCTAGCAAATGCATGGTCTTTATGAGTCCCAGGGTGGTCCAATCATTCTTTCTCGAGTTATTTTTCTTTCAATTTTTTAAAAATTTATTCATTTGCATGCTGAGACTTGGAGGCAAATTCTTAGTTACAATTCTGAAAAATGCATTGAGAAGAATTATTTTTACTCATTCTCTTGTTTCTGCAGATTGAGAATGAATATGGTTCAATAAGTAAGATCTTGGGTCCTCCGGGTTACGCATACATGATTTGGGCTGCAAAAATGGTTGTTGGAATGGATACTGGTGTCCCATGGGTGCTAGCAAATGTTGATAACAGTTGAGATTTTTTACTTTCAAAAGGATGATGATATGATGGTGGAGTAAGCCAATTTTAATGTTGAAGCAAAGTACAAAAGGAACCTTAGAAAGTAGCAAGCTCATCAATTCCTATCTTAATATTGTATTTGTTAATTAAATGCGAAGGTTCAATGAGTTTGGAGGTTCAGTCCACAATGGTTTCAAATCTATTTCGAATGGGTCCTCAATTGCTGCCTCTCTGTCGATTTGAAATCTATTTTTGGTAAGTCCTAAAATCTACCTCAGTTTACTAGTTTAAATTATTTTTTATTTTTGATTTCTTGATATTCGGATTTATTGTTATGCACGTAATTGTTAAAAGTTGTAAAGGATGGAATTTCTGGTATATGTTAATTGTTTGGTGTGGCTTGATATTTGGACAGTTTTGTGCATTTGTTTGGCAACATGTATTCTTGCTCATGATTTTTAATCATTTGCAATGGCTACATGATTTCTTGTTAAAAGTTTCATGCATCCGTTAACTGTTTTATGAATTTCTTGCAAATGTTTGGAACAGATTTGGTAAATTGTTTATACTTGATCATGATATTCAAATATCTAGACTTGCAAACAGATTTTGGTAGCATGCTTGAAGAATTTTTAATGGAACCGATTTGGAACCGGAATCGGAACCGACCCGGCCTTAAAAAAATAGGGTAAGGTATGCCTCGAACTGACCCGGCATAAAATAGGATAGGGTAGGAGCTTTTTAAAATATGGTAAGGGTAGGGTCGACCCCTACCCGGACCTACCTGACCCAAGTTGCACCCCTACAAGAAACTAATAGTCACAAACGGATGACCTTCAGTAGCAGAATACATATTGACTTTTGTATATAGCATGCTGATACATCATCTAGCATGTGGATAGCCAGAAATAGATGACGTGGAATCTCAAATATGATATTGCACTCAGCACGTCTTTCGGCGCACTCAACACGTCTTCCGGCACACTCAGCACATCTTCTCCTGCCTTGGAAACCAGGACGCCATCGAAAATCACAGCTCCAGCTGCAACCGAATTCCTACACGCATTTCACGCGCGCCCTTCCTGGTGTCAAAGTTGTGGCCTACTTGTGGGAGCTCTGCACTGCCAGGATGACGCGTGCTGAGATAGACGACCTGGATTGCACAGTGAGCTCGCCTGCACGGGAATTCGGGTGCAGCATTGCTGCACCTGAATATATCCAATATATATATTGTAGTGCCAACGCAAATAAAATATGATAAAATGGGTAGTCTCTATAACGTATATATGGGTCATGCTTAATCCAATCAATCTCATTATTTAATATCATTTATTTATTATACGGTTAAAAATTATTTTTATCGAAACCTTGGGTGGTGCGTGCCAACCCTATATATAATTATGCGTAACTTATGAAAAATACTTAAAAAGTTATTTACTTTCAATCACGGATAAGTATTCCACCCCTTGATAACATCCGACATCCTAAGTCAATTTCACATTCCCAATTTATTTCTATTGAAACCTTGTGTGGGTGGTACCTACCCTAAACATAAATAATAATGCGTAATAATGTATATATAATGGAGCCCAATTATATAAATTATGATGTATTTTCATCTAAAATATATTATTTCTTTATTTTTATAATCAGTTATATTTTTTCGATTTTGTCCATAAACATATTTTTAAAGTGTATTTAATCTATATGTCAAGTTTTGTCATTTTATAATACTTTCGCATATTAATTTCTATTATTTTTGTAAATATGCATATAAGATTTGACCAAAA
The DNA here is from genome assembly GCA_030490835.1 of Annona cherimola. Lineage (NCBI taxonomy): Eukaryota > Viridiplantae > Streptophyta > Magnoliopsida > Magnoliales > Annonaceae > Annona > Annona cherimola. The sequence goes on from CM059971.1 coordinate 116,581,672, forward strand.
TATTATATTTATATTCCTATGCTTATTGAAATTGCAAATATGCTAACAAAGTTTACATGAAATTATAAGTGTCTATCAACGTTAGACTTTTATATAAAATGACAACAATGCCCTTTAGCTTAAGTGATAAACTTATAATTTTTTCAAATATTATAGATATATTTGGTATGTCATTTTTTATATTTTTATACATATTATTATTTTAGATTTTTTTACAATTATACTCACAATATTTTTAAAAATTGTAAATGTGTCGCTTGGCTCAAAAGATACTATCATTATTTTACAGAAAATTCTAACAGTATCTTAGCAAAAGGGACACAATTGTAATTCCATGTAAATCTTGTATATGTATTTGCAATATTAGCAAATTTAGGAACCTTGATGCAATATTAGGGGACGTTTGGTAATGTGTAAAATTCTGTGATTGTAAAAAATTGTGGAAAATGAAAAAGAGAATATTTTGAAAAATGCGTGATTGATAGGAAATGATAAGAGTATAATTGGAATAAATAGGTTTGTTGTATATAGTGTGGTAGGAAAAATGATTGGAATGTAGGGATAAAAGTGAAAAAAAATAGTGTGATTGATGAAGCAATGATTGATTTTGGGAAACTAAATACCATTGAAAAACCATGATTCTCATGCTCACATATTGTCAAACGTCTCCTTAATCAAACCTTATAAGTATATTTGAAGAACTTTCTTATTTTTTATTTTTAAAAGTAAATTTTGCAAGGGTTGAAAAATGATTTAAATACTCTTAAAATTGATGATTTTTTGAAAATAAGAAATAAAGATGTAAAAATATTATAAAATGAAAAAACTTAGTATATTGATTAAATATATTTAGAAAAATATGTTTATGAAGAAAAATTAAAAAATAAATAATAAATATTTGGCCTCAAATACATTACGATGTATATAATCGAACTTCATATACAATTATACGTAGCTTATGAAAATTACTTAAAGAGCTATTTCTTTATTATTACTTTTAGCTTTCAATAAATTTTATCATCACTTTTATCTTTCAACCATTTTTACATCTTTCGGATAATTATTTTATATATTTTACTCTTTTTAATTTTGTTGTCGCTTAGTTTTATTTTTACTAATTTAAATTTACTCTTACCAATTTTGCATTAGTAGTAGTGGAAAAATGGAAAAAAAATTTGATGCAGTAATGGTTAAGAGTAAAAAGAAATAAAAATGAAATAGATTAGATTGTTATATTAGAAAAGCAGAAAGAAAGCAATTTTTTTTTTGACCAAACAGGAAGAAATCATTGGAACGCAGGAAAAAGGAGTCATGTAGAAAAGAAAAAAAAATTCGCGGCACACTTTAAGGGTGTGTTTGGTAATGAATAAAATTTTTGATGAAAAGTCTTCGAGAGTAAAAGTTGTCAAATGATGTGATAGGGGTAATAATGAATTATGAAGATGATAAAGTTAAAATAGACAGGTTAGTTGTGTGGATAGTTGTGTAAAAATGATTAAAAAATAGGGTAGTTGTATAGGAAAATATGAAAAAATAATTAAAAAATATGATAATTATAGAGAGTGAAAAATTTTAGATTGAAAAATTTTAACTTACATTTTCTCACAATTGCCAAACACATCCTAAGCCTTCGATCCCATGGGCATATCTGTCATTCTACGCGATCTCCAACAACCCTTACCCGTCAATATGAAGCCTCCCGGCCTCCCCGAGTTCTTTTCGCTTGCTCTCTGCACCTTCCAAAACCCTAGCAAAACCCAAACGCAATGCCGCCGAAGTTCGATCCATCGCAGGTGGTCGACGTCTATGTCAGGGTGACCGGTGGGGAGGTAGGAGCCGCAAGCTCACTCGCCCCGAAGATCGGGCCCCTCGGTCTGTCGCCGAAGAAGATCGGAGAAGACATTGCCAAGGAAACCGCCAAGGACTGGAAGGGTCTCCGCGTCACTGTCAAGCTCACGGTGCAGAATCGCCAGGCGAAGGTCGCAGTCGTCCCGTCCGCCGCCGCCCTCGTTATCAAATCACTGAAAGAGCCGGAGCGAGATCGCAAGAAGACCAAAAACATCAAGCACAACGGCAACATCTCACTCGACGACGTGATTGAGATCGCTAGGGTCATGCGGCCGAGGTCCATGGCCAAGGATCTGTCAGGCACGATCAAGGAGATCCTTGGGACGTGCGTCTCTGTAGGATGCACAGTCGACGGGAAGGATCCTAAGGATCTGCAGCAGGAGATTGCTGATGGGGATGTAGAGGTGCCGACGGAATGATCGATTGGAGGCGGAGATTTGCGAGTAAGGGATTTTAAAAAGAATTTGGACTTTATTATGACACTTGTTTCTTGCTTGAATTTTGCTCAGCTGTTAGATACATTTACCATGTCAAGAGGATTTGGAAAGTTTTGTACGAGAACTTCAGAGCCGTGAGGTTTACTTCGTGGGTTTCTTCGATGCTAGCCTATTGCACTCCAGCCCCTAGATCTTTCAAATCCAGATATATTACTGGAATAGTTTTAATTTGATTATTTGTTAGTGTGTTTTCCGGCGCATTTTATATGACTTATGAAGTGCAATTACCATGCATGTTATTTATATTGGAGGTGATCCTGGCGGCTAATCTGGTGCTCTAGCAATGAAAATGTGCAACAAAAGTACAAGACAAGTGACCTTGGCTGTTCCACTGCATTTTTTATGCCTTGCGAAGTGCATTGACCGCGCATATTAATAAAATTGGAGGTGATGCTGGCCGTTAATGTGATGCTACAGTAATGAAATTTGCAACAAAACGAATCGTGACATTGGCTGGTGGCCTTCATGACCTGTCATCGATATTTATTGTCACTGTATCTCATTGCTTTATGTCCTGTGTTTCAGTTTGTGGAATTCTTTGTTGGTAATGAGAAAATTTGCGATATGTCTCTGCTTAGAGAAACAAGAAAGCTGATTTATGTAGGTGTCTAGCAAACAGAACCTTGATAAATACATCTCTATCAAACTGTCTTGTAAATTGTTTCTAGAGAAGAAAAAACTTCTTGTTGATCCAACGTGAAGGACCTTCTTTTGGCAGTATGGTTTTTGTTGATCAGGAGATCTACAAACGCTGTTGCAGACAGGGATGCATTCAGTTATGTATTATGACCACGTTCTGTGATTGGAGCTATGGTGACAAGTGCGTTCTGTGGATGCATCCATAGGGCTGAATTGCAAAAGATCTGTCAACTTGTAATGGTGTTAAAAATTCCTTAGGATCTACTATCAAATTTTGTTCAACACACCACAGTATTGATTGTAGCCTGTATGATGTAAGGTGGTTGTATGGATGGCTGCTCTGTGATCTTTGTTCCTGTGGGCTTGTTATGTAGTTGCCTGCCAGACCCAAGAATGATGGATGATGTGGCTAGCTAACCATCCTTGACGGGTTGTTATACAATAGCCTGTCTTCATATGCATACAACGTTTGTTCCTGTAGTCTTGCTAGTGAATTTTAGCTGCCTGCTGAAATCAACTTTTGAGATGATTTGGCATAAAAAAATTGGACTGTGAAAGATTCGAACTATGCTTTGTGGGTAGCTAGCTAGACATAATCCTATGTGTCAAGTAGATGGCCAAGTAAGCCAGATTGTGCGCGCGTGTGTTTGTGTGTGTGTGTGTTTTTTTTTGCCTGGTTGGTTAGCTTGAGGACATTTATTAGTGAGGCAATCAGGCAAAAAGATCTTGAATGCGTGAGATGTGATTGGGATTAACTTTATAGTGAGTCAGGTTTTAACTATGTCAAGAGTTGACTTTGGAAGGCTGGCTGGTTTGAATTGTGCATTAAGACCCGTTTGGGGGAGGCATTTTCTGCCAAAGTTTGTAAAAGATTTTTAATAGCATAATTGTCTGGTAATGGGTTGGAGAATGGTTCCGTAGGATCAGGTGCTAAAGAATTGAATTAGAGATTGAAATAGCCATGACACACTCAATGTTTCAGTCCTGTTTTGGGCCCTTTTGATACAACTTAAGAGTTGATGAAACTGTTTTTGTTCAAGGTTTTTTCCCACCTAAAGATGGGATCAAAGTGTTGGTTCTGCAGATTTTATTTGTGGTCAGATTTTCGTTGTTGAATGATATCGAGGTTTAAGAGAGACTGGTAAGCATATTTAGAGGCAGATATTCTATGAGCAAGCATTTATCCTGATATGCATGGAGCGAATGCTGGTATTCTAAAGCACGACAAATTGTCTTTAGCATTGCATCAAGGCCTAGGGGTGCAACTTGGGCCGGGTTCGGCCCGAACCTGGCCAAAAGCAGTGCTTAAACTCAGCATTTTGTAGCCCAAATCCGATTTCCCAACCCGAACCTGGACCGAATTGAAACCATTCTTGGGTTCAGGTAAACCCGCACCCTATAAACCCGAACTCGAGTTTCTATTTACAAGATGTATATTTTTTTATTATAATATATTATATATCGATATCATATTAGCCAACTGCCTGCCACAGCACTGGCAGCACTGCCACTCTGCGGCTAGCAGCCTTTCAGTTTTGCTTTGGACTTCTTGCTCGCCCCTAAGTTCCCTATTCTCGACTTGACAACTTTCCGCTCCTAAACGAAAATTGCGATCGCATGGCCGTCGGCTGTAACCCTTGGCTTTCTTCTCCGACGGATCGGGATTCAATTCCTGCGGGGGCGAGACTCTTTAGAGTAAGAGACGATGGATGAGAGGCAGACCATTTAAAAAACAAAAAAGTATAGACGAGAGACAAAAGACAAATTGCCATAGCTGATGGACAAGGCACAACACGAGGCAATGTTAATAGAAGCTCGAACTAGTCATCAATGGTCGGCGTCAATTGGTACCCTTTCGGTATGCATTGCGAACACTTTCATTTTGAGCGTCTCATCTTCTCTGGAGAAGCAAAAATCGAACGGTAAAGCAGATGTTCCAACTGCGTAACTTCTTTTTCATTACTTCCGTGGTCGTGCCTCGTGGCACAGTAGCACCCGTACTATTGAAATGGTTCGTCAGTAGCGATGTTCCCACAGGTGCCCCTTCTTCCAATGGTACTATAATTCCTATTCCTATCCCTTCATTACCTTTTTTGGTCTATCTACATTCTAGGAAATTCATACGATCCATGGACGGAGCAAAAAGTAGTGTTGGTCAGACCAAGTTGCCCTATTCTATTACCAAACATAATTGGGAGAAGCTCATCCGAAACTAGAAATGCTTAATTTCGTTTTGTTCCCGTTCTGAATTTTCTTCTTCTCGAATCCATGGGGGACTTGTCATATTTAGAATCTTTCTGCGGTGTGCTCTGTTTACTATTCTTTCGTACTCTCTTCTCTTTACCATGTGATAGGTCAGCGAAGCGTGAGCGGGCGCGGAGAATGAAAGGCCAAACACTTTGGCCTAACGGAAATGAGGTAGGACTCGATGGCAAGATGAGGTGCCTCGGGCACCCCCATTTTTTAGAAAGAAGGGTTGAAGGTTTTGGGCCTGTAGCTTTCCCCGTCCCCCCTTCGTCGGGTGGTGCTTGTGTGTGTGCCACCAGAAGTTGGGCTTGAAGCTCTTGCCTTCCTGAGATCCAGGGCGAAGGGAAAAGTCTCGGCTATAAAATCGAGTTTCGTTTGACCGAGGCCCGTGATCTGCTTGGTATAGTGATTGATTTCATGGCCGACGTCTAACCGGCATGAAGACGCCGACGAGTTCCCCACGAAGCATTTTTGCTTTCGTCCGAGTACATTTTGTTCGTTTCCTGCACTTGCGTTTTCATGCCCGGAACCGGAGAAAGAGCGAAAGCGAGAAAGATGGGGCAGTGTCCCTACGCCTGTGCCCGCAGCCAGCGTCCAACAATAGCCCCAGTAGCGTCCCGCATCAGCGTCGACAGCCAGCGTCCCGCATCAGCGTCGGCAGCATCTCGCATCAGCGCCGGCAACCAGTGTCCCGCATCAGCCCCAGCAACTCCCCTGCGTCCCTGCGTCGGCCATCTACTTGACTGCTTCCAGTCCAAACGCGCCAACAGGCAACAACGGGATTGCGCATCGATAACAGTTCTGTTCTGGATATTTTTTTAGAAAAAATTCTTGTTTATTATTTAATATACAAATTAATAGTACCATGATTAATTATGAAAAGCTGGTGCAATGAAACTCTATTTGAAAATGAGAGCAAAAGAGGGGAAAAAAAATCATGTAACGTGATTATATATAGATAGAATGAATTTTTAGAAATAAACAAATAAAAACAACATTAATTATCTAAGAATTAATTATTAGAAATAAAGTAAATAGAAACAAAATGGACTGATATTTAGAAATATCTATTTTTACTCAGCATGCAGAATCATTCAAATTTCAAACTGTGTAAATGGTAATTTAGAAACATCAAACATGTGCTTTAGTGTTGAAAAAGATGTGCTTGTTTTGTATTTTTTTGAACAGGTATTCCTATAGCTTGAATGTTTGCATTTCAAATATTTTTGCAATTTCAAAAAATTATTTCATTTGTTTGTATTTATGTTAGTTGTTGATAACTTGATACGCATTGTTTAATATTTTGATTTTTGAATTAGTTTGTTATTGCTTTGAAATGAGTAGAATTATTGAAATTCACATAGACAATTTCTAATTATTTTTATATATTATAAAAAAGATATGACTATTATTCTACTTGATGTAAAGAGAAGGCTCAAAACAGGTTTCCTTCTTTCTACTCTTAAACGTATTTGAATTTTTCTTGCTTTCGTATAATAATTTTTTTTTAAATTTTTTTTTATACGATAGGTTTGTAATAAAAACTATATATAGGATGAGTAACAAAGACATATTAATAGGAGATTGTCAACTTGAAATTCAACCCGGGGCCGAATTTCAAAAATAGGGTTAGAGTTGAAGTTTATAAATAGGGTTGGAGTTAAGATTAGGGTTGAAGTTTGTAAAATAGGATTAGGATTAGGGTTGAGGTGAACTCGAATTTTATGAGCCCAAGTTGCACCCCTATCAAGGCCTCTGGGGCTTGGACCTAAGAGCAGGTAATTCTTCTATAGTTTAAAGTTGGCGCAATGTTATCATGGATAATTCAATGGTTATTAAAAACTAGGTTGTTTAGATGCTTACTATTGAACTTTGATGCTCAAATCTTAAAGAGCCTTGATCATTTTTTATAATCCTTTCATTCGAACATGAGGCCATAAATGGGGAGAGTTTGAAGTGAATAAATCCATAAATATGGTAATCAATTCTAATCAAATTGTTTTACATTTTGTGCAAATGATGCCCCTCCCTCACGAATGGATGGAATTATGCAAGAGGCAGCTGAAGAAGATCATCACCGGCACTTTTATAAGTTTTGAAGGTGTTTGGCCTTATCTAAAAATGCTATGGCTATTAAAAAATAGCCTAATTTTAGTAAAAGTTAGCATCGTTGCAGGAAGCTAGTAGTTGATGCTTCTGTCAGTGGTGGCAATGAAATTTTAATGCAAAGGATGCTTGACCAAACCGGCCTTGGGGTTTCTAACAATGGACCACACTCACGTGCATTAGCATATGAGAGAACCGATCTTTTACGACCGGTCGGAAATTCCGACCGGTCAAAAAATATTTTTTTTTGTTTTTTTTTTGAAAAATATTTTTATAAACATGTTAATCTAGTTATATTTAATCTAGAAACCAAGTTTTACCATTTTTGGATATGTATATATATTTATTTTGGATTTTTAAATACAGGGGTATTTAAGTCATTTTAAAACCAAGTTATATTTAATCAGCATATGAAGGTTCACCAATTTCTTGTCCCTTTAGAAAGCTATTGAATTTTTTTCTGCCTCTATGGGAAGCTATTTACTAGGTAGGTAGGTTCGGGATTTTTTTAAATTTCGTGCAACGGGTTTGAACCTTGAAATTCTGGCACAGCAAATGAGCTTTGCCCAGGGCCACAGTCTGGCTCGGGAAAGTTGTAACTCAAAGAACTCGGCAACACTAATTTCTTGCTGAAGTTGTGTGGTTTGTTTTGAGGGTGCCTACTATGCGGGTCTTACCAGACCCGATGCGTATTTCAACCGTGTATATTCAAGTCAAGTCAAGTCCTGGTTGAACCTAGTACTAAATCCTGTGCTGTCAGTTTCGGCCTGGGTCAAAAGTGGGTTTCGACTGGGTTAAAAAAAAATAGAGTTGTTTTTTTTTTAAATTCATTTATAAGTTAAAATTTTAAATAATCATATGGATAGCATTTCTACAAAAACTTTAGAAATATAAGTTTTAAAATGATTATATGGATAACATTTCTGCAATAAATTTTAAAATAATTATATGTAGAGCTTTTTTGCAATAAAATTTTAGAATATAAATTTTTTTCGAAAAGTTGGAATATAAATTTTAAAATAGTGATTTCGTTGCATATTTTGTGGTGTTTAAAATGTGGATAAAAATGATATTTTATTGCATTTTCTTGGTGGGTTGAATAGATTTTTTTTTATTCCTGTTTATGAAACACCCCAAAATTTGCATGTTAAGACAAATTGTTGGAAAAATAATATGTCATGACAACTTAGTATGTAGGTAACATATTTGACAGGGGTGCACATTGGGATGGCGTTTTCTAATCTGGACTAGCACTTATAGTGACCCTTAGTGTTTAGATTCATGTTAAACCTGGTAACAAACCTTGCGCCATCAAGTGCAGTCTGGGTCAAAACCGGGTTAGGGCAGAGTTTGGACCGGGTTCAAATAATAGAGGGGCTGTTCACATAAATAATAAAATAAAAAGTGAGGTATTTGTATTAAGAAATAAATATGTCATTTTTTCATTTATTTTAAGTTATTGATATGAAAAAACCAGTTATACAATATATAATTGAAGTCCATTAAAACACCAAAGTCATGTTTCCGCTTTTATAATGGCTTTAGCTAAAATCTAGAAAGATGATCTATAATAAGAACCCTTCATTTCTCTGTCTCTCTCGAGACATCTATCATTCTTATCTTTATTTTATTTTATTCATTTTGTTTCAATAAATTACTTTCTATCAGGTTGTATCATTTGCTATTTCTTTTACACGGATTTTTCCAAGATTCTTAAACGATCCTTAAACATAATCACTTGCATGACAAACAGTGGGGATGACTCAAATCTTCCAACAAAATTATTCAAATCCAGGTATTCTGCGAGTACGCAGTTGGCAAATGCTACTACCTACCATGCAGAGAGTCTGGATATCAAATCCGGGTTGTGGAAGCTTGCCTCTTATTTCAAAGAGTAATGTCTCATGTAAATACATTGTTTGTTATATAGTTAGATTTATCTCTTAAACAAGAAATTAGAAAATACGTATTTGGATTGACCCGAGTTGTAACATAAAACAATCACGAAAACATTCAGGCAATCTATTTCCATTAAAAAATCCAGGTGTTCCTCATCAGAAAAAAAAAAGAAAAGAAAAGAAAAATCCAGGTGTTCCATATTCTCATTTTCTCATGTGGATCCAAATTTAAGAAAATTGAAAATAAAACTTCATCCTTGAGAGGTGAAGTTTAGAAAATAACCGAATCACATTCCCATCGGCGCAACCATTTTAGAATGGTCTCATCATTTTATTTTATTTTTTTTTACAAAAAAAAGCCTTCACTTATGCACGCAGTTTCGTGACGAGTTTTTCAGAAGGCAGTCCAGGTTATCTCGAACTATTAAGTACTTTTTTAATTAAAAAAAATTCAAAACTGGATTTTTACTAGTGTTAAACCGGGTCCGGGTCAGGGAATACCCGCCGGATGTGAACCGATAATTTGTTTCCATGCTAATGGTATTGTGGTGATCCGGTGGACCATAATGGTTGAATTGCTACAACATCCATCATCGTAGGACTAATGTTTGCTTCCGTCAAATAATACTTCCAGATCTGCTGCCGGCGATAAGTAATGAAGCGGTCATGTTTCCCGTTATTGTCTGTCATTTTGTTTTAGGAGACGATCTTCTTAGCAAAAAAGCACATCAACATACTCTGCCAGACGCATCCGCCGCAGAAAGGTGCAATCCACATCACCAAGCTACACCAAACGCATACCACAAAAAAAAGTACGCCTACCTGCGATGTCTCTTTTCTTCTCAATCCTTGCCAGGTTCCGATTCTCTGCACTCGGGTGCATTGACCCATTTTTTTATTTTTTTTTTGAAATTTTTTTTATATAAATATTAGTGTAAGTGTATTTAACATGTGTATTAATTTTTACTATTTTTTAAGTATTTTAAATATTTATTTTTTATTTTTGAAAATCAATGGCATTTTAGATAATTTAAAAATAAATATCTAAAATACTCCAAAAATAATAAAAATTGATATGCATGTTAAATACACTTAGACTAACACTTGTATAAAAAAATTTTAAAAAAATTAAAAATTGATTAAAATAGCTTCAGTGCACCCGAGTGCGCTGAATCGGTTCTCATCCTTGCTACCTATGCATTTATATTAGGTATAAGAATGTACAGGCCACGTGTAAGGGGACGCTTGGCAATCAATTAAAACGGGAAATAGTTGGGCGACGTTTGGAAAGGGTGCAACTTGGTACAGATTGGTTCGAACCTGCTCGACCCGACTCGGTTTCAAAACTAAGTTTGGGTTTTATTTTTAAAATTAGACCCTAGTTTCAACCCGACCCGAAAAAACTCAAAATCAATACCGGATTTACATCAACCCAATACCAAAACCCGATTCAGTTCAAACCTGGTATTTTTCTTAATTTATTAAAATAATTATGTTTATTTATGCACTAAGTATTTCAATTATAATTAAGACAAAAGTTATTCCATATAATCATAACCTAATTAAATTAGAGCACCGATCTTTTCAGACCGGTCGGAAATCCGGTGATTTCCGACCGGTCCAAAAATATATATATATATATATTTTTTTGAAAATAATTTTATAAACTTGTTAATCTAGTTATATTTAATTTATAAACCAAGTTTTATCATTTTTAGATATGTATATATATTTATTTTGGATTTTTAAATACAGGGGTATTTAAGTCATTTTAAATATTCTTAAAATGACTTAAATACCCCTGTATTTAAAAATTCAAAATAAATATATAGATATATCCAAAAATGTTAAAACTTGGTTTATAAATTAAATATAACTAGATTAACAAGTTTATAAAATTATTTTCAAAAATATATATATATATATATATATTTTTGGACCGGTCGGAAATCACCGGATTTCCGACCGGTCTGAAAAGATCATTCGGCATTAAATTATAAAATGTTTATTCTAAAACCTAAATATTATATACATTTGTCAATAAAAGTTGAATATATTACAACTAAATTAACTTTATTTATAAATAATTATAAATATACCAACTTTTTAAAATTATTAGATATAGACTAATTAATTATGAGATATATAAGTCCTACTTTTATAAAATTTTAGATAGTGATTTCATATAATCTCATTTATTTATTTTTACCTTGATTGTTATGTGTAAATTCATTATGTTAATTGTATTTAGAATTATCTTTTAATTAAAAGACTAATTTTCATCAAAACCAAAAATATCATAGGACACATAAATATATTCAGATGTAAATCATTTATATATTAATGCAATAATATTTAAAAAATTTGTTATCCTTATCGTTAATTTCAAATTCGATTAGTGTAAGAGTAACCCGAATTTCAACTCGAAACCAAGACCGAAACCAATGTCAATCAGGTTCGAACTCGACCCTAACCCAGATTCTAATATTAGGGTTTAGGTTCATTCAAACTCAGTACAACCGGACCAGAGTTGCACCCGTACATTTGGTAATGTGGGAGTGTAGGAAGCATGGTTTTCTCATGGGATTTGGTTTCTTAATGCCAACTATTGTTTCATCAATCACACTATTTTTCTTACTTTTATCTTCATATTCTAATCATTTTTTCTACCAATTATATATATCAAACCTATTTATTTCAACTATATCCCTATCATTTACTCTTAATCATACATTTCTCAAAATATTCTCTTTTCTATTTTTTACAATCCTACAATTTTACAGATTACCAAATGTCCCCTTAGAATTGGTGGGAACCCATTTTCCAAGGCAGTTATTAGCTCCATCAATTATCACATTTTTTCAATTTTATCCCTACACTTCAATTATTTACCCTACCAACTACATACAATAAACCAATTTATTTTAACTCTACTCTTGTCGTTTTCTATCAATTATACATTTATCAAAATATTTTCTTTTCTATTTTTCACCATTTTCCATAATCACACAATTTTTCACCTTACCAAACATCTCTTGAGTAACAAGAGTACACCACCTGCAATACTATAAGAAAGGTTTTTCTTAATGAAAATGTAGTCTCAAATATAATTTATTCACATGCTATGTTTTAAAATATTAGAATATGTGCATATTTTTCTGAATTTTAAAAAAATTACCAATTTTGAAGAAAATTACTTAAATGCCCCCGTAACCGTTGATTTTTAAAAATTCAGAAAAAATGTATAGAACTTTAGAATTTGTAAAATTCGACTTGTCAAAGAAATACACTTTGGCCCATATTTTCATGAAAATTTTTAAAATAAATAAAAACACCTTTATGCTGAGCTAACAGGAGCTCCCATGTGACTGTCCTGATTTATATTTTTTATGTTTTTGTTTTCATGAAAATATTACCCTAATTATATTTAATTCATCTACTAAATTTTACAAAGAGATGCGTAAATATATTTTCATTGAATTTCAAAAATGAACTGCTTTTGGGGGTATTTAAGCCAATTTGAACAAAAATGGTTGTTTTTGAAATTCAATAAAAATATATATTATATACATATCTCTAAAAATCATAAAATTTGGAATATGAATTAAATGCACTTAGGATATCAGTTTCATGAAAAAATAAAATAATGCAAATCAGGCCGGCCTCATTACCCTTGTCGAAATGTTGAAATGCATCAACGCTACATTGCGGCTGGTGTATCATTGGTTTTAGCGTAAGATAATGCTTAATAATTTTGGAGGCTGTACCAAGTATCTCTCAGGGGCAATATATGCCATTCTCATAATTTTAGAAAAGAGCAGCAGTTTTCTGTCGAATTTGGACGGCCGTTGAGAACGCGAGATTCACTGTAAATCGATTCTTTTCCTAAATATTGGGTGGATTGATACTCCACCAAATCTGAAAATAGTAAAAATTTTGGCAAAACAAGTTCAATCCCGGGCAAGTATTTGTGGCGGGCTTGTTAGTTATTATGAAAATGTGGTCCACTGATCAACGGTGCAAATTGAAGGCGTAACCTGGAACTGACAGGATCATCTTCTTGGCCTCCACTGCCACCGGTGCGCCTTGGATTTACAAATCCTCCTTTTAATGTGTGCATATGCTCCCTTGATTTGCTTATTCTGAAAACGAATGTTCCCAGCATGTCCAGCTCATGGCATTAGGGCCTGTTTCGTCATATGGTCTACTTGAGAAAAAAGACTGTTGAGTAATTTCGACCCAGCGTTTGTTGCTTTCACTGGATATGGAACTGAAGGTCCTTTCCTTTGCAAAAAGAAGACACAGTTTGAGCACTTGGTGTTTACAAAGAAGGCCTTTGTTGGCCCATGTCATCCACAGGGCTCCTCCGCCGGCCCAACCTGATCTGTTTTGGTTAGCCATTTATATCCCCTCTCCCTCTCTAATTTCTGCCGTTTAACGTGACGGGACACGCACACGGGTGTGTGTAAAGTAATATGAGTGAAAAGGTCTAAAATTCAAATATTAAGTAGAGTCAGTGGCCTGATTATCTCATCCCTATCAGGTAGCTGGTCATTCAAAATAAGTGGCACGATTTTAAAAAATATGGACTGCATGATTTGGAGGCCCAACCCAAGATCTTGGGAGATGCGTGCGCAAGTGTGCAGCCTGCCTACCGTTGCGCCGTGGGGTATGTTTTACTGTTGAAACCGTTACTCGCAGAGGAAGCGAAATACATGATTTTTTATAATAATAAAAAAAAAAATCCTTCATTATATGAATAGTGATGGAAAACTGATTAAACTACTAATGAAAGAAAGAACGTCCACTGGACCTATTCGTGATGTTACCAGAACATGACAAGAAGCCAACTTAATCAAGATATATTGCATGTTCTACCATGTTTGGAAAAATAAATAAGTTTTATAAAAGAGGATTAGTGATAATAATTAATTTCGAATATGCAAAAATATGGTTAATTATGCAGATGAATATCTTCATCGATTATTGTGAAAAATTGATTATTACTCCAGAATCCAACATATAATAGGTGAGGATATCCATGAAACTGGTGGGTGAAAATGAAATTAGGGAAGAATACTTTTATATTCTGAAAGAGCCTATCCGTACATTTCTATGGGCTTCTTTTTAATTCTTTCTCGTTTCCCCTTTCCTTTTTCCTTGATGCTCAAACTTGTCTAATGAAACCGATGGATCACCAACCGGGGCGGGAAAGGAAAGGGCAGGGCAGGGCAGGGTAGGGTCTTCAAGTTCAAGCGTGTGGGACTGGCGACAGGGGGTGGGACCCGACCGTCCGTTCCAGTGGCATATATGGTTGCCTAAAGGGGATGGATCTCAAAAATTGGACAATTATAAAAATTGACGGTCCAAACTTCAGCTAACATCGAAGATAGATATAAATCCATGGTTCTCAAAATTCGTAATAATTTTAAGGGACCCATGTCATAAAATTAAATAGACACACCACAGCTTTGGATTAGATCTTAATTGGCTGCAACATAACAGTTATTATATTTTGGCTACAATGTGATAAATGAATGGTTTCAAATGGGTTTATTATGTTAGTCCTTTTGTAGAAAGCATGATTACATATTGACTTTTGTACTGGAGTGTGACTACATTCATTTAATATAATGCCATAAAAACGAGTACGCGACATAACATATCGAGCAGAAGCAATAAAGTTCGCCTAAATTATCTTAGAAGATTCTAGTTTAAATATCATACGAGAGATTAAATGAAATATAAAACTATAGCAAAAAAAAGCTATGTCTACTTATTATTGAGGTTTATATATGCTATAACTGGTTCTACTTCTGGCGAGCCAGTACGGATTAAAATATGCCAGACTTGATGAATGTGAAATTTATTAGCATCATTGCATTTAAAATCATTTTTTAACGTGTTATTTATCTTAGATGATCAAGCAACTAATGAAGGACATCTTTAGAAAATAAGTAATGAAGTAAGTTTAAATCATTTTTTTAGAGAGTGTTCAAGTCATACCAGATTATTGGATTGAATCTGTATTATCGTTCCCAAGATAGATTTTTCAATTTTCAATACAATTTTATTTATTCATAATACACATCATTACATTTTCGTCTTAATAAAGATTCGATTCAAGAATCTTATATGATTTATAACAAGCCCTTAACTAAGAAATCATGTTTTACACAAACATACTATGTGCATGACTTTCACTGAATAATTCAAAACCCTAATCGTCTAAAATATTTTGCCTTTGTAAATTATTGTAATATTTTATTGCATTTAGGTAGATCTAAAGGTTTTTCATAATTTACATATCATTACATATATTTTTATGCAAGGCTAACAGAAAATTTAGACTGAATTGACTTTTGCTAGAATAAAGTAAATAATTTTCAATAAAGTGAATTTTTAACTTTGATTTCATTGTGCCCCTGCCTAAGAGGTTCAGTTTCCTAAAGTAAAAACTTATTATAGTTAGTATTAAACAAAATTGAACTATTAATGGTTTTAATTTGGCCTCTAAAATAACTCCTTGCAAGAGAATGTGATGGCTTTATAGTTCAATTTACTAGAAGGAATTTGATTTTTATCAATGAAAGTTTTGGTTGCTAAGAGGTTAAAAGTCTAAAATTAGTTTAATAGTTTTTTATTACTAAAAATGGTGACAAAAATCAACTTTATTGTAATAAAAGCTGCAAATACTAATATCATTTAACACCAAAACTTACACCTAAAATCTATGAGTAACCTAATCTGTAAAATCTAAATCGAAAATTCTTTTTAAATTACACTTAATATCAGTAATATAATCCCTCAAACCCATAATAGATATTGAAGAGGATACATTCCTTTGCAAAAATGTCATGCTTATAATTTTATTACAACGAAATTTGCAAAATAAATTAAAATTAAGGGTGTGTGTAGTATTTGATAATATTTTTTAATGGAAGAAAGTGATGAGGTAATATAAGGGTAATGCCGATAAGTAAAAATAATAAAGTTATAATAGATAAGATAGTTGAACAAAAAATTATAAAAAGATTATTCAAAAGTAAGATAGTTATATAGAAAAATACGAATAAATCGAGTGAAAAAAAAGACAGCTATGGAGTCAAAAAAATTTATATGAAATTTTTTTTATTTTGTTGAATACCAAATATACCCTAAACTTCTTCTTTTTTAATTATTAGAAACCTCAAACTTTTTCAAATAAATAAGAAGATATTGACAACTTCATGATAATTGCCTTCTAATCTACCAATGTTTTTTTTTTTCAAAAAAAAAAATATCATATGATAAAAGGTGATGTAGCATAAATAGAGCAAGAGTCAACAAATTTTTTGCATGAAAAGAAATACTTGGTTATTTAAAGGACTTATTGAAAAACATAAATACGTTTCCACTAACTTAAAAAAGGAGTATAATGAAACTTCTGTTAAGACTTAACTAAAAGTAGCCAAAACCTTATAATTGTAATGATAAAAAAGGAGAGAGAGGTGATAACATATGTCGTGACCAAAATCTCTTCTTCTTTTAATCCTTTTTATTTAAATTTCTTTCTTAATTTAGTTGGCAATCTTAATGAGATGCTCAAGGAGATCTTATTATGAGATCAAGTAAAATGATAAGTTTAAGACAATCTTATGGGTGTGGTCTGCCTTTTGCTAGCAATTGTGTCAAAGGAGGGTTAAGCATAGTGACTTTGGCTGCTTGAGAAATCTAAACTTAGCACATGTGGCCTTATACATGGCAAAGACATCAAAACACATGGCTCATTCAGAGATTCTACTTGTGGCAATTGGGTTTGGACACGGCTATGGCGGCAGTGGCTAGGGCTTGTTCGGCAGTTGTGGAAGGTGATGCACCGTGCGTCATCTGTCGCGACGGATAGAAAATTGGTTAAATTTTATCAAATTTTGTCAAATTTTATTTCATTTAGATCTAATAATTCCGATGTCCCGTTTAGGTGATTTAAGAGTCATTTTCTATGTCTTGAAATGCTCTGAATTACGTAAACGGTTCGGATTGGAGAAATTCATCTTATTAAAATATAAATAGAAATAATCATGTGGATGATCAAATTAGTGTAGATATTTATATTTAAATGTGAATAAAAATAATATAATTATTGTTGACATGAATTTAATTAAAAATATTAATGTTTATTCTATTTATCATTTATATTAATTTTTATAGTAAAGATTAAAGTAGACACAAACTAAGTGAATTAAAATAATTATTTCCAACAACTTCAAATAAATAATTTTCTACCAATCTAAAAATACTTATTTATTAAACCTATTCGAAAAAGTCATATAATTTATTTTCTACCAATCTAAGCTTTGAGACAGTTTAAATTACAATTTGGGATATATAATTAAACCAGTCCTAAAAATTCATATACATTTATTTAGTTTAAACCATTATTCTGTTAATTAAACATCTAAAAATAATTAATTATTAAACCAGTCCCGAAAAGTCATATATATTTATATTATTAAATCTTAATTATAGTTATAGATAATAATATAATTTATACAATTTTATTTTTAAAAGTCATATATAATAATTATTATAGCTTTATATATTTATTTAAAATTTTATTTCATTCAATTTAAATTAATTATGCATTTAATTGAAATAATAATTTATAATTAATTTGTAAAATAAAATTGATGGTTGAAAATGTTACTATGAAAATGCATATGTCAGTATTCCTAAACCAATCCCAAAAAGTCACATATATTTATATTATTAAATTATAATTATAATTATATATTTTTAAATAAAAATAATTTATTACAATTTTATTTTTAAAAAGTCATATATAATAATTATTACAATTTTATATATTTATGTAAGCTTTAATTTAAATTAATTATTATTTTTAATTATAACTTTATATATTTATTTAGTTTTAAAATTATTTAAAGATTTGCATAGTTCTAAAATGAATTATTATGTATATATCTTTTGCAAAATACATAAATTTATATAAAATATTTTTAGAAATATTAAAATTAGATGTACGGTAGCCCATTTTTTAATATTAGATAGTCAATTAGATGTCATTGGATACTGTTAAATACAGTTAGATATTGTTAGATGTCATTAGATTAAGGTGAATTTCATTAAATCCTATTATCTGAGTTTTGAATTTTGTAATTAAGGTATAAATGACCTTACAAGGGACTTAGGATCATATTATATATGATAAATTATGATTAACTTATTAATATCAAAAGTTAGATTCAGTTAGATGTCGTTAGATCTTGTTAGATACCGTTAGATATTGTTAGATGTCATTAGATTAAGGTGAATTTTATTAAATTCTATTATCCAAGTTTTAAATTTTGTAATTAAGGTGTAAATGACCTTATAAGGGGTTTAGGATCATATTACAGATGATAAATTATGATTAACTTATTAATATCAAAAGTTAGATTGGGTTAGATGTCGTGAGATACTGTTAGATGCTGTTAGATGTTGTTAGATGCTGTTAGATGTTATTATATGTGATTAGATGCTGTTAGATGTCATTAGATTAAGATGAATTTCATTAAATCCTATTATCTGAGTTTCAAATTCTGTAATTAAATTATAAATGACCTTGTAAGGGGCTTATGATCATATTACATGTGATAAATTATGATTAACTAATTAATATCAAAAGTTAGATTCGGTTAGATGTCATTAGATACTGTTAGATTTCGTTAGATCTGGTTAGATGCTGTTAGATATCGTTAGATACTGTTAGATGCTATTAGATACCATTAGATTAAGTGTATTTCATTAAATCCTATTATCTGGATTTCAAATTCTAAAATTAAGATATAAATGACCTTATAAGGTGCTTAGGATCATATTACAGGTGTTAAATTATGATTAACTTATTAATATCAAAAGTTAGATATCGTTAGATTCTGTTAGATGCTATTAGATGTTGTTAAATGTCGTTAGATGTTGTTAGATTCTATTAAATGTTATTAGATGTTGTTAGATGTCGTTAGATACTGTTAGATTCTATTATATTCGAAAAATAAAAAAATATTAATAAATTTTCAAAAATTTAGAATAAATATTGAAATTGTTATTTTTGAAAGTACCTTAATTACATGAACTTTAAATAATATAACATAACTCCTTATATAAAATATATTTTTTCAACTTTACCAATTATAATGAAATCTTATTAAAAAATAATTTTTTGTACACAAATATTTTTTAAAAATATCAAATAATGAAAAATTATGTCTATATATGTTTTAGTGGTTGATCCAGCAAATGAATTGAATAGATTGAGATTTTGTATACATATAATACAAATTTTATTACAAACAAAACATATTCACATTAAACAAATATACTCACATAGTAAAATTATCACAATGCCCCTACTTTCTTTTTTTCTAATAGAGATAGCTTCCCATAGGTTGGGCCCAATAAAACTATAGTAAAAAAAGGCTATGTCTACTTATTATTCAGGTTTATATATACTATAACTGGTTCTACTTCCGGCGAGCTAGTACGGATTAAAATATGCCAAACTTGATGAATGTGAATTCATTTTTTATCATGTTACTTATCTTAGATGATCAAGCAATTGATGAAGGACATCTTTAGAAAATGAGTAACGAGGAAAGTTTAAAATCATTTATTTAGGGAGTCCAAGCCATACAAAATATTTGGATTACATCTGTATTATTATTCTCAAGACAACTTTTTCAATTTCTAATACAATTTTATTCATTCTTAATACACATCGTTACATTTTCATCCCAATACAAATTTGATTCAAGAATCTTATATGGTTTATAACAAGCCCTAACTAAGAAATCATGTTTTATACAAACATACTATTTGCATGACTTTCATTCGTCTAAAATATTTTGCTTTGTGGATAAGTAATCTTATAAATTATTGTAGTATTTTATTGCATCTGAGTAGATCTAAGGGTTTTTTATAATTTACGTGTCATTACTTATATCTTTAAGCAAGGCTAATAGAAAATTTGGATTGAAATGACTTTTGCTAGAATAAAGTAAATAATTTTCAATAAAGTGAATGGTTTAACTTTAATTTCATTGTGCCCCTGCCTAAGAGGTTCAGTTTCCTAAAGTAGAAACCTATTATAGTTAATATTAAACAAAATCGAACTATTAATGATTTTAACTTGGCCTCTAAATAACTCCTTGCAAAAGAATGTGATGGCTTTTTACTTCAGTTTACTAGATGGAATTTGATCTTTCTTAATGAAAGTTTTGGTTGTCGGGACGTAAAAAGCCTAAAATTAGTTTAATAGTTTTTGGTTGCTAAAAATGATGACAAAAATCAACTTTATTGTAATAAAAGCAGCAAATACTAATATCATTTAACACCAAAACTTACACCAAATCTGTAAAATATAAATCCAAAATTCTTTTTAAATTACACTTAATATCAATAATATAATCCCTCAAACCCATAATAGATATTGAAGAGGATACATTCCTTTGCAAAAATGTCATGCTTATAATTTTATTACAACGAATTTGCAAAATAAATTAAAATTAAGGGTGTATATTGTATTCGATAAAACTTTTGAAAGAAAAATTTTTAAATGGAAGAAAGTGATGGGGTAATATAAAGGTAATGCCGATAAGTAAAAATATTACAGTTATAATAGATAAGATAGTTGAACAAAAAATTATTAAAAGATTATTAAAAAGTAAGATAATTATATAGAAAAACATGAATAAAGTAAGTGAAAAAAAAGATAGCTATGGAGTCAAAAAAATTAGATGAATTTTTTTTTATTTTGTTGAATACCAAATATACCCTAAACTTCTTCTTTTTTAATTATTAGAAACCTCGAACCTTTTTGAATAAATAAGAGGCTATTGATAACTTTGTGATAATTGCCTGCTAATCTACCTATGTTTTTTTTTTAAAAAAAAAAAACCATCATATGATAAAAGGTGTTGTAGCGTAAGTTGAGCAAGAGTCAACAAATTTATGGCATGAAAAGAAATACTTGATTATTTAAAGGACTTATTGAAAAACATAAATACGTAACTAAAAAAAGGAGTATAATGATTCTTCTGTTAAGACTTAACTACAAGTAGCCAAAACCTTATAATCGTAGCAATAAAAAAGGAGAGAGAGGTGATAACATATGTCGAGAGCAAAATCTCTTCTTCTTCTAGTCCTCTTTATTTAAAATTTTTTTTTAAGTTAGATGGTAATCTTTTTAATGAGATGCTTAAGGAGATCTTATTATGAGATCAAATAAAATGATAAGTTTAAGACAATGTTATAGGTGTGTTCTGCCTTTTGCTTGTAATTGTGTTAGAGGGTTAAGCATAGTGACTTGGGTTGCTTGAGAAATCTAAACTTAGCACATGTGGCCTTATACATGGCAAAGACATCAAAACATTTGAGTTTCGTAGCTTGAATGTGATGGATATATGATCAGATTTTACATTCTCAAAATAACTTTTTCAATTTTTAATATTTTAATATATATTTTTTTCATTATACATGGATGTGACCTTGGCATAGGCCAAGTCTTTCACAGTCCGAGCATATATGCCCGAGGTTCTAGGGTACAAACCTCGTAACGTATGTCGGGTTGAAAACCATGTGACATGATCAAAAAAATATATACATATAGATATCATCCCATTTCCATCCTATTCAATTCTTTTGATCCTTCCGAACATGCCCATTCTTTCCTAAATAATACTTCCATTATTTTTTTTCACGGTCAGATCACGAGGTGAAATCTTTTCATGGCTATCCAATTACAAATGCAGAGGTAAACTAAAGAAAGGGCGGTTGGGTAGCTCACGTGCATTAATCACTGGAGTTTGTCTGCCCGGCCTTCTAACTCGTATGAGAAAGAAACCCGGCAATTCATAAAGAAAGTCGATCCCCATTCGAATTTAATTGCCATGCTTGGATGAATAAAGAAATGCATGTGCACGTTGTCGTACGTGGCAGAGGGGGTAGGGGTCTTGTGCATGTGCCGACCGTGGGGGAGGGGACCACGTGAGATGTGATGAGGCGTGCACTGCATTGCATGAGAGAGAGAGAGAGAGATGGCAGGTCAGGTCAGCCCAGCATTCCGCAAAAGCAACGAGCAGCTGCTGCCAGAGGAGGGTGCAAATGTGCAATGATACAACACTCGCGAGCAAAGTCTAATGAATTGATCTCGTGCATTTTGGTACAAGCCTGTGCTTGTTGTACCTGCGCCCATTTGCATGTAAAGAGCTAGCTTGGATGGGTCCAGCGTAGCAAAAGACCAGATGTGGGCCTTGGAAATTTTATCCCCTTCGCAATCAGTCCTGTGACTTGCGTCCTAAGCGTCCACGTCGCATGCTGGCTAGGAGAGAGGTGTACTGTTTCTTATTTTAACAGTAAAAGCTATCCATCTTTGTTGATTGATGGAAATAGTTTATCTCAACCAACATCAAGAGCTTCAGATAATCGCTCATATGGCATATACCTTGAATTTTTTTATTTTTTTTTACCATGGTGATTAAAGATTTTATACTTTTAAGAGTGGCCACGCTTAACCAAAAAAGCAAAAAAAAAAAAAATTTAAAATTTAAATTAAAATTAAAAATTAAGTGTCATGCAATTTGTGAGAAGCTATGATTTGTAAAGCTCACTTCTGGTTTTTAGGTTAATAAATAGTGAAAAATTGCTTTTGTATGTGATTGTCGAACACTCTTTATTGAAACCCGTGTGTTTTCAAGTTGACAAAGTGCTTAACGTGCCTAATAAGCGAAGACTAGCCGGCTCTAAAACTTGCTTAAATTGCTAAATTTATAAATTACCTCTTTTAAGTTTGTCTAATTCATAAGATCTGTGGTCAACTATATATGAAGTTGATTACATTAATGTACATGAAATTTTGATATCAAAAGTACAGGAAAAGAGAAATTAAATTATATATGACTTTTTATTGAGCAAAATGCTTTTTGGTTACACACCAATCCATCCTACCATGGAATTCGATAAATGAATAATTACAAAATTGAAACACGCCATAAGTAATAAAATTATAATTAAAAAAATCTAAGCACACCCTTATAAAAGAGTATATGGAACAAAAAACTATAAAAAATTAAATAGCATCCATGAAGAAAAATAAAATAATAAAACAATTAGTGAATGTGAAAGGTAGAGTAAAACCAATAATAATAAAATAAGTTACTGATTGCAAAAAAAGTAGAATAATATATAATCAATGAAGTAAAATTTATCATTTGTTGCAATCTTTTTACCACCAAAATTTAATTTGTCTGCATTTGTTACCAAATATAATTAAATATTCTATTAATTGCAATCAAAGTTTTATTATTATTTGCAACTAAGAGTCTGTTTGTTTAGATATAAAATTTCAATCTCCGTAATTATCTTATTTTTTAATTATTTATTCACATCTTCTTATACAATTACCTTACTTTTTAGTTATTCTTCACAACTACTTTTATAATTAACCTATCTATTTTAACTTATTCTCTTTACTCCTCATAATTGCTTCAATCATATCACATCATTTTTTTCATTTTAAAAAATTTTATATAAATTTTTTTTGGATAATTTACTAATATATCCATTTAGTTTTATACTAATTATTGTTATACCCACATTGTTTCATGAATTATATGCTACTGCCATAAAATTTTTACTAAAATTACTTGCATACTCATGTTAACGTCCGACATTTAATGACTATTAAATAAAAATGTATAATTTGTTGATGTACCTACTTAGTTCGACGTTAATTGCTGACATACTCACATTGTTTCATGAATTGTATATGATCCCCACAAAATTTTTAAAAATTACTTGCATACCTATTTTAACTGTTGACACGTTCCTCCTGATAAACCCTTTCCACATGCATAACTAAGTATTTTATAAAGTATAAGATTCTAACATAACTTTAAGTAGGGTCATTTATGTCATTATTCAAAATTTTAATAAATGTATTAATAGTTTTTTACAACAAAAACATGTCATAGATATATTAGTAATTTTGGTAAAATTTTATTAGGTAATATAATTTGTGAAACAATATAGGTATATTAATTAATGTCAAACTAAGTAGGTATATTTGTAAATTATCCTTTTTTATTTGACAACCTATGTTAATTGTTGAATTGTTACCTTAGGTAAATCTCTTCCACCTGCACAACTGGGTGTTTTATAAAGTATGAAATTCTAATATAGCTTTAAGTAAGGTCATTTATTGATTATTCAAAATTCTAATGCATACATTAACAATTTCTATAACAAAGACGTTTCATGGATATACTAGCAATTTTGGTAAAATTTTGTTAGGTAATATATAATTTGTAAAACAATATGGGTATATTAGCAATTAATATCAAACTAAATAAGTATATTTGTAAATTATCCTTTTTTATTTAACAACCCATATACTTCTGTTAAATGTTAGTCGTTAACATGGGTACGCGAGTAATTTTGGTGAAACTTTATAGGGATAATATGCAATTCGTAAAACAATATGGGCTTATCAAACTAGATGAGTATATCAGCAAAATTACCTAAAATTTTCATATAAAAATTTTATCACTTCCTAAACACATCTTAAATTTTTGTGATCCAAACAAAACCTAAATTTTAATAATTATACTAAACATTACTTTTGGCTACATTAATATAAAAGTAGCCAAATGATACTATTAAAAAGCAATCAAGTGTTTATAGCGAAACAATAATTATGGCCAAATGCACCTAGTCTGACTACAAAGTTAGCTGCATTAGATGAAATTGGTGGTAATGAAATAAACGCCAGTACAAAGGAGTACGTTCACTGTTCTGTGCGGGCCAAATATACACTTTGTGTTAATTAATTGATATCTTAAACTTGTTTTCATATCATCCGAAAAAGTATTCTGTTTCCTTCGCGCATGCAAGTGGGCCAAAAATTAACAATACCTTCGTTGAGGGTGGTCTGTCCGTCAACCACCAGTTTGCTTGATCCGGTCCGTTCACAATTTTATGGATTGTTGGACTCTTGGAGAAATCCATATATGTCGCCAACATCTGACCAGCTAAGTTGCAGTGATGTGGGACTGAAAGTTGCTCATGCTCATTCTCATGTCTGTTGAGAAAATGGTGCATGGATAATTGCGACAGTGTGTGAGAATTTCATCTATGGACAGTACATAGATGGAGAGACAGACGATAAGTCATGGTCTGCCACGCATCTAACAAATCAAAGTGGGGCTTGCTGTTGGTTTCGATCCACACATTATTAATCCCTTTTACACAAGCATAATGTCAATTTTCTGTCCAGCTGGGTCTACTCTTTATTTCATTAATTTCTAGCTAAATTCTATTATAAATTAATGTAAATTAATTATGACATCAAAAGATTTGCCAAAAATCCAATGTGATCTACGGGCCATTATTTTATTTTTTTTTTAAAAGATGGGACATTATTATTATTCTTTTTTAAATAATAATAATAATAAAAAAAAAGTTGACTGGACGCATGGTCCAATTTGGGTGAACGACCCTCCCTTATCTATTCTCTTATTTTCCAAATCTCTGGCAAGATGTTGACAATCATAACAGCAAAAATTAATTATTCTTATGAGACATATAAATAATGCAGCTAGCATGCGATCGTCCAAATAGATATTCCACTTTCATGGCGAGGCTTTTTTTTTTAATGAACACTGAATAATTAATCTATGCATTGCATGAATATATGTGCATATATAAAGGGCATATAATTAGATGAAATCATATGATCAAGTTGTAAAAAATTGATGGCCCAGCTATAACTATTAAATATTAAAACAGCTGAGTTTTATTTATTGAAAATAACTAGTACACGTATATATACAAACTAGCTGGTGTGTGTGGATAGGTATGATTTGGTGCGGGAAAGAAAAGAAATGAAGGCCAACTCAAATTGAGTTGGTGGTTTACATCGGGTTGTTAAATGTAAGACACGGAATGTGACAGAAAGCATGTCTTTGAACTTTCGATTAGTGACCCACACCACTAATTTTGCATCATAACAACCTAACCACCACATGAAGCTAAAGCATCTCAATCCGAACAATAATGTTATAAGCTTTTTCCATGGAGAAATATATGCATATATTTATGTTGCAGAAAAGGGAAGGGAAGGGAAGTGGTCCGCTTGGTCCACTGGATTTTTAAGTGTGTTTCACAAGCAAAGGTGGAGACAGAGAAATTTACAAGCAAAGGTGGAGAGAGAGAGAGATTCATAGACAAAGGTGGATGAGAGAGACAGATATCTTGTTTGATTATGAGAGAGAGAGAGAGAGATTTTGTTTGTTTACTGGGAATCATGATATATTCCACTAGTAAATTAAAAAGAAATATAGCCTGCTAATTAAGATGGGATGTTCCCAACAGCTAGCACCTAATGCATGTGAGGTGAAGCCAGAAACTTTGGCATGCAGCACTTCTCTGAAATCATCATGTTCTACGCGATGTTTTCAAATATATGTAGAGTATGTAAATGTTTCCAAAAAATTTGATTTTTGACACCATAATTAAATATACAAACATAAACGTTGTTGATAGTTTAGACCTGAAAAAATCTTATGAAAAATGAGAAAGAACCTTTGTATAAACCCATGTTGTGCAAAAGTTTGTGTTTAATATGTTAAAAGATGTTCTGAAACTTTTTCTAAAATTTAAGGGGTATTTTGTATCTGTCAGTTCAGAGATTGGCTGATTTCAAGCATAGTATGACGTTTAGGGAAACTGCAAGCATACTTTATGTGGCTTCTATGAAATTGGAGGTATATTACTTTTGTTAAAGGTGCATTAATGGGCCTTAAAATTTATTGAATGGAAGAAAATGCACATATGAAAAATAAAATTACTATTTGAAAATATTATTACATAAAATATTATCAAATAATAATCTACAATATATTTCTCATTAAATAAAATTACAAGAAAATATTTTAATTATAAAAAATGATTGTTTAAAACATTCCTCGCATAAAATAGATTAATTACTGTGGGCCTGTTTTTTGAAATTTTCAATGATAAATAATTTTAAAATATTATAATAGAAAATACCTTCAAAGTATAAAAAAATTATTTACATGGACCATTTTTGTCAATTCAGTGAATTTTTAATGCCCATGTGCTCCTAATGGAAGTAATACGCATGCTTGCAACTTCGTCAAAAATCATAATATATTTGCAAAATCACCCAAATTATGTGGATATGACTGCAAAAACTGTAAAAAAATAGGGGCTGAAAAGTAAAGAGTTAAGAACAACACCCCCTCCCCCCTTCAAAGCCTTTACAAGCTCTCATCATTTCTCGAAACTACTGCCACCATCCGTTTCAAAGACAAAGACATAAATTCCAGTTCATTTATTTAATCTAATATCTAAAGACAGCTTTTACAACGTATCTGGCTATCATGCGAATTCAGATTAACATATCGTTTTTTAATTAGTAAATGCATCTGCTAACTACAAAAATATGAGAATATGGATTAAGATATTCGGTAGAGATTTAAATTTATATGAAGATATCACTATTTTCTTTAAAAGAAAAGTTTGTAATTAATATAAATTTTGCGATTTCTTGGTATGTAAATTATTACTTCGAAAAAGAAAAAAAAAATGTGTATATTTTAGGATATCACTTTTTTTGTTATAAATACTCGATGTACTGAAGAATAATTGACTGTAAACAAGATGAATGAATAATTAGAGTGAAAGTTTTGCCATTGTTTCTTTAGACTGTAAATGCTTAAAAACGAGTATGGAAATTAATCTTTATCACTGTTGGCTATAGCATGTGCGCGTGCCCATAAACATAAAAAGACTAGTCCATAGCAGACTTAGCAGTTAATTGTCCCCGTTTCGGTTGTCTTCTGCAATTTTTGGGATTATTTTTAGGAAGAATCTCGTTCAAATCGAAGGCAAAGGCGTTGTAAGTTTTGCAGATGGTCAGACACGAAACGTCCGCTGGCTATTTCAAATCATGGTCTCCATAAAGAAATTTGAAAAGGACAACCCCACGTTAACGGACTCAAAAGCATAGCATCATTTCCATTTCCATTTCCATTTGAGTCCGGTATCTTAAAAGAGAAGTTTTTTTTTTTTACATTCTTCTAAAGTATTTTCTTGAGATAAACTGGAAGTTCTGACGAAAAAAAGAAATGGACTAGTCCTGTTGCAACTTGCAATGTCGCAAATCACTTGCACTAAAAAAACAAAAACACTTTATGGTACAATTTTTTTAGGGTAAATAAACAATTGCTGCACAAAATATTATAAACAGCAAACACTTGTTGCATATGGTTTTTATACGCAACAAAAAGTGTTTAATATACATAATACATATAGGGTTAATCTATAGCCTAATTTTCTATATAAGTTAAAAACCATATGAGCCAAATGGGTGGACTAAATTAAACATTTTGTTGTCGCAAACTTTTCAATCATTGTGATTTTTTTTCCTGAAATCTGCTCCATTTTAAGCATGGCATAATAAACGTAACATAACTAATCTTGGGATGTGCAAAATAGCAAAAAAAAATAGCATTACAAAAAAACGCATGTGAAATCAGGCATCATCCAATTGTGGGTCAAAATGTGATGAGAATGGAGTGGAACTTTCCGTCAGAAAAATTTCACATTTCTAGTACTATATTTCATTTTTAATATATAAAATTTTTATTTTTTATTTTAAGTTTTTTCATTTATTTT
Organism: Annona cherimola; assembly: GCA_030490835.1. Lineage (NCBI taxonomy): Eukaryota > Viridiplantae > Streptophyta > Magnoliopsida > Magnoliales > Annonaceae > Annona > Annona cherimola. Next base: position 116,610,641 of record CM059971.1, read on the forward strand.
TCAGTGCATAATTACTCACATTTAATTTCCTGGCCTCGTTTACATCTCATTCCATTGCAGGCCACTAAATTTTAGTGTACCTGTTCGTCATTAAATTCTAAAGGAGGATTTCTCTTTGTTCCTTCCCCAGATATGCTCACATGCTTTGATAGATTTGTAAACATATCTAAAGTGTTAGAATTTATCCTATGATGATGATAAAAATAAAAACAAATCGAAAGCAAAGGTGACGCAATGATCAAAACGAAGCCTTAGCTTGGCATATTAAGGGCACGCAGCGATGTCTTGTGCGACGGATCTGCTACTGGTTGTGCACATATATCCAAATCAACCGCGTATCTGTTTGATGTGATCAAGCGATGGAGAGATAAAGGACCATTAATTACGTGTCACTGGCAAACCATGCATCGTCCACGGGCACAGGCGGGTGGGAATGGGCCACATGGGATTTGCTCCGGCAGCATTCGTCCTATTAAGCAAATGATTTGTGCAGGAAGATGGGTGGAATACGCTTGCCATGCTTATTGGTCCTCGAAAAAGTATATAAAATCCCCACAAATTGCTAGAGATGATAATATTTTTTCCCCTCGACATGTGGGGCCCTAGTATCACTGATTTTTATCACGGGCCTGTTGGGCAGGGACCCCCACTAGTTGCTGGAGTGCATGAAAAGGAAATACATATTATATACATATAAAAAGTGATTGTTTGGCATCTAAGAATGCTCGGGGATGAAGTCTGAAACCAAAGATTCCAGAGCATGCAGGCAAGTTCAGGTGACACAAATTTCTGTCGTGGGTTGAATTGGGTTGCAATAAATAATGAAAAAGCAGATAGTATTTGCTTAAATTTTTATTTGTAGATCGCTATTTTAATTAAATAAAAAAGTCTCCATAACAACGACTGCATCACTTATTACCCTATTTGATACTGGCAGACATTTGGCACTGTTTTTTAATTATAATATTTATTTTGATTTTATTTAACGTGGGGACTGCTCCTTCGTCAGCACGAGCTAATTAGTTGTGATAAAATTATAAAACAAAGTCTTATCAAGCGGATTTTGTTATGTTAGTGTCAAAAATTCTTTATTAGTCTGTATAGGTATGATATGACATCCACCGAAAAATAATGAAGCGCACAAGTAAGCCATGTATTAAAAAATGCTAGCCGTTGATGCAACGCGGCGATATTTTTCATCATAAGAAGATTCCCCGTCGAGTATCCAAGGTAGATTGACATTGAAATTTGAAGGGGGCTTAGACCTTCCCATCTTTGAAATTCTCTAACTTGCATGTTTGTCGGCCATCCAAACCGGCTCCTCTCAATAATTTGTTCATGCATTTTTTCCTAATAAAATTCATTGTTAGATCTAAATCTATCTTTGGATGTTTCGATGCTAATGGTGTTCGTCAGAGTCATCCCACAAGTCTCTTGATGGTGATGTTCTGGTTATTTGCAAATATTCATTTTATTAAATTTAGTTTTCATCAGGTTAAACGTAATTATCTTACGTTTTTTAAAATTTTAAATTTGGGATCTGCTATTGGGATGCACAATTGATGAATGAAACTCATATCGATGATGAAATCAAAATCAGTCACTAACATGATTTAACCTCATTTTTTATCATCGTATCAGCCCAATTAAAATGCTAGAGGGATATATATATATATATATATACACCACATTTACTTGTAAATATATATAGTTATAAAAAATACTTAGATCCATTTACATAGATGCATCGGAATATCATAATATTTTTAAATTTATTTATCTAGATATCATGATGTTTTAAATGATTTAGATATTATCTTAATATATGTAAATCAAATAATTATATTATGTTGTTTTTACAACTTTTTTAAATGAGATTATGCATATATGCATTTTTAACGAGACTTCGTTGTACTTAAAGTTTGTTAGATAAGAAGTTAAAATAAAATCAGGTTGTGTTTATTTTAAGATAAAAGAATTTATTTTCTACAGCAATTTTATTTTTTTACATCTCGTTATATAAACTATTATACTTTTCAATCATTTCTACACAACTACTTATACAAATTATCTATATATTTTAAGAGATGTTTAGTATTTTTTTTTTTTGATTGTGGGATGAGATAGAGAATTAAAGTAAAATATTTTGAAATTTGTGTAGTTTTTTTTATATAAAGAAATTTGTGTAGTTGAGATAAAATAATAAGAGCAAAGTTAGAATAAATAGGATTGTTGGAGGATAGGTATAAGGAAAAATGATTTAAATGCATTGATAAATTTGAAAAAATAGATTCATTAAATGAACAAATGATTGGTTGGGAAATAAGGATGATGGAATGTATCCCACCCCACCCCACCCCACCCCACCCCACCCCACCCCACCCCTCTCGCTAAGCTTATCAAATAAAACCTTAACTTTGCTAACTTTATTCTTTATCATTATACTTGTCATATCATATCATTTTTCTAAAATTTTAAAAACTTCGACGCTAAAATTTTTTTATCTAAAATTTCTATCACTTCCCAAACACACATAAATTTGCCTCAATATTTACAATCTAAACTAAACTACAGTCATATAATTTATTTTCTTGAAATTTGCCGAGATATCTAATATATTTTTTCTGTAGGTGTATCGTTTCAAAAAATGTCTATAATTATAATCTGTATGGAAACCAGATTTGTTAATTGTCAGTAAATTAAATATAATTTTAATAATTAAAAACGATCATTAGATGATAATAAAATATATAATTGTCATGGAAAATACATCCCAATAAATGTTGAATCCTTAGAAACTAATAAAATTTATCGTGGAAGTAAATAATTAATTATAAATCTTAAGATGCATGAATGCGCGTAACATCTCCCAACTGTATATAACCGCGGCAGGCCTGATTGCAGTATTGCGTCTTAAAAAATGAGGCAGATGCGCCGCATTCCAGTTCTTCCTGCCGAATTGTACGCATCAGACCATTCCTTTATCATTAAAAAAATACAGTTTTAAACGGCAGTGGTTCCTGATCTTCCTCATGTTCCGCAACCCAACCTAGCATCCCCATGTCAGCACCCAAAGGAAGCACATTCTCTTTCTGATTATCTTTAGTTGTGCCGTCTGTCACCAATCAATACAAAACGTTAAAACAAAGATACTAACGTCTCATACTCAGTATTTTAATTATAAAAAAAACATCCGTTGGTTTTTAAATACAGCGTCTAAATAAATAAAAAGGAAATGGTACGTCGCCGCAGTTTGTTTTTTTCGTTCCCGACGCATGGTCGCCTTTCGTCTTTTCATCACTCCTTTTTTTTTATATTAGCGTATATTGCTTGCAGTTGCAGCTTAAAAAAGAAATTAATTATTGAATTCCAATTAACTTATATTTTTAATAATCGCACATCATGGTGTGAGTATCACAAAATTTATTAAACCATTGCAGACTTCATCCCTCTCGTCGAATAATTGCCGAGTACAAGTACGTGCGATCGGACTATGGTCATACAAAGAAACAGGTCCACTGCTTGATGGCCAAAAGGAAACTCGGCAGATCATGTGTGCTATACGGAGAAGATTGCGTGGACGGCTTCAACCTCGAAGCTGTGGTAAACGCGTAAGTGAAAGCTCGCGTCTGAGCTCTGGCTTGTGGGGTGGGAAGCACATGTGCCTGCTTTTTCCGCGTGCGAAAAGCACATGAAAATGAAATATTAAAAAAGCAACAAAAATCACTTTAGTTTTAAAAAATTTATATTTTTAAGACAAGGTTTTATATTAGAAAAAGAATTTGATGCTCTGGTAGAGGAGGATAGTTGCTGCACATGCGCTGAGACCTTCAGTTATAACATGCTAAACTCGTATATCGAAGAGAAGAAATTGGCATACCGACTTCAACTCGCGGTTTAAACCTGTGAAATTAAGTCGTCCAATTTATATAATGAGGCACTATAATCACTAGTTGGATGGTGGCGCACATTCTACGGTCTTGCTTTTGCCGGGAAAGGGGGATCCTTTCCTTGCCGGAAAATGTGCCGCAAGTGAAGAAATTTTTGAAAAGGGTGAACAGCTCTGGTGTTAGGAGACATGAGATGCCGGATGAACATTGCAATTTCACTTGTAACCTTGAGGAGGGAGCTGGCATGAGATAACACCACGCTTGCTGTTGCACTGCAGTTAATATGCAAAAATTAGTTTCCTACTCTTACAAGGTAAAAAAAGATGGGGAGAATAAAAAAGATAATGACTTGACATTAATTAGTATCAATCCCTCTTCAAACTGTAATCTTCAACTGGATATTAAATTTTAAAAATTCTTAATTAATACAATAATTTTTTATACACCACTTTGGAAACAGTTAGGGTGTGTTTGACAATTGATAAAAAAATGTCAAGTTAAAATTTTTCAATTTAAAACTTTTCACTTTTCACAACTATCATATTTTTTAATCATTTTTTCACATTTTTCTATATAACTATCATACCTTTCAATCATTTATACACAACTAATCTATCTATTTCAACTTTTATCCTCTTTACTACTCATCATTATCCCTATTATATTACATCATTTGACAACTTTTATTCTTCAAAACTTTTCGTCAAAAATTTTATTCATTGTCAAACACACCTTGCCAGAAAGTAGAATAGTTTTTTTTATAGATTAGAAAGTAGAGTACTTTTTGTTTAGGCCTATTTGTATGTTTTACATAATCTAGACATTTGGTACTTATTGCATGGGAGGGTGTACTTTTTTTAACAAATGATTTTTCCTTCCAACAATCATATTTTTCTAAGTCTACTTCTTTGTTGCAATCATTTTTCTTTCTAACTATTCTATTTATTTTAACTTTACTTATAACATTTTATATCAATTACACAATTCTAAAAAATATTTTCATTTTGTCATCAAGTGTGTACCTTAGTGGTAACTTATGCCGAACCTTTATTGGCTAGTCATTAATTCGACTCTCTCCTCCCTCATTTCAGTAGAGTGTGAATTTTTCTATTTCCTCTATTTAGTAGAAGTATTTGCAATTTCCCCCATATGTCGGGTATTGTTGAAAATTTTTCTACATTGTGCGAGGGTTATAAATATGTTTGAATATACTATGAGTTGCCATGACATATATAAATATCTATAAAAAATATATTTTCTTTTTCTCTCGCCGCCTTATCCTATAATTACACCAAAAATTTTCATACCAAATGTCCCCTAAATCATTCAACTAGTTTGAATTGCCAAAGAATTTTAATGTTATGGTGTTTTTTCATAGTTCTCCTTGATTTTGATTTATTAAACAAGTTCAGTGATTTTTATTCTTCCAATTATGCAAATAAGATCTAAATCAAATGATCTCACATTTGGGCTAAAGTTGGAAACATTTACAATAAATCATTATCCAAAAATAATTTTTCTAATTAGAAGTTCTATAATCATAAATTTTGCATGTCCAAAACTATACCTAAAAATGATTAATCATGCATGCATGTCCAAAAATATACTCTAAAAATGATTAATCACGTGTCATAAACTTCACAAGTAATTCGTGTATAAAAAGTTATTTCTAAAGAAATCCTTGACGATTTTGAGGAAGAGTTTAAGAATCTCTATTTATAATCAAGTTTCTTCCAAAATATAGATGTGTTGACTCGTATCACGTTCTCATTAACTTGCTCCATTTATCTCAATCAATGCAACTATAATAGCCCAGAATTAAATTTTATATTGAGAAGGGAAGAAAATTCCTAATAGTTTATAAGTGGATCTCAAATTTAATGTAGTGTTTAAAATTGTGCAGCTAAGCTGTTAGGCTAGAGCAAACAATATTACATTGTGAGGCTCATAGCCCATAGGCCCAATAGTTGTTTTTCCGGGTATGTGCATTACAACAAACATGAAAAGCATGACTAAAAAATAAATGATGCGGAATATTTAAAACTGATAAAATTTATTACCAATACATCTTGACGTAGACTTAATAATTTAATAGGTTATGTTATAATATAAGAAATCAAAATAAAACAAAAAAAATAAAGGAAAAATCCATCCCATATCAATAACATTTGACTATTATTCTTTTTGTACTGACATTCTAAAATTTTTCTTAATATCCACAACATTTCAACCCTAATTCTCTATATGCCCATATCTTTAGTTTCAATTCTAGTAGACGTTAACTACACATGGAAATGACAATTCTGCCCCTAAAAATCATGTAAACAAAGATGAAATAGATTATTACTTTGTTTTTATGAGGATTTGAACAAAAAATACATAAGACAATTTTACAAAAATAAGGAAGGATTTCATTTTGAATTTTCGTTCACAAATAGTGTAAGGGCAAAATCGACATTTCTACATATAGCTGTCGTCCGTTTGGGCTGAAAATAACGACATAAGCAATCGAAAAATTAAAAATGACATGTTGTGGGTGTCAGATGAAATTTTAAAATATTGTATGTACAAAAAGAATGATATGTTTTGGGTATAAGAAAACTTTTTTCAAAAATTAAACTATAATTTATTATATACTTGACCACGTCCCACCCAAATTTTTTCTCCCTTGGGGCCGCTCCATGGGTTTGGGTTTTATTTTAATACTTGCGTGAACTAACATTCGATGCTAACACACAAGTTGTGTGTGTGTGCGTTTTTGGATAAGTGTAACTTATCATATAAAAACTTTTCACACGACAACTATCATAATTTTTAATTATTTTTTACACGTTTTTATACGATTACTCTATTTTTCAATCATTTTTACGCAGCTCTTCATACAAGTGATCTATTTATTTTAACTATGTTATCTCTACTTATCATCATTACCCCCTATTATATTATAGGATTAGTTTCAATTTTACCCACTACATTTGACCTTAATTATGAATATATCTACTAAATTTGAAAATTTTCACGTAAACCCATTAAGTATGAGTGAAATTTTCTCTATACTCGTTCTGCTATGCACATTTAAAAATCACCATTATCCATCACAGAAAATGTACAAAATGCCTCTTATTGTTTAGAAGTTATAGTTATTTATCTATAACAAAAGTTGAACAATATAATAAAATTTCATCCAACTTGAGAAAGAAATTAGGCAGAATGAGTTTTGAAAATCTAATATGACAATAATAACAATGGATGCTAGATTAAATAGAGGTATTTTGGAATTTTAAAATTATTAAATACTTCTAATTGTTACAGCAGGTATATTTGAAATTAATAAAATACTTAGTTGATATATGTGAAAGTTTTCAAACTTAATAAGTATATTTGCAATTAAGGACAAATGGAGTGGATATATTTGAAATTAACCCTGCATCCTATCATTTTTTTTCAATTCAAAATTTTTCATCTAAAAGTTCTGTTGTTGTCCAAACATACCATTTATTTCTTAAAATTAAAGGTTGAATATGCAGACATTGAACAGATTTTTTTTGCTATCGAAATTTTATATTTTCTCAAAAATAACGAAATCACGTGCCTTGTACTTGAAAAATGTTGTTTTTATCCAATAGAATAATTGGAAATTACAAAATTTAAAAGTAAAAATAGCTTGCTTGGACTCATACGTACACATATATATATCCAAAAAAATAGTAAAAATGAAAAAGATATTGTTCGTTGCTGTCTTATTTACTTTCGTTTGGAGTGATTTTCTTTTTTTCGACTTCTACCGTTTATAATAAGCTGATTTTTAGCATATTATTTGCAACAGAAAATGCGCTATTGTCTCATGCATGCATCCTTGAGGGGTTACAAGCGATACCTGCAATCCGTGTCCCATGAGCTACTGGCATCTAAAATAGGTTGTCTCGACATTGATGGCATTTCACATGCAATTTACGACCATATAATCTAACCATAATTGCATTTATTTATAACTCAAAAAATGTTGCAAACATGTATACCTAATTTTTATATTAGCTTATTAATAATTATATTTAAGAAATAAGGGCCTGAATCTTATATACCCAGGTACAAGAACCTATTTTGAATATATTTTTAATTTTTTACAAAACTTTTAATCTAAGCATATTTAATATAGATTAAGTTTTGCAATTTTTGAATACTTATAAATAATTTTCATTTTTTAAAATATAGGGATTTCAGTCATTTTTCAAATGACTAAAATATTTCTGTTTTTAAAGATTCAAAAAATATCTATAAATCTTAAAATTTGTAAAAATGAGCTTATAGAATAAATACACTTAGATCAGTTTTATAAAAATTTTAAAAATATTGAAAATAAATTGTTTTACCCGGGTGAACCGAAGCTAAGTGCACTTGAGTACATTCAAACATGTACCAATAACCAAATTATCTTCTCAGTCTAAGAATGTTTCATTGCTTGTTAAAACAAAAGAACTTGAATTAGATTAAATACAAATTATATCAAAACACAATAAGCTTTATTTATTTTTGGGTTCATGATTTAGAACTTTTTTTTAAGATCTTTAGAACCCTTATTTTTTTATGTTTAAGGCCCTGTTTGGCCAAGCTTTTAAATTTATACTTTTTTGAAAAGTCTAACTACAAATGGAACTTCTATAAAAAAAGTGCGATTTAAAAAATTTGTGAAGTGTCTGGCTTTGTATTTTAAAAAACACTTATAACAATATTTTAACGTTTGACCTAAAAGATAAAAACATTTATAGACATCTAAAATGACCAAAGGGACAAAAAAGTATTCCAAAATTTAAATTATTTTACTAATAAGAGATTTTTTTACATATCATTAAAGTAAATAAATTACTATCGAAACTATGAAAAGATTTTTTAATAAATTTTAAATTTATAAAAGATAAAATAAATATTTAATTATTTAAATATTAATTTTTCGTAGATAAAATAATACTCCAAATCTTAAATAATTTTAGATATTAGTAAAATAAAATTTTGGTTTCTTTAATATAATTTTTTAACGTCGAATATGGGCACAAATCTTTCAATTAAAGTATATCATTTTAATAATATGAGAAGTATAATGGACCAAAACGGATGGAGTAAATTTGTCTTTTCATAAGCTATAAACCACGGTTAGCTTTTGCGATTCCTAAAAGCATGCATCTGTAGCTTCCTCGGCCTCGCAATTTTTTCGCAATTGCAATTTCCAATCATTATTATAGCGTCTAGCCAAACACATAACAAATTACGTTACTGTCGAAATAAACACGATTCCCTCTCAAATCCACAGGCCAAACAGGCCTTAAAAAAACAGATAAAATCGTTGTCTTGGAAAAAAAGAAAAAAAGCCAGATAAAATCGCCGTTAACTTTTCTCCGGCGGCGGCGGCGGCGTAGTAACGAGCTGTCCGCTCGACGGAGCGCTCGGTCAAGCCGGAGTATCAAGCGCGCCTCGCCAGAGCTGTCAATAGGACTTCATTAATGTAACTGATTATTGATGGTCGGCAGTAGTCGTCCTTTTCTATTATTTGTTGATAGACCTCTGGTTTGTCCTTTAACAGATGGCTCGTCTATTGCTACTGGAATACCATTATTCTACAAGACTACGGGTCCCACTCAGGCCTACCAGTGGCGTCCAAGCTGTAAAAATCGTTAGCCCAATAGGAAAGTCGGAGGGTGAAAATAATAACAATTCTTTTCGTATTTCCAGAAAATATTAAATCTATTGCAGTTCTCTCCACATGATCTTCGAAGTGCGCTTCAAATATTGGACCTAGGGATGTGGACGATTGAGATGTGGGTCGAAAGGCGGAAAGGATGCACAGGAAAAATGGCGCGTGTGAAATTGATGTGCAGGCAAAGAATTCGGGTTTGCTGGCAGGTGAATAAAACTTGTTTATGCCGCAAGCACTTAGTGCGGAGAACCGGTCATTTCCTCCGTATATTAAGGATTTGCGGGGGAATGGATGGACTTTTGATGAAAAGGTGTAGAGAGTAAAGTTGTCTAATGATGTGATATGATAGAAGTAATGATGATGAATAAATAAGATAAAGTTGAAATCGATAAGTTAGTTGAGTTGTGTAGGAATAATTGAAAAGTATAGTAGTTGTATAGAAAAATGTGAAAAAACGATTAAAAAAATATTGTAGTTGTGGAAAGTGAAAAGTTTTAGATTGAAAAGTTTTAACTTGATAATTTTTACTTATTACCAAACACACCCTAAATATAGAGGCACAGCGCCACCTTGCCTAATAGAGGCCGGCATCTGTCGTTGGGCGCAGGTTTGATACTCACGAGCTGCATTATTTGCAGTGGCATGAGTGAGATAAAATTAGTTACATTAGTCTTTTCGGGGGTATAAGAGTATTTACTATGGGTGCGTTTGGGAATAGATAAAACTTTTGATACAAAATTTTGGAGAGTAAAAGTTGTCAAATGATGTGATATGAGAGGAGTAAAGAGAATAAAGGTAAAATAGATAGGTTAGTTACGCAGATAGCCGTGTAAAAATGATTAAAAAGTATGGTAGTTTTATAGAAAAATGTAAAAAATTGATTAAAAAATATAATAATTATGGATAGTGAAGAGTTTCAGATTAAAAAGTTTTAACTATACATTTTATACTCATTGTCAAACACACCCTATATAGATAAATTTAAAAATATTATTAGCTATATATCTATACATTGTACCAAAATTTATTAGAATGTCTTAAAGTTTATTTGGAAAAAATATTGGTTAAGATGATAGTAAAATATTCATAAAAAATACATAGACACTGCATGGTATGCTACCGGAGAAAGGGAGGTAAAAAAAAAAATAATAATAATAAAAAAATAAAAAAATAAAAAACTGCTTCTCTCGGCGACGATGCGCGTATCTACTATCAGTCTTGCAATTGATTTTGCACGGGCAAACAATAAACCAGATACAATGATAAGAATCTCGTAGATATAGTTATAGGAAATTGTGAATTAATTATTATTAGATGTCCTTCCAGTTCCAGTTTCAGTTTTGCAAATGATTCACTTGAGTCCGTGTAAATTGATGGGTCGCATGACCACGTGATCGAATGAAAAAAAGGGCTCGACATGGATTTTTTTTTCTTTCGATATTTTAATATATGTTCCCTATAGTAAAATTTCTTCTGAGCTATTATTTGATTAGCACTTAGGATTAATGTTTTAAAAACCGGACCGAACCGGGCGGTCGGACCGTAAATCGGTCATATCCCAGTTCGTTGGTGTTTCTGGTTCAACCGCAGTTCGACTATCAGTTTGGTCCGGTTGAACTGAAAAAACCGAAAACTAGTTACAAAATCGGTTCAGTGACCGGTCCGGTTTTTAAAACATTGCTCGGGATGTGCTTGGATACATGACTCACTTGCGTAGGCAGTCCTATTTACATCCCTTCTAAACATTGCAATGCCCGGTGCACTTTACGCTCCTTTTTTCAACTGCTATCAATATTTGTAAATTTTTTGCATATTATTTCAATATTTTATTTATTCATGTATGTTTTCATTTTTATTTATGAGTATGTTTGGAAAGTATTAAAAGGTTTGGATGAAAAAAAATTTATACAAAAGTTTTTGAATTGATGGAATATAATATGATACGATAAGAATAATAATAAAGAGCAAATAAAATAAAATTAAAATATACATGTTGGTTACGTTGATAGTTGTATATAAATTATCAAAGAGTACGATAATTGTGTATGAATATATAAATAAATAACTGAAAATAGAATAGTTATAAAAAAATAAAAAACCTTAGCCAAATCACGCCCTATATCTATTGTTTCAATTCCAAATTGGTAGAAAAACCTTAGCCAAATGTGTTATATCAATCATTCTAAAACGACGACCGGCTGCTGACATGCTTAATCAACTACCAAACAATGAAAAATTTATGAAAAATTTATCCCAGAAATTCAAATTCATTTTTAAAAGTTAAAAGTTTACACATTCCATATGATCTAACATCTTAATTTTTTAGATCTTAATTTTTTTAAAATTTTTTTTACTTCCTTATCGACTAAGCCCTTCGAAAAAATTGAATGAATTTCAATTCGGCCGAAAATCCATTTTCTAATAATTAATTTGAGTTTCTTTCCATTTACTAATTTCCACCCATGAAGTGAATGGTCGTCTTGAAGAGCTCAACCACCTGATATTATTCAGCAGCTTTTCTAGGACGGCAGCTGGTGCAGTCCGGCCATGGATACTTCCCCCCAGCAAAGGGGACCGCAGCAGTCCGCTCCCTGCATGCGATGCAGTTAAGGATATGCGTATTAACTCCGATATGCTACACTGCTAGAGTATCGCAAAAGTTGCGGATAAGGGTCAGTCTCGGACAGTCAGACGCGCGTGACGAATTTGCAGATCCGTTGCGTACTTCAGTTTACAGTACAGTAGCACGACTCAAAGGGCGTTTCGTGGGCTGGTTGGAGAGTGTGGAGAGACGAAAACCAAAGTTGTTATACGGGGGATGTGAAAGTTTCGGGAGTTGTGGTATTTTGTGAAAATAGAAAATGAAATATTTTAAAAATTGTATGATTGATATGAAATAATAGAGGTAAAGTTGAAATAAATAGGTTTGCTGGAAGGTAGTTGATAGGAAAAATAATTAGAATATATGGGTAAAAGTAAAAAAATATAATAATTAGTTATGAAATGATAGATCTCGAAATCCGTGATACCACATTTTCACTCCCACATTTCCCATGCCATATTCTCAAACGTCCCCTGGTAAAAGAAAAGAGTGGGCAAGGTTGGATTGCGTTTTACAATACTAATAATTATTTCATCAATTATATTATTTTTTTCTTTTTATTTTTTATTTCTATCATTTTTCCTACAAATTATTTTTAATAAATCTATTTATTCCAACTATACTTCTATCATTTCATATTAATAACATATTTTTCAAAATATTTTTTTTCATTTTTATAATTCCATAATTTTATACATTACCGAACGTCACTAAAAATATTATAAGAACAGCGTGATTGATGTAAAATTACGGTAATAAAGTTGAAATAAATAAAAAAAAATGATTATATACATTGAGGCCGATCATATTTAGCCGCATCGAAGTGTTAGCCGCATCGTCTGCTTGCTGCACGATTAAAGAAGCTCGTTCATTTAAGTGGAGTCGTCTAGCGCCGTTGGATGAGAATGATGGGACTTCCCATGCAATAATTTTCAAAATTTGGTTGCCTTCTTCTCTCTATCGTGATAACATCTTCTCTGATGTTCAATTGAAAGCAGAACTGAGATATGCAGAACTCTGACTAAATCCTCAGATACCATCAAAATTCAGCACCTTCAGTTGTGAAAATGCTAGATTTTAGAATTGCAACCAAATTTGTTTAGATGGGTTCCACTTGCTACGTGCGCATTTGCTGGAGATGAATTTTTGCTAGCACTCGGTCGAATGGTAATTTGCTCGAATGGCTGCAAGATTAATGGTGGGAAAGGCTATTGGTGTGTTGAAAGATCGGTTCACCGGATTTGGAGAATAATCAAGGGATTGACGGCTTTACTGTGTGTGCTACAGTGATTGACCGAGTGTAGAATGAGGCGGTACTGCTGTTGGATTTTTGTTGATTAGAGCTGCTATGGAGAGGATGAAGATGAGTTTGCTGTTATGGTCTGTCAAGTACTGCCGAGCTACAATGGAGACGCACGCTGCAATCATTATCATCTTCGTCCAGTCTGACCAACGACCAAGCGGCAGCTCCCTTTTGTTATTTCTTCTTTCTGCTTGGTTGCTTAACTTCATGGAATCTACTGCCGATGAAACCCATTCGCCATGAAAGCTAATTCGGCCGCTACATTTCCCGACTGTCAAGAACATTTTCATTTTCCCAATATAATAAAAAAGTCAATTTCCGTTAGCAATTTTCCTTGAGTCTGTCCCAGAAATCGACAACTAATATTCCAATGCTCTTTTCCTTACAAGGCAACAGTTTGTTTGGGGCCGCTCTTTTCGATTACGATTGATGCTATCGTTTGGTAAATGATGGCTCATGGCTGCCACTAGAGGAGCTGCAGACGACCTTAGAAGAGGGAAGATTATGGAGATTTTTTAGAGAAACATGGAAGATAGGGCTGGCTATGGATTTAGGAATAATCGTAGCCAGCAGTTGGATTACTTGCATCGAAACGCAACGATACGCTGAGGTCTCTTTCCACCGATGCCATCAATCGGAGAAAGAAAATTAAACGCCAAAGTAGAGATGAAATTCGTACTTATGAAACTTAGGTTTATCTTAACTGTAACCAAAACTTTATGTATAAAATAAAATATTAATACTAACTTTAGCCGCAACCCTATTTGAGAAACTCAAATTCTAACTCTGTTTTTGAAAATCTAATTCAAATTGAGTTTTAGGCTTGAATTTAAGTTAATAAATTTACATTTTACTTAAGAGCGATAAATTTAAATTTTCATATGAATTTATAATAATAAAAAATCATGGAAGTAAATATAATAATCAATATAAAGAATATTTTTATAAAAAAATTTAATATAAAAAGACAAATGAACAGAGTTAATGGACGTAAAAGTAAATGATAAAAATAAAAGATAAATATAATAAAAATGATATATTTTATTTATAATATATTTTGCAATATGTCAAACATATATTCAAATATAAATGTAAATAACATGTACACATATATAAAAAATATTGTTTAAATATTATATATATTATATATTTTATGATAAATATAAAATGGAAAATCATGTTTGGATTTGAGTTTGGGTTCATTTGAACTCAACACAATTATATTTACAAATCAAGTTCCTTGCTTTGGTTCTTCAGACTCGGATTGTAAAAAAACAAGTTTTAATATCGTTTGATTTAAGGTTATGGTCAAGTTTGGACTCAATTTAGACCAAATTGCATTCCTTAAATGTAAGGGTACTACAAAAGATGGGATTGGGGTGAACTTTGATCTTGCTGATGAAATGCGCTTTCGACGATGATCAAGAAAGTGGTCCTCAAAGTAGCAGGTTAGCACTTATAATTTCTTATATTCCAAAACATCTCCTCCTAATGACTGAGACTCAATGAGAGAGATGAGAGAAAAGAGAGAGAAGGCCAACACGTATGGGATGGTAGGAAACTATGGTTGCAGTCCTGTACACACGGGTTCATTAAGGCTTAATGCATTATAGTGCATACATCTATTTTTTATTTTTTTGAAAGTTTTTTATACTGGTTAATATGTGTATCAATTTTTACCATTTTTAGAGATTTTTAGATTTTTTTAAAAATTTTAAAAATATAAAAACTTCAAAAATGGTAAAAATTGATATACATATTAAATACACTTATATTAACAGTTTCATTAAAAAATTTCAAAAAAATAAAAAATGAGTAAAGTAAACCTAAATGCATTGAGCCTCAATGTACTAAGGTGCTTGGGACTGAGTTTCTTGAACCTGCACCTCATTATTCCTTTTTCATTTATGTCATACCATAGGGGTCAATGTTATTAAAACTGGACCGGTTCGACCGGGAACCGGTCCCGTGTCCGGTTCGACCGGGAACCGGTCCCGTGTCCGGTTCGATTCACTACGGTTCGGTTCAATAGCAAAAAACCGGTCGAACCGGAAAACCGGTTCAACCGGGTTAGACCGGTCGGATAATAAACTAATAATAAATTAATATATTAAAAAAAAACGAACGATATATAAATATATTAAATTTTCAACACTTACTGATTTGTTTTATTTCTTATTTTTTCAGTTATGTTTATAGTAATTCATCAAGGTACTGAGATAAAGAAGAAGAATTTAAGTAACAACAATCAAGCAACAACGGTCATAGCTTATTATAAGTTTAAGTCTTTCAGGTCAGTTAATGTAGTTAATTATTTAAAACTCACTATTAATTTTTTTCCTGCATGTTTTGTTCTTGTATTGTGGTCCTTAAAATCCAACATATATATTTAGGATTTATAAAAATATAAGTTTATCAATATATTTATTTAAAATTTTAAAAAATTTAATATTTATGATGTCATAAATATGTCATGCTGACGTCATCGGTTCGAACCGGTTCGAACCGGTCCAGTTCCTTTACCGGTTCAATCACCGGTTCGGTTCTGACAACATTGATAGGGGTTTGTTGAAAAATATTTATAAATTATCATCCAATAGCGCAACGCCTTTTCGAAGTCATCAAACAAGTGAGCTTAATCGCGTGACGTATGGACGAAGTGATTGTCATTTCTGCACGACCGCATATGATCGGCCTCTTGTATGCATTACATCGTAGGTTAAAATACAACGTTTATTTGTTTCTACAAGTAGTTATATTTTTTATTTTTCTTCGTAAACATACTTTTTAAGTGTATTAAATTTACATACGAAGTTTTGCCATTTAAAAATATTTTATATATTTATTTTTAAATATTAATTTCAAGGGCATTTAAGTCAATTTTTACCCCCAAAAAACTTAATTTTTTTAAAAATTAAATATGTAAAAATATTGTAAAAGAATAAACTTGATCTATGGATTGAATACATTTAGAAAATAAATATATAAAAAATTAAAAATATTACAAATTGTAAAAATAAATGATTGTTATATAGTAACTTAAAATATATCATGACGTGTATAAATGGGTTCTTGTATAGATAGAAAAATTTGATTGTTGAGTCAATAAATTATTTATTGAAAAAGTGCCTTATGCTTCTCCATCCACCCCACCTAATCAACAATATAAATGTACTCGCACAATCACAACAACATTCCATGTCAATGTCAACCTCGATAAGGGCATTTTTGTAATGAATTTTTTCCTATTATTAAAATATAATAGTTTTTGCCTAAGAGAAGTGACTTAATGTAATAGAGGTAATTATAATTCATAAAGACAATAAATTTAAATATGCAGTTTAATTGTAAAGAAATGATTAAAAAATATAATAATCATACGAACATATGAAAAAAGTTATCAAAAATATGATAATTATGAAAAGGAAAAATTTTTATATTAAAATATTTCATGGAATGCCAAACACACCCAAAGTAAAATTAAAGGTGTGTTTGAAAATTGATAAAATTTTGAGATAAAAGTTGCTAGTGTAAAAATTCATCGAATAAAAGAAAATAAAATAACAACATAGGGGCAATGATTAAAAAATTATGATAGTTGGATAAAAATTATAAAGAAATGATTGAAAGTAGAATAACTGTACAAAAATTGTAATAAATGATTGAAAAGTACGATAATTGTTGAAAAATAAAAGTTTTAAAATTAAAAATTTTAGTTTGAAAACTTTTTGTGTATGAGCATACTTCTATAAAATTTCGTTTCTATGTAATCCTCCATTTTCAATATCTAGATGTTTGATGAAAAATTTACTTCATCTATTATTTTTAGCATTGCTTATATTATTATGAAAATTCTTTCATTTGTCTAATATCATTGTATATGATCTCATTTAGAAATATGTAAAATCAACATAATAAAATAATTTAATATTAAATATAAATTTTTAAGTAGTATTTTCGACATCTAAACTATCTAAAATGTCATTAATGCATAGATAAATGATTTTATAAAATATTATTTCATTACAGTACTAAATGAATGGATCTAAACATTTTTCTTAATTTATACACAAATATATTTATTAATTAGCAAATGTGGCGTATGCACATATTAGATTTAGATGAAACTTAGATTTTTTAATTAAATAAATGATATTAAATATAATGAATGAATTAGATTTTTTTTTAAATATAAAATCTTAAATTTTAAAGGGATTACATGAAACTGCGAGCCCTTTTTACGGAAACAAACATACTCCAAAAAACAAGTATCATTTCCATTAGTGGACATTAAAAGAGATGTGAGGACAGTCTCATAAAAAAAAATATTTTCCAAAAGCAAAACAGAGGAAGTTTCATCCAGAAAATCTAAATGTCATTTTCTAATTGATGATTCCATTGCAGAATCCTTAAACGCGAGGATTTTTTTGTAAATATTTAGAATTAAGGGAATACAATATTTCGCAAATTTAGGCTGTACTGTTCCCCATCCCATCCCATCCCGTTCCAATCCCCCACCCCCACCGAAAAAATTAAAGCCCTATCCCGATTACTCTTCACACCCTTTTCTACTTTGGAGATGAAGTGGATTAGAATATTCTTTGGGTTGTTCAAAATGATGCAAGACATTTAAATAAAAAATGTAATTATGTATGTTGGAAATAAAAAAACATATTAAAAATTAAAAAATTATCATGAGAATCGAAAAAAATGCATCGGAAATAAGATGCAAATTCCATTCGAAAATTTTAGGTGACGTTTGAGAATGTAAAAGTCGTGGGAAATGTGGTATTTGGTGAGAGTAGAAAATGAAATCTTTTGAAAATTGTGTGATTGATATGAAATGATGAGGGTAAAGTTGGAATAAATAGGTTTGTTGGAAGGTTGTTGATGAGAAAAATGATTAGAATATAGGGAGCGTTTGGTTCGCACGGTAAGTTTTTGACGTGTTTTGGCTGAAAAACACGTCACTCACTGCAGCCGTTTCGACGTAAATGGATGGTTATGTCCGAACGCATTAATTAATGAGCAGTCAAAGGTCGTTGGAGAATACACGTGAAATGGGGCGTATAGTGCAGCATCACCGTCGCGCGCGTGACCGTCGGACAGTTGCGGCAAAGTGTGCCCGATCCCATCAGGCTTAGTAGGTGCCCGGGAAAAGGCAAGAGATTTTATGTTGAGATCGGCGACGCGGCTGCGTGTAGCAGAAGAAGCAGCTGCATAACAGAGACTGGTTTTTTCCCGCTTTTATAGAGACGAATCTTGCATTCGTCCGTGTAGAAAATTTCGCACCAGAAACAACGAAGAATCATAGATCGCAAAGTAGCAGGGGAGAGAGGCATCACTTGTACGACAGCCCGTCGAGATCGGCGCGGACTTGGTTTTGCTGGAGAGATTACGGAAGTCTCAGAAAGGTGATGTTCTACCGGTGTTGATGGTTTACAAGTCACCGGCACGGCAGCTCGTCGTGTTCGTTTTAGGCGTCGCCATGAACGAAATGCAGCAGGACGAGCAGGGAGCAATCGTTTTGCAGGGATCGGGTTCGTTGAGTAATGACATATCTCTTCTCGGCTTCTCTTCCCCATTCATTCTCCCAAGAAACGACCTCTGTTGGGAGAATACGGCCTCTGCTAGGCGTACCTTTCTCACTTAGCGAAAGACGTTTCATCATGTGTGAAAAGACTACTTCACCCTTCTGTGAAAAGAAACAAAACTTTCCCTGCGAACCAAACGGACCCATAGAGATAAAAATGAAAAAATATGATGATTAATTGATTAATAATATACCTTAAATCCGTGCTCTC
This sequence comes from Annona cherimola, assembly GCA_030490835.1. NCBI lineage: Eukaryota > Viridiplantae > Streptophyta > Magnoliopsida > Magnoliales > Annonaceae > Annona > Annona cherimola. The sequence goes on from CM059971.1 coordinate 116,629,929, forward strand.
ACCGTTTACCTTCCACGTTTTCCAACCTTTATATCCTTTGAAACAGGCCCACTATTGTTCAAAGGGAACAGTCACCTTGCCTTTGTGGAGGGCTACTACTTTTTCCTCGACGGGACGAAGTAGAACGATTTTATCACCCGAAGTGGGAGAAAGCAGCGGAAACGCTTCCTTGGACGGTAGCCTCCTTTTGAACAGGAGTAAAAACTACGGCACTCCCGCACCGCACCGTCGCGATGGACGGGTTCATACGCGAGTCGTTTTACACGTGCGATGCGTTCTGGTATCATCCATCAATAGATTCTGGATTTTCAACCGTTGGTTTTGCAGGAAAACTCAATCTGGATATTCCTTACTCTGCAGAGACCCTCTTCCATCCATTCCGTTGTACTTGAGTATTGACGGTCCGGATCTCAAACCAGGGTCCGACGCACGACGTGATGGGCATCTCTCGACTGGTCATTTCAAAAAAAATGTAGGGGCATTTCCAGAAATCCTGTCGCTATAAATGACGCTCGCGATTTTCGATTACGAGGCGAGCATGTCCTTTTTTCTACAGTTGCAGAGGACGACCAGCTTCTCTTCGCTCCTCCAAACCTTAAAACTGAGCACGGACGTGTAAGTCCTTCGCGTTCTTGCTCGCACCCTCCCTCTCGCTTCCCCTCAATGACTAGGGTTTCCATCTCTCTTTTGTCGATATCCATCCTATTCGAGAAAGCTTACTTATGCGGCAGCGACACGGCTCTCTTCGTCGAGAGAGCCCTTCTCAGGAGGAGATAAGCGCATTTTGGGTGTAATTCGGAGTGATTTTGATTCGATGAGCTCGAACTAGAATTTCCCGAGCTTCTAACGAGAATCGGAGTGGAGAAAAACAAAGATCGAGGTCGTTACTTTTGCCGGTGTTTTTCTTCTGCGCATCAAGCTCTGGGCTGAGGGATTTAGCTACAAGGGTTGGCAGGACAGTGATTCTGGAGTTTTTCGATGAATCGAGTTGGAGTTGTAGGAATTTGTGCTGTTCTCTTTCTTTGAGGAGGTTTCGAGCATTTCTCTCTGAATCCTTCCGCTACATGCGGAGGATATCGGTTAGATTAGCGTACTGCGAAAGGGTTTGAACTTTTTTGATGATTTCGTTTGAATCCAGCTCAGTAGTTAAGAAATCCACTCGCAGATAAAGATTTTCTTCTGAAAGAAACCTTGCAGAATATCTTTTTTGATTCCGCAGTCCAGATTGCTGGAGCATTCATCCGAGTTGTGGAGACTGGAGGTTATCTTCCTCAAAGCCTTTCCATATCTTCCAGAGGGACAGCACAGCTCTCTCCTGTAAAGGAGACTGAGACGTGCATCGAGGTGGTGCTAGATTAGATAGCCGTGCTTTGCGTTTCTTTACTGTAAAACAGCTTTTACAAGCTGTTTTCTGCAATTTCTTCAAGCACCTAACGGGTTATCTTCTGGCTAGAGTCAGCGTTTGTGCGTTTTTTTGCCATCTGGCCGCAGCTGTGTATATAAGACCGAAATCTGCTCTTTAAGAGGTTGGGAATCTTCTTGAGCTCGTACCCGAACGAGTTTTCGTTGTAACCTTGCAAAGCCGACGGAGTTTCCAAGAGGAAGGCAAAACAGCGGGCGGTGAAGCTCTATTTCTTGTGTTGTTTCTTTATTCGTTCAGTCCGTTTTAGCTTCCCAGTTGAGAAATGGCAATGGCAATTGCGCCACACCGAGAGAGCGGCAGCAGCAGCAGCGGCAGCATCAATAAGTTTATTGATGCTGGAAAGTATGTCCGATACACCGCTGAGCAGGTGGAGGCGCTGGAGCGAGTGTACGCAGAATGTCCTAAGCCGAGCTCAATGCGCCGACAACAGCTGATTCGAGAATGCCCAATCCTGACCAATATCGAGCCCAAGCAAATCAAAGTCTGGTTTCAGAATCGCAGGTAAGTATATTCAAATGTGCAATATGATTTAATTTCCCTTCTGGCCGATTTTTGTTCAATGGAATGACCGTCATTCAAGTTGAAACGCTTCTTACCTTATGCCTCTGTTTGCATGCATGCATGCATTCAAATTTTTTTTTTTTTCCGAAATTTGGTCGCTCTTAGTGGGGGTAGGTTTAATCTGATTTTTATGTCGAGGGAAGATTCTTGATTCAAGAAGATGCAAGATAAATGTTTGAAAATGGAGAGTTTTTTGTATGTTTGAGATGGAGAGAAGCCAAGGTGAGATAGACTTGGTGAGGTTTGAAGAGAAGGTATGGGAGGGCAGGAGATCAGAGAAATTTCCTTGCGAAGATTGTCTGCCCTAATTAGCAGATGGGAGAAATCTATACCATTCCTTTAGGGAGCTTTGTCTAGGCAACTTTACCCAACTGCCAAGCTAATCTGGTCCGTGTTTCAGGTCTATCCCGTCCCTTCCATTTGCTTTGTGTAGAAAGAAACAGTTTTTCAGATCTGTGATTCTTTTGGCGGTATTACCATGTAGATTCGTTTTTATGTCGAAGATTAAGTTTTCAATTAAGCTCATTTCCCTTTTTTTCCTTTCTTTGCAGGTGTCGTGAGAAGCAGAGGAAAGAAGCTGCTAGGCTTCAGACCGTTAACAGGAAGCTGACGGCGATGAACAAGCTGCTGATGGAGGAAAACGATCGCTTACAGAAACAGGTGTCACAACTGGTTTATGAGAATGGATACATGCGACAGCAATTGCAAAACGTAAATTCGTAATCTGCATTAACGTTTTACTTTTGTTGAGCTAATACCTGCTTAGCGTATTAACATTCCCTTTTTCCTCCATTGTTTCACTGCCGGGTGCCATCAAATTTGATGATTGCATCTTAGAGAATCCAGATACTTTAATTCGACCAGTGGTTGCAATTAATAGGAACATCGAATTCTTGAAATGCTTTTAATTCATTGATCAAACTAATGAAGGGCGAGTGCATGGACTGGGTGCCATATATGGCATCGTTCTCTTTTATCAGCATCTTCCGTGGAAGAGTTGGTCTAAACACTGCATTAATTATAGATTGAAGATACTTGAATTCCATTTGAATCTGTGGGGTTTTGTCCCTATTCCTTTTTTTTTTTTTTTTTTTCTGTGGCTATTTTTCCCATTCGAATCTTGAATTCTATATTACTTTTAGTGCTTGTGTGTCAGCCCAGCTTATATGAAATTTCTCTATTCTGTCTGTAGAACACAGGAAAGCTTAGAAGATGTTAAGATTATGATAATATGGTTATCAAAAACTTTCATATTAAGAAAGGTTTGGGGTTGTGGCATGACAATAATGACTTAAAAGGTTTTTATATATGTTTCTATTTTAAATATTACCTGTAACATAGAAACTAGCTTGGATTATTTTCTTATCATTTATTGGGTTTCATCTTGCTGGCTTCTCTAATTATGGATACTTCTATGTAGGCTTCTGTTGCCACTACGGACACAAGCTGTGAGTCTGTTGTTACCACTCAGCATCCCATAAAAGATACTAACAACCCTGCTGGGTAATCTAAATGTCAAATTCTTTCATGTTTTCTTATTTTCTCCGTATGTGAATGCTGCATTATTTTTCTCCATTTCTAATTCCCATTTTTTGGTTCCAGACTCCTGTCAATTGCAGAGGAGACCTTGGCAGAGTTCCTTGCAAAGGCTACAGGAACTGCTGTCGATTGGGTCCAGATGCCTGGGATGAAGGTATTTGATCATTCATCCTCACGTATGTGTGTGTGTGGTTTGTTTCAGCACTCCTTATATTTAAATTACTGCTGTCTTCTTGAGCAAATTTGCTTTCCATTTTGTGGTCAGCCTGGTCCGGATTCGGTTGGGATTGTTGCCATTTCACATCGTTGCAGTGGAGTGGCAGCACGAGCCTGTGGTCTAGTGAGCTTAGAACCTACAAAGGTAAGCTTTTGCGATTTAAAATTTTGGTCAAGAGGTAAAAGTAGTGGGAGAGTTGGAATGAGAAAAATTTTGAGGAAGTAAGAAAGTGATGTGACATAATAGTAGCTGTGATTAGTAGTAAAGAGAATAAAGATAAAATAGATAGAATAGTTGTATAAAAATATGTGAAAAAATAATTGGAATGTACATATGATAGTAGAAAAAGTATAGTATTAGGGTAGTTGAATTGTTAAATCATATCAAAAGGTGCATGTAAAAGAGTAAGATTTTTTATTATTTTTATCTTTCTACATCTTACTGAAATGGACTTTTTTGTAGGTTAATTTTGGAAATTTGGATCCCTCTTTTTGTCACAAAATTGAGAATTTTAAATTTCTGATTGATTGGAATGTATGCATGGATTTGATGATTGCATTTGCTCATGTTAGTCATTCATGAGCATTTTCGATTGTTCTTGATTTACCCTTTAATTTAATTCTGTAATCAACAGATTGCAGAAATTCTCAAAGATCGTCCATCTTGGTTCCGTGATTGCCGGAATCTTGAAGTTTTCTCTGTGTTTCCCGCTGGAAATGGAGGGACTATTGAGCTGCTGTACATGCAGGTTGGTAAGATTAGCAAGCTTTAGCATTCTGATCAGTGGTCAACCCAATACTTCTCCTTCCCAGTCTTGACATTCGGCTGTTTTCAGATGTATGCTCCAACAACTTTAGCCCCTCCACGTGATCTCTGGACACTCAGATACACAACTACTTTAGATGATGGCAGCCTTGTGGTATGTCACCTCTCCCAGTCATGTCATGGTAAATTAATTTTTGTCTGCGTGATTGCTTGATAGTATCCATTGGTACCTTTGTCCCCTTCTCTGATCTTGAAGACCAAGACGTAGTCATGTTATTGATGTGCTTTTGGGATTAAAATCCCTCAAGCATACTGCTCCAGTTTCCAGATTGGAAAATCCTGCCAGTAAATTATTTAGAAGTAAACTGTGTTCCTGCATATTAGTTGGAGGTTTGTATGGATACTTGCTTCCTTCATATGTGGTTGTTAAAGAGGGAATCAGGAAGCAATATCATACTCTACCAATTCAAGTTGCTGACCAGTGAAATGTGCCAGAGAAGTGGTGAATGGTTTTAGATCAATTTAAAGATCTTAGTTGATCTGATCGGCCAGGTTAGCTTCTGGCATGTCATTATAAAGTAGTCGTTTTTGGCTTCTCCCCTATGTTCATTCTTAATGGGTTTTTCATTCATTATTTACTGGTCAAATCATTAAGGTCTGTGAGAGGTCATTAAGTGGCTCTGGTGCTGCGCCGAATGGCTCGACGGCATCTCAATCTGTAAGAGCAGAAATGCTGCCTAGCGGTTACCTAATTCGTCCATGTGAAGGTGGAGGATCAATTATCCACATTGTTGACCATCTCAATCTTGAGGTTTGATTTCCAACAGTTGCTCATTTATCTGCTTTCCTTGACTGTAACTTAACCAGCAAAATTTTTTCTGTCAGGCGTGGAGTGTGCCTGAGGTGCTGCGCCCACTATACGAGTCATCTAAGGTCATTGCTCAGAAAATGACAATAACGGTGTGTGGCATTTTGACATAATTAGGCTGATACGAGCTTGTTTTTTTGAATATTCTGTTAATTAAGAAGAGTACAGTTTCTCTATAATTTCTCAGGATCTTTATGGAAAATTCTATTTATGTTTATGAACTTGGAACATGACATCCCTTCTCTTGGATCTTTCTTTTGATTTTTGTAGCATACTACGTACCTAACACTATGTCTAGATATCCTCATCTTTGGTTTTCCTTGTCATCAAATTGTTTTATTTTTGTTGATTGGTACATTTATCCTAAACAAGACAGTGATTGATTGTCTTATCTGTTTAGGCATTGCGTCACATCAGACAAATAGCTCAGGAGATGAGTGGTGAGGCAGTGTACGGTTTAGGCAGACAACCTGCTGTTTTACGAACTTTTAGCCAACGATTGAGCAGGTAAACTAACACATTTTCCCTGAAATTCTGCTTGTAAATGTTCAGATTGGCCTGTTGAGGTTTTAAAAATGAAAAAGAATATTTGTATTTTTGTACTTGTTATTCTGTCCAGTGGATCTATTTTTCCCATCTTCTGTTCTTCATACATATCTGGTTTCTCTGTCTTCATTTTGATTGCAGGGGTTTCAATAATGCAATAAATGGATTCAATGATGATGGCTGGTCAGTTTTGGATTCAGATGGTGGGGAAGATGTTGTTCTTGCAGTTAACTCAACCAAGAATATTGGCACTCATGTAACAACTCCTAATCCTTTGTCACTGCCTGAAGGCATTTTATGTGCAAAGGCCTCGATGCTACTGCAGGTAGATTTGAGCTGGTTATTAATTGAATCCAACACCTTATCTTCTGATAACGGGGCCTCCTTTCTGTTTCTCAGTTCTAATTTCTTTGTTTATTTATTTATTTATTTTACAAGTCACCTCTGGCATAATTTACAGAGGGAATTGCCTGTGCAACAGTCGGTGCCCCATGCATTCTTGGTAGTGTAAATTTGAGAAAGGAAAATAGTCTCTTCAGGAGAAGCCCAGCTTGTATCATCTTCTGTGTACTATTGGACCTTGGAAGCCTCATGCATTAGATAAGCCTTTTTCATCTCAAACATGGATAACCATCCACACTAAAATATAACTTCTAAAAGTTGCTGGTGAGAAGGTTAAATTTGAGATAAACACAATTTAGTGAGGTCTTGATGGGATCTTAATTTGTGCTCCTGATTTTAACCTACTGTAAAGAGTCACTACTACTCCACTGCTGTAGTCCTAAGTGTTAACACTTGAGAGAACATTTGGTACATGGTATGTGTGGGATTCCATGGGAATCATACAGTCAGCCACATTTTCCAACCAATCTTTAATGCTCAACAACCCTGTTTTCTAACTTTACCCCAATAATCTAATCGGTTTTCCTTTTATCTATCTTATTTATTCCAACTTTTATAATTTCATATTAATCACACAAATTTCAAAATATTCTATTTTTCACTCCCCACCCCATCCCAAAATCCCACAAATTCAACACGCTAAATGTCCTCCTAGTTGCCGTATAGGTCATTACAAAATTTGGCCTCAAAATTATACTTGTTGCAATTCATCATATTAGAAAGTCAAATTGAAATTTATTTAGTTTGGTCCTTTTCAAACTTTGAATTGCAATAAGAGTGTGTTTGGGAAATGATAAAACTTTTGGATGAAAAGTTTTTGATGTCAAAGTTGTTAAATTGATTAAAAAAAATGATGTGATATGATAGTGGTATTGATAAAGAGTAAAGAGATTAAAGTTAAGTTAAAATAGATAGGTTAATTGTATAGGTAATTGTGTAGATATGATTGAAAAGTAGGATAGTTCATTTAGGAAGATGTGAAGAAATAATTAAAAAAATGATAGTTGTAGACAGTAAAAAAAATTTAAATTGAAAAGTTTTACCAATTGCCCAACACCCCCCTAATTTCATCTTTTTCAATTTAGCTGAACTGAACTAAGGATCTATGAAGGGGAGAGGAATGCAAAGTCAACGCTTAGCCTCTTTTTTCCCATTTCTACCCATATGCTTCAATCATTTTCTCATATCTTTCTATATGACTGCCTATTTCTTTTTTACTTTATTCCTACTTTGCCCTTATCATATCTATTCCATTCCATTCCATTACTCCCATTTACATCTACTTACCAATCAGTCCTTAAGAAGCCAACATATTTCTGGGAAGCTTTCAAACATTGACTATGATCGTCCTTATTATCTTCAAGAATGACTGAGATACTTTACACCTTTGCAGAATGTTCCTCCTGCACTGCTAGTTCGGTTTCTCAGAGAGCACCGTTCTGAATGGGCTGATTACAACATTGATGCGTATTCTGCTGCATCACTGAAAGCTGCCTCAAATGCCTTCCCAGGACTAAGGCCTACAAGGTTTTCTGGAAGCCAAATCATCATGCCACTTGCTAACACAGTGGAAAATGAAGAGGTCTTATTATCTTCAGTCATTTCTTGATTGCACTATTCAGTTCAACTTAATTTCCAACATACATGTGAATTGTGATGTCAATGCCGTCTTATGCTATTTTTCCCCCATTATGGTGAATGCCCTTTCAGTATATAACAAACACAATCAATGTTGTGAATCATCAGATATTAAGCACAACAATGCAAAGTTCAATCTGATGCCACTTAAATTTTATCTTAAAGTGAACAGTGTATCTTATCTAAATAGAAAAGAGGGCAGGAGCCCTTTTCTATGAATTGGTGCAAACGTAAGTTTCATGCTTCTATCACACAATCATGAGCAGATATAAGATTTACTTCGTTTTATTGAAATACCTACATAATTATGGCCCCAATGTTGTTAAGAGATGGTACATATCTTCAAGCTGTCTAATTGGCATTTTCAAGAAAGAACAGATTTGCATAAACCAAAAAAAAAAGAGAGTATAAAATGTTGAAAAGAACAATTAAATTTGGTGCAAGGGTAAGCAATGGAACGGAGGAATAGAATTGTTGAAAAAGATTACAAATTGAAGCAATAAGATGCACCTTGATAGTGATTTGCTAAAATTTTGATTCGTTTGGGAGGGAGCTTTTCATTCACTGGTCCTTTCATCTGGAATTGTCTCAAAATTTCTGGGGTTCTAACCTGTATGCATAGTTCAGTGTGGTGGCTTAGTTTTATGCTGACTCCTTTATTTATGCATTGGAAATACCTCTAGTTTCTTGAAGTAGTTCGATTGGAAGGACAAGCTGTAGCCCAGGAAGATGCTGTTCTGTCCAGGGATGTTCATCTTTTGCAGGTATTTTCCTTTTTATTTTTTTTGGTTCTTTTGCATTAAATTTAAATTTCTGTAGGTTTCAGTTGTTACTATATATCAAGCATGATGTGCATGACTTGCCTCAGCAATGAAGGGAAGCTTGACTTGCAGTGGTTAAATAGTTTGAAAAGATTGTCAGGCAAACAAAGATGGCTCCAGCTAGCTGTGGTCAATGATGATCTGCATTGATTGTGCCTTCTACTTCATAACTAGTTCTCATTTGTAGTGCATTTTCTTGTAAAGAAGTAATTATACCACTTCTGTCATAAAAGATACAAGAACTGATAAGACATCCCTCTTTCTTTTGAACAAATATTCTGACTATATGGTTTAGGTATTTGTTGATGGCAGAAAAAGGCATGATGGCTTCTATCTTTGCCACTATGGCTGCTGCAGCCAGTGGTAGAGTTATGAATTTTTTTAATTTATCTATAGAGGTTTGGCAACGACTTGTCAGGAAAAAATAATTCATTTAATTTTTTTTCAAAAATTCTATACAGGATATTTGCTGCCACCACAAACTTTTTTCTGTAATGGCTGTTCTTGTCAGAGTAGTGGATGGGAGTATCTTTTTCTGTGTCGTGATGGTGGTTATGTAACTGTGTTTGAATAACTTGGTTATATGTGGAATTAAATAATTAACTCAGCTGCATACATTTACCATTGTCAATATTTGTTCAAGCTTATTCGCTTTTTATGATCCAGTGAATTTTTAAGTCCACTGATGGCTAGTACTGTTTCCAAACACCTGCAGATGCTGATGTTGTAAAATTTTTTATGCATATGTCTTGCAGCTGTGTAGTGGTGCTGATGAGAACGCAGTAGGAGCCTTTTCTGAACTTGTTTTTGCCCCAATTGATGAATTGTTCCCTGATGATGCTCCGCTGTTACCTTCTGGCTTCCGGGTCATTCCACTAGATTCAAAAACAGTTGAGTCAAAATCTCTTTGCACGTAATGTTCTTCATTTTGCCATTTACCTTCTCATTTTCAGTTCAGATAAGTTTCCAAATGTTCCGTGCAGTAGGATAAAGTTCCCTTGCCTCATACAAATGCGATTAACCAGAAATAAACACGGTCAATTGTTCAACCTCAACAAGTCACTATTGCTTGGCCTTTTTCTTAATGGGTGTGAATTCCATAGCTGCTGAGCAAAAGATGAATGATAACTGTGCGCACATGCGTGCTCTCTCTCTCTCTCTCTATATATATATATATATATATATATTGATAGATAGATAGATAGATAGATAGATAGATAACATTCTTTTCCTGCTCTTATTGTTTTATACATAGGTGGAGCAGCAGGATGGCTTGAGTACACATCGAACTCTGGATTTGGCATCAAGTCTTGAAGCAGGCTCTGCTTTAAACCGTACTAGTGGAGATACTTCTATGAACACTTCTAACCTACGCTCTGTGCTGACAATTGCTTTCCAATTCCCTTATGAAGCCCATCTCCAGGACAGTGTTGCAACCATGGCTCGACAGTACCTCCGAAGTGTCATTGCATCAGTACAGCGTGTTGCATTGGCCATTTCCCCATCACGAGTTGGATTGCATGTAGGGCCAAAAACACCTCTGGGATCTCCAGAAGCTCTAACACTTTCTCGTTGGATCTGCCAGAGCTATAGGTAAGTTTGCTGTGCTAATTCAGTAATTCTAATCCTTGCTACCCTTGTTAGCATGCAGGTTGCAATTTGAATTCCTTCCATGCGTATCTTTTTAGAGCACAGATGGGTTGAAAAGTGAGGTTCTATGAATAACTCATACATGCAGCATCGATACAAAAGTTAAACTTCTCGATCCTCTGTATAGATGGGCATTGTCCTCAGTCATGTACAAGTGTGTCTTGTGAAGAGCTTTGGGACCTTTTCCCATGGTCTTTGAGCTTGATTGAAAGAACTTGAGTGAGATTATTCTTTAATTAATCATGTCAAACCACTAGATTATGACACCTACATCTGGAATATTTTTTTTTTTTGGTCTTTAATATTGCTCTAATAATCTCAATGTGACCTTCAGTGTTGATTTTTTGTCATGTACTAAGTAGATTCCAACAGCGTTATTGGTGTCATTATTATGTATAGATTCAAAGGTTTTTCAGCAATGTTTACTTACGAAAATATGAAATGAAGGTAATAAAAATGACCAAGGCCTTCATTTCTTATCCTGTAAGTTGATTTGTTTTTGTCACATATTCTTGGCGGGACATACTCTGATTTTGCTAGTGTGTTTAATAGATTAAATCACTGAACTAGAAAGACAACAGACCTTGACTTGCTCGTGCGTTTAACATTGAGGACAGCCGAAGTCACATATTGGCATGCTATTCTTATTTGGGAATTGATCCAAAACAAACTTTTGGACAACTTGGTCTATGGTTGATTTTTACATATTTTATTTCTTTACACGTAAACTGTTCGATTATCAATATGTATACATTTATGATACTAAAAATCATTTTCATTGGAAACTTATATGTTCGTAAATATTTAACATCATTAGACATTGAATAAAAAATGTTAAAATTGGAACATGTATGTAGTTCTCAAATTGTTTTATTTTGCATCGTAATTAAATATACATTCATGAATGTAATGGTTTGATATTAGAAATAATATGGGTAGTGATCCAACCATCCCCACCCCAAACAAAACAAAAAAAAAAAAACGTTTTGGAATGTGCAAACATTTATTTTGGATCACTGTCCTTCTAAATATGTGATTTTATTATAAAAAATTACAGAAGAAAATTTCATTCTCTGATGGTTGATTGAGGGGACGTGAATGTGTATGTGCTTCTTTCTACCATAGCAACTGTCTATGACTTGTATTCTTAATCATTGCCATGTCTGTTCTAATTTTATCAACTTTGTGGCTTGTTTTAATTTTATTAACTTGTAGTTAACGTTGTTCATTTTGTTGACATCATTTCTGTTCCTTGCTAATAATTTCTAACCAACCATTCACCAAAATTAGATCCATGCGGAAAGGAACAGTTTGTACAAAACTGCACCTGTGCACCATAAGGATGGGAAGTAAATATTTGAATGCATTTTGCAGCCCAGAGGACATCTGTCCCTATTTTTACATGACATCACGTGTTTCCGTTGTTAGATGTCATTTCCACTTTCCTAAGTCTTGCATCCGGTGGTTGTGGCAATCCCCTTTGACCTCTCTTTGACTCTTATCTTTGGATTTTTCTTATGAATATAATTTTTATGATTGGGAAGCTGATGTGGTTTGAACCCTTATTTGCAGTTACCATTTAGGAGTGGATCTGTTGAGGCCTGACAGCCCTTCCAGCGACTCTGTGTTGAAAATGTTGTGGCATCATCAAGATGCAATTTTATGTTGCTCATTAAAGGTATCACGGCAAAACATAACTGTTGCTTCTACTTGGGTTGATGATCTGTCTGATGCCCTTGTGATTATGTCGTTGAATATGTAAGCTTGACACAGTTCCCAGATCCTTTTGAGTATGATTTTGAACAGAAGGATACTTTGCTACGTTTAGCCATTCTGAGACAGCAATTCAATACACGTTATTCCCGCAAGGACCTTTATAAGCTAGCTAGGGAAGCCAGCATGTATTGCTCTAGTAAACTCATGGGAAATAATTCCACTGCATATTCCACCTTCCCACTTGTTAGCAAATCCAGGACCACTAGCATAATTTGGCATCACAATGCTTCTGTATTTAAAATTTGTAAAAAATTACCACCAAAAAATTAATTTTAAAAAAATATATACACATTTTCAAAAATGATAAATATTGGTTTGTAGATTGTATGCATTTAGATTAACATTCTAAACAAAAAACTTCCAATGCTGCAAAATGTTGCATCTGACTTATGGCATCAATTATCCATCCGAATATGGTGATTTATTATTATTATTATTATTATTATTATTATTCTTTGATAAGATGCAAACTTGGTCTTGTGAGGTACGTAATAGTGAACAATCAGCTTGTTATGCTTTGCAGTCTCCTCCTTTCTTCACCTTTGCCAATCAAGCGGGCTTGGATATGTTGGAGACAACACTGTTGGCTTTGCAGGATATACAGCTGGACAAAATATTTGATGAATCAGGACAGAAAGTTCTATGCTCTGAGTTTGCCAAAATAATGCAACAGGTAATGCGAAGCTCTCTGCAATTCTCCAAAAAATGCTTCTTTCTTTCGGTTATATGACTCAGGCAGCGACACTGAATTAGTTTTTGTTCATTTGGATTGAACTGCCATTCACTCACTCAATTGTTTTTGAAAACTAGACATGGAATATTCTTGTCCATTCGGGGGAAATCTTGTCCAAGCATTGAGAACGCTGACCTTTCCGTGCACATGATCCTATGGTCATGAGCAGATGAACATTTTTCTCATGCAGTCGAAGTGATTCTGAACTTTGGTGCTTGACATGTGAAATCGAGCATGCCAACCTGATGGTCCTAACCAGACCTCCATAGTGATAATACTTGCGTTAAGATTTATAGAATTGGCTGCAGATTTAAATTGAGTCGGGATTAATGGGATTGGCTGCTGCTTTGTTTCTGAAATGATTTGTTGCATTCTTATTGGTCGTCCAAATGCAACTTTCATCACTGATGGTGATAAGAGCATGATATTTTTAATCGTCCAGTAAATATTCTCTATGTACTGTACTGGTTATCTTCTCTCTCATTTGCAGGGTTATACATACCTACCCGTCGGCCTCTGCTTGTCGACAATGGGTCGCCATGTATCGTATGATCAGGCGATTGCTTGGAAAGTGATTGGCGAGGATAATGCTGTGTACTGTCTTGCCTTTGTTTTCGTCAACTGGTCATTTGTCTGATGTCCAAAACCAAACAATGATGAAGGTATTTTTTTGGTCACCAATTTTTGTACTTTACTAGCCAGTGTTTCCATATATTTATTTTGTCGGTAATGTGCCTTGCTCTAAATATTGGACAGAATAGATACTTGAGACCCCTACTGTACGGAATTCGCTTTTCTCTGTTCAGGAAAATTTTTCCTCCTTTCCCAGCTTCTTAGTCTGTCCTGTGTAAGTTAAGATGATAGAAATGAAGCAAACGGTGTTCTGCCGTGTATTGTAAGGTGCTCTCCTATTTTCGCTTTGTAAGCTGGGGTTGTGGATGTCGATCTCTCTTGCCTTCTTTTTTTTTTTTTTTTAGCCTGAATTTTTGCTAGAAATATCCCAGAAGAGCTACTGCCGTTACGGTGTGAAGGTGAAGACTTACGAAATCACATCTGCCGTTATCCTAATTTCATGCAAGGGTGGGCAACGTTACTAAGCCGTTTCTTCGTACATCGTTTTGTTCCCTTCTCCTTTTGGGGTGCGGGGCGTGGCCGATTTTGCAGGTGTGGTGCGGACCCAGTTTGTACCACTTTTTCATACGACGACATTCGATTATTTCTGGCTATTTGTATCTAGTTCCCTTTCATGTTCAAAGAGTAATAATCGTGAAGTAACTAAAAATGGTATATATCAGTTTTTTTTTTTTGTTATTTTTATCTTTGCAGATGAATCATCTCAAATACAAATTTTTTCTAAGTTTTGTTCAACTGGTATAAACCTAAGAATGAATCTACGGAAGGCAGTGTTCTTTGAAAATGAAATTCCCTTCATCCAGATCGAATTCGAAACCTGGGCGCTGGCGCTAGGCAATGGGAATTGAGGCATCATCTGCCGTTCAGTGGATGTTTGAGAATATGTAAAATTGTGGGACCGTGGGAAATTGTGGGAAATGAAAAAGAGAATATTTTGATAAATGTGTGATTGATAGGAAATGATAGATGTATAAGTGGAATAGATAGGTTTGTTGTATGTAGTTGGTAGGAAAAATGATTGAAATGTAGGGGTAAAAATGAAAAAAATAGTATGACTGGTGAAGTAATGATTGGTATGGGAAAATTAAATATCAAGGAAAAATTATGGTTTTTATGGTCACATGTTAACAAATGTTCCCTTATTCTGTTGGACTTGGGGCTCGTTTCAGTGGACGTTTGGTAATGTGGGAAATGAAAAAGAGAATATTTTGATAAATATATGATTGATAGGAAATGATAGATGTATAGTTAGAATAAATAGATTTATTGTATGTAATTGGTAGGAAAAATAATTGGAATATTGGGGTAAAAGTTAGGAAAATAGTGTGATTGATGAAGTAATGATTGATTTTAAGAAACTAAATATGATGTGAAAACTATGGTTGCCATGCTCATGTGTTATCAAACGTCCCCTCAGCTTCTTTGAACGCCAGAAAAATGCGAACTATCATACGAAAGAGACAATTGGAGCCGAAGGTACGCAGAATGTTACGTTGCATGAAACGAATTGATACGATGCGGCTGCCTCGCAGCAATAGATTTTTAAAAGCTGTTGTCTTTTTATTATTTTTGGTTTTTTATGAAGTTGTTTATCCTATGAAGGGTTAAAAATTTAGAAGTGGTTAAAATGCCTCTTATGTTGGAAATTCAAAAAATATGTATTTTTAAGAAATTGTAAAATTTAATATATGAATTAAATACATGTCGAAAATAATTATGAATAAGTTTTAAAAAATAGGAAAATGGGTTGATTCCATGTGAACTCGTCGAACGGGACTCATCGGTTCATGGCTGCCAAGCAACTTTTTTTACAATATTTTTATGCAAAAGAAGAACGGCAACCGAACCACAAAATTTTGGAGGACATGAGCACTACGACCAAGCTAGGGTGTCAAGTACGAACGTTGCTTGGGGTGAACGGCAGCGGTCAGTACCATCCGCGTCCTGCATCACAGTGCTGGTGCAGAGTCCGAGGACATCGGCCGCGTGTCTGTCTTTGGTACGTCAACCTGCCCTTTTCACCGTGCGGCGATGCCGCGGGACCATCGATTTCCCATGCGTGGTTGAATATTAATGATGTGACAAGGCCCGTCTCAGTGTCTACGATGCTGTCCAATGTACCAGACAAATGATTTTGCCAGCCAACGAGACCGGGAACATCTCGACACTCGACAGTCGACAGCGACTTCAAAAGCCAGGTCAACTTTTTATTTGCAGGAAAAAGCACTGTTACCAGGCAAGGGTCCGCTTGGGAACTGTTGGGAGATCATTTTACAGCTCATTTTTATACATATTCTGATGCAAATTTATATTTAACTACCTATACAAAAATTTTATTATTATGTTTATATTTTTAATATTTTTTTATCTTTTTCATACAACAATCCGGTTTATTTTGACTTTATTTTCGTTAATTATGTTATCACCCCATCATATGACATGGCTCACTCGTTCTTTAAAATTTTTGTTTCTTTCTACTTCTATTTTTTTTATCTTTTCAAACCGAATGACAAATAATTAGTTTACGGGGGTGTTTGGCAATGACAACAACTTTTCACCTAAAACTTTTCAATCTAAAACTTTTTATTCTCTACAATTTTTCTATTTTTTAATTATTTTTTTACATCTTCTAACACAAACCACCCTACTTTTCAATCATTTCTACACAATTACCTATACAACTAACCTATCTATTTTAACTTTATCCTCTTTACTCCTCATCATTACCCCTATCATATCACATCATTTGACAACTTTTATTCTTCAAAACTTTTCACCAAAAGTTTTATTCATTCCCAAACACACCCTATATTAGAAAATGAGATATTGTACATAAAATTTTTTTAAAAAATGATAAAATTTTGATAAAAAAATTTTGGTGTAAATTTTTTTGAAACTAGAAAAGGTAATGTAAGGTAACAATGAGTAATAAATAGAATAATATTAAAATAGATAAGTTAATTGTATTTATAATAATGTAGAAATGATTGAAAAGTACGATAGTATATAAAAATATACGAAAAATAATTAAAAATAAGATAATTATGAAAAATGTTAAGTTTTAATTTGAAGAGCTTTTGGGATAAAACAAACATATAATAATGTAAAACAGTATTTGAGATGAGAAAAGAAAAGTTGATATATATATATATATAATTGAACTTTTTTATTGAAAATAAACATAAACATACCCTTCACGTAAACGGTATTTTATGCGGGAAATGATCCAGTGCGCCATCAGCCACCATAATTTCTTACGAAAACAAGATAATTGGGGTTCATCTTGGCCATGAAATTAAAAGTTTGCAGCTCATATTATTTAAATTATTAATCTGACGATGATACTATAAATAATTTCAATTAAAGTTGTTGAAGATTAGAGTATATATTCATCAATGGGTGCATTAGAGTGAAATATTATCTTATAGAAAATTATTCGTTTATGCAGAATGATTTTTTATACAGTTCAGATGTTGAATAAACAAATTGAAAATTTAATATATAAAATAAATATTTTTATTAGGTTGATTTTATACTCACATGCGCATTTTTTATTTTAATGAAACTAAATGTTCTAACGGGATAAGCAGTGCTAAATTACAGAATAAAAATATTTTCCTCCACTTTTTCCTTTTTAAATTGCTTTAAAATAAAAAAACGAAATGCCGAAATAATCTTCAGATAAAAAAAAATCAGCATGTATGTATAAAATATAACCCGTGAGGGGGCATATATCAGCAGATTTTGGGTGAGGTGGGTGTGTGGAAAGCCGTAGAAAAAGATGCGGAGACCGAAATGATTGGTGGAGGGTAGGGTAGGGTAGGGTAGGGTAGGGAGGAAAATCCGAAGCTGATTTGGGAAGTGAAGGAACCGACGGGAGAGACAGGAGAGGTGGGTCGTTAGGGCCGTGTTTGTGAGGTGAGTGCAGCCGAAATTCTCATAATTTGACAAGACAGGTGCATCCCGTCCTTTCACATCACCACCGTCTCCCAAGTCCAGCACTCCCCCTGCCAATATCTCCAAATCTCCTCTGCAACCGCATTGATTGAAGCCGGTTCATGTTATTTTTTTTAAAATTTTTAAGTTTTTAATATTTAATAAAAAATTAATATATTTGTTATATTTAATATCATTTTTAGTTACTAAATCAAGTTTCTTTCAAATTAAGAGTGTACTTGGAAATAAATAAAACTTTTGATTAAAAATTGTAGAGATTAGAAGTTGTCAAATGATGTGGTATGATAAAGGTAACGTGGTATGATAAAGGTAACGATGAAGAGTAAATAATAGAAAGTTAAAATAAATAGGTTAGTTGTGTGGGTAGTTGTGTATAAATGATTGAAAAGTAGGATAGTTGTATAGAAAAATGTAAATAAATGATTAAAAAATAGGATAACTGTGGAGAGTGAAAAATTTTAGGGTGTGTTTGGAAATGAGTAAAACTTTTTATGAAAAGTTTTGAATAGTAAAAGTTGTCAAATAATGTAATATAATAGGGGTAATGATGAGTACTAAAGATGATAAAGTTAAAATAGATAGGTTAGTTGTGTAGATAGTTGTGTATAAATGATTGAAAAGTAGAGTGGTTGTATATGAAAATTTGAAAAAATAATTAAAAAATATGATAATTATGGAGAGTGAAAAGTTTTAGATTGAAAAGTTTTAACTTGACATTTTTAACCGTTGCCAAACATATCCTTAGATTGACATTTTTAACCGTTGCCAAACATATCCTTAGATTGACATTTTCAATATAAAACTTTTTACTCTCCATAACTACTCGTTTTTTAATTATTTTTTTACACATATTTCTATATAACAATCTTACTTTTCAATCATTGCTACACAACTACCAATACAACTAACCTATTTATTTTAAATTTATTCTCTTTATTCTTCATCATTACCCCTACAATATCACATCATTTTCTACTGATTTGACAACTTTTACATACAAAACTTTTCATAAAAAATTTTACAACTTTCCAAACACACCCTAAGCTCCTTTCAGGATTCAAACCCTAAAAAGTCACGTGCTCGCACACTAGAAAAGAACGGTTCATCAAAATGTTCCCTTGCAAAACGTTTTCAGTTGGGCCAAAATACATGGGTAACTTGAACAACTACGTAAGGGCAGGCCTCCCGCTCTCAACCCAATCCTCTTATTAATGCGTCACGCTTTCGTAAGAAAACTAATATTCCGCTTCTGAAAACATTTCAAATCCTAAATTTTTCTCATTATAAATGGGAAATACTCACCATTGTACTATTTCAAGCGCCAATCTCGTTTTGATGCATTTTATAGTGCGTGCCACCAACATTTCAGGCCATTTCGATAATGAAGTCAAAATCCAACCGATCGTATAGCATGGCGTCCTTTGTCATATTATGATATCAAAACTCATTTCCATCAGATTCTTGAGAGAGCCAAACCTGTTTTAAAAATATTTAGATCCATCAACATATATGAATTAACATGTAATAATGCCATACATCATCATCCAAATGGCACTATGCATATATTTTGATATTGGGTGGATTGGACTCTGGCATACTAAAATTTCGGGACAAGCGTAGAGCCTACACAGTCACAGTTGTGGGTTTCATTTGGGCTGCGAGGTCGACACCATGAAGCAAAGTTTCACAGTGGCTTTCGAAAAAAATTGTTTGAACCCATAATAAGCATTGCCACACAGAATCTAATGTGCCAAATAGTATGTAAAAATTTTGTTAGGGACAATAGTTAAATACTAATTTTATTTTTTTTATTTTTTTTGCTACCCTCTCTACTCAACTGGCAGAATGTCGAATATACCGCTGGCCAAACAAAGGCTTATTCGTTGAGATTTAACCCCCCCTTGGCCAAAATGGGAAATAATTGCACTTTGAATTGGAACTGGAGCACTAGAATTCCGGAGAAGGTACATATTATTTTGCATTTGGAGGTTGCCTTGGGCCTGCTTCTGCCAGCTTCGGAGGCCATACTAAAATGGAGGCGAGAACTGCGAAATTTCAGTTGCAACCGACCACGGTTTGCCGATAAACTTTCTTATACATGTAAATGATCAACGCAGCTGATACTGAGTTGGGGCTATAAGATGCTGATTTTTTGGCTCGGAATCGTTGGAGTGAATCTTCATTTGATGGACTGTAGTTGCAAACCCACCAGTCCACATTTGACTGCATTTCAAACTTGGAAAATTTCCAACGGTTCTCAAATTT
Source organism: Annona cherimola (assembly GCA_030490835.1). Taxonomy (NCBI): domain Eukaryota; kingdom Viridiplantae; phylum Streptophyta; class Magnoliopsida; order Magnoliales; family Annonaceae; genus Annona; species Annona cherimola. Next base: position 116,649,723 of record CM059971.1, read on the forward strand.
ATTCTTGTCAAAATGGGTTTAAATCGTTGCTTTTTTATCATGATATAAAAATAATCATAGTCATTGTTATGTGGATACCACCTGTGGTTTCTCCCACAATTCCCGACTAATTACTTTCCACATGTGATAACACTTGCCTACTCGCAAAAATCTAAACCATCCATCTTGTTGGTCCCAGCACCACTGGAAAACAACTTCTGAAGATGATCCTATCAATCCAGTTAACGAATATTGTGATTTAAATGGATGATGCCAAAAGCAGTATCCAGATGACCCAACTTTGGTGAAGAAAATATCTAGAATTTTATGATTAGGACAGAATATATAAATAAAAAAAAATCCTCATGCCCACATCAACATTTATAGATAGAATATTTTCTAGGTAAACTCATTAGCACACATATCCATTACTATGGAAGAGGGATTCTTGATGTGGAATACTGGGGATGAAGAGCACCACTGCAGACTTTAACACGACACAAGGCTAAAAAAATAGGGAAAGGGCAAACTATCAACAGTATATAGCGTGCACTACAATAAATACTCTACACTTAAGAGAATATATCCTTTAGGTTAAGGGCCAGAAAGTGACGGAGAGCTATGGATGTTGGAAGACCAGAAAGGAAGATGTCCCAGGTTATTCTTAGTATAGAGATTGGAAGAACATACCTTATCAAAAAATGCATCTGTACAAATGGTGACAGTTAAGTTGAACCTCACCACTAGCTCTAACCAGTGTTCTTGAAAGAAATCATCAAGGACAGGACCTCCTACTGCACATTTAAAGTACATGATCGGAGTATGGAAGTGCAAGAATGATCCCATGCTGATGTTGCTTGCACTCGGAAACAAGCGGCTCATGGACTTCTAGCTCGTTCAAATTGCATTACTTGTGTTGTTGTATCTTGACTTCAAGGTGTCCAATTCCTTTGTCAATGAATCAACTTGATTACGTACATCACTGTTTTCCTGTAGTCAATGTACTGAACATCATCCCAAATAAAAGGGAAATGAAAAATGAGATGAAAGAAGAGATTGTGATATTAAGCTATCACCTTTTGTATGATTGTTAATTTATTGTTGATAATCACAGTTTCCTCCATCTTCCGCTCAAGAGACTCTTTCAACTGGCAAGGTTCCAAAAAAAAAAAAAAAAAATTATTGATTGTAGCAGTTACAATAAAAAAGCCTTTCCAGTTCTAATAGAAGCAACAATTAACACTTAGAGAACTTCCATAATTGCATAATTCCACAGACCCTTAACAAATCAAGAAAAAGAGAAAGAAACTGGAGTAGCATCACAAAAAAGATACCTAATAAACCTAGGACAAGCAGAAAAGTTGAATTAGATCATTCTATTTTGTGAATTGGTAGAACAGGAAATGACAATTATTGTTGAATATTCACAAAAAGAAGGGAATGATTGTTTAATTGGATGGAGAAATTTTGAAAAGTCTGTTCAAGGAGTTAATGACCGGTGCTGTCAATTATCTAATCCTAAAATAGAGACGCAACACCAGCAAAAATTGTGTAGTTAAAAGATTAGCCAGGTTGGACCTGTGGCGATCTCCAAAGTCAGGAGAAGAGATTTCCTTCAGGCAAAAACACAATCATGTCATGCCCTACCAACAAAGCTACCTAGCAGATGAAATGCAGCACTTTTCTTAAATATGATCTTGACCCATCATGTCTGATGCTTCTGGATTTAGCTTGCTTACAATAAATGGATGATATCTATCATAATTTAAAATTTTTCCAGGAACAATAGTGCAACAAGGTCATAATCCTGAGTAAAGACAAGGTTACAGTTAGGCAATCTGTTGAAACCTGTACCAAGTAACCAAGAGAAATCTTTCCTGATGCTTGTGATTTACAATTGAAGGTTCATGAAGCTATTATGTTATGAAGAAGAGTACAAGGGGAGGGGGCCATTTCATTTTCAATTTTTATTCAGATAATATGAAAAGTAATTCTCATAGAAGAAATCCTTGAAATTTTTCTCTTTTTGCTTATCTTGATTCCCATAAAAGGGATAAGTGTTATGCCAAGATAGCAACTGCCAAAGGACAACATTTCCCCCCATGACTACAAGGTATGAACAGATGTTAGTCATAAAATAAATAAAGACAAAATAGGTAAACTCTTTGAATGGAAAAGTAGCATGATAATCGGATGTCAGTAGGAAAAGGGTAATGTTATCTGTAAAGAAAATAAAATCAAAATAGAGAAGTTAGAGAAAGTACATTAGAAAAAAAAAAAGTGGTCACGTACGTAAATATCATGATGAAGGAAAAAGGGGGGATTCTACCTCCCTTAAAGCTTCTGCAAGTGTATCCAAATACATTCCATAATTGGCAAATGAACTACGATGATGGTGGTGATAAAATGATGACAACCAGCAATATGCTATTGAAATACCAATTCCCAGAAGGGAAAAAATACTACTCGAAATCTAATTTCATGATCTGAAAACATTGGTCAGTAAGTGCTCACTACTCTGAATTTCATATGCAGCCATTGTTATTGCAGGCACCTAAATACAGATTGAGCAGGAACTACATGCAGATTTAGGGTACAGAGATCTAAGCCTTCCATCCCATAACCAGCATGCATATACCTGTATCGACTCTTTTAAACATTGTGTGACCCTCTCCAATTCCCCATCATATCTCAACCTCCATTCAGCTGATTCTTCCACTGCTTCCCTGTGAGCAAGATCAAACTGTTTTCTGCAAGATAAAAGAAAACAAATTGTTAGAATCTTCATTATCCTTGCTTTCTACAAACGGTTAAGGACGGCAATCAAAAGACTGGCAAGCAAAAGATTTAAAACTAACTACCTAGCAAGAGCAACCAAGCTTTAAAATGTCATCAGATATGAAGAAAACATTCTTGTATGTCATTCATGAATTGAAAGAACTGATGAATAGCAATATACAAACTCTCTTTAATGAATCCTTCTGACATGCAATTACCAAATATCTTGGTATGACAAGGCAGAGGAAGATTGAAGATTTTGCCATGCTTTCCCACACCAATATAGTCTAATCTTGAGCATGTAGAATGCATGGCCATCATGATTTTGGCATACACAAGAAATGCAGATACAGGTAGTTCTCATAAGATAATTGCAAATGGCAATGATTAAGATATCAGATAAAGATTATGAACATTTTCTTAGGTCAGAATCAGTTTTAAAAATGCAGCCCATTTGCTGCAACGATTGGTCAGTTAGAAAAGGTATCTTAGTTTCTGAATTACATAAGTAATCCATTGATCTTACCCTTGAGGGCAATGTTCTATATGAGTTTTCTATGAATTCAATAATTAAAACTTCCTATTTTCACTTTCACAAGTGTTGAAAGGGGTTTTGGTCATTTGATTTTAGTTAGCACATAGGGAACTTCAGTAGAGCCAATTATTGAATGCTCAAATCCACTGTGATCTGCATACAATTTACATTTCTTCTTTTCAGTGGGAGTGGATCATGGGTGTCGAGGATGGCTACAAATTACAATCCTATTTAATTGGTCATTCAGATTACTGATCCAGTCATCGATCACCATGTTCGGCTGGAATCCGATTACAGAATGTATTTCGTATTTACAGACTGCCAGGCATATATTCATAGGACAGAGAGCTTGAAATTCATTCACCACTAAATACCCAATTCAAGTGCTCCCCAAAGGAATTCCAGGATTCACGATAGTGTTCTATGGATATTTTGAATCGAAAATCTTTACATGATAACGGAATCGACAATAAATATAGAAGCGGATAATATCAGATAGCAAAGGAAATTTTTCGGTGGAAAATCAAGCTAACAGCAGAGAGTGAGAAACAGACCTGATGAGATCGTTATCTTCCTTGGATAACGAGAAATCGATAGCCCAAAGCCTCATATAAACAGCGACTCCAAACACTAGCACCAACAGCAATCCAATGAATAATGGGTTTCTCTCCATCCGCATCTCTCTTCCTCCTCTCTTTTCCTTTCTCCTCTTACAAGATCCAATTCTTTCCCGCTGAAAAATGTTCCCGGCAACGGCAAGGGGGCGGTGGAGTGGGGAGAGACGGTGTGAGATTTCTCTTATGCAATTGCATTCCTCCCTTTCGGCAACCAGATCCAGATGGTCAGACTTCAGACTTGGCCCAGAGACCACAGGCTGTCCGGCAGCCGATTCATCCAGACTACTGCAGTTTAGGGTGTGTTTGGGAAGTTGTAAAACTTTTGATGAAAAGTTTTGTATGTAAAAGTTGACAAATCAATAGAAAATGATATGATATTGTAGGAGTAATGATGAAGAGTAAAGAGAATAAAGTTAAAATAGATAGGTTAATTGTATGGGTAGATGTGTAGAAATGATTGAAAAGTAAGGTAATTTGTATAGAAAAATGTGAAAAAATAATTAAAAAATAGAGTAGTTATGGAGAGTGAAAAGTTTTAGATTGAAAAGTTTTAATTGACACTTTTTTGTCCTAAACAAACACACCCTTAATCTTTTTATTTCTATGCACCTCCGATTCGATAGAAACATTTTATCATGATTACAATTACCTCCCGGATGGATTTAAATTTTGTAAAAGATAGACGGTTAATTTTATATAACCACTACATTTGCTTTTAATTACAAATTTAGACACTAAGTTTGGAAAGTTTCAAATATACCCATTAAGTATGGATCAACTATCTATCGTAAGAAATGTCTAAAACGTCTCTTATAATTTGATAATGATAGCATTTTAGCTATATGGTAAAGTTTGGCAGTGTTGTTAGGAATTCATTCGACTTAAAGAGAAGCTAGGTAGAATTAATTTTGACTGTCAGGATGTAAAAACAGTTACAATAGATGCTGAATAAATCAGGGATATTTTGGATTTTTAAATTATTAAACATTCTTAACTGTTATACTGGTATATCTGAAACTAATAGGATACTTAGCGGGTACATGTGAAAATTTTCAATATATTTATAATTAGGATCAAATGGAGTAGGTATATTTGAAATTAATCCAAAAATAAATTTAAAATTTTCTTCAACACCAAATTGCACCAACATGACCCCTCGAAGGGGTTTATGAATTGGACGTATTGATTTTGTTTAATTTAAATTCTTAACTAATGCTCATGTCATGGGCCATGATTTCGACAATTTTAAATTCACGTAAAAATATAAAGGGGATTTGCAAATACACACACTTAATTTGACCATAATTGCAAATATATATGCATAATTTCAGAAATTGCAAATCATCCCTATCTAATTTGACCATGATTGCAAATATACCGACATTGTTACTACACCATCACGGTGTAAATATATTTCCAAATATACCTACTTCATTTGATCTTAATTACAAGTATATATACTATGTGAATATATTTATTATTATGGTTAAATTATATAAGTATATTTTTGCAAGGCCACTACAATCTTAAGCACCCAATATCTGGCATTTGAGCATTTCCAAAATTATTATTATTATTATTATTATTATTATTATTAAATAATCATTATCATTACTACTATTCTTTTTTTCTTTTTGATTGAGGGTGTGTTTGTGAATAAATAAAATTTTTGATAAAAAATTTTGGAGAGTAAAAGTTGTCAAATGATGTGATATAATAAGGGTAACAATGAGGAGTAAAGAGGATAGAGTTAAAATAGATAGGTTAGTTACATGGATAGTTGTGTAGAAATGATTGAAAAGTAAGATATTTGTATAGAAAAATGTAAAAAATTGATTAAAAAATATGATAATTATGGATAGTGAAAAGTTTTAGATTGAAAAGTTTTAACTTGATATTTTCTACTTATTGCCAAACACAGCGTATCATTACTGTTATTCTCTAACTTGGTTGAGGATCAGTCATGTTGCTGACTTCACCCTTATTTCCGCACAGCTGCATGCACCACGGAACGGCCGCTTCCGATCAATGCAATCTCTCTTCCTGCGATCGGTAACTTTTGAGTTAGATTCAACACTACCTCGATCAGTATGATCGCTTTTGACTGAAACACCGTTCTTGGGATTTTTTCATGGGGTATGGTCTGTTTTTAGGCCGGCCTAAAAATATTTTTTTTAAAAAAAATTTTGTTAAATCTTTTTTTTTACAAAACTATTTTCACGTGTTTTAATTCATATACAAAATTTTATATTCTTAAAGACGAGTAACTTTTAAGGTATGTTTGAAAAATGATAAAATTTGATCATTGAGAAAAAGTAATATAATAAAATATAATAAGTGTAATGATGAATATTACAAAGAATAAAATTAAAATAGATAAGTTAATTGCATGGATAGTAAGGTCGAAATGATAGAAAAGTAAAATAATTGTATAGGAAATGTAAAAAATAAAATAGTTGTAGAGCATAAAAAGTTTTAAATTGAAAAATCTTTTTTGAAAAAAATTTAGATAGAAACAAACACATCCTAAAGTTGAAGTTAAAAATACTACACATCTTTGAAAATAGTAAAACTCAACCTATAGATTCAATACACTTAGGAAAATAATTTTATAACAAAAAACTTATAATTTTTTTTTAAAAATTATGTTTTTGAGCTAGCCTAAAACTGCCCAATTTTAGGCCAACCTGAAATGATTATCTGGAATCATGAATTACATAGAAAAATATAAACGGGTGTTTGATTCCATGTACCCAAGTACAACTCAGCTTCAGTACACTCGGGTGCAAAAATCTATTTTTTATTACTTTTTAAATTTTTTATATAACTATTAATCTAAGTTTATAACTATTAATCTAAGTTTATTTAACATTTATATCAAGTTTTATCATTTTTGGATTTGTAGATATTTTTTTTTAGATTTTTCAAAATCAGTGGCATTCTTCACTGATTTTGAAAAATCCAAAAAAAAAAATATAGGAATCTCCAAAAATGGTACAACTTGATACACATATTAAATACACTTATATTAACAATTGTATCAAAAAAATATTTAACAAACTAATAAAAAAATAAAATTTTGAACCCAAGTATTCCAGATAAGGTCCCATATAAATGGGCGTCACTATTATTCAATACTTTTATTAATTTCATTCCACCTATTATTAAAACTCGAAAGTTAAATTTACCGAAAAATTCAGAGCTTTTCCCAAATATCCTGCTACGTTTGACCATATTATCAAATATGCTCACTACGTTTCAAAAATCCCAAATATACTCACTAAGTTTGCAAATAATCCCAAATATTCTAAAATACCTAGAATACCCCTGGTATGAATAATAAAAGTTGGAATCATTTTTCACTTAAAGACAGCAGCCGCGTGAAGCTACAAGGAGAAGGAAGCTATGGATTAGACTGCTACTCATTTGAGGTATCCATTTCAAAATTTTTTGAATTCTTTATGCATATCCATAATTATTCGTTGAAGCTCAACTCGCGGCGGCACTGGCCAGAGATGGAGAAGGAAAGTCTTGGTTGAAGTTGACGCGGCTAACCAACGACACACACAGCTTCACGGGTCGCGGCAACACTGGCCAGAGATGGAGAAGGAATTGATGACCGGAGATGGAAGGAATGGAATCAATAGCTTGATGGCAACATGAGGGTAGAATCCATGGCCAATTGCTGATGCTAGACAGAGATGGGTCGGACGTAGATTGAGCCGAAGATGGAGATGAGGATGGATGAAACTAGGGATTCAGTTACTAGAGAAAATTAGGGATTTGGAACATACCCACACAGTTCCGTCATTTCCCCTTTTCAATTCAACCCCAAATTGTGAGCATCTTGGGAATTTCACTCACTTTCAAACGCTGTTCTCTCACGGTGGTGACGGAGTTGGCCTATTTGGGATTATTTACAAACTTAGTGGGCATATCTAAGATTTTTAAAACATAGTGAGCACATTTGAGATTATGGTCAAACGTAGTGGGCATATTTGGAAAAAGTCCAAAAATTCATGAAGAAAAGAAAAGAAGCACTAGCCAAATCAAAAAAAAATTTTAAAAAAAGCATTAGCAAATCACTTTCTATATCATAAGATAGCATTTGGAATGGGCTGGCCTCCCAAACTAATAGCGCCCCAGATTCAACTGCAGGAGAACATCTCTTCCTCGAGAATTGAATTGAAGCCCATCATTCGTGCGCAGATGCATTGGCGAACGAATCAAGTTTCAGTGATATTCCTTGCTCCATCTCACACAAATAAAGCTTATGAAACCATCAGACGACTGCAGCTACAGCCTACAGATTCTTAATCACATAACACAGATCGTAAGCTCCCACATTAGACAGTAGAGAAGCAGTCACAATCATGGTTAGAGTTTGCACATGAAGACAGTGCCATATGGCACAAACTACAGGCACGAGACCTACATTTGTACAATGACATGGCAACAAGATATCAACATGAAAGTACACAAGCATAGCATAAGAGCACACGACAAGAAACATGTCTATATTTCTGTTCTCCTGTGGAGATGCAAAGCCACTCTCCTGGAGCCCCTCATAGAAGCCATATGCGGCTCCAGGTGATGGAGACACGGACGATAAAAATGAACAGCTGAACCCCCAAAACAAGCATCTTCAACCCAAGGTCATGCAGGCAATCCGATCTTAAGTGCTGCTTCGAATTGACAATAAGGATGGACACATAAGAAGCACATAAATAATCTCATTAAATCACTATAAATCTCACAACCAATATGTTGAATCTCCTTTTTTAGAGTTTTTAACTTAACAACAGATGAAATCCTAGGTTCGTTAGAAAAAGGAGAGAGAAGACATGATGATACAAAATTTAGCTTCACTTACATAAGAGGAAGTACCAATGGCATATTTAGGGTACATAAATAGAAGTTCCACTTCTATGAAACCTCACTTCTATGCAAGCATGCAACCCCATTCATTTTTCTCATCTTGATGATTGATGGGAAATTCAATTTATCCATTTTAGTTAGCATCATTTACATTGTCATAAAAAAGGTCTAAAACTGAACAAGGCAGTGCCACCTTATCAATGTTACCTTTTTCAAGTTGCTGTCCAGTGATTCACAAACAAACTAGCGTACAGACGTGCAATTGTAAAATAAGAAGACCAGAAAGCAGTAATCATCACAAACAACATATTAAAGGCAAAATATTTCCATTGGCTCTGTCATTGTGATCATCCAGAATAAAAGTAGAAGATATTAATGCTTATGAAAACAACAAAAACTAAGAGAATCCAACAAATCATACCAGAGTAGCACTGGATAGCTTTAATTAGTGGTTCTTGTTTTATATCTACCGAGAAGCTAATGACCAGAAGTTCAGAAGAAATGATGGGGAAATAGTGAACCAACTGAGGAATGCCATAGCCGTTGCAGCTTCAAACCTAGCACAGTGGTTCACTGCGCATTCCCCAAGATCATTGCTGATGAGGACTGTGATGCCAGCAGATGCACAAGCAGCAGCAAATGTGATGGTAGATGTGATCTGGAGCAGAAGACAGTAAATACTGAACTAAGCGACAAAGGCATTACAGAATTCACAAACATGGTAGTACAAGTTCAAAAATCCATTATACATGTTGATGGAAACTTGTGAATCAGATTCCTTGAAAAAATATAGGTAGTTGAACTTCATGGGTAACTTCAGGTAGATGCTTTTAGTGAGAAAGTGGAAGTCAATTCACCAGGATTAACAACAGGTCCTCGAGAGCTTTGGTCTGTAATGCCAATGTTCCAGGTTTTTATATGATTAAATTGATCTCAGTAAAGTGGAGTTTAAGATGCATGTGGTTACAAATTCACCACCATCTCATAAGATGTTTAAGACTAATCCATGACAGCTGCACAGACATTTTTATTGTGTGCTTGTCTATTCTGGATCATGCCGTGTGGCTATGACTTAGTTGCTATGACTTATACATTAACAGCGTAATGCTCCACTCCCTAAGTTATTAACATTCCTATTCATTTCTCCTTTCATAAACTATCAGATTGCAAAAATGGACACTTCTACGTACTTTTTGACAGACAATCTTATTTTACTTCACATTTTAAACCCTCCATCTGTTAAAATTACAGTCCATACACTTAATTTCAGTCCGAATTCTAAGTCTGATACACATCACTTCTTGTGGCCTCCGGCACTATCATCAGCAACATCAAAAGCAGTTTCCCACTAAATGGGTTTGGCTACATAATTTTTGTTGTTGTTCTTGTCGTCATTCTAGTTGATCCTGTTGTGCCTCGATGAGCCCAAGCTTAATGTTTCCTTGCTATCCAGACACACCTGCTCTCCAAACCTCCCATTCATTACTGGATTATTCCATCTATTACTAACAAAAACTGCGATGGGCTGGCCTGAACAAGATTGATACCTGCACTGATATATATCCATCCTTTTGATCCATGAAGTGTTGAGTAATTTAAGACAGTCACAGCTCAAACTTCAATGAATGGAGAAAGCAGTGGAGTTGTAAAATGAAAATTTACAATTTACTGGAATTGGCAGCATGACCGCAGAGTCATGGGCATGATTCGAGTAGTAGGTTAGAGAAAAACATAAAGTATGAAACACCTGTTTCGTATAATCTGGGATTATAGACATAGGAGTGCTACTCGCCCGCGAGCCTTCAGTGAATTATACATATTTTTCAAATACTATATTTTATTTTCGTATTCTTTCACGCAAATTAAAGAAAAAAAATCAATATGAGCATCATCACTGCTATTTAATCTCCAAATGTGGAACATGTTATTGTCTATCCCAGAAGATACAGCACCATATTTTATTGTTTCATAAATTCAGGTATTATCTGTTACCCTTGGACCATTAGCTAGTTGACAACACAAACAGAAAATGATTTAAATTTATGAGAGCAGATAATTATCAACAAATTGACTAATTTTCCCTCAACAAAATATCAAGCACTATCAAAATCAGTTCACTGACCCCATCACCAATGGTGAACAAGCTGACAACCCGAGAATTTCGTAAGCAGCGCCTCACCAAAAGAGCATAGATATCCACCAAGCCTAATGATAGGCTCCATAAACTTTGTAGGATGGAAGCTGCTACAAGATAGCTGATACACAAATATTAGAAGTCGTTCAACAAAATTTTAAAACTCAGTTTGTTATGGACTTTCAACTATTATTGGCTTGTGCAAAAGCTATCCTGAAAAGAATACACACACATGCATTTTATGCAACTTCTTTCTGTCACAACAGCTGCACTCTTCCCTATCATAATTTCATAATTCATAAGATGCATCTCTATATATCCCCAGATAGTGAAAGGAAAGAAGAAATAACCAAAAAGGAAAAACATGACTACAGAAGTGAAACAAATGGGTGGCGAAACTTATTCCCTCTTTTACTGGTTTTCTAGCGCACTTGAGTTCCATGACTGACTTATTTCCATGTCACAATGTCACATGAAGTGGCATAACTGAAACATAATCTAGATGCCGCAATGTCATATCACACAACAATCATAAAGGCCTTCCACATTTTTTAGAGCCGTTTAGATAGGTGGATAATGATGGAAAGAAAAAAAAAAAAGTATAATAAGAAATGATATCAGTGGGAAATAAGTTAAATTAGTTTTAAAGTAAATAAACACAACATTGATGCTGTTTGTTGCAAGTCAAATAAGAAAGGTGATAACGTGAAAGAAATAAGGTTGTTAGGGGGTAAGTAGATGTCCCATCAAATGAATAGGAGAGAAGGAGAACCCCGAAACACCTTAATATATGCGAATCTAAATTTATCTTCAAAGAAAGTCGCACACCCTTAGGCAACGTTTGATAAAAAGGAGGGAGAAGTTCTCTCCCCATGCTTTTCAAAAATTTGACATCTTAGCAACCTAACTACCCTAATTTTTCCATTTTTACCCATATACTCCAATGATTTTCTTACACAACTACCCTATGTCTTCTCACTTTACCCCTATCATATCACACAACTCTTACACTTTTCAAAAAATATTCCCTTCTCCACTTCCTCATCCACTCCCTAATAACAATACCAAACGGTGCCTTAATGATCTTTCTCCACCTTTCCCCATCTCCAAACACACCCTTAATATATGAGAATCTAATGTGAAAAAACAAGATCAATATAGAAAATATAAATAATGACATGAAAAACAAAGATTTATTAAGAATAAGTAGATATTATATCAAATAAAATAAGGCAGAAAAGAAGAAAAATCTTCTTCTTTGTTTTTTTTGGTTTTTACCCAAACTAAATACTTGTTCTGCTTGGTTTGCATGAATAATGAGGAAATCCCTTTTCTGCCTATCCAATAGACCTCCCTTTTATGCCCTTTTTCTGCATATCCAATAGACCCTTGATTCATGCTGTTACCACAGACAATATAACCATTTACAACTCTCAAAACACACAACATGTGCTCATCATAATTCTCCCAGGATACTCTTCATACTAAAATTGAGCATCAAACTGCTTAAGATAGCTAAGCATCTAGGTACCCAACGTGAACAAATCCATATCATGCATATTGTGCCCATTAATAGCACATTGTGTCATGTAAAAGCTAAACAGGGCACGGGCACACTGAATGGATATGTGCAGGCAAATTTCACAAGTCTATCAACCAAACTCTCTGAAAAAATTTGCTTCATCCACGCAATATATATACCCTTCCTGAAGGCAATAGGACTAAAACTTACAAACTGAACTGCGTCCAAGTTATTGCTTCCAATGTGATTCAGTGTAATGTTCCATCTTTGTAATTTCAGTTTTTCATGTCCTTGAGAAATTTGTAGTTTACTGGCTGAATCAGCATGCACAAGGTAAGGCCTACCAAGTGCAATTACAAACCTTAACTTTCACAAATATTGAAACTGATGACTGCATGAACTGAAAATGAGCAAGTTGTTTGAGTCATGTGATGAGGCTCACAAACTGCTGCTTGGCCTTGACAGCTAAGCAAGCAATGTCAAGTTTGCTTGAGCTTGGTTGAAGCCTAAACTTCATAAACTAAAACTTACCTTGTAAGAGCTCAGGCATGACTCATGCCAAGCCATAATTAGGAAAACTAATTATCTACTGTGATATTATATGCATACTTGTATATAGCATAAATAAACAGTTAAATCAACCAAGGTCAAGACCAAACTGAGTGAAGCCCTCTAACAAGGTCATCCTAGCTTGAGCACTGGTCGCTAGTTCAACAAGCCATAATTTTCAGCTTGAACTTCCTATTGAGATCATGTTAAAGGCTCCAGGTTCAGCTTTCTAGAGCCGAGCTAACTTGTGGCAGCTTGGCTTATTTACAACACTAGATAAGAGCAACAAAAAGAAAAAGCAAAGAGAAAAAAGAGAGAGAGGGGAACAATGCCATTCAAAAGTTTGTGTACAAGATTGTAGAAGAACCGATGAACTGGTAAATTAAGCATCATCAACCATCTTGATGACTTTTTTTTTGATAATAATCTTGATGACTTAAGTATACAGTGAATGCGACCAAAACCTAATGCATCAATCATCGCCAAAAGGTGTCAATGCAATTGTTTGTTCTTCAGAACTTCGCTTCATTCAACCACCATTCGAAGGATTAAGGCCAAGATCGCCTGTAACACCCAAAATTTGGAAACGCAAACAATAACAACACAGGAGGTAAAAGCATCCTCGTTGAACTAATGGATGTATCAACTAAACTATCTCCCTTTGACATGCATCTATACGAAATCCAAGCTTTCTACAAAATTCTTCGCCGCCTGCCGTCACCCGAAAGTCAAGATCAAAGCTAAACATGAACACACCCGCAACAGGTCAGCAAGCCTCACTTAAGCATATTCCACTCGATTGTCTCCCTGGGACAATTGCATTTGTACAAGACCCGGTGCGATTACCTTACCGCACATCACGTTTATATCGCAGCGCCTCTCCATTCCCCCCGCACTAGCTAAATTGGACATTTTGCAGTTTTTGTAAGCGGGAAATTTGAATAGTAGGAAAATGGGGAAGTGAGGAAATAGGGCAGCGGAGGTGTGTACCAGAAGGCAGTGACGGATGGGAAATCGCTGGTGGAAGCCATGACGCAGAGAGCTCCAGCTGCAAAGGCGAACTGGAAGAAGCGCAAGGCAAGGCCGCCGACGGTCCCGGGCATGCCTTGGATGTCTTTCATACGCAATCGGCGGGGGTCATGCGCGACGTCGGTGGCCGGAGGAGCTTCCACGGGATGCACCGACGGATGGCTAATATTCATCGTGGCAGCCGGCGACGCTAAGTCATTCCTGGAATTTTCATGGATCTCGAGAAGCAAGCCAAGGCAGTGGCAGCAATGCCCGTAAATTTCCACAGAATTTCCAAGACTGCGCCCTAATTTTGCCCATTTGGAGACGACGACGACATGCTTCTGCAAGAGTCAGGTTTTGGTTGGGCGGTCCGAGGAGACATGCGGAAGTTAGATTGCTGCCTACTGCTTTTCTTTGCAGTTTTACCAGTTCGTGGGTGTTTTTCTTCGCAGTTTTAGCAGTTCCTGGGTGCCTGGCGATGTATGATAGGATTTGCGTGGGGAGTAAACTTTGTGGACGAAAAGTTTTTTCTTTTTTACAGGTGAATTTAGGTGGGGATAAAAGTCGTTAAATCGATAGAAAATAAAATGTTATAATAAAAGTAACGATGAGAAGTAAATATAATAAAGTTAAAATAAATATGTTAGTTATATGGACAGTTGTGCATAAATAATTAAAAAGTAGAGTAGTTTGTATAAGAAAATATAAAAAATAATTAAAAAATATAATAGTTATAAAGAGTGAAAAATTTTAAATTGGAAAGTTTTGATTCACATTTTTTTGTCCTAATCAAACACACCATTTTACGTAAAAGTTGTTACGTTAGTTAATGACGTGATATAATATAAGTAACAATGAGCCGGAAAAAAATAATGTTAAAATAGAAAACTTAGTGATATAAGTATTCATATAAAAATGATTAGAAAATATTGTAGTTGTATACAAATATGTGAAAAAAATAATTTTAAAATATGGGTGTATTTGTTTTAATATAAAACTTTTTATATAAGATTTTTTTTACTATTCATAATTATCCTATATTTTAATTATTCTTTATATTTTTCTATACAAATTGCTATGTTTTTTAATTATTTCTACATAACCATCAATACAACTATCTTATCTATTTTAAAATATTTATTACTTTCAAGTCATTTGCAATTTTAAAAGTACAAAATTGAAATTTTAAATGGAATTATATTATTATGTTGCTTTTACATATTTATAAATGAAACCTATGTACTTTGAAATTAGACAAAATTAATAATATAAATAATGTTAACAAAAATATGTGGAGTGAATTTTCCTTAAATATCAAGGTAAAAGTAGAAAAGGTTATATAGAAAATAAGTTTTATGAAATTAACTTCAGCAGCTAATTTAGGTCTATTTTAAAGATATTTTTGTATATTTTAATACTATTAGCTATGTTCGGTACTTGATAAAACTTTTCAAAAATTTTGGCTTGAAATTTTTTGAAATGAGAGAAGCAATGCAGTGTAATGGAAATAATGCAAGGATTATTGAAAAATAAAGTTAAAACAAACAAGATAATTATATAGGTGGTTGTGAATAAATAATTGAGAAGTACGATAGCTGCATAACAAGGTATAAAGAAATGATCAGATATATAATAATTACGGAGGGTGAAAAATTTTAACTTGTAATTTTCATGATTGTCAAGCATACCTCAAATTTTTTAAAGTAATATATCATGCAAGATTATCTCCTAATCTATCTCACAGGTCCTCTACCTTTTTGGGGGTGTTTACTTATCTTAAAAAAATTTTATTCTAAAAATTTTTCATTCTCCACAATTATCTTATATCTTATTTTTAATTGTCAGAATACTTCTATAGAAGTGATTTTGTAAAACCTTTTTCATTTTTAAAACGTTAATCCTTGATAGAAAATACAATATATCTGTTGTATTTAACACAATTTGTTTAGCTAGGAGACAAAGTTTCATCCCAATTCGATACGTGGACAAACCATATTTGCTAAAAAATAGGTGCATTCATGTGTAAATTATCAAAAATACTTAAATCTATTCACACATATATTATAATGTAACAATATTTTATATGATCATTTATTTACATATTATTAATATTGCAGATGGTTCAGATGTTAAAAAAATACTTTAAAGTAGATATTTTAACATCAGACTATTTTATTATGTTAATTTTACACTTTTATAGATGAGACCTATATACAGTGAAATTAAAAAAATAAAAAGTTTTCAGCGTACCATAAATGATGCTAAATACAATTGATGGAATAGATTTTTTATTAACTATAAAGATGATAGAAATTGAGGGGGTTTCATAGAAGCATCACCATTTAATTATTTTGTTCATTCTTTTATTTACAACTACTATACTTTTTAATCATTTATACACAAATACTCATACATCTAACTTATATATTTTAATTTTATTATTTTTACTTATCATTATTATCTCTAAAATATCATATTATTTTCTCTTATTTCAACAATTTTGCACAATTTTTTTTATCACTTCACAAAAATGTCCTTGATTTAATAATTTTAAAATAGTTTTTAATATACACTTTCAAAAGACCCAAAACCCATCATAAAATATTAAAACCTCATAGGTTGAATAACGAACCAAATAACGATAGGTCATGAATTTTTAGATGAACTAGGTTTTTCTAAATTTTTTCATAAAAATATTGACTTGCGTATTAATTTTTGATAAGTGTATATATCTTTCTAAAATTTTAAAACTAATAATTTTAGAGGTGAAATGGACTTAAATACCTAAAAATAATAGTTTTTTCAAATGAGTGTGTTTGGGAAGTGATAAAATTTTTAAATGAAAAATTTTCGGTGTAAAAGTTGTCAAAATGAAAGAAAATAATGTGATATAATAGATGTAATAATAAGGAGTAAAGAGAATAAAGTTAAAATAGATAAATTAGTTGTAAAGAAATGACTGAAAATTAAGACAACTATATTAAAAAAAGTGAAAAACATGATTAAAAAGTAAAGTAGTTATGAAAATGAAAAGTTTTTTATTTGATATTTTTTACGTGTTACAAAACATACTCGTTATACAAGGAGTGATTTGATTATTTTGGGCTAAGCAAATACTTTACTTAGCTTATATGAAAAAATTCATTTATAATTTTTATTTTATTTTTTTCGTACATTTGATGTTTAAAAAATTTGAAAAAATATATGCACATATTCAAAAATGATAAAACTTAGTTTATATATTAAATATGTTTAGATAAACAAATGTCCAAAGAAAAATAATTTTTTTTTTAAATAAGCTTTTTAAGGTGGGCTAAGTATGATATTTACTTAGCCCAGACTAATAAGATTATCATATAAAATAGAAGGAGTTACTGTCGGGCAATTAGCGTGGATAGCCTATACAGTTGCCATTTAGCATGCATCGGTTCCAATCCACCAAATCTAATACAGTGCTCCCGGCTCCCGGACGCATATACCTATTTTTTTTATTTTTTTAAATTTTTTTCATGAACTTGTTAATTTAATTGTATTTAACATATGTATTAAATGTTACTATTTTTAGAGATTTTTAGATATTTATTTCAAAATTTTAAAAAATGCGTTTTTAAATTACTAAAATGTCAATGATTTTTAAAAATTCAAAATAAATATATAAAAATCTTTATAAATGGTAAAAATTGATACGCATATTAAATACACTTAAATTAACATTTGTATAATTTTTTTTTTTTTAAAATAAAAAAATAAGTACATGCTCAGTGCTCCCGGCAGCACCTGATCAGCGCCCTCGAATCCACTCTCCCCGTACGCGTGGGCTTGCGGATTCCTCATGAATATACTCGTTTTTTTTTTTGCATCCATTGGCATTGGTGGCCGAAGCAAAAGTGCCTCACAGTCACACGTGCCCGTTCCCCACGCAGGAGGATCTGCCGTCAGCGAACCGGCGAAGGAGAATCAAATTCGCAAAAGAAAGATCCACGAGAACTGATAAAGCGAATCGGATCGGCCGTAGCACATGCCATGCGAATGAGACGTCCCGTGTGCTATGCGACTACTGTCAGCGGTCGCAGTTGGTTTTAAACTCTTCTTCAAAACCCTGTGCAGCTGACCTCGGCGGAGAATCCGTAGGAGCCTCAAGTGAGTTCTTTCCATCAGCTAATCTTCGTCAAATCTCGGTCACACTAAATTCTTTGAAATTTCTTGTAATTTTCTACCAAATTAGTCTTCCGTTTCAATTTTTCAAGAAACCGCCGGGCATGAACTACCACTCATCCAGAGAACAGTTTTTCCGTTGAATGAACGTGGATTGAGGGAAAAAAAAAGCTTTGATATTGAGCAAGCGTCAGCGAGGTGGGGTTTCAAAGCTCTTACTTCACTTCAACTACTTGATTGGAATTAAAGTCCCTGTCTACCAATAATATTTTCATTTGTTTGCGATGCGACTGCGAAAACCGATGAAGAAATTATCATCATCAACCTATTGTTACACTTTTAGTCTGTTTAGCTACTTTTTTTCTTTTTTACACATTTTGTGTTTGTGTGTTATCATGGTTCTTGTTTTTCCTCTCTTTGCATGTCTTTTTTTTTTATTCACTGTGTGTTTCCCTGAATGGCCTTTTCATTGGCAGCAAATTCCATCATCACAGACCAAATGATTTGTTATTAAATAAAGATGCGTCGGAAGTCTGGCAGCTCTTCGTCTGCAGCGCGATCATCTAACACCAATGGCAAACCTAAATCAGATGTGCACGGAGAGATACCTAAAAGGTCAGCATTTACATGGCTGGCGTTGTGCTTCATCCTCCTCAACTCTGCCTGGGCTGTTTATCATTATCAGTATGAGAGGCTGCCTGCCCCACTCACAGCCGAGCAGGCAGGAAAACGAGGTTTTTCAGAGCACATTGCAATGGACCATGTCGAGGCATTGACCAGATTGGGTCCTCATCCTGTTGGTTCTGATGCTCTAGAACTTGCAGTTCAGGTTTGCATTGTGTCTCTACAATTTTATTTTGACATATGTTTGTCAGTTTTCCCATGTCATCATCTACTCTGAAGGCTCCTGGTATCCAGTGCATTGAACCCACCGAAAAGCTCATTGCCAACGTCATTATTTTAAAGTTTTCAACTAGTTAGAGTTAGCTACATGAATATATATTTTTTTCCATTCATCTCTATCTGGGATCATTAAATCTAAACCGTAGGTCTTCATGTCTGTTTTCAGTATCTCCACACATTATCTTCTCGGCCTTGAGTTGCTAGTTCCTGCACCTTGATAGGTGCAACTTTGGTGGCTGATATCCTGAAATCAAGAAGCAGATTTTTTTCCCAGCTAACTAGACCAAGTCATAGTCAGGTTAATATTGGGGTAAAACTATACATGGTTAATATTTGGGTAAGGTGGGTTGATTGTTGCATAAACCTGAGGCTAGAGTGAACTCAGCCTGGAAAGCCCATGTAGTCAGAAAATGCCTGATATTTAAAGATGCCATCTGCATCTTTTTTTCTTTCATGCATATTATCTTTATTTTATGTTTCGTATAAAATTAAGATGGGAAAAGATTGATACTTTTGGGCCCAAATTGGGCTTGTCTTAATATAAGGATCTCATACAGTAGGAAGAATACTTAGAGAATGGCCCAAGGCATGTGCAAGTTCAGCCTGATTTGTGAACAAGTTAAAACCAGACTGAAAGACCATTGGCAGTTCAAGTTTTGAAGTAGTTCAGGCCTGGTGCTTGAAAATTTTAGTTACTTTTTATTTTGTTATAAATGCATTTTCTAGCCATTATGTTTTCATAAAGTTGTTGTTGTTGTTCTCTCCTAATTATAATGGTTGCTTCTCCATGGATTTATAACATGTTTCACTACAGTACGTGTTGAAAGCATCAGAAAAGATTAAGAAAACGGCTCACTGGGAGGTTGACATTCAATTGGATCTCTTCCATGCAAAAAGTGGTGCTAATCGCCTCCCTGGTGGCCTCTTCAAAGGGAAAACACTTGTATACTCGGATTTGAAACATGTGGTCTTGCGAATCTTGCCAAAGTATCTTCCTGAAGCGGAGGACAGTGCAATTCTTGTTTCTTCTCACATCGATACTGTTTTCTCATCGTATGCTTCCTCTTAACTTTGTCTGCTCATTACTGATTTTCATTTTATTATATGTCAGATGCATCAATTATGTAGTTAAAAGATTGGGCCTGCATTCTAAGTGGGGCCTTGATATTCCAATTAGTTTTCATTGGAATGTGACTGCTCTAGTATATTAGGAATAAATGAAGTTAATTTCTTCTCTTCTTTTTGTGGCATACATTCTGCTACTTCTAGGGAAGGAGCTGGTGATTGCAGCTCATGTGTTGCTGTTATGTTGGAGCTTGCTCGAGCTGTTTCTCAGTGGGCTCATGGATTCAAGAAATCTGTTATATTTTTGTTCAATACAGGTGAAGAGGATGGTCTTAATGGTGCACATAGCTTTATTACACAGGTTTGAGTTGTACTTCTTTATCTCTCAGCAGTCAGCATTCTATGACTATCTTTCTTCCCCTTCCCCCACCTCCATCTCTTTCACAGATTTGTTCTTGTTTTTGTTTCATATTAGGGCCTCCCAAGAAGCCTTATGCAATATGCATTTACCAAGTTTCTTATTAATTCACATATGTCAGATAATATTCCAAAAAATTTTCTGGTCTGTTCTCTAGTGGTGCCTTACCGTCTTAGTACAACAGATGACTTAACTGCTGTGTACTTTATGCAGCATCCGTGGAGCAAGGCAATTTGTCTTGCTGTAGATCTGGAGGCCATGGGTATAGGAGGAAAATCTGGTATTTTTCAGGTACCATGTTCCAATTTACTGAATTTTGTAGTTGTTTGTTTGTGTATTATGTTGAAATTGATGGGCCATATTGTTCATTTTCCCCTCACAGTGGTATCTTTTTTAGAATTAATCAAAGTTAAACTTGCATCCATTGGAACAGAGTGGTCCGGATCCATGGGCTATTGAAAGTTTTGCAAGGGCTGCAAAATATCCTTCAGCACAAATCATTGGACAGGCAAGTGGTGTTTGTTTTCCAGTTTTCGGTGTCTATATATAGATCTATGCTCATGCCTGGAGACACAATTTAACTTTGATTTCTCTTGCTGTTTCTACATAGTAGACCAGCAATTTAAGTCAGTCAGAAGAATATTTTCTGCCTGCAAAAATGGCTAAGGGACTTGTACCTTGTAGACTTATAGTATACATAATGTTGATGACAACCAGCATGCATTGAGGATGGAAAGATCATTTAACAGGGAAGCTAATTCATCTAGGACACCGTTGAAGGTTATACAATCTTGATGTGTAAGGATAGAATGAACTTAATTGTCATTGCCTCAGGAGCTGATGGCAGACATATTGAGGTTGGAGATGTTATCGTGGTTTGGTTGATGAGTTGTTCATCATGATCTTACTTTAGAAAAAAATTCATCCTAATGGAAAGAAGTTATACTAATGCTGGTTTATAAAAATAGAAGACATATTGAAATCAGATCAGCACCATGATTATGATGTACTAGGGAAATTTGTGATAAGGTGATCGGTTAGAAGTTGATTAATGTTTACTAAGTATTTTGTCATGTGACATACAATGTGAGATCTTTGGTTGCAATTTGCATAAAGGAGACTGATGAAGCTCTTTGTAGGGTACCAACATGGCAGGCCTCATCCATGACTTGGCTTCTGGCTTGTCTCTGTTGACATATACATGACCAAGCATTATTGACGATGGTTTATCAGATGAGCAGGAAATTTATGTTGATTATTGGCCACTGTCATCCTTGTTTTTTTACCTCACAAGATGTTTGATGGTGGATTGATATGAGTTCACCATCATAAGCCAGTAAGCATGGTCAGAGCAATGACATAGATCTCATGTGTGTGATGCCTTTTGCATTCTTCCAAGTATTTCCTTTAAATACTTTATGCGTTGTCTATTAGCAAATTTCTTCATTTTATAATGAGTATATATTCACCTTTACAGGACTTGTTCGTGTCTGGAGTAATTAAGTCTGCAACAGATTACCAAGTATACAGTGAACTTGCTGGTCTTTCCGGGCTTGATTTTGCATTTACAGATGTTGTTGCAGTTTATCACACAAAGGTTTGTCTTGCCTTTCATTCTGCTGCAGCTCCATTAGGAAATTAAGGTTGTGGTGCAGCATATGTTTGATGATGAATCACTACATTTTTTAATTGGGTTGTTGCTCCCATATTGTGTACTGTAGGGTACCTGTTTACTTTGTTCTGGATTTTGGTTGGTTTCTGTGTTTGAACAATGGACAACCATATAAGTGGACCAAGCTCCAATGTTGTTATGATTGCAATTGCATGAATAAGGTGTCCTTTCTTATTTCTGTGTGCAATGCTTTTGTTGGCTAGTAAAACTTTGGTTTCTCCATAATGAATGGATGTAGTTGTGTGTGTGTGTGTGTGTATTTTTTTTTTAATTTATTTAAATATTGTACTTAAAAATTGGATTGGTCATCCTGTATCCGGGGAAATTTATGTGTTTGTGTGTGCATATATTTTTAAAATTTAATCTTCAGAAAAGGCCTCAGGGACTTGGAATAGATTCTGATTTCAATTTTTGTTTTGTTTCTTGTTCTACTTGAAAATTTAATAGTTATTGAATGTGAGTTTGATGGGGGCAACTAATCTCCGTGGGTGTTTGGTCAACGCAGAATGACAAATTGAGACTTTTAAAAGTGGGCTCTCTTCAGCATCTTGGAGATAATATGCTTGCCTTTTTGCTTCAGACTGCTGCTGCATCATATACTCCAGGCAGAAAGGAAATGAAAATGAGAGAAGGCAATGTTTACAATCAGATGGTGTACTTCGATGTTCTGGTATCGCAAATATTGAAATGTTTACCTTCTTTCCTTAAAATTCATGAATTGCAAATGGTTTTTGTGATGTGTCTTCCAGATTTAGTTGTTTATATAATCAATGTTATGCCGGAACTACGGCTTGGTCTCCAATTTTGAGTTTTTGACTATTGTTCAAAAAGTTACATCTGGTCAAGCTGATAGTTTGACGAGTTTACTTAACTTGGATGAGTTCTTGAAAACTCAAAAACTTGAGAAAATATAACAATAGTTTTGAAATCACAACAATTAGGGACAAGTTTTCTTGTTTTCGATTGCCATGGTTTCTGATTTTGAGATGGCTAGGGAGTTTCAGAGAATGAGGCGATTTGAAAAATGTGAGGCAGAAGGAACTCACTTTTCTTTTCTGAACTTGATTCTTATGTTTTGCCGCTGACTCTCATCCAACTTGAGAGATTTGAGTTTTTCTGACTCGTTAGATTCTTATTTGACTTGATATATAAATTTTCCATCCAGACATTTTAAGCACTTCATATGCTGAGCATGGCTCGTTTTTATTCTCAGCTAATCAACTAAGTTGGATAATTCCACCTTATATGGCCAATTGTGGTGCAAACAAATCATTTGCTACAATTTGCTGAACTGTAAGTGTATCCTTTTGGTTGGAATTTCACTTAGGGTGTTTTGGAAGTAATAAAACTTTTAGATGAAAAGTTTTTGAAATGGGAGAAAATGATGTGATATAATGAGGGTAATGATGAGGAGTAAAGAGAATAAAGTTTAAAATAGATAGGTTAGTTGTGTAGAAATGATTGAAAAATAAGGTAATCGTATAGGAAGATGTGAAGAAATGGTTAAAAAATAGTGTTGTAGAGAGTGAAAAGTTTTTAGTGTAAACAAACACACTTAAGCATAAAAATAATAATACAGTGGATTTCAAGAATTCATGATTCATGCATAACCACAATACTTTAAGCATTGTGTTGCCGTATGTGCAACTTTGATTTGGTAGGCACGGCAAAAACAGATGCATGGCTGAAGATTTCATTGATTGAATAAATCAAACCATTTGATACATAGTAAATTCAAGGTGGCTACAACTTGACATATTTTAAATCTCAAATCTTGGATTTGTTTATGAACTAATGCTTTGGATAGTGGTTTTCCAGAAGTCCCCTTCCAGAGCTGCCCACCATTAGTTGATGCAACATCTACCTACCACCAAAATGCTCCTTTTGCCCATTGTAACACATTTCTGAACATCATCCCTATTTTCTTCCCACAATAATGCGTATTTTTTATTCATTCTATGGGTTACATCATTTGATGTCATAAACTTCTACTGTTCTACGCCAACGTTTTCAAAGCCAGCCTCCTATTCAAATGTAGAATCCTCAGAATAGCTAGGAAATATTATGAGAAGTAGCAAGTAATGATCAAGTATCTGTGGAGCTGAACAATACTAGGAGAAAAATCTCTCTTTGCCTTTACTGATGTATGGGAGATAGCTAAAGCAAAGTATTGATAAAGTCTATTGGGATCTAAGCAATATTATATAGTAGAATCTCTCTCTGCTTTTCGCCTGATTCTCTACTTGGTTGAAAACTTCTATAAGTTTGCATTATTTCTTCTGAGCTGTCCATATTGATTATTCTGCAGGGTACTTACATGGTTTTGTACAGTGAACGACTTGCAAACTTGCTTCACAATTCATTGATAGTACAGGGGCTTCTTATATGGGTGACGTCATTGTTTGTGGGTGGTTTTCCAGCTGTAATATCATTGTTTTTATCAGTCTTGAGTGTTGTTCTTATGTGGATGTTTTCTTTAAGCTTGGCTGTTCCTGTTGCTTTTCTCATTTCGAAAGTGTCCTCCTCTCCAGTGCCATATATTGCAAACCCTTGGTTAGTTCTTGGGTTATTTGGTGCACCAGCAGTACTTGGGGCCCTGATTGGTCAGCAAATTGGTTATCATATCCTTCAAAAATATTTATTGCATGCTTCTTTAAGAAATTCAGTGAAATCTGTAATTGTTCAAGTTGAGGAAGTCAAATGGGAGGCTGAAAGATGGTTATTTAAAGCTGGTTTTCTTCAGTGGCTTCTTATTTTACTAGCAGGGAATATTTACAAGGTCGGATCTTCCTATGTGGCTCTTGTGTGGCTAGTTTCACCTGCTTTTGCTTGTAAGTTTAGATTCATAATAATTTCTTTCTCCATGTTAAAATCATGGGTAATTCTCAGATATACCCACGAATTTTTTGCCTTAAAGTCCTCATATACCCATGGATTTTGAAAATTTCCTTGCATACTTATGAATTTTCCTCCAAATTCCTTCTATACCCATTCCATTAGCTATGTTAGAATTTTTTATTTTCTTTATTTAAAATATTTTCAATAATGCCTAAATTACCCTCCAGTTCACCAGTCCTTTGGTTTCCATTGCCGATTGTCGTCGGACTGATAGATGTTGGAAAGGGCTCCTGAGTTGTTGCAAATGACGAGCCAGCATTGGATTTCATAGTTAGCTTTGCAGATCCTATGGCTTCCATGGGATTGAAGGATGATGGAGCAGTGATAGGACAGTAGCGATTTCTAGCGGCAAGCGGGGGTTTGTTAGAGCCGAGGAAGACGATGGCAAGTGTGATGGCTTGTAGCCTTGGTGAAATTTCACCGTTAGAGGGTCCGGATGAGCTGGAGCTGCGGAAGACGATGACAGGCTTTATGGTTAGTGGGATTGTCCAGATTTCACCCTTTAAAATTGGCGGACTCTTGATGGGTTTAAAACTGGTAATGAATTGCTAAATTTCTGCCTGTTAACGAAAGATATGGTTAAAATAGGTTTTTGGCACTAAAATTCCTACCGGGAATCTGGTCAGTCATATCCGAATGATGACCGTTTTTTCCGATAAAAAAAGAATTATGGCTGTTGGATTTTAATAAAAGATGAAACCAGATGGTTGGCTTGGATTTGTTGGGGATACAAGATGTGGATTGAAAATGTGCACTGGATCGGATGATGTAGGGAGAATGCGGGATCTTGTCGATTGGATGTTGTAGAAGACGAAGGTTGCGTTTTCGGTGTCAAGGAAGAGAGGGTTGCCGTTTGATTGATGCAACAGTCGCTGATGGGTGCTTAAAGTGGCTGCCATGGCTACTGCTGGATTTTGGGTGGACGGAGACATTGGGGGGGCACCAAATCTGGTGCTCTAGCAGTACACCTCTGTTGGTAAACCAGTTTGGAGTGGCTAGTTAAAGGGGGTATATTAGCCATTTAAGACATGAGCTAACATTAGTTACTATTTATCCTAACAACATGGGTACAAAAGGAATTTGGAAGAAAATTCATGGGTATGTAAGGAATTTTTCAAAATCCGTGGGTAGACGAGGAAATAAGGCTAAAATTCGTGGGTATATTTGAGAATTGCCCTAAAATCATTGGTTTGTCTTGCGGATTATATATCGCATACATGATTGATTCTATTCCTGTGGATCCATTAGATGGTCTGATCGAAGCAACATTAACACCAATGAGATCACCAAAGCCACTCAGGATTTTGACCCTAATCCTGGGTTTATCTGTGCCTGTTTTAATTTCTGCTGGTGCATTTATTCGGATGATGGGAACACTGATAGGAATTTTAGTTCGATTGGACAGGTAATGCCGTAATGCTTCTAGCTTTTGAAATTTACAAGTAAAATGTGACTCTTGTGCCTATTTAGCTTGATGCATTTTTTTTTATCTTATAAATGAGCTTGATTTGTTATAAATCACATACCTACAAAATTTTAGTGAAGTTGATGAAAAAGCCACTATAATCAACATTTAATTTACATAGGCTATTTCTGTAGAGAGTTTTTGTAAAAACAGATCACATATTGATGTTTGTTTGCATAATACATACTAATTAATCATCAGTTAATTTGGCGATAACTATTCAATTTAATTGCTTCAGTATCTGTTATTTGTATATGTTCATGTGTTAATTTTGCTTGTAAATAATGTGAATACAAAATATGAATGTGTGTAATATGCATATAATATTATTTCTTCTGTAATATGCACTCTCCTATTCATCTTTGTATACTTCTTGCATATTTCCACTATATCTATTAACTATTGCCACTAAATTTAATTCTGTATTTATTTATCCCGAGTTATATTGGAAAATTTTCATTATTCCGTCAAAACTTAACTGTATTTTAGTGATACATATTATCAGTGATGAAAACAATATCCTCTTTCTTTAGCCAGTAATAAATCTTCTAGTAGCAATTAAGCGATCATTATCCCCCACTAGCAATTAAGCAGATAGTCCTAAATGGGGGTAAAAATCTGGGCAGGTTGGGGTGTGCCTAACCTTGACCATACATTTTAAAAGTCCTGTTTAACCTTATTTTTTTCGGGTCTGGACAAGGTTGGTCCAACCCTCACCTTTCTTTAATAGGTCTCGGGACAAACTTCAGGTTGGTTTTGGGCCGGTATTGTGACAACTGGTCGAGTTGAAAAAGTGAGTCAAAGTTTAAAATTTTTTATACATATTAATATAAAATCATATCTATGATAAATTTAAAGGTTAAATGATTCAATATTTACTATTTAGTGAGTAAAACACAATTGTCATAACAAAGCGTTAGTAAAGTTTT
Organism: Annona cherimola; assembly: GCA_030490835.1. NCBI lineage: Eukaryota > Viridiplantae > Streptophyta > Magnoliopsida > Magnoliales > Annonaceae > Annona > Annona cherimola. Next base: position 116,677,231 of record CM059971.1, read on the forward strand.
TTAAATAATTTCGTTTACAACTTAACCTTAATAAATATGCGTATCAACCTTAAAAGGGACATGAATATAAATTTTAAATTACAATTAAAACTGCTAAATTGCAAAATAATAATATTCATTCTTATAAGATATAAATAACATAAATAATATATTTTATTTCATTGATAAATATGTGAATGAGATAATTCGAACAACATATATGCAATTAAGAAATAAAAATTTATTAATATAAACAAGTTATAAAGTTAAATGTACATTAATATAAATCATAATTAACATTAATAAATCATAAAGTTAAATATATTTATCCAACAAAACAACATTCACATAAGTCATATAATTTATAAAAATAATGTACACATTGCGGGTTGGGGCTTGTCAAATCGGGTCGGGACATGGCTGACCCACCCCGCCCCTTAGAATTGAAACACATGTCTAAAATGCTGACTCGCCCCACCTTACTGGGTCAAAATCCTTGCCACGATTTTGTAAAATCGGGGCAGGTCGACCCTATTTTCACCCCTAGTCCTAAACACATTAGTTGCACCTGTTATCATCTTTTGGTTCAACTTGTTTCTATAACACCTGCAGTGCCAAAGTGTCATTGTGCGAAGACATTTAGTCTTTTGGTGGTATAAATGAAAATGTCAAATGCTCAACTTCTTTCTCATTCCTGTTCAGGAACCCTGGTTCTACTCCTGAGTGGCTTGGCAGTGTAGTACTTGCCACAATAATGGTGGCTATTGTTTGCCTTACATTTGTTTATCTTCTGTCCTATGCTCATCTTTCAGGTACATATTTTGCCTTTGCTTCTTGAGCTAATGTTTCTACTATATGTTGTATGTTCCTTTGTCAACTGATGCTTGGAGACATTAATAAACATCGAATAAAAATCCCCAAAAACAATTATGCATAATCAAGGCCTAAATCATGTGCCATTAGATGGCAAGTGTAATTATTCCTGAACATGAAAGGTAAGTTGATGCAGAAACATTGTAAAGTACAAATTGAAAAACTCATGCCTGGATGTAAGCAGTGGATCATCTATCCACGCAAATTAACATTTTTTTAAAGATCAAATTACACAGTTTAAGTTGGCTACAATGTAGTAATGTTTGATAGCAGTTGGTACAAAAGCTATGATCACTATTTCACCTATCTCGGATGTCATTGGTACTGTTGCCGAACATGTTTGATATCTATTGGAAAAGATTAATATATTGGTGTTATCATGATATTGTGATGCAATATTCCATTTGTATTAATGGCTCAAGTGATTGCTTTACATATTTTGTGATTTATTTGGAAATTCACTACAAATGCAAAATAATAATAATAATAATAATAATAAAAAGTTTATATTTTAAAATGTTTAAAATGTTTTGGGAGATCTTGTTTATGGTTTGAATTGACTGGATAAATTGTGTCTTTCATTGGGAGGAGATACGTCACTTTATTAGCTGTTTAGATTTTCTTTGAAATTTTGAATTTTGTGAATCTGATTTATATGATTAAATCAGTCAAAACCAGTTGTCCTGTCAGTTTGAAGTTCGAAATATATGGATCTACAACTCTTGTTTTTAGCATAAATAGATGAAAGCCATTTGAACTGTGGATGGAAGGATGAATGGAGTATCAAATGGTCACAATGATGGTTATATTGTAGGTCGGACAGGATGGCTGGTTGATACTTGGATGCGTGGTTGCATGACTGCATTGATAATGGAAGTTGTTTGGATGGGACTGGTGGGTGGTGTACATGATTGGATGGACAATTGATCTGAGGCATATGATGTTATTTTTGATATTATTGACTTTCAGATCTGTTGCCCTTCATAGACTGCATTAATCATTTGTTGGGATTCTTATTTGTATGGTGATGCCATTCAATTACTGCACAGGGGCGAGAAGAGCGGTTATTCTTGCTACTTGTGCTGTGTTTAGTCTTACCGTAGGAATGATATCAGCTGGTGTTATCCATCCATTTACTGATGATGTAGCTCGTGCAATTCATGTAGGTTACTCTGTCACTTCAGATTACTTATTTCATTTAATTTATGTTTATGCATATGCATTGTCTGCCTTCATCCTCTTTTTATCTTTTCCAAGTTGTTTAATATCATTTTATAACTTTAGAATTGCTTCTTTCAATAAATGAAAGCAGCATTAATACTGCTAAGAGGAAGAAGCAAGGATACTTAAAAACCCTGGGCTTGCATTATATGTGTATACTTTAGATAATGCTTGATCGAATGTTCTGGACAATGTCTGAGAACTGTTTTCCAGTTTCTTAATGATGTACATGGGAGTTGTGAGCATTTTTACTGCCACAGAAGATAAGTTCCTGCCGTTGATAGGTCAAAGACGTCTATTGCATTGTTAGAAAATGGGTCCAGCTGGCATATGTGCCCACTGATGTCAACCTCTTGTCAGGAATCAGAGCTACTTTCAAACCCAACAGCAATTATGCGTGAGAAACTGAAAATTCCCAATGACATGATGATGCTGACAAGCAAAAGGTGTTATCAACATTTTCATTTTGGTGGTTAAAAAGATCTAATTTATTTTCTTATTAATTGTTGGATAATACTTCCAGAAGCATGATCTTGTTAGCCTGGCCTAATAAATCCATTTCTTAGCTTGGGCCAAAAAAACTTAATTTTTAAATTTTTTTTAGTAAGTCTGTTAATCTAGATAAAACCAAGTTTTAGAGATGTGTACATATAGATATTTTTTAAATGTAGGGGTATTTTAGACATTTTAACTATTGAAAATGACTCATATGCCTTTAATAAAAAAAAATGACTAAAATGCCAATGTTTAAAAATCCAAAAAAATATACACATTTCCAAAAGTGGTAAAATTTGGTTTATAAATTAAATACACATTGATTGAAAATTTATAAAAATTTTAAAAAATAAGTTTTTTTCCCCAGGCTAAGATTTCTTAGCCTAGGCTATCAAGATCATGTCTTATACTTCAGGGGTAGTTCGCAGGTGAGATAAACATGGGATGGAATGGGATATCATATTTCACGATATACTTTTATCCATTTTCAATATACCTTTACCTATTCCCAATACATCTTTACCTATTCCCAATAAATTTCCATCCCAAATTCCCATTCCATTTTATCTTTGAACTACTCAATGGTGCAGGTACCATTGAAGATTTCAGTGCTACGCTGTCTTGGGCCCACCTTGATGATTAAACCAAAATCCGATCCATTCATGTTGTTTAACATAACTTGTTTTAACATGGTACTAAAAATCATTTCAGTCAAATTATTGGATGTGCTGTCCTACTTAAAAATATGTATAGTGATGTTTTAATTATGAAAATGCTTAAGATTCTTTCATAGATTTATTGATATGCAATAATTGTTAATGCAATTATTTATCCACATACAAAATGATGTTTTAGATGGTTTATATGTTAAATATACAACTTTGAAATTGATATGAAAATTAAATCATTTATTATATTGATCTTATATATTTTTTAGATGGGGGCCCATGCACATCTTTGATTGGGATGAAACTTACATATCTTTGTCTTACATATCTCTGATAGTGACTGCATTTTCTGGTACTGGATCAACATTTTATTGAACTACTGCAAATTGCAATTTTTTTTCCAGGTTGTGCATGTTGTTGATACAACAGGTGGATACAGTGAAATTCAGAATCCGGTTTCTTACATTTCTTTATTTTCATACACTCCTGGAAAGCTGACAAAGGAAGCTGAGAGTTTGAAAGATGAAGGATTTGTTTGTGGAAAGGAGAAGGTGCTTGATCTTGTTACATTTTCTGTTGAATATGGTTGCTACAGTTCCTATGACACTGAACATGGATGGAGTGAGGCAGAAATTCCAATCCTTCAAGTTGAAAATGATTTGAAGGAAGATGCAAGGATAACACGAGTTTCTCTTGATACTAAAGTTTCTACTCGCTGGACTCTTGCAATCAATACCAGAGAAATTAAAGATTTTAAGTTTGAAGGTAAGAAATTTTATTATGCAGTTGTTGTTTAGAGTTCAACTCATTATCCTCATTTTGCTTTGGTTTATAGAGATGTTACTATTTGATCTGAACATTGGGTCATCGTACAATTATCTAAAAATATAATTAATATCACGTTTCATTTCAAAAAGAAAAGCAGCAAGTGCAAATTAGAGAACTTCTGTCTTCAAAAGCTCATTTTGATGCAGCTACTATATCTATTTTATGCTGCTAATGATTAGACGACTGTGTTTCTTAGTGATCCAAAGCCTTCATATTCTGTGGCTGTCCTGGCAGCTTACAACAAACCTCATTTTAGAATATTTTGCATTTCTTTGTTGATTGGGAAGTAGGAAATAGTGATGCAAATTCTCCTTTAAATTGGATTGCTGGTGCCAATTGGAGATTTGGATTTTGCATCCATGGGTTTTCAAGTGTAGAGATTATCTGAATGCAGTTCCCCAGCTGCATGGTTGGATTATGGAAAGGGCTTATTTTCACATTACTCCAAACAAAGTCACTTTAAGTGTAATTGTCATCCGAACCTTTGCACAAATACTTGGTTTCAGCTAGGTGAATCCTGTTAACTGCCCTGCCATCAGGGTCTTTCTGCTCTTAATGCCCCTGCAAAGCTGATAAAGAGGGAGGTTGTCTTGGTGGATTGTACCGAATTTCCTTTATTCTATATCACGAATACTGATACTATTTCTCAACAGAAAATTGAAGCCAAAAATGAGTTCCAAAGAGAATGGCGCCACTAAAGTAATTATCAAAAGGCTGTGCTAGGAAATGTTACAAATATCTGCAGTGGTTGGATTTTTTCGCTGCTCTTAAGCATTTATTGCACGGTTCAAAGAAGTTGAGCTTGATAATGGTTTCTCAATATTCACAAAAATTTCTTTTCTCGGACAGTCAGCATCATTGCACTTGAAAGCATGACTTAATTTACCTGTTCGACAGGCTATTCAAGAAATATCATCACATTTGGTGCATCCGAGTCCTTGCACATTTACATGTTCAACAGGCTATTCAAGAAATATCATGACATTTGGTGCATCCAAGTCCTTGCACAATAATTTTTCAATGAGAGAAACCTGAAAAAGAGCAGAAACTATTTGCTACGTAAAAATGAGCTGCAATGGAAACTTCTGTTGTTATTTTTTATTTTTCTTGTGTCTCCACAGGTAATTCAGAGAAGCTGATTCCATTGGGCAACAAGACTGGTGTTGATGGATGGCACATAATTCAATTTGCGGGTGGGAAGAATGCGCCAACCAAATATGAAATAACACTCTTCTGGTTCAGAAATTCAACTCATCCCACCCAGACGGATGAGAAGCAGCGAAATCAAGATTCCCATCTCCTCCTGAAGTTGCGAACAGATGTTAATAGAATCACACCGAAGACTGCAAGAGTTCTAGGGAAGCTTCCTTCCTGGTGTTCTCTGTTTGGCAAATCAACTTCGCCTTACACATTGGCTTTTCTAACTAGCTTACCAGTTGAGATATAGTACTGAAATGTAATAAGCTTCTCGTTTAAGTTTTGACTATTTATTTAGCTTCCTCGTTTTTGTTGTAACTTATTGTAACTCATGTCAGCCATGATAAAGCAAGTTAATTTTTGTGCAGTTTGACATGCACCTTGTGCACTTTTGAGAATGAGGGAGAATAGATGCTGTTGAGGCACATAAATGTCTTTACTGATTCAGCTTACAGCTTTCATTTTGATTAGACTTAAAAAATCTGTCCTAGTGAAAACTTAGTCATGAAAGACATTTCTAAGAAGGGAGCACAAATAGTTATGCTGCTCATTGGAAACGCCTATATAGCATAAAATATTAGCCATCAATCATAAGATCTTGTCATCTTGCCGCTGATCATGCCACTGCCCTTAAATTTAATCTACAATTATCCTTAGCAGATTAGCAGGCAGGTGGGACGCATGCACTGCACTCTTGACAGTGTGTTAATAAAATAAACTTGCAAAATAGTCATTTGGGCTCAAATTTTTTTTTTTTTTTTTTTTTTTTAAAAGAAACTCATAGAAGGCAAATCTTTACTAAGACATGGATTATGCTTTTCGTGATCTAGGAATTTAAGTTTGTAAGCGGGACTCCAAACCACTAATCCTGATAAGGGTCGTCAGAGCCTATTTAATATGGAATATTCATAATATTTTAATGCCTGATCTCAGATCATTTACTGCAATACCAGTTGAACAGGGAAGGTGACGAAATGAAATGAGGACGCCAAGATAATTGAAGGGGGACGGAAGTTTCCGTTACATCAAGGTAAGAAGTAAGAACTCTCAAGGTGGTATAACACGTGCGGAGCGTGGGTGTCGAATGGTGGGTGTGTTTGTATTTAATAAAATTTCTAAAACTTTTGAACGAAAAATTATTAATACAAAATTTTTCAGAAAGAGACGATATGATGTAATTGGGGTAATTACAAGGGGTAAAGAGAATATATGATATAATAAGGATAATGATGAGGAATAATGAAAATAGAAGTAAAATATAAATGATAATGAGGGAGAAAATATTGAAAATAAGACAGTTGTACAGAAATGAACAATTAAAAAATAAAACAGTTACAAGAAATGAAAGTTTGAGATAAGTATATTTGAATGCAAAACTCACCTACAATAAAAGGGAAATTTTTAAATATACCTATGTATTTTACCCATGAATTTTCAAATATTCCTGAATTGGGCATGATGACATGGAGCGAGTGAAGGACGGGACGGCCTGGATGTTTTGTGTCCATCCATTCAGAGACGCCTGATCTGAAGGGAGGCAGCTAGGCCAGCTACGTCAGGATCAAAAAGAAAGAAACAAAGAAAGAAAGAAAACGACACAAACACAACGAAATCCTACTGCTGCTGCTAACTAGTCCGCGACAGCAGAACAGCAGAAAGATCTCTCTCTCTCTCTCTCAATTGAAATGAGGACGATGCCTTTGGGTGCATCTTCTCTCCCAACGAGCCATATTACCTATGCTAGTAGCTTTGGTAGTTATTCATCTCTCCATTTCAGCAACACCTTCCCTGCTTCCGCGCCTGCGCCCAGGCTTAGGGCTTCTACTTCTCCTTCCACCGCTGCTTCGACTTCCACATCAGGTAACCTATCTCTACCTCGATGAATCCCCACTTGTATCTACAGTTCCTTTTTTGCCTTGAGAATTTGGACGTTTTGAAATGTATCTCATGGAGAGTGAGTGAGTTTCTGTATCTGGAGTTGCGCAAGGTCTTGTATGCGTAATTCTCTTGCATTTCTTTACTCGGGTAATCTTAGTCAAAGTAGTCGGTCTGTTGTGCTCGCCGTTATAAGTTGGAAACGTGTACTGAAACCGATCAACGTAGTCAGTCTATATCATGGATCCCGTTCCTTATTACACTGTGACACTAAACGTAGAAATGCTTGCTACTATAGTCTGGGAGTATCATAAATTTGGGTGCTTGGTGCAGAATTCCTTTGCTTTTCAAGATGTCTCAGGGGGGCAGATTCTCTTGTGGTGTTTCTAGCTGTGGTGTTCTGGTCACATCCTTGCCATCTATAGGATTCACTTCCATGATCGTCCCAGTGCTGATCATAGATGCCATTTGTTGTTTGAGTGGACCACATAATTGGACTTCTTAGAGCTACTCCATCTGTAGCTACCACTTCGGAACTGTTAATGGATAGAGATGACAAGAGGTTTTCCCAATCTCATACTGACAAGGCAGATTGGAGAAGGCTGTGTTCTGAATTCGCATGATTGTTTCACAAACTGTCGTGGTTAACCTCCATTTCATAGTAGGTTTTTTTCTTTTAGAACTCTTATTCATTTTTTGTAGTGTAAGCTGATTTTACTGATCTTATGACTGATAATTCTTGAATATAAATATATATAGATATATTGTTTTTTTTTTTTTTTTTTTTTTTTTGGGGGGGGGGGGCGCGAAAGGGGGGTGGTTGCGGGGATCTATTTCCAGAATCTAAGATGATACTTAATGTCGGCTGCCAATCCATGTTATAATAATTCCACGATAATCTTAAGTCATGTGAATTTACTTTGTCATCAGGATTGCTAAGTAGCAGTAAATTAGTCATGATGGATGAAAAACCTAACAGATGGCAAATGGATGATGACAAACAGTGTTCTAGTTTAAAATTTTAATTACTTGGAAAAAATTTAACCTGATTTCTTGAAAGACCTGACAGGTCAATGGAAAAACAGTGTTCTAGTTTAAATTTTACAATACTTGGAAAAATTATAACCTGACTAGACAATAGATTCGTTTGTTCACTTGCCATGTAGCATATACTTCTCTCTTATAAATAGTTTCTTGTGTAGGAGTCTGCAGAGCCAGTCAAACACTTGAATTTTTTCCGTCAGTTCAACCTGAGGTGGTTGTTCGAGAGGCACAGGTTGAGGATTGCTGGGATGTAGCTGAGACGCACTGTAGCTCATTCTTCCCAAACTATTCCTTTCCTCTTGACCTTGCACTGAGAATCAATCGTTTGGTGGGATTGCTGTCAGGGTTCTCTTTGCCAGACGGTTGCATGAGGACGTGTCTTGTTGCTGTTATTGGCAACACCTTTTATGATAACTTCTTAGGAATCGAAGGTTTCAAAGTTGGAGGCTTTGAAGGGAAGGGATCTGTTACTGGTATATTGACAATTGATACTGTGGCTGATTTCCTTCCAAGAAAAGGTCCACTCAAACAAAGAAGGTGAGGTCAATGCTGACCCTTCAGTTAGGCCTTTGCTTTGGTGATGCTGAGAGCTGCCTTCAACATTAATTTTACATGATGGGGACCATTTTGGTGATACTAAGGACTCTTTTCAGCTGACTCCTTAACATTAATGTTACTTGATGTGGGGGAATACTTTTCAGCCATGACCCGGAATTTGATCCATTTAATGGATGGTAAAAAATGTGTACAGAAATGAAAATGGTAAGAATAACATAGGAATTTTTATGTGTGCATTTGCAGATTCACCTTTGCTGCACAAGAATGTTTAACTTATTTATAATTACACAGCGCAATTCTCATTAAGAATTGTGGAGTTCATTTGCAAAGGGAAAAGTACGGTACTCCATGAATCCAGGTTTTAGTTCTGCTGATCTGACTAGTTAATATGCATGCCAATAGGCCTATGCATGCTCACAATTTTGGTTAGTTCCTTCCCCTTAGGCGTACACCCCCTTCATCTTTCTCCGTTTCCACTATGTTTATTCTTGATTCCCACCTTGGTTTCTCTGAGTAGTTTCTTTGTCTGGATCATGCTTCAGACTTGTACCCTCAAGTCTGTATTTTGAGAGCATCTTGACATGGACACTTACAAACACCCATGCAGGAACCTGACACACTTATGTGCTAACCACTAACAAGGCATTATTGGCACTTCTTTAGTGCATCATGCTTCACCACTGCATTCTTGATGTCATTGTCTTTTTGAGGTTAAAGACATTTTGAACGAGTTACAGAACTCTCTTACTCTGCTGAATCATTGATATTAATGTTTCCTTCCAATCCACGTGCATTTTTATAGTTTCCTGCCCACTTTGACATGGATGTATTTGACTCATATCATTGTAAGTGAACCCTATTCAACTTTGCATGTGCCTGTCATCTGGGAGAATCTTCAAACTGATCTGTCGTTAATTTCTTTGTTTAATATAACCATTCTGTTTTTTTTTTTTTTTCCCATTTATGTGTTATTGTTATTACTTTCGCATTGTGGAGCATTGATTGTCTTCCCACTAGAATTGCAGCACCTCAGAAAAGTTTAACGTGAAAGAAAAAAATGGAAGAAAAGAAAAGACATCAATATATTCTTGATCAATTGCACCTCTTAGTCTTGCCTATTAAAGCACTTGATATCTAAAGGTAAGCAGTTTATTACAGGAAGGGAATAGCATACATATCAAATGTTGCAGTCCGTCAGAGAGACAGGGGTAAAGGTATTGCCAAGAAGCTTGTTGCCAAGGCAGAGACTGTAGCAAAGAGCTGGGGTTGTCGTGCCATTGCACTGCATTGTGATGCAAGCAATCAAGCGGCCATGCGGCTGTATTTAGGCCAGGGTTTTAGATGTGTCAAGGTCCCTGATCATGCCAACTGGCCCCAGCCTAAGACTTCGCCTGGTATCCAATTTAACTTCATGATGAAGGTCCTAAACAGCAGCATGCCCACCACCATGATTTGATTCATCCTGCATAAACAGTTTAAATATTTCCAAGCCAGAATGCATGTCTGCATGTCTAATGCAATGCAGGCATTTTATCCACGTTTGTTCCGTGTGTATATAGTTATTTATAGATAATTACCATGGATATGAACTGCAGCTGTGGAGTGCTTTCATAATACCATGTTGTGCTATTTCTAACTAATTTCAGGAAAATGTCCAAGTGATACAGTTGAGTCATTCTCAATAAAAAAAAGAAAAAGAAAAAGAAAATCCGGTCTCCAGCTGGTACAGGTTCTGTTTTGTTTGTTTGTTTTTCCTTGTAATTGGAGTTTTTATTGTGCCAGTAGAAATGCATTGACACGGAATGTCTTCTAAGAAAACGTACTTCGGCAGGATATTGAACGTTCCAAGAAACTGAAGAGCTCGAACAGCAAGGCTAAATACGAGATTTTTAATGCATTGCAATGAGTAGGTTGAACTCTCCTCATCTCTTATCTCAGTGGAATGGCTGGCTGAATCGCGCGTGCTGGATTTTGTCCATTGCGATCAATTATCATCGCATGCTAATAGCCGCACTTGGAAGTTTTTCCAAACACTGCGGTGTCAGATCTCACAGAATGGAAGTCGCTGCACGCGACAGCCTCTATGGTCTTTTGTAATCGCATGTTCTCGTATCCTTCCCATCTGTCAGTGTCTTTGATCTCATTTCTTACATACTTCCAATCTATCAGTGTTTTACCAAAACATAACCTTATTTGTCGGAAATCAGAAAAATGTCCTTTTAAGGTGGTTTTTGGAGATGAGCTGGAAATGATCACAAAAAACCTCCTTATTTGTCTGGTGTGATGGGGGGTGTGTGTGTGTGTGCGCGCGTGTTTTTTTTTTTGAAGCATTGTCTGGTGTAGTTTTCAAATCACTATAATTCTTCAAAACCTTATAACCATTACCCTACTTCCTTTATAAACGCCGCATGCCCGCCGTCTATGGATTATCCTTGATCTTATTAGCAAAACCTGCTTTTCAAAAAACAGGAGTACTTTTGTAAAACCTCCTTCATTTTTAACCTCTAAATGATTGATGAAACATTAACTTCATCTATTATGTGTCGCATCATTTATATTATCATAAAATTTCTTTCATTGGTATAATATTACTGTATATAGATTCTATTTACAAATATAATAAAATAATTTAATACTAAATATCAATTTTAAGTGATTTTTTAACATCTAAATCGTCTAAAATATCACTATTGTGTGAATAAATAATTTTATAAAATATTATTATATTCTAATACATGTATAAATGAATATAAACATTTTTTCTTATTAACACATAAATAGACCTATTTTTGAACAAATATAGCCTATGCACATAATGAATTTTAATGAAAATTAATCTCCCAGCTAAATAAACGATATTAAATATAATAAATTGATTAAATTTTCCATCAATCATTAACATTTCAAAAATGAAATTTCATGAAATCACTTTTATTAAACCCAATTACATAAAGCATCCTTCTTAAAAAATGTCATTTTCTTGCAAGCGGATAGTATTTCTTATTATTTTAATCTTTCATGAAGGTGATTTTTGCATCATTAATCATGAGCCTAGGTGACGATATTTTTACGGCGTCCCTTCTAATAATGTTTTCACCGTTGTATTAGTCACCACCGGAAAGGCGACGTTAGCCGCACCTCAATGGTCCCTACATGGATGGTAAGTAGCCAACAAAACCTGCACTTGTGTTCGCCACAGTCAATATCAGTCAGTATTTCAGTTCATCCAAATATTTCATTCATCCCACACATCTCAAGTTATATCCTTTTCACGTTATCCTGCCTGCCAACAGAAAACTATTGAAGAATGTGCTTCACAAACTGCTCCCATTTCTTGTTCACCTTGTGGCCTGAGCCCAGCAAAGCAATCATCTTTCCAAGCTCCTAATGCATCCCATGCCAACCACTGTGCTAGCACTATCGTCATTGCCATGAACTCTAGACAGATCATATGACATTAAGATGGTATTATTGTTGTTATTAATGGTTTCATAATCTCACAGCCATCTTGTTTGCTCCTTTACGGCTTTCTATTGTTTCCGAAGGAACATCAAAGAAGCCACCAGCAACGGTGGTGATTTTTGCAGTTCCATGCCACCATCAATTAAAATTAACTAGTTCAAGAAAGGGAGAGGCCACTTGCCCTGTGACAAAATCCTTTTCCTATGAGGTTTGGAGGTACTTGTCTAAGGCTGATGTATCCAACGCTGAAAAACCTTTAACTGCAGCCCGTACGGCTAGCCCAAGCTTCACAGCATCCCCACGACTTGAAGCCTGCAATGTTGTCATCAGTGGGCGAAGCCCAAATCATAAATTTCTTGTCCTAGGAAAGTTCAGAGCAATTCTACCTCAATATTGAGTGGCAGAACGGGATCGTGAAGTGAAAGCCTCAGTAGGAACCATCCGCCATAGCCAGAAACACGAATCTGATTAGATGAACAGAACCCAGAAATTCTGTTATTTTTTACTTAGCGTCAGAAACTGCAAACAAAACCATACAACCATTTCTCTCAATTGTTCCCTGGAAGAAACTACTACCTCTAAAAACCTACAGAAACAATACTGGTTCGGGAGAATACCACCATCATTGTCATCTCCCTCGACCTTCTGATTCAACAGGACCAACAACTAAGGCATTTTTTTCATCCATACCATATTTTTCACCCAACAGTTTCCAACATGACTGCGACCATTACAAATTTCTTCAATGTGTAAAGGATGAATCCCACATTCCTATCTATCTCCCAGAAAGATGACTATTAGATGCCATGAACCTGAGTCTGAATATGCATACCCTCAGGATACCTCTAGATGCCATATTATATTCCCAGGCATTTAGTTGGGTATAGATCACCACTGGGTTGGTTCTTTAGAAATGTAAAATGTTGACACTTCCAGCTTCTCATTGAGGTAAAATAATATGACGATCTTCTATCAACAACTTAAACTTTCTCCACAAAGGAAAATGAAATCAGATTATTTCCATAATTATCCATTCCAACAACAAAAAGGGGGTAATAAAAAATAATTTCTAACAATAAAATAATAATACTAAAACAGCAATCCTGATCAGCGATAGATATGAAAAATGTTAATGGATTCTTAGCATGTAAATCACATTCATAATCCACTGACAGGGCAGACCGTGATCAGATTGTCATGGGAAAGAAGAAATACACCCTAAACAGAAAGTGCAGGAGTTGTCCAGAAGAATTTGATATGAGATACCATGAGAGTTGGCTCCCTAAAAGAAAAGAATATAGAAGTGCTCTGAAAGAAAAAAGAGTCTAAATAAGGAAATGACAGGAAAAAAAAAAAAAGTATTTTCCTATTAAAAATAGAGAACCTTCTAGTGTTGACTGATGTCGAGAGAATGAGACTTACGCCTTCATAGTTAATAGGGGCCTTCTGCAAGTTTGGGTCTGAACTTATCATGTTCTCCAAGTGTTTAAGAACTGCCTCCCCATAGTCACGAAAAGATCTGCCAATCGCGATAGTTATCAAGTGATAAATAAGAAGTTCAATGCCTAAACAGAAGCATGGTTTGTCATGTAGACTAAAGAAATTTACAATCTTCCACTGCTTTCTGATATGCCAAGTGATAGATCATACTTCAGAAAAAAAATTGAAATAAGAGTTGAAACAAATATAAATAGAACCTATAGGACTTTAATGGCTCTGAAAGGCAAATTCAATTCCCAATCCCAGAAAATTTTGATAATGGATTTAGCCTTGTCTAGGTCGATAATACGAGTTCCTAATCCTGGATTCTAAACAGGATCAGTCACCAACCAGGTTAAAAAGTCTCAGAGCTGGCTCATGCATATAGTGTATGGATGGATTATGTCCCATAAGGATCCACGTATCCTACCCAAGTCTCATAGACCAATTGGGCATAAGTGCCTGTGGATTTGCCAGTTTTTTTTTCTTTTTCCCAAAATATGCATGCAGCCAATGCTGCGAGCTAAATCCAAGCAATACATCATTTTCTTCACTTTCTTGGGCTCAGTGGCTACTTGTGATTTTTTTCAGGTACCCTTTTACAGCTATGCTGGATTCAGAAAGAAATGATGGATAGCTCAAATACTTCTCTTTCAGCTCTTTGCCCACTTCTCTCTCTCTCTCTCTCTCTCTCTCTCTCTCTATGTGTGTGTGTGTGCGCATGCGCATCTATGTGTCTCTCGGAAGGACTTCAGGTTCTTGAAGCTCATAAGGCTCTATTATTATATGTCACTCTCAGAGATCCCATGTAAACACTTGGATCTACTTTTTCTCTCTTGAATTTAAGTTGTTCCACTTATCCCAAACCACACTTAAAAAAAAAAAAAAAGAAAGAAAGAAAGAGAACTTGCTAAGGAACATGCATTCAAATGAAAAAAAAGAAGACACTAGTGTTTCTTCCAAACCACACTTAAAAAAAGAAAGAAAGAAAGAGAACTTGCTAACATGCCTTTAAATGAAAAAAAGAAGACACTAGTGTTTCTTCCTACTCACTTTTTTCTTAAGCAAAACAAGTCCTCAAAATGCAGCATATGAAAGGATGAGTCAGAGGTAATGGAAAAAACAGGTTCCATGTAATCACTAAATTGTTGCAAGTTTTATTTGCATTAGTGAAAATAGAGTAAATTCTAAGAATACCCTCCACTGATGTCTGCATGATTTTGATCAATCTTGAGTCGCAATTCCACAGCTATAGCTGGTTCTTCCAGGCCATCTACAAGATCCGTTAGAACTTTGCTGCCAGAAACCCCTCCTGAAGCTCTTGCAGAAGCAAGTTTGTTCAGGAGCTTGACCTGCAAAAAGGGAAAACATAAAAATTAAGATGTGATTGAGGCATGGCAGATATATAAAGCAACCAACTCCCAACAGTACCTGAAACCTCAATGTAACACTTACCATGAGGTATGCTCCATCATCCAGCCAATGATTCTCCTTGAGAGCTCCATGGCCACTGGTTTCAATGGCTAGATGTGATTCTTCACCAAGTGAGTTCTGTCATCAGCTTTTTAAATTTAATTAGAGATTTTTACGACAAGTGGTACTGATCAAGAATGACCAGAATGGAATCTATAAAGCAATGAAAAAAATAGAGACAATATGGCAATTGAATTGCATGGCTGATTATTGATTCAGCAAATAGAACTACTCTATTTAAATAAGTATCAATCTTCTGTTCAGAAAAAGAAAACATAGTCAGCATTCCCTATACTTTTTGTTCTGACATGTCATGAGTGAAATCTAGATCCATTCCTCTATTTTTTGCAGTCTCCCATTGCATGAAGTGTAGGACCCTATGTGCAACTTGTCTAGTTTGTTCCCTTGTGTACAACTTCCCATTAAAACTAGTTAGAAAAGCAGTATAGAATACATATCTCATTTCTGAGTGGAATGTACATGTACAGTCCAGTCCCCAAGGGATGTTAACAAACATGCAGGCATGTTCAGTTGGCACAGATTTTGAATTCCAGATTTGAAAATTTTTAAATGTTCTTCTCCCAGTACATAACAATTTCACTTTTCCTCATCACTACTTGTATATTTTTCAGCTTCAGCTACATGATGTGACATATAATAAACTGCCATAACAAACACGCAGGCATGTTCAGGTTTTGAATTCCAGATTTAAATTTTTTAAAGTTTCTTCTCTCAATAAATAACAATCCTGCTTTTCCTCGTCATTACTTATATATTTTTCAGCTTCTACTACATGATGTGACATATAATAAACTATCATACAACTCTACTTTCAAATTTCGAATTCTTTCCAAATCTAAATGCTTCAAACTGAACATGCTACCACATACTAACTTTCTTTCTACAATAAATGCATGTACAAACATTTTATAACTTCATTTCCATGTAATATGCAAATGCATCTACTTCAACAGACAGACAACCATAAGTTTGCGCTACAGTTCAATAATTTTTGTTCTTCTTATTCGGCCTTCTTGTACAGTCTTCAAATTGGACTATAGAACAAAGAATTGTCACCTTCTCCTCTTCTTAGCCTCTCGAACTTTCTCTGTTCAAAAGCGAGAGAAAGGGAAAGGTGGAGGAACAATTAAAAAGAAACCACTTGTATCTGCAGAGCATATCACAAACCCATACAGCACAATGCCAAATATTTGACCATTTCTCATAAATTGGGGAATGATACTTGTGAAATGAAATGCCAATGGTTGTGCATAAAACCGTTGTTCCCTTCATGCATTGCTATGCCTATAGATTACAGAGGAGGGTTCCTAGGTGTGCCACTATTTTCCAACCAGTCAATGATTCTGGTAATTGATATTACAGGCTTAACAGGAGCGCAAAAAAAAAAAAAAAAAAAAAGCTCCAACATACAGCTACAAAAATTTTATGTGGACAATGCATAAAAATGGATAAGCAATATTAATAACATCTAATAAATTAGTAAATTGGAAGTATATGGATTTTTGAGAAAACAACAACGTTTAGTATTATGTCTATTGAGCACTTACAAAACTGACTGGCCATGCTGGGGGTAGATTCTTACCAAACGAATTGCTTCGTCAATAACGTTCTTGTAACCTCTTTTGAATCGGTGATGCTTTCCTCCTGCAAGGATCAAATAATAAGCATATAACCTCCAGGAACAAAAAATGTCACAAGATTGAGGTCACCAGCCTACCAAGTTTCTTTTCAATAAATGTACTCAGCCCATCTGAAGTTACACTGTCTGTAACAATAGTTGAACCTGGATGCTACTTGCGAAACAAAGTAGGGGAAGGAGGGAAGAAAAAAAAAAGAAAGAAAGAAAGAAAGAAAATCACTACTATCATAAAAACCCAAATGATCATTACTACAGGCATTTTTTTAATGCGTAGAAATAATACCTCCTCCAAAACAATGGCAGCCATTAAAGCAATGAGGCGATTACGGTTGAACTCATGACCACTGGAATCTACAGCAGCAGACCTACAAGAATATTTTGCTGAGAAACAGCATAATTTACATATCAACAAATAAACTACTGTAAAGCACCTGTCAACATCTGTGTCAAAGATGATGCCTAAGTCAGCTTTGTTCTTCAGGACTGCCTGTGTTATAGCTTTCATTGCTTCTTTATCTTCGGGATTGGGGATATGATTTGGAAATATACCTGTTGACGGAAGTAAATATCTTCAGAGCATTAGTATCCAAATTAAGTATTTCTTCAGACAAAAATATTTTGAAATTACCATCTGGCTCCAAGAATTGACTGCCAGTAGTAATGGCTCCTAGGGGTTCCAGCACCCTTCCCTTCAAAAATAACAACAAATAAATTGGAAAATTATAACTGGCCGCGTGACAGCAAATGACTGCATTTGCAGCTGCTAACAGCTGAATTTGATTCATAATGATATATTTCCCAATGTTAATATGAATAAGAGAGTTCTCATTGAATAAACAGAAACTGGAGTTCCAAGGAAATTTCTTTCACCATCTCAAAAATGAAAACCAACAATAAACAACTGATCACAGACACCAATCTTTTTTAATTTCCTATCTTAAATCAATCTCCCAGAGATACAATTATGATACCCCAGCCAGGCAACCTCAACAGTCACATGAGATACCTTGCCCAAACTAATAAAACTCTATGGGGCCATGGGCTTTTTGTTTCGTTGAAATCTAAAAAGATGGGACCTGTACATTGTGCTGGGGTTAGGCTGGGCATAACAAAAATTAAACCTTCTGGAAAATTCTAAGCCACTTAAGGAAACTATGCTTTTAGGGTGTGTTGTAGGGAAAATTTTTGAAAATGTGAGAAAGTGTAGTGTGATAAAAGGTAATTATAAGAAGTAAAGAAAAAAAAGGATGCAATAGATGAGATGGTTGTATGGAAAAATGTAATAATTGGAAAAGGTAAGTAGGTATAAGATGCCAAACAACATCAAAATGGGAGAAGACAGTGGTCGATTTTTTCCCCACTTTTTTACTGATTACCAAATGGATCCTTGATGAAAGTCTTTCAAACCAACTGCAAATGACAGCAATAAGCCAACAGCAAGAGCAGAAAAAACAACAATGGATATCCACATTTAAATAATTCTGCAATGATTTGTGCCTGCAAGATTATATGCAGAAACTGGCAGGCACTTTTTTATTGAAGGTGGGAAATCCCAATGTTGTCAGAACCAAACCGGTTAACGAACCGGACAAGGGATTGGTTTTGATTCAACTGGTTCAACTGTTTCTGAGAACTGGATTTAACCAGTATATTAACGTTTTATGTAAAATATATAATGAATTCATAAGATAAAAGAGTAAAATATTATACTGCCTTTATGCTGTAAATTATGTGTCAATATTTTTCGGCAATAATACAATCAAATAATTTTAATAAACCAATCAGTATAATTGAAAGTTAAAGCAACGAATATTTTTCTGGAAGGGCACAATCAAATAATTTCAATAAACCAATAAATATAACTAAAATTTAAGTCAATGAATATTTTTTTGCAATGGCACAATTAAATAATTAGAATAACAGAGTAGCAGTGTCTTATAATGGCAAACATTTTCAGTATCGACTGACCGAATACCTAACTGCAGTGAGACAATTAGCAAGGCAGGTGAAGAAAAGCAGCAGCAGCTATGAAGCTGAAAATTGCAGCAGCAATCAAGCAAAATAGTGATGAAAGTGGTCGATTGGCAAGGCAACAGTAAGGAGAAAAAAAGCAGCAGCAGCAGTAACAAAAATGGAAGAAATGGTGGAAGTCGGAAAGCAACAACAAGCAAAACAGAGATGGGAAGCAGCAGCAACAGCAACAAACAAGCAATCAAAATAGTAATGGAAAATAGTTGATTGGCAAGGCAGTGGCGAGCAAAACAGCGGCAGCAGCATCACCAAAAATGGCAGAAATGATGAAAACCAGAAAGCAGCAAGAAGCTGTAATATAGGTGAAAGGTGACGAAATTAGAGATTGAAGTTTGGAGAATTGAAAATGGCAGTGGAAGAAAAAAACCGATGGAGAAGAAATGGTGGAAATGGAAAGTTGCAGCTGCTGTTAGGGGAGAGGATGAATGGGGAAATCAGGCGGCTACTGTTAGGCTAGATTTTTCTTAATACTATCCCCTCTAAATCGGTTTGGCCAGGCAGTCCAAAAACCAGTCGGACAGCGGTTGAACCGGTTTTGACCGGCTAGATTTGGATGACTCGGAATCGCTTGAACCGGATCGGGCATCCTTCCGGTTACCAGTCGGACCGGTCAAATCAGCTGGTCCGATCCGGTTTTAATAACATTGGGAAATCCTAGTTTTAAGAATGCAATGTTGAGAACAGACTAATTTATACGTGCACTATATCTAGAAGTTGAATACCATCCATTACTGATAGCTTACCGCAAAAAAACCTCCTGCTCCATTGCCAGCGTCAACAACTACATGGAAACCATCCAATGGCTTCTCTGGAAGTTCACAAGGAAGCAAAGTCAGAAATCAATGTGTACCACCCATGCCTTGTAGTGGGACATAGAGAAAATGTTGGACTAACACAGAAGAATTCAGAGAGGCCTAGAAGTCAGATGCCATAAGCAGACTATCCTCAGATTCAGCAATCAGAAAAGAAAGATATCACAACATAAGATAACTTTTAAGTTTTGGGTGTGTTTGGCAATATTTAAAAGTTGTCAAGTTAAAACTTTTCAGTCTAAAACTTTTCACTCTCTACCCTATTTTTAATCATTTATTCACATTTTCCTATACAACTACCCTACTTTTCAATCATTTCTACATATCTGACCTATCTATTTTAACTTTATCCTCTTTACTCCTCATCATTACCCCTATCATATCACATCATTTTACAACTTTTACTCTCTAAAACTTTTCTTTAAAAGTTTTATCCATTCGCAAACACACCTTTTGTTTTAAACTTTTGTAATTCCATGTATAGAGATAATACAGAAAAAATCTGTTAGTAAATAGATGCAATTCTCAGAGGGATGAAGCATGGGACACTACCTACATTCCCAGCAGCTTTCTGAACTGCCTTAACAAGATCAGATGTATAAACCATCATGTAATCAACCCTTTTTACAGATGTAGAAGCCGCTAGTTTTGATTCCTTCAAGCTTTCAACAGAGTGGTTATCATATATATTTGCAGCACGCTCCAAAATTTCCTTGATGTCAGCTTTTCCCAGTCCTCCTCCATTTGTGAAAAACTTGAATCCATTTCGATTATATGGAAGATGACTTGCTGTTTAGAGACACTGCATCTCAATCAAGAGAGTGCAACTGGAGCTCATAACCCATACAATGCAGGTAGCTATGTTTTATTCTCAGATACCTGTTATCATTATGGATCCATCAACAGGACAAAAGAATTTCTCTTCTTCTGTGAGGGTGCTGTTAAACATGGCAGGCGTAGATGCCAATCTATAAAAATTGAATAAAAAAACAGTATAAGGAGTATAGTAAACGTTGTCAGAAAAAAGTAACATTATAAGAATCAGAATAAACATTCATTGTCAGAAAAGGTTGGCATTAAAGTAGATTTTGGGCTTTATACCTAATGCAAGTATTAACATCACATCCACGACCAAAATAACAGAGAATGCATCCAAACAATTGAGTTAGAGAATCTAACTTGTTATACAGTTCTTCATGGGCAAGGGAAAACGAGAATAATAGAAAATACACAGCACTTTCTATATTATTCAGTATAAAGTGATTGACGTTGCTGTATGCTTATGCAAGCTACGCAATCAGATAGTAGACTGCAACGAATACCACATAAGAAGAAAAATAAGATGAAATCTTATGCAGAACCTTCATATTGAAAACTGTAAGAACTAGAAAGCACATCTGTCATTCGCTAAATTAGAAATGCACATGAAGGATGCTGATAACAAAACACTTTTGAATGTGTCAGGATGAATTTTATAGCTTGCTGAAATCAAGAAGGTTACTTTGTGAGTCAATCTCATAACTAAGAAATCTGCCCGCATATGTTGATGAAAAGAATTCTACAAAAAAAAAAAAAAAACTGATAGCCAATAGAAAGTGAAAAGTACGAGTACCAATGGCATAGCTCAGGAGTGGCCGTGCCTGCTCAACATGACTTTTAGATGCATACGACTAAATCTGTCCCATTAAAGTAGTCATCCGAAAGTCCAGCCTAGCTTACCTCATCTTAAATAAAATCCCCTATTCATTTTTTCTCCATGCAGAAATAACTAAATAATGAGCTTAATTGTTACTGAACCAATAACTTTGTAAGTGTGTTTTTAATGAAAAACGTAAAAAATTTACAATTTTAATGTTGTCAAGTTCAGCCAAGTTGATTCAGTTTAGGTAGAAATGACCACACACAATCCATGACCTCAAAATTTTACCAGCACTCATGCTACGCCCAAGCCCAAGCCTAAGCCTAAGCATAATACATTGTTCTACCAAAGATGGACAAACAAAACCCAAAGTGAAGGCAGGTCAGTCATCCTATCCCATTACCACCCTTAGAGAAAAGTTTAATGATCAAAAGCGAGGGACTTCGCTCAAAAGAATGTAGAATATATCCACTTAGAAAATTGTTGTAGGAAATGTTACTCGTCGTCATGATGCTAGTTGTTTAAGGAAATGGGATTTCATCATCTTAATGGAATTCCAAGGAAATGCAAATTGTCTTTATGAGAGAGACGCACAGAAAAGGAGGATTATTGAGGCCATCAGACGCAGTAATTACCAGATCAAATGAAATGTACTAGACACGATTAATGACCCTAACAAAAGGCTAAACTTTGGTTTTACAAAATTGTGTAGGCAATTAAAATCAGAGAAGTGACACTACTTACCCGTATTGAATAACTTCAAGGCCAGCACCTGCAAGTCCTCGAGAAACTGCATCCTGAAAGGTTAGCGCATCATCACTGCTAAGGCATCAGATATAGAGGCAGTAACGAAAGATTAGCGATTTAAAGGGTAAAAGACCCACATGGAAAAAGATAGCATAAAACCACTTTTTTCTCCTTTCTTGATTAGTGAAATTTAACTTTTGCGGCTAGCCCGTTACCTATGAAACAAAATACATATGACTGGAAATTACGTGTCAAAGAAAGGTGGTTATTTCCAAATAGGAAGTAGTGGAGGCGTCGGGAAAAAAAAGAAAAAAAGAAGAAAAACTCCTGATTCAGGGAGTAATTGAAATCTGTTCATCCACTTCTCAAATTACATTATTTTGACATTAAAAAAAAAAAGGTATGCAGGTTGAAAGAGATGCATTTCGGACGTCCACTTTGAACATTAATGGCTGAGAGAAAGAATGTTGGCTAGAAATATTAGGAAGACACCATGTAGGAAACAATTAAGAGAATAGACACCCTCGACCAGGATCATACACAATGTATCATTGTACAAGCCCATCATATGAAACAGAGACCAACTCAGCCATTAAAAGTATGCAGGTTGAAAGAGATGCATTTCAGACGTCCACTTTGAACATTAATGGCTGAGAGAAAAAATGTTGGCTAGAAATATTAGGAAGACACCATGTAGGAAACAATTAAGAGCATAGACACCCTCGACCAGGATCATACACAATGTATCATTGTACAGGCCCATCATATGAAACAGAGACCAAACTCAAGCAACAAAATAAAAAGAAGGCAGGCAACATTGATTTGGAACATAACCATTACCTTGAGAAATTGCTCACTAAGTTTCCAAACATGTAAAATTTAGCCACAAGGACAACCAAGTGATATAAGTCTAACGGCCAAAGGATGTCCCACATACAACACACGGACTCCAAACAGAATGAACACATTGACAGATTTTCATATCCCCAATTCCCCATGGACAAACAAAAATCAAGCACTTCTTTCAGAAGCAAGACAACAGTCTACAACCTGAGTTATTCTCAAAACACTTAAGTCAAAGCATCTTAGGTAGAAGTAGAACAAAGACCTGCAGAATCTGTGCAGAGATTCTTGAATCGTGACCAATGGAGACTCTCAGACATCTTGATCCATCTGCTTTCTTTTTGTTCATCAACCATGCAGCAAAGGCAGCAGCTATTGCTTCAGCAACTGGCTCCGTGAGGTTAACAGGTTCTCCCTCAACCCCAGCTACCGCAACACCTCGAACATCACTGCAGGGACATTTTAAAAAAAAAAAAAAAAATTCTAAAGATCAAGAAGCTCATTTCAGACTAGTTAAGCTTGTCCCAAAAAAGTCCCACATTATACCGCTGATGTGCAAAAAGATGAATCACCAATCAATTACATCAACAATAATCAAAAGAGCCTCAGAAAAATCCCAACATTAATGATAATATTGATGATATTATTAATAAATCGGAATAATATTGACAAATTAGAGATGATATCAGCAATATCTTAAGATCTGGCACAAATGAAAATGTTGGTTTCCTCTAAGAAATTTATCTGCCAACTACCAGAAAGATATCTTCAATAACATCAGACATAATGTTGATAAAGCAACGCTGTATGTAAATCACATATGAAAATGTATGTATATAATTACATATTATAGCAACAACCACAAAATACAAAATGCATAAATCTCAGCAACAGCCTTAAGCCCAAAAAAAAGAAATTCATTTTCCTCATTTGATTTAAATTCGAAGTGATCCCAAAGAAAAAAAAAAAAAAAAAACAATTTTTGTACCGTGATAGAAAATTTGAAAGAGAAATATCCTAAAATAGCCAGCAAACAGTATTATTGTATATGCAACATAATATTGGTATTCTGACATGTCATAGTAGCAAGAATTCTGTACCTTCCATTTTGAAGCTTATGGAAGTCAATTTTTCCAGAAGACGGGACTCCACTCTTATACGCAGTAGCTGCAAAAACAACAGCATCCACACGAATTGAAAAAAAAAAAAAAGCAAAACCAGTCAAACATTGAAGGATGAACTAGCTGTTAAGAACACAAGAATTGAAGCCATTAGCAGGGTACACATACAGTACAAAATGCTAGCCATTGCAGGATTAGAGAAAACAGAATTTAAGAAGAAGCTGTATGCATTTTGCAGGAACAGAAACAATAACATGATGAAACTGGTCATGCTCCAACAAAATGTCAAGGGTAACAAAAATTGCTGTCTTGCATCATATCAACCTGAATAATGAAAGTCTAGAACAGACCATTGCAATGGATACTTGCTTGGTTCCCAGGGCTCTGATGTTTTGGTAAGGTGTGCAACCGCGTGGCTGACATTCCAGCCCATGCCGACTTCCTCCCATGCAAAGGAAGCGACTTGTGCAAATTAGGGGCAAAGAAGCCCAACGGATGCTGGGTGCCTAATTGCCTATTCTTCTGGCAACAGTGTGCCAGATATGCATTGTAAGCAGTCTTCCCTGATACAGCTGCATACAAATTTGCAAACCTATTAGACGTGTGTAGTTTGAGGGAACCAACTGCACAGCATGATCGCCAAAGACAAACCACTGTTCTTTTTTTTTTACCATTTTTTTTTTCTTTTTTTGAATTTGATAAGGCATTGAAGTGAAATGCCATGACTGTAAAATATATATATAATTCAACCAAACAATGGTTGCCATAATTTTATTTCCTCAACACAGACCTTCAAATTATGTTGAACTGTATATTCTTATGAGTTAAAAGAGCACCCAAAATTATGCAAAACGCACATTCAGAGTCTTAGATATAGGAGCAAACATTCAGAAGCAGACTGATGCGAGAGATTGATCCCATCAGATTTCAGTGTTGTCACTCCATTTTGAGCCCATCTTGAAAGTTAAATAAAAAATCCAATCCACCTATTATATTTAAAATAATTTGATTAACTAAGAAACCAATTTTCATCCCAATAAAAAAATTGTGAGGCCCATTTGATAAAAGTAAAGAGTAAAATCAATGTAATAAAATTGTTCTATTATTCAACATCTATACTATCTAAAATATTCTTACTACATGGATAAATGATTCTATACATCATTACGATATTTCAATACATCTATGAATGGATCTAAACTACTTTTCATATTTTACATATGGTCCTAAATATTTGAAAGCAGGTGTGGCCAACCCAAAACTTTGATGAAAATGATTTCTATTATCATGATAAAATAAAAGACTTTAAGCAAAATAAGTAGACTGATTTTTAATTTAACCATCATCATCGTCATAAGTTGTTTCCCACCTATTTGGGGTCAACTGCATAGATCTTATCAGAATTGTTGCACCATTCTTTACAATCATGAACTATATTTTCAATAATCTCGAATGTCTTCATATCTTGTTTAATTATTTCTATCCACTTTTTTTTTTTTTTGTGGATCTTCATCACATTCTTTTACTTCTTTTATTTGAATAAATTTAATTCCCCTAACCAATGTCATTTCAAACCTCTATTTAACATGTCCAAACCTTCTTAGCTTGTTTTTCCTCATTTTATTACCTACTGGCTTCACTTTTAAATCATCTCAAGTTTCTTCATTTCTAATTTTATTTTTTCTTATTTTACTACTCATCCATTTTAACATTCTCATTTCTGATACACTCATTATATGTATATGTTATTCATTTTAATTTACCCATCAAAGTGAACCAAAATGGGGTAGCAACACCAAAAACCCTTGTTGTCAATAACATCACCATATATGAGATAGTGATTTTATCAACTACGATTCCCTTCGTAGGGCAAAGAAAATACAGCTAAAATATTTATCAAACACAGATACCTAAATATCACTCAACCCAAAAGAATCCACCAAATATGAAAAAGATGCTACATCAATTTTCCATCTTGATTAAAGATGAAGGAAACTCCATTTCACATGGAAAAGATAAAATGCAAATTTTAATTTTTTAATTTATTTCAAAAGCATCAGCCAAACTAAAATACCTGGATGCCTTTGAAAGTCCAATTGAGAAATGAAGAACAATAAAGTTGACCAAATTATCAAACAGATAAAAACCAAGACTATTGCTCTAGTTGGGTGCATGGTTCACGAGGATTATAACAACTAAGAGGCAACGAAGTTAAATCCCAAATTGCAATTTGGACAGACTTCTGTCTACAATAGAAAAAGTTCAACCACAGGCAAAAAAGAGTTCAAATAAAAATGGCATGGAACATGAATAATGTCGATAGAATTGACACGTGAATAGATATCTGATAAGAAAATGACATAGCCATAAACCATTTCCACTATGTTGTAATCTAATTGCTTCAACTCTGCCAACTCTGCAACCAGGAAAACACTGGAATAATTATGACTTCAAAAGCAATCAAGAGCAATGAGATGTTAGTGTTGAAATATCTATATCCAAAATCGCAATTAGAGTAATCTTTGTCAACTAATGGCATGACTGAAAATACGAGAGTTCTCTAACTGCCGGACATCGATCAGATCAATACCAGTATCCAAGAAACAACAATATCTGCATCGTGACAAACCTTAATCACATCAAACTGCCTCTCGCAATAATCAGAGTAATTGGACTCGGTGAAAAGCTCAAACGCGTGCAACAAGCAGAATAAAACCAGATAATCGAACACATAAATTACGGTAACAGTTCTGTGCAGTCTAGGGTTTCGGATAATCTAACAGTGAATAGTGTAGGTGCAGATACAAACTGCTGGATGAAATACGTGGATTCCGTTCGACGTGAATCGACCAAAAGTACTGGAGAGTAATTATAAAAAAAAAAAAAAAAAGACGAACGCGGAAGACAGACCTGCCATTGGAAGAAGATGCAAAATCTTCGGTTCTTCTGTCGGGGTCGGGTCCGATGGGATCGAGCTCAGGTTGGCGAAAAGGTTTGGCGGAGGAAATGAAGGCAGACGGTAGAAGCACCGAGGACAAATACTCTCACACCGGCCCAGCGGCCTCACACGCAAGTGCGCGTTAGGATTTAGGCTTTTGCTTCAAGCCTTCAACGGAACGAACGGTACCTCTCCATTTTGTAACCTTGTCCATTTTACACCTTCGTGATTAATAAAAAATTAAACTATTTATTATATTTTGGATTATTTATATAATCCTGTAGACAATTATTTTGTTGAATAATGTTGTACGTGGCCTTATCTAAAAATGTATAAAATCAACATAATTAAATAATTAAATATCAAATTTAAAGTTATATTTTTAATATTTAAACTACCTAAAATATCATCACTATGTAGATAAATTCTTTCATACATCTAATTTATTTATAAATGCATTTAAGTATTTTTATAATTTACATATAAATTTATATTTTTTTGATAAGAACATATAAATTTATATTTTCAAGCAAACGCAGGTGTACACTTTTTTATTTGAATGAAGCTTGATTTCTTAGCTAAACAATAATGCTAAGAAAATTAACCTAATGAATTTTTTATCAATGAGTAAAATATTAAAATTGAAAAGAGTTTAATAAAATCACATATAAAATATTATGAGCATGTTTGTTTTTAACTAAAATTTTTCAATTAAAAAATTTTCATTCTTTATAAATATCTTACTTTTAATTATTTATTTACATCTTTCTATACGATTTATTTTACTTTTCAATTATTTCTGTGTAACTATTCATATGATTAACTAATCTACTGTAACTTTATTATTTATACTCTTCATCATTCTCTCTATTATATTATATTATTTTCTACCCATTCAAAGATTTTTCATTTAAAAGTTTTATCACTTCCCAAACATATTCTATGAAAGTTTCAAAGTTTTATTTTAAAAATAATTTGACGATATAAAAATCAAATATTAGGTCAATTATTTGAACCTCGCTTCAACGCTTGCACAATGCAGCAACACCATAAAAAATTTAAAAAAAATTTCATGTGTATGTGACATAAGAAAATATATTATTGTCTAAATTTTACATTTTTATATTTTTAAAATCAAAAAATATTTAAACATTAAAAGAATATAAAATTTGGACAATAAAAGATCTTGCTTAAGCCACATATTTATGAAAAAATTAAAAACATTGATATGCCAAACGGATGCTCATACAAACATTGAAGCAAAACTTATTATTTTAATGATTAAAAGTCTAAAACTATGAGGGAACTTTAAGGACCTGTTGTGGTGTATGCTAAATTTAACTCATTAAATGCAATGTTGTCAGAACCGAACCGGTGATTGAACCGGTAAAGGAACTGGTTCGGTTCGAACCGGTTCGACCGGTTAATCAAACCGGTTCGAACCGATGACGTCAGCATGACATATTTATGACATCATAAATATTAAATTTTTTAAAATTTTAAATAAATATATTGATAAACTTATATTTTTATAAATCCTAAATATATATGTTGGATTTTAAGGACCACAATACAAGAACAAAACATGCAGGAAAAAAATTAATAGTGAGTTTTAAATAATTAACTACATTAACTGACCTGAAAGACTTAAACTTATAATAAGCTATGACCGTTGTTGCTTGGTTGTTGTTACTTGAATTCTTCCTCTTTATCTCGGTACCTTGATGAATTGCTATAAACATAACTGAAAAAATAAGAAATAAAACAAATCAGTAAGTGTTGAAAATTTAATATATTTATATATCGTTCGTTTTTTTTTAATATATTAATTTATTATTAGTTTATTATCCGACCGGTCTAACCCGGTTGAACCGGTTTTCCGGTTCGACCGCCGGTTTACCGGTTCGACCGGTTTTTTGCTATTGAACCGAACCGTAGTGAATCGAACCGGACACGGGACCGGTTCCCGGTCAAACCGGTCCGACCGGCCGGTCCGGTCCGGTTTTAATAACATTGATTAAATGTTGATTTTATTATTAAAATATAACATTTTGAAACGCAAGAAATCATTTTATCATAATTTTCATGCGTAATTATCAAAAGAAGCGGAATCTTTTACTTGTATCATTATTCATATCTTTCCCTAATAATATATTTATCTTAATTTTACGGATGTTATTTAACAAGTTGCTTCTTTGTAAACATGTTACATCAGAATGGTTTCGTGTAACCCTTTAAATTTTAAATTTTTTTATGCTTAATGAAAAATTCAATATATTTATTATATTTAATATTATTTATTTATCTAAGAGACTAAGCTTCATCCAAATTAAATATATGCACAAGTCACATTTGCTTAAAAATAAATATATTTATTTGTAAATTAGGAAAAATGTTTAGATTCATTCACATATATATTATTATAACAATACTATGTGGAATCATTTAATCACATAAAAATGATATTTTAAACAGTTTAGATGTTGAAAATACAATATTAAAATTGATATTTAATATTAAATTACTTTATTACATTGATTTTACAAGTGAAAATGTTATTTTAATAATTAAAAGTTTAAATCTACGAGGGAACTTTAAGGACCTGTTATGATGTATGCTAAATTTAACTCATTAAATGTTGATTTTATTATTAAAATATAATATTTTGAATCGCAAGAAATCATTTTATCATAATTTTCGTGCATAATCATCAAAAGAAGCAGAATCTTTTACTCGTATCATTGTTCATATCTTTCCCTAATAATATATTTATCTTAATTTTAGGGATGTTATTTAACATTTGCTTCTTCGTAAACATGTTACATCACAATAGTTTCGTGTAACCCTTCAAATTTTAATTTTTTTTATGCTTAATAAAAAATTCAATACATTTATTATATTTAATATCATTTATTTATCTAGGAGGCTAAGCTTCATCCAAATTAAATATATGTACAAGTCACAATTGCTTAAAAATAAATATATTTATTTGTAAATTAGAAAAAATGCTTAGATCCATTTATATATATATTAGTATAATAATACTATGTGAAATCATTTAACCACATAAAAATGATATTTTAAACAGTTTAGCGGTTGAAAATACAATATTAAAATTGATATTTAATATTAAATTACTTTATTACATTGATTTTACAACTGAAAATGTTTCAAAATTCTATGAATGATGTTAAATATAATAAATTAAATAAATTTTCATCAATTATTAAAATATTCAAAACATAAGGGATTGCATAAAAGATGAATTTTATAAAAGCATTCTCAGTTATTTAAAGCATCAATTTCTATTTTTATATCATTTTCATTTTTCCTCTCATTTACTTTAGTTTTTCATCTTCTTCCCCCCTTTTTATTTTGTATATTTTTGTTTTTTAAAAAATCTGAATTTTATAAATGGGAATAACTAATTTACACGTGGAATATTTTCATAGAAATGTATATCCCGATCAGTTTGTTTGGTTGGGGCTACGGTAGGCCATTTGGGACTGCGGAGAAGCCACGTCCGTTTGCTACGCTGGGCCAATGACATTTTGCCGCGTTTCACATGTATTTTATCTGGAATTCGCTTCCTGCAGCAGCGAGGGATGACACACAGTGGGGGCCATGCATACTACTGCCAAATGCTAACCATTTAATATCTTAGATTTAATTAAAATTAATATTTCATAACCCTTTTTGCATTAATTGTGAATATTACCTTCTTACATAAACATAAATGTATTAAAGATGAAACAACATTAACGCAATAGAAACATTAATTTATGGTGTGTTTGGGAAGTAATAAAATTTCCGATGAAAAATTTTTAACATAGAAGTTTTTAAAATATAAGAAGATGATATGATATGATAAGGGTAACGGTGAGCGGTAAAGAAAATAAAATTAAAATATATATATTAAATGTACGAGTAGTTATATAAAAATGATTCAAAAGTAAAGTAGTTGTATAAGAAAAATAAGTAAAAAATGCAAATGTAAATATTGAAAAAAACGTAGTTTTTGGGATAAACAAACACCCCTTAGCAAACATTGGTAGATGTTGACTTGCTCAACAAACGGTAGAAATGACATTTGTGAATATTATGAAATTGCACTTAAGTTACAAATTAGGTCTCTGAAACCTAATTTAAGGTTAATTAGATTGGTTGGGCTTGGGCCTTTCTTCCGATGGGAGGCTTGTGCCTACTTGGTGTTGCTACTTAAGAGCCTGTTTAACATTTGATAAATTTCTTTTTTGATTGGTATTGTACATCTGACATCTGATATTATAAGTCAAACTCATTCGTTAGGAAACTGCAAGCTCCTACCTATTTAAAAGGAAGAAAAAAATTATTATCTATTTGTTAAGGAAGACTAACTACCCTCATCAATTTAAATGAAGACCGAAGGCTCCAAATTGAAATTTTGATCGAAATCCTACATTGGAGATTCAAACCAGCACACGATAGACAACCACATGCTTGACATCACGGCCATGACTAACACAGCAAATGCTTGAGTTGATACATTTGTTAAAACTTTTGATCGTAGAAAAAAATTTTGAAATTAAAAAAGTGATATAATATAACGAATGATAGAAGGGATAAAGTTAGAGGACGTTTCAGAATGTAAAAGTTGTGAGAAATATGGTATTTTGTGGGAGTAAAAAATGGAATATTTTGAAAATTGTGTGATTGATATGAAATAATAAGAGTAAAGTTAGAATAAATAGGTTTGTCGAAAGGTAGTTGATAGAGAAAATGATTAGAATATAGGGGTACAAGTGAAAAATATGATAATTGATTGATTAATGAGGTGTCTTGAAATCCGTGCCCCCACCATTTCCCTCCCATGTTTCCCACAACCTATTAACAAACGTCCCCTTAAAATGGATGAGATATTTGTACTAGTAGCTGTGAATAAATAATTAAAAAGTATGATAGTTGTACAATGAGTTATAAAAAATGATTAAAAATAAAATAATTATGGAGAGCAAAAAATCTTAGATTAAAAAGTTTTATGAAATACCACACACACTCTAAGTCTCTCTTTTTTAAAAGCATCTCTCTACCAATATTGGTTTTGAAAACCATAAACAAGTAAGTTTAAATAATCTAATAAACAAATGAAAATTGGGAAATTTTATTTTGAAATATTTTCATTAATATAATTGAAGCGTGAATGTTTCGTTGGAGACTTGTACAGATGCTTAGTATATAAAATGTACTTAGTCCATCATTTAGCACTAGTCAGTTGAAATATTGTTCAACGGAGGCTTAGATGGAACACAGTCAGGGAGAAGAAATGTTGTTTATACTCAAGTGTGATGTTCAATCGTTCTTTGCCTCCACTGTTCAAAGCTAATATTGAAATTAATCTCATATGAATTCAGGCTTTATTAGTTTCTAAAAATTAGCCTATACCAAGTAAAGGAACGTTCAGTAAGAGAGGTGCAGCAAGTTCCTATTCGATCATATTTTTCACATTTCACTCACATAAAATTATTTGGGGTGTTGTGAAAATTAAAAAAAACATTTTAGGTGTATTTGGCATTTAATAAAACATATTTATCTAAAAAATTTTACTCTACATAATTATCCTATTTTCTAATTATTTTTACATCTTTTGCACAATTATCATAATTTTCAATTATTTTTCTACAATTACTCATAAACCTATCATATTTATTTTTTTTACTTCTTATTATTATCTCAATCATATCCTTTTATTCCAAAAATTTCTCGAACAAAAGTTGTATTCTATAGAAAACAACCTCTTTGACTAACTGCACTTTGGGTCCCTAATTCTTTTGAGTTTCAAACTTCAAATTGGTTTTTGCGTCTTCAACTGGGATGCATCTAGAAGCTTGCAGTTGTATTCCAGGAGAAATGTCCAAGGTGTCATGAATACATGGCACATTGGTCCGAATTCGTATGCAGGTGCACTTTTCTCGAACGTGATCAGTAAAGCATTTCTTCCAAACGTGACGTGACCATTGTGATTTTTTTCCATGCTTTGTGACAACACTATTTTCCATGCATCGTGAAAGCCATTTCCTGTGTCTTTAATTTTCTTTTCCCTGTTGAAAACTTCAGTACGAGATGGATCAGCCAAACCCATCATATATATATATGTGCATGGGCTTCAAGACCCAGTCCAAGTCCAAAACCCACTTATTTTGATTTATCATAAAGTTGTTCTTTAAGCAGATTCTAGTCATCCTTCTTCTACATTCAAATTCTATTGTTAACTTTGATGGGGTAAGGCTGTAATTAATGAAAATTATCATTTTACAAGAATATTTTCTTCATTATCAATGAATAACAACTCATTTTTTCATTTCTTATACAACTTTTTTCAATTTGTATACAATTTTTTTCATTACAAAAAAGTAACAAACTAATTTTCTAATTTCCATAGCAGTACATATATGTCTATATATCTCACATCCTTATCCCATCCGAATCCTAAAAAACGATTGCACTAAATGGTGCCAGACAATTGATTAATCTTGAAAGAGTCTGAATAAGTAAGTATCTTGTGAAAAGTTTGTTTGGAAAATAAGATAGGCTAATAAAAATTTAAACTTGGATAAACTGAGCAGACGACTGAAACGAGTCTTATTAGATTAATTAGATGGTAGTTTGGTTGACATTTCAGATGCGATTACAGATGCTAGCTCAGATAATGAGAGAAATAACATGAGGTCTAAAGTTCGGATGCAAATCTCAACAGAGTACTGCGATGGAGCCAATCACTTATTTAGCACGTTACTTGTCTAGGACCGATCAAAAGGCACATGGGCCAGACCTTATATAGTGTCAACCTGATCTACAGCCTAGTGGATGGATGGAACTTATCATTAGTTCTCCGCTGTAAAGCACACAGAAATTAAATACCTCTGATTAGGAAATTCCAATTTCCAACTATCCGGAGAAAAAGACATGAGAAGGAAGAAAACCAAGTTTCCACATCTGGATTACAGTTAAGCATGTGCATGGCTGCTGCGGGTTCCGTGGATTTTTTTCCCAATGAGATCCCTACGCCAAATCCGACCTGCCATGATGAGATATGGTGACACGACATGAATATTTCCACCAGCCCACACCAGTCATGATGCAGTATCACGAATTCCACGGAATTTGGCGCAACCATACGTATGCATTGTGCATCTTAGTGCTTCCGAGCCATGACATGTACATTGCTTGGCCAAAAGATAATGATGAGAAACTAGACATGCGGATGGAGAGAGCTGAACTGTAGGTAACATTTTCTATCATCATCATCATCATCATCATCATCATCATAAGCTGTAAGTGGGTCACCTGCATGGATCATGATCCTGAACTATATATATATACTCTCAGTAGTTTTTAATATCTTCACATCTTTCTTATTTACTTATATTTCGTAGGTTCTAGTAAGATGTTTTAGAAAAAGAATGGACCGCATGCTGTATATCTTTTCAACGTGTCTAGCAAGCCAAAAGCAAAACACCAAAAGAAATATCATGCAATGGTTGCAATCAAATGAGTAAACAGACTACCAACCATAGGAAAAGAACTGGCACTCGTTCGTGTGACATGTCATGCTTTTTGAGGTTTTCAGGTCAAACAGGGAATTGAGAGCAACGCCCAACTTTCCCCATCTCATGCCTTTTCAATAACCCCTTTTAATTCCTTGTCTCATCCACAGGATTAATTATCCACGTAGTGATTAATTAGTGGATGGTTAATTAGTCATACATTTCCGTGGGAATGCGGGATGGGAGTGCTGCATCAAGAGGCATATATGATGGTATGCATGCCACATGCTCCAACAACTCCGGGATTTTAGGAAAATGCCAACCTGTTCTCTTTCTCTAGAATTAGACATTATGTGGCTAGCAAGCTAGCAATCCAATGAATCAGATGGCATCTCCCCACCAAAGAGAAAGCAGATCAAGGTGGTTTTTTGCTTTTGCTTGCAAGGTGAAGATAGGATTCCATATATGAGCAAGGCCACCACATTGCTAAAATGAAAAATATGTCATTTTGGGGGCTTGTGCTCCCCAAAATTTCTACAGGGACATTAAATTAGAAAAGTAGGAAAGCCATTTTCCGGCGCAGGTTACTGTCATCTAAGCGACTAGCAGCATGATTCGAGATAATGGGTGCACGTCGAAATGATGTCAAGGTAAATTTGACGGTCCAGATGGACAATTGAAGAAGACAGGACTCGTTTTCGCTAATTTCATCAAAAAGAAAAAAAGAAAAAAACTCACCTACGGTAAGAATAATGAGAGCACATGGGATTCAGTATTCCGGCGATGTATATTTTGGAGATAATGAAATCCCAACGATCCAACTTGTCGACGTCGCGCTCTGTATGAAACTATGAATGTGCCTTGGAGACGTGGGAGAGAACGGAAGCGGAGCCGTTGCCTGCTGCTGCAGACCGGCGATAAGTCCTTTTAACGGACGGCAAGATGGAAACACGTGGTCGGGGGCCCACCTCAATCAAGCTTCACGTGAGTCCACGTCACTGGCTGCGAACGGTGCGCCGTCCTGATGCCCGGGCTTACCGTTGACCCGGGGCTATCGCTTTATATTTTATTTTTATTGAATTTTCTTGGTGGAACTGACGGGAAATGGGGAGAAATGAGGGTAAAACAACAAAACCTAGCTGTCAGCTAGGTTGATTTACAGACGAGAAATAAAAGATTGAATCTAGGCGACAAGTCCAGGTCTGTGGATGGGTCAGATGTCGGACGGTCCAAAAAATGCAGATCTTTTGCATGTATTTTCCTAGGAGTAAGTACTTGTCTTCGCCGTAAACAATATGCATATGGCCTGCATCCAATTAAAGAGAACCAAGAGCTAGGGATTTAATAGGATCTATGGGGATCTCCGGGAGTTGAAGAAAACTACGTGGATGGCACAGATTCGTCCTTTGATTCGACATGCTATGCAAGCTGATGAGTGACTGTCGTAGCTGCGCTATGCTCCGTGGTCTACCCAAACCGGCGACATGAATGGTGATAAAAGGACCAGTCAAGTATCGCAGACGTTCAAACCAAAAGTATCTGCGTTAAAGGCAGTCACCTAGGCATGATGAATGGAAACTGCAAACACGGGATTTTTAAATTAAGGACATCCGAGCCGGTCCAAGACGTGGATCTACGATTAAAATTGTATTCTTTGACTATTAATTTAATATGTATCCTTGTATATGAGTCTGTCAATTCTATTTTATCATGCCATTATGCATGTATAGGTTGTATTAGAGCGTAGCCAACCGCAACTTTGCATAGCTACAGAACCCTTTTACAAATAAAAGTTATACATAATAATATAAATGATATTAAACACAATTGATGTATTTAATTTTTCATTAACTATTAAAGTATTAAAAAAGAAGCTAATTATATAAAAGAAGAATCTTATAAAAGCATATCTCATATATATAATTACATATAAAGAGCTTATCCGGCATAGTTAATTGTACCATAATTTATTGTACAATTGGCTTAAAAATGAATTTCATATGCACTTAAATTTATTAATATTTCATATAATTATTTGTCCATGTGTACATTATTCTTGAATAGTTTACATATTGAAAAATAATTTTAAATTTTTATTTACATCAAATTGTTTTATTATATTGAATTTGTATAATTTTCATATGTGACTCATCCATATATCCAAATTAAATAAAATTGGCTAATTGTAAACACAATGTATATAGTAGATTATAATTTTATGATTATGTGAAACCCATTTTAAACCATATATACCATAACTTACTGTATAATTAATTATAGTTGAATATTTTCCATATATATATACATATAAACGGGTGATCCCATGTGGCCAGTCGTGGGACTCATTGCAAATATTTTTTTGATTTTATTCATAAATGCATAAAGCTAAGCGTATTTAACCTATAAACTATTTTTTACCATTTTTGAATGCTTTTAAATATTTTTTATTTTTAAACACAATGATATTTTTGTAATTTCTGACTCATAAATTACGAAAATGTCATTATGTTTAAAAATAAAAAAATACTTTAAAATATTCAAAAATGATAAAATTTTATTTATAGATTAAATACACCTAGTTTTACGTGTTTATGAAAAAATAAAAAGTAGGTTCCACAACAAGATGCATGGGGGTCCCATTCGGCCGGACGCATGAGATCAAGCCTCATGTATATATTTGATGATGGTCATGGGAGCTAGGAAATCAGAGTTGAATGAGAGATATTGTAGTTTGAAATCTTTTAATATTGTAATTCATCTTGAATTAATTTGATTATTAAATTAATATTTATTTCGCTTTACTTAATATCTTTTGTTTTGTATGACAGCAAATATTGTTGCAATCAAAGCCTGATGAGGATCCAATTAAAAAAAGCTTTATGGGGACTGTACTTTTTAAAGGGTGGACAACATACATAAATTCTAAAATTACCTAAATTTGTATTAGAATATCATGATACTTTAAAAATTTATTAACTTTCACATGCATAATATTTTTATATGATTTAGATATTGAATTAATATTTTTAAAGTTAATATATAAATTAAGGCATGTTTTCTTACAACTAAAACTTTTTTACTCACCACAACTACTTTTTAAAATTATTGCTTCACATATTCTTATACAATTACCAAAATTCTATATGACTAATCTATGTGTTTTAATTTTATTATTTTTACTCTTCTCCATTGCTTCTATCACCTCATAGCATTTTCTACTAATTCAAAAACTTTTACATTAAAAATTTTGTCACTTTCCAAACTAAGTAAGTTATTATGTTGATTCATCACTTTAATAAATAAGACTGCATATTTTTTGTTTTGCATAAGATTTTGATTATTGAATGTTAAATTAATCATCAAATGAGCCCCAAAATGGTGACGCCATTCAAATATTTCATTGGTGAATTATTATTTATCTATTCTATGCATATTGGCCTTGGGCATTTTAATATCCCTTCATTCATTTTTTGATTATTTCCATCACAGAAATTAAAGCTGCCAACTCACTCTAAACTCACGTGCAGTGCTGACCAGCACGAAGCTCCGCCGGTGGGTCAAAATTATGGCGGCACCTTGTAGCCAGGAAAAGTCGCCCTTCTTTGCGCCCCGTTGTCGGCACCGTAACGTCAATTTCTCGCGTATTTATCCAGTAACATACTAACATACACGTTACGGTGCTTCTCGGGTTTCTTTGGAGTAAAACATAGCTATGTTTTGCACTCTAGATCGATTATAACGGTCCAGATCCCTCAATAAATACCATCGCTTTGTACACGTGGACCAACGAACCTTCTACTCTTTGACTACTAAAAATCATGTTATCGGGTGATCAGTGCTTCGCGCGAAGAAATCACGGAACGGATATCGATGGGGTTACGTCGAACTAGGACAGTGGACTTCAAGACCAATGGGAATCACGATTAATTGGAAAGGCCCCATAGCCTACTCTCATACTCTTTCAGCCCCGCCACCTTTTTTTCGTATTCTTTACAAAAAAGGAAAACACTACCTTCTTACCAAAAATTGTCTGAAAATCAATGTCCTGTGTAATTTAAATTGATGTTAACACTACAGAATTTAACGAATTTAAGAAGAGGTTAAAAAAAAAAAAAAACATTCTTCTCAATTTCACAAGATATTTTATTCATCACTACTCAGTAGCGTTTCTTTCGTGGTCAAACCTGTCTTTGTCTCTTCTGTATATAAAAGAGATCCAATTAACTATGATTTCTTTACATCCTAAAATAGACTGATAGAAGGTGGGATCGGTTATCTATCTTTTATACGCAACATGCGTCGTTTCCGTCATCGACAGAGGCGGGCCACCGCATCGAAATTGCGTGGGCATGAACTTACGCCGCGGATTTCAATTTTCAACGAGGAGAAGGGTGCAGAGCTTCCAGTTGCCAAGAGGCGTATCGATTATGAAGTATGCAAGTCACTTTTTCTGTTCGGTAGGATGCAAAGGATTCGACGTCTCAATGTCGCCACCTACATTTCTTGAACTACACTGTCCATCTGGATACTAAACAAGAAAAACACAAGTTTCAACCGAGTTCATGTCCAATAACAGGTCACTATTTCATGGACGACAGTGGTAGAAATGCCCGACGGTCAAAATATATGAAACAGCGGCCTACCAAAGATAACGGGTCCAGAGATCCAACAAACGCGACTGCCTTCTCAAGACAAAACCACCTTCTTCCCTACTCTCCTTTTTTTTTTTTAAAAAAAAAAAAAAAAAAAAAAAAAAAAACTTACGCCATGCTTAGACTATTTTTCCAGGGCTTTTAATCACAACCAAAAACAACGCCAACAACACAGGCGCTATCCTACATTGAGAAGAAATCTTTGCTTGTCATTGCAGGGCGATGAGCCAAAAAGGTAAAAACTGACCGGGATTGAGAAAATAACAGTAAGACATCTTCCCAATACCACGTTCCAAGGGCCAAAGTCTTGACAACAAGCAAGATGATCTACACAATTTGCAGATAAACCAATTGAAATTCTTCCCAGTTACAAGCAATTCCACGACCAACCCATCGGAGAATGCATTACACGTTGATGAAGCATGCCTGTTGGCACTCTGGTGAGGAAAGTGAGTGGGGAGAAAAATGTAGCTGCCTTTGTTGAGAGGGAACATTGGTACATGTGTGCCATAGGCTGATGCACTAAACTTGCATTTGCATGCATGAACAAGAGACTTAGATCGCGGATTCTACTGAATGAGCTTGAAAATGATAGGAAATCAAGAAGGCAAACAACGAGCCCGAGAGTCAAAAGAAACATAAACATGGATCAGAAGGATCCTCCAATCACTCCACCAAAAGTCCGCCTAACACAACACTCCCTCGTTCAACTGTACATTTTTAAACGAAGTGAGATTTTTTTCTCTCTACCTTCCTATGTTGTCACTACCTGAGTCCATCAGAATAGTCAGTCTCCTAGCTGTCTTCATGAACTCGCTGCAATAGGAAAGGAATCAACCATACCTCGTAAGCATATAAAGAGCAGAACAAAATCAAAAAATTTTCAATAATGCTATCAAACACATAAAATCAGTGTCAATGGTAAGATTGTGTGAAAGAACTCATGGAACATGTTATTTTCAACTTTATTTACCTTGCTGACATGTTTACAATTTATCGTAAGTTCATAGCCATCCCTTCATTTTCGTGTGTTATAACAACATAGATGTAGCCTTTTGGATAATCTCAAATCCCAACCATGAAAGGAGTCAAATTTCAAGTAAAGAACTAACACAAAAACACAATTTTGTTGCTTTGAATGAATCTTATGCAATTGTTATTCGACTCAAGGCTAAGAGTTGCTAGGCATTGAAGCTTTGGCTTACTCATTGTCCAAAAAGCAAAGAGGCAGCAATTCTCTCACCAGATGATGACACTGCTCATGCAGCCATGAGGGCACACTGCATATGAGAACCAAAGCCAAACTCTGGCAGCCTCCTACCTTGGACAGACAAGTTAGAATTCTAACACTTGCCTGAAACGGTGGTCATCATAAGATCCTTCAGAAAGTCACCGGAATTACCCATCCAACACGTGCTAGTCCCTCTGCTGTTTTTTATATTAG
This sequence comes from Annona cherimola, assembly GCA_030490835.1. Classification (NCBI taxonomy): domain Eukaryota; kingdom Viridiplantae; phylum Streptophyta; class Magnoliopsida; order Magnoliales; family Annonaceae; genus Annona; species Annona cherimola. Next base: position 116,717,793 of record CM059971.1, read on the forward strand.
CGTAGATCTCCAATGTGTGTTCCATGTGGAAAACACAGAGTCACCAGCAACTATTTTTAAGTTGCTCATGTGACATGGAAAGGAAGGGGAAGGGAAAAAAAAAAAAAACAAGAAAGCACAAGAAGCATGTTCTATTGACAATTTTTATATGGGGCTGGATCCCAAACATTGGTTCCATGTGAAAAGTCGAGTCACTAGGAATTTGGACATATAGCTCATGGAAGGGGGGGTGTAAAAAGCCCAAGAAAAAAAGCTCTCACCTAAATGGCTCATCTCCAGTGTGTTTGACTGTACCAGTTGCATCTCGATAAAGTACATGACTAAGCATCTCAGATCTTTCTATGCCAAACATGTTTGCAAGCCTTCTGTAAAGCTCTTCATATGAGCCCAGAACTGAGAGATCAAGAGTTCGACCTACATCCTCTGACTCCATGAAAACTTTACAATGCCCAGTCTCCAGACCAAGCTCAGTTGTTCGCCGGTCCCTGAACCATGGAAATCCTTCAGAAGATGAATTGTCTGGTGGACCATCGGGCGAGAAGTTCATTGACTTATCTGGATTTCCATCTGATGAGCTGTTGCCAGTGCCCCCTGGGGAGACTGTATCCTCTGAACAACTCAGCGACATCTGCTGCTCAGTAAGTATAGGTTGCCCAAAAAGCAGGAATTGATGGGTCTTAACCTCATCAGATTTTTTTGCATTCTGTGAAGAATTACCAATAGTCAGCAAGCAGGAGACATTATCCTGAACGCTGGAGTTTCTGCTTAGACCGTGGGAAATTCTGGATTCTGGTCCAGCATGATCAAGCCTCTTGAAGCCCGCTGGAAACAGTCCTGTCTGCAGTCTGTTGAGATCTGATAAAGATATACCAAATTGAGCATGCCTGGCTCCCTGTATGCCTGCAGGATTGTTGTCCAATGGATAACTGCCGGACCCAAGGGGGTTGCTGGAAAATGTTGGTGTAGCAAATTGGCCATCAAGGGGGAAATCAGGGTGATGCGGGAGACGCATCTTCTTTCGTGGAGGCGAGAAAGGTGTCAAATGGATAGCTGGCATGTTGGATACCAGCTCAACCAGCCACGGGCTGACACGTTTTACGTTCTGTAACAAATCTGGTTCATCCCATGTCACCTACAATAAGATGTACAAGAAGGGGGGAAAAAAACTAAGAGATCAAAGTGAAAATTGCTTTAGCCTATACAGAAAAATCACACATGCAAAGAAATTAAATGATATCCAGCAGGAACTGCAAGACTTCTCGCAAGTGAAGGAGCAATTTGAAAATCAAGAAGATATTTTCAGGGAGGGATACAAGATATTTGTGTAAACACTAAGCAAAGAGTAAAGGATTTGAGGATGACTGCCAACAATTCACAGGTAATAGTCAGAAATATATGTAAAGGAGATGCACCAACTATTTTTGAATGAAATTCAGTGTACATCAATTGAATAACATAAATCATACAAAATTAATATGGAGAATGTGAGCTGTCAAGAATTAAGAGGACAAACAGCACACACTAATTTCCATTGTTGATGATGAGAATGAGCTGGCATAATCATAAGCATTTGCATGATGAATGGCAGCCAGTAAATAGTAACATTTTCGAGTTATATTTCACCCTTTTAATGAAATTAAAAAAAAATTACCAAACTCGTGGTGCATTGGTCTTGAATCCAATCAGCATTTTGTAATGGACAAGGATGCATGGGAGAATATTTGGACAAAGAATTGGCAAATAATAATTGAACAATATAATTCATATGATAAAAATCCAAATACAAGGAATCTGGTTCTTCCATCAGGGGAATGACAGGGAGTCGAACATGGGGAATCCTCATCAAGAAGAACTAGGGGCACGACCTGCACAAGTCTCACTTGTTTGGCTCAAGCATCATATAAGTAGGGAATATGGTAGACAATTCATTTATGAGCTAACAAGTTTGAAACTTTGAAGCATACTGCAAGAATAAGCTACAAGTTAGCAGCATGCTCCAAATAAACATGCAACATAAGAAAAAGGTAGAATGTAAAAACACGCAAACAATGCAACATTTGAGTTATTAATACTAAAAGAAGAACAAAGCATGCAATCTACATCAGAGGAGGAGGGCACCCTTTCAAAGAGAATTAATTCCCAACAATGTTCAAGAAGTCGCAGAAAGTTTAAGAAACATATGACGTAAATGATTATTAGAGGAAGGAAATAATCTCTTATCAGCCAAAAGGTTTAAGAAACATATGACGTAAATCATTGATAGTGGCCTCATGAATTAACATAATTCTCACACATTCGATAGCACCTGTAGACGTAGAAGAAACTACGAGGAAGCATGGTACCTGCAGAAGCCTCCAAGGTGAATTGGGCCAACGGGTTGGATCTGCAACATGAACAGACGATATGGTTCCCATAAACCAACTAATCCGTGACGAATCTTCAGTCTCAAAGGCCATTTTAAACCTCATCCCTGAATACCACTGAGTCCTCATCGCAGTCCTCACGGATGCAGCCTTCACACAGAACTCCGGGGTACTTGCTCGTGGGTAGTAAACAACCTCAAAGGGTTGCCCGCTCGCAGCAAGGCTCGCTGCCTCAATTACAGATTCAGGTCGTACTCTTGACTTTCCTCCAAAACCCCCACCGGAGTTTGAATTCCCCCCACTACCAGTCCTCATCAGCTTCTTCCCTTCATCTTCCCTCAAGAAGGAAGAGAAGCCACCATAGGGCGAGATACAATTCCCTGCACCTGGGTTCCACCCAGACAGGGACTCCGGCCCACAGCCGCCTCCCCTCTTCGCTCGGCGAATCCCCACGCACAGGTCTCCATTCTCCGTCCTCAAAAACACAATCGAATCGCCGGCAACAAGCTTCTTCTGGTTCACAAACGTACTCCAGCCCGTCGTCAGGAGATGCCGGCGGGGGGTCCCCCTGTAGATATGCCGGAATTTCCATATTTCACCATGAACATCTTTGGCGAGGATGTTCTGTACCGGCGGGTCGGCCGAATAGTCCAGGCGGGGGAAGATGGTCTCGGCGCAGTAACGGGGGACCGAAAAGCCTCCGCCATTGTTGGCGTCTGACTGCGTGAGTGTCTTTGCAAAAGACGCAGGTTTCTCCTGCACATCCGCATTGCTCCCAAGGGGGCCATCGTCTTCAGCGAAATTGGAGTCGCCATTCCGCACCGGAACTAGCCGGATCTTTGCATAAACCTCATCCGTCTCGGGGTCTGCCATGAATTTCACGTCTGCAACCTTGCAAAGGACAAGGGGAGGAAGACGAGGGCAGCTGCCAAAGTCCACGTTGCCATGAGCATGTTCGGCATGGCCCTGTGGGAAATAGTAGACCTTGGAGCTAACCTGCGGCATCTGGACCATTCCTCCTGCGCAGGCATGCCACAGCTGGGAATCCAAGCATTTCTCTGTTTCCTTTATTGATTCTTTCATGGAGGAATCCGTAAACGTGATCATTGCAGCAAGCAAATTATGGCTGGATGGCTCAAACGGCACTCAGAGCATAAAACCCCAATTGGTTATATGCGCAGAACGCTGAAATCAAACAACAGAAAATCAAAAACCACTTCAGAGGGATAGAAAAGTTGGTTAATTTAGCTTTGATAAATAAATATTAGTGGGGAAAAACAATAGGAGAAGGAAGGAATGAATCTCTAGCAATTCTCTCCAAGAACTTACATATGCCTCCGCAATCGAGACGCTTCGATTATCACAAACGCCGATTGCCACTTTACTGCTACTTCTCATGCTGTAAGTTTGAGAAATTACCAAATTCAATCAGCCTACTCAAAATGAAGGAGAATCAAGTAACAAAAGAAGGGGGAGAAAGGAAACAGGCTTCTGATCAATTGCATAAAACAGAAAAGTATAAGACAGTGTGGAAATAAAAGAGCCGATTCGCTTGTTAAAATCCACTCCTCCCAGGTATAGTGTAGCATCAAAATACGAAGAAAGAAAACGAAGAAAAAGGGGAAAAGGAGGAGCAAGCAGTTTAAAAAAGGAAAACAAATTTAAAAAAACTTTTCATGAGAAGCCACGAAAAGGATATTAAAACGGCACAAAAAGGGAAACAACACTTCCATTCCCACAATCTACTTCTCCAAAACGCTGAAATCCCAAACAGAACAAAACCCAAATCGCAGAAGCATGCAACCAAGAAGACCCAGCTCCAGTCGCGAAATCTACATCACAGAAACCACACTACTAAAGAAATCCTACTTAATTAATCACACAAGAAACCCACAAATTCACATAGAGAACCAGGGGAAACGACGCCGAATCTCTCTCACCTCTCCAGCACCACTCCTGCTCACCTAATCAGAATTCGATTAGATTTCCAAACCTAAACAACCCGAACAGCACCCAAACTCCTCCGCGAACTTCCACAAACCTGAAAACAAAATCCCGACAGCGTAAAACCACGGCCAGCACTCAGCGAAGATCCTCAGTCAAGCAAAACCCTAAACTGTTCTGCTTCCACTTCCTCTCACTATCCGTGGAACTACCAAAACAAGAGCTGAAGCAGAGAGGCTTTTCATGGGGTATCCAGAAGGGAATCCTCTCTCTTTCTCCCGCTCCTCAGATCTGGAGAAAACAGCCCTCAGCTCCCTTCTCTGTCTCAGAAACCTCGAAAGCCAGACACAGAATATAAAAGCAATTAAAAAATAGAAAAGAGAATTTTCAATTTAATTTATTATTCGAATAACCCAGAAATGATTCTAACCTGAGCTTGATCGCACCAATCACAACGTAGACAGGGCAACCATCCGTAATCCCTGCCTGTCATCCGCACGTGTGCCAATGACGCACACGCGTCGGGTATCCGTGCCCCTCGCATGCTGCGTCCCACACGCTTCATTCCATCCTGCGGATTTTCGGTCCGTCACAGCACCAGTGTGGGTGGGCCGCACCAAGAAAACATTAGATGGACGGTTGCGCTCTGTGACTGCGTGCCGCGCGACTCTGGAGTCAATGCTGGGATCCTATAAGGCCCGCGAGTTTCATCTCGACCGTCAATTTACTAGCGATTGCGTAGCGGCCTCGTGGTTGTAACCCTTCTCATCCGCATTTCTCGGCTAATGCATTTCTTACACCGAGCAACTGATCGAACGGGTGAGATCAGTCCACGATGATGGATTTTACGGCGGTGGGCCCGCATTGGTGGGAGGTAAGCATGGGGGACCACGGTTAGCCGTACGCCGGAATGTATAAACATTCCGTTTGTTTTGTACATTAGCCTGATGCTGCACTGACACACGAGCGAAGAAACGCAAAAAGCCAAAGCGAAGGTCGCGTGATCTCATCCCTACGGATAGCTACCAGAGATTTACTCGTCATTTTTTCCGGAGATTTTTTTTCGTGTCGCGATAATTTCATCCGATCCGACAATTTTGAAATAGTGGCCAGTGCGACTACACGGCGCTGTGTTCTGAAGTTGATCTCAACTGTTGACGCTGGGAGAGATACGCGGCACACCCGGCTCACGGAAGTTACTGCACGATCGGATCCGTTACCGATCTGTTTAATTCCTCGAATTAATGCTTAACATGATGTCTTGGAATAAATGGCCATAAGATAGAATTTGCAGGGGAAGCCTCAGGCCTAGCATTAATCAGATAGTTATTTACCATATTTTCATTTTTGAAAAAATTGTTCCCCACCAATCATCAATAGGAGATCATCTGGTGGAAATTGGAGCGATTCATGAAACCAGCATGCAGAGGTCGGTATACGGTGCGGTTACGATTTTCTCATTGAGTCCAGATCCAAATTCCGGCGCGGAGAAGGTGGGCCCATCCGAACAAGTTGCGATGCTTCACACATAACCCGTGTTTATAGCTCCCGTGTCCTGCAAGAGCACCGAACAGTTGTTCCCGCACTCCCCCCTTAGCACGGGATGTTCCCGAAAAGCTTCCTCTCTCTCCTGAGATGATGATGACGATGCGGGAGAAATCGCGACCGGTGGTAGGACTTAGGCGGGGAAGTAGGTTGCACTGTTTTCTAGAAAATCCTTTTGCCGCTGGTTTTTCACCCTTTCATCAGCAGCAGGAAGGAACAAGCAAGAAACCAGTACGAACGAGAACCAAGTCGAGAGGTGGACCCCACCATGTAAAGAATCTCAAATTCTCTAATTTTATCGCACTAAAAGATCCCTAATTTTTATGGCGTTCGGTTGATGCTGTGATCTGCAAAATCAACGGATGTGATGGTGGGAGGGTCTTAACACAGTGACCGAAGTCAGAAAGGCCGACTAATGCGAGCAGCAAAGCGCAGAGATTTCCGGCCTTTAAACGGACAAAGCTGGCTGGCCTCGGTTGAAAGCTTTTTAGTGTCCGAGATGAGTTGGGTTTGTTAGATAACCCGAGTAAGAAGTGAGGTTGAGTTGAGTTGGGTTAGGTTAGGTTAGGTTAGGTTAGGGTAAGCGATTTTGTCGGTTTCGTGTATCCCGATCTTTTGGTCGGGGAGAAGATTTTGCGCGGAGACGTTGGCCTTTTCCTCTCTCCCTCCCTCTCTCCCTCTCTCTGTTCTGCAGCAGTGAGTCGACTCCTGAGGTGTAGGACTCGGAGACTGTTCAGTCGCTTCTACCTCGGACCATCATGACTTTTTCGCCCCCACCCAACAAGCTAACATCCACACCATGCATTCATCGCACCCGCTGCTGCTTGTCTTCATAGACACGACATACGTAGGAATGTTGGACTAAATGAAGAACGAAGTAAAATACGATCATTTAAAAAAAAAAAAAAAAATTAAGAACAGATATTTGTAGAATAGGTTCATTATTTTACCTGCATATTTTATTCGGAATTAGGTCTATTTTCTCATCAATAAAAAGATCTATTTGGAATATTTCTCTACCTTTTTTTTTTTTCTTTTTTACAATTGTGCAATTTTTGTCTGTAAAGGACTCTTTGTAAATTCATCCTAACCACAATAGTCGTCAGGGCTTCTAACTTTTTAGTGTAAGTCGCCACTCAAGTTGCATGATATAAGTAGAATTAATGGTAGAAATATTTTTGCGAACAATGTTACACTGGAAGTTTTTTACTTTTGCAAAATCAAAATGTAATTATATGGATTATACGTATTGTAATGAAAAAGAAAAAAATGGGAAACAAATGCAAATAGCCCATCCAATTAAAGCTACAGCAAGATAGTACTGCAAAAGTATACATAGTTTTCATTATGTTATTGCGTATTCCTGTTGTTAGTTTTCAAAAGGGCCATCCAAGATCCATGCCATTTTAAATTAAAAAAAATCAAATTGGAATTACTCTTGACAGCTAATGATAATTTCACCTAAAAATTAAAATACTCTATATTGAAGTAAAATCTCCAAATATATTTTTTTTGAAATTGAAAAACTCCAAATATTTAATCTCTCTATCATATATCAAAAATTTCCTTCGTCGAGTATCCTATGTTACATGTGCAGAAACAGCCACTCATTGGTTATAACCCACGTGGACGTACACGCTTCACCAGAATTTCTTAAGTATTTGTCGCCAATTTTTTTTAGCAAAGATTAAATTTGGCTGTATTTGATACTAAGTAAAATAATTTTTTATATCATTTGCAATCAAATTTAAGTAGCCATCAAACGTAACTTTTAGCTCCATTAATTGATATAAAAAGGGGCTCTTTTTTTTTTTTACTTAAATGTCGCTCCTTTAAGCAATCAAGTACTTACAATAAAAAAATTAAGTTAAATTTATGTAAACGCTGCTAAAAGTACGCTAATTACATGCTGAAAAAAAAAAACCAGATTTAGTGACGTTTGTTGTGGTGGTAGAGATAAAAATAGAAGGAAAAGACGTTTCGTTTTTCTTTTCTTTTCTTTTCTTTTTTTCCCTGAAGGATCCAATTGTATGTGGCATTGCAATTGGAGAGGCATCGGGATGGGGATGGCGTTGCATGAGCTTTAACCAATGATAAAATATCATATGTTGAAGGAAGGTTTTTGAACTTTTCAGCAGATGAGACGATTAATGGCTAGGAGTACAAAAACGCTTCAGACATGTCTAGTGTCTACTGCTCACAGCGACACGGGAATCATGACGATTCTTGTCACTTTCGCCTCTTCTATTAGCAACTTGGATGGAAAACTTAAGCCTACGTAGAGGACCCAAATATAAATGATAATGATTATTGATTAGAAAGCACCAACCCCAATAATAACCTGGCAAAAAAAAGGTCAAAATAACCACCAAATATGCATATTGTGTCTCGCATCCATGTGTAGAGGAGCTAGCAGTTGGCGAAACACCATCATCGCGCCAAGCAAACAGTCTGACAACATGTTCAACCAAACCCTGTGGTCCATAATCCATATCAATTTAAGGTGGTCCATAATCCTGTCAATTTCAGGCCTTCACTTGCTTAAATGTGAAGGGGAGGTATTTGTCTATTTGATAATCCCAAAGCTCAGCTCGCCCCGTGATACACAAGCACACCGAATTCCTACCGTATGATAAATATTTCATGGTGAACCTTGCAAGATATGGAGCCTAGCCGCCTTAGTAGGTGTGGGAATCGGGATGGATCATTACCCTTGATTTAGACCGGGTCGGGGCAGACCGAGTGAGGTCCGAACCTCATTATACCATACTTGACCCGCAGATGGCACGCATATATATACTCTTTATAACAAAAAAAAAAAAAAAAAAACTAAACCCTTGCTCCTCCCTCCCGCAACCACAACTCACTCCAGAAACCTTCAAGGCTCAATGCACTAGTTCTGTACCGACAGAATCCCAAGGTGCACAGTAACTACCTGGGGAGGCCATGGAGTAGTATTTGCAGATGGTTTTCTTGGATAGCCACTTGGAGAGTTTGATCATGACGGAGGGGTGGTTATTGTGGAGCAGCTACTTCCCATTGCGCACATTGTTTTATGGCGAGTTTGAGGATGATGGCGCTAGGGCCTAGGGCACGATGCTCTTACTGCTGCAACTCCGCCGCTCCCAGCCACCAACACATGCACCCCCTCGTTGTCGTAGCCTTTGCAGCCCTGCAATCGCCATAACCAAGCCCCTGCTAACGCGCGTGAGCGTCATCCAAAGCCACCAGCTAATGCTTCTCCTCTAAGCTTTACCTCCAGTGCGAGTGGGTCTTCCGTGCTCTCCGGAGACGATCACTGGTGGGTATTTCTTCTCCGGCATCCGCAGCAAGCTCATCCAGCTCAAATCAAGACAGCTCTTCTCCGTCTTTGGCTCCAGCTTCGTTTGGTGTCTCTAGGCTACCTCTGCCTCTATTTGTGTTGAGGAGCATTTTCCCACTTTCCATTTTCCCTTTCCCGTTATGCCTATTCCATCCACCTCTGAATTTTCCTTTTCATTTTTTGTTGCAATTTATAAAGTTTTTATTTGTTCCATATTTTCGTTTCCAGTAATCATTTTCGACCATTGATCACCAACTACTATTGAGGCACCAAGCTCCATTACCTTCTATGACGTCGAGCAGCCACCGTTGGCGAGCTGCTAGTAATACCCAAACGCTGTTGTGAATGGTTAATTGTTGTCATGTTCAAGGTTTATTGTTGTGAATTTCAAATTGTGAAAAACTATGAATGGCTAATTGCTTTGAATGTCAAAATGTGAATATACTGTATTTGGATTCTGATTACTTGTGTATGGAATTTTTTTTTTAGGAATTGTACTTGATATGAAATGAGTTCGAGCAATTAGTACACATTGAACTTGCCAATAGAATTATAAATGAGGCATGTTTCATTAACCTGTTTTTATAAAGTTATTTATTTATGTTTTGTTTAAATAATAGTGTTTCAATTTTACTACTTAGTAGCATTTAAACTATACAATATTTAAATTTAGCATAAATATTTCTGTATACTTAATAGATATATAGGTTCTTAAAATAATCTAACTTGGTCTTTTTTTTTAACTCAATTCGTTGTCCTAACGTTGAGCTAAATTTTCTCCTAATATCTATTGAAAAAAAGTAAAGATCAAACTGATCTTGTCTAGACTTGATCTAAAAATAAGAGTCAAACTATATTTTTAAAAGGTAGGTTCAGGGTTGGGCACACCATGACCCATTCCAACCCGCCCCGATTCCCACCTCTACGTCTAGGCTCATTCAATCCTTGTCATTTGTGCACATGCAATGTGCTTTATTTGAGGGAGGAACATATGCAATGGTAAATTGCAAGAGAAGGTAAAATGTACGGAATCATTGAAATACTTAACTAAAGAATTTTTGCATTTTGATGCCTATAATTATGCGTATTTGCATTTAAACTCAAAATTTATGGATTTCGGTTTTAGATATTTTAAGTTTCCTCTTGTGCAAGAGTCTGTTTGGCATTTAATAAAAAATTTTAAAATTTTTAAAAATATATATAATGTAAAATTTTTTTCAAATGGGAGAAGTAAAATAATATGGATAATAATAAGGAATAAAAGGAACAAAGATAAAATAAATAAGAGAGATGCATAATAAGTGTAGTGAAATGATTAAAAAGTAGGATAGTTTTATAAAAATACGTGAAAAATATTTTAAAATATAATAATTATGAAAAGTATAAAAATTTATATTAACAAAATTTTATAATTGTCAAACACACCCTCAACTTTCCCATAACCATTTGTTAGGATATGTCATAACCACTTTATGTTAGGATATAATCACATATCTACAAAAATTACGAATACCATTACACATTTTCATCATATTTCTAAATATGACAATGTGCTTATAAATTTTTATAAGTGTAAAGAATAATTTTCATAACATGTTATCATAATGTTATATTTTAATAATAATAAATGAAAATGACTTATTTTTCTTCATAAGTTTAATTTTCAACTATATTCAATTTGGTAAAAACACATAAGGGGCATTATCATCTTATGAAATATGTTGAAAATATGTAATTATATTTGTCATTTTTATAAGTGTGCTATAATATTCGGAAATAAAAATAAAAAGCGAGGTCATATTTGAAATTAACTATTTTAAAGATTCTTGTATTTTTAAATGTAAAATTTCAATATATTTATAATAAAAATTTTAATAGTTAATAAATATTTAAATATATTTATTAAATATGACAAATATCTAAAAAAAATTAGATATTTTAAAAAATTTATTATATTTCAAATTTCATTTTTTGCACTTTAAATCATGCAAGTTCTTCATTTGCATGCATTCCAAACTAGATTTCACTATTCACAGCCTTTAATAAGCAATTAAAGAAAAGATCTAAAGTGTAGCTAGTGAAAATTTTTAGGATTTAAAATATAAATACATAAACTTCAAATTCTCAAGAAATAAATATGCATATTTAAAGGGATACAATGCCAAAAACATCTCAGATATGTGATGGAATTCAATAGGAAATCAATAGGGTTTGGTTTAGGATTACAATTAGAGTAGAAGTACTCATTGATCAACTTATTAAGTTCATTAAAACGAGTATGATATGTTTTTATTTTCTTACCAAAAGAGTCCAAAGTGGATTATTAATAAAAAATGGTATGATAATGATGTGATAAATTCTAATATCAAGATACCCAAAACCAACACAAATTACTAATATATATTCAATGCATCTTTTATGAAGGGTGTGTTTGGTTGGAGGTAAAACTTTTATTGAAAAGTTTTGGGGGTAGAAGTTGTCAAATTGATAGAAAATGATGTGATATAATAGGGATAATGATGATGAGTAAAAAGAATAAAGTTAAAATAAATAGGTTATAGTTGTGTAAAAATGATTGAAAAGTATGGTAGTTTGTATAGAAAAATATGAAAAAATAATTAAAAAATATAGTAGTTAGGGAGAGTGAAAAGTTTTAGGTTGAAAAGTTTTAGTTGACATATTTTGGCCCCAAACAAACACACCTGAAATATATTATATTTTTGTAGGTACAAAGGATATTTTTAAAAAAACTTGTTAATTTATCTATTATTTTGTATATCTAATAAATGAATTTTAAAATCATATCATTATCATATTAGTTTTTATGTAAAACTTATATTAAAATTATGACTTTTAAATATAACATAAAAAATAATATAAAGAATCGATTTTGGAACTAAAACTGAAATTAGAATCTAAAAAAAATAAACTAAGATAAATCTAAAAGTTACTCCACTTCGAATAAAATAAAGTAAAAATAGATTCGACATCAAACCAAGTCTACACATCCAAGTTGCAACGTAATATTGACTTCGTAGTCCGAAGTTCGAACTTCGAACGAGCGGGGCAAAAACTCGGCGCTGAATTGCATTCGGACGTCACGGTGAGGACGGCACTCGAAAGCCAAACGCCGCAACGGACAACCAGTCGCTTTAGCTGCTCTCGTAAATTGTACGAGACGGGCAAAATATCTTTTTGTGCTTTTTTTTAAAAAAAAAAAAAAAACGAAAAACGAATTCACCAACCAAAAGACGAGTCCTTTTACGATATTATCTAAACTTAAGGACTTTCCAGCGTCATATTAATTTTTGGAACAATGCAAAATTTTAAATGTTTTTAATGTTCTCTAAAATAAATAATCGGCGTCTTAAGCAACCTTCCGCCAGCCGTCTCTAAGTTCTCTTTTCGCTCTCTTTTAAGAATCTGTCAAACAGATGTTCTTTAAAAACAGATAATGGACGGTGTAGATTGTTGGATATCAAAGGATGGTCCTCCATCGATTTTGGAAGGAGCTATAATAGCAAGTGCCATTTTGACAGCTACCGGACAAAAACGAGCGCGGGCAGGATAACCGTACACGTTGACTGTTTCAATGACGTGGCACGAAAGCGTTGCTTGCGCGTGTGGATAGCCGGTTGGTAAGAGGATGACATCATTCTTCACCTGCCGCTTTGCTTCTAGGCTGATAGCGGCTGATGGGACTTCTTCAGCTGCGGACGCAAGAGCTTTGGTCCTTCGGGGCAAGGTTTTCTCTTCATTTGTCGTGCGTTCCTGGGAAGTTATAAAATTTTTGGGCGAAGGGTGCGTAAAAAATTGTAGATTAAAACTTTTGATTCTTAGTCATTATTATTTCATATTTTTTATATAAATTATTATACTTTTGAAACATTTCCACACAACTATCTATACAATTAACCTATTTATTTTAACTTTATTTTCTTTACACCTCAAAATTACTTGTATCATATTATATCATTTTTTATCAATTTGATAACTTTTATCCTACAACTTTCCATAAAAAAATTTAGTTCCAACTATACAAACCCGAAATTTTTTTGATATAAAAGATGTTAAATTTATAAAAAAAAAAAAAAAAAAGATATAATATGGGTAACAATGAAGAGTAAAAAAAATTAAGTTAAAATATAAAAGTTAGCTGTATGGGTAGTTGTGCATTAACAATTAAAAAATATTGTAGCTGTATGGAAAAAGATGTCAAATGAACGGATCAGATTCGTGATCGTAATGGACAGCCCACGAGTGCATTTTAATACCGGCCATTGATGGTGCGGGTAGCAGATCATGGGGTGTCTACCGGGAATAAATAGCACTAAGCCATAATTATGTTAGGAAACGTATGCATTTAAATTGCTTGTGATTGCCATAAATCACTGGCCTCAACTTCAATTGCATGCGGCGTACATTTACTACATTTGACACTCCATCTGCCCTGCCTGTTCATGCACACTTCACATCTGATTTCAAGAAATGATTAATTAATCTGAATCACCATGATAAAAATCTGAAAAAATGGCATTGAAATTGAATAATTATTAATACAGACATGACAATTATTTTCACGAGTCACTTGGCATGACCAAATATCACTTTTCAATCCGAATGCTAATTAATACAGACTAATATTCTCAACAACTTGATCTAGCAGTCTTGCAAGATAGTCCAATTAATAGTAATTCATCCTCTATCTTTACAATTTTCACTAAGCCATCCTTCTTCTTGCTATTGTTCGGAACGAGAATGACTCCTAGAAATTTTCATAAGCTATGTCAGATTGATAAAATTTCATCCTTATTGGACTTTTGCCTGTGGACGAGATTGATATTAATTCCTTATCTTAAGGTAGCTGCAAGATTATATAGGTAATTATGTTCATTTGATGAGATTATTTTCAGTCCAGCCAACTTCATGAATGGTCCACATATATCACTGTGGTGGCGACCTTAAAAATTACAGCATATAATAGCTTTTAATTTAAACCTTTCTAGAAAATGGGGGGGAATATTCAATTTTGCAGGACAAAAGAAATTGATAAATGATGGGTCACCTCTTGCACATTTAGCACTTGCTATGAACCAAAACTATATCGTTTTGAAAAACGGTGTGATTTGTACATTGTTTCAGTATTCACTGTTAGAATGTTTAAAAAATAAAAATACAGTATTTTTATTTCCCACCTTCTGTAGTACACCTCTTAAATTATATATGTGTAGCTTATCAATAATTATGATATAAAAATACAGTATTTTTATTTCCCACCTGCACTAGTGCACCCCTTAAATTATATATGTGAAGCTTATCAATAATTATGAGATAAAAATATACTTTATTTGAATAATCAAATTAAATATTGAATTTGAACAGTTTGTACATGACAACTATGTTATATTAATATCACGATTCGAATCAAAAGTTGAAATTGTACATAAAAACACTTTGATTCAAAATGATCAGAAAATTACAATAATACTATTGTGTTTAAAAATAAAAAAATACTTAAAAATATTAGAAAATGGTGAAACTTAGTTTATAGATTAAATACACTTAAATTTACATGTTCGCAAAAAAATTGGAAAATAAAAAATATGTTTTTTAGGTTAGCTTAACAGAATCATCATCCCCTAATCTTCGGCATAAAGAAAACTTATTTTGCACCGGATATTTATCTAATTACAATTAAAAAATGATGGGTCGACTCTTACATGCATTTTGTGCTTGCTACGATGTGACTGGGGGTAAAAAGCGCTCAAAGGTAAAACAAAGCCAAACCGTGCACATCGTGAAAGACAAACGAGTAAGGGTTCACGTCATTAAAAATACAGTTTTAAGTAATTAAGAAGAAGCCATATCCTAATCTTAGGCATAAAGAAAAAAAATTTATCTGCACCGGATAACTTCTCTAGTTACAAACCGCCTTTTGTGTTGTACCTTAGAAACAATTACAAGCAGTCTAGCTCTTGTGCTCCAGTCAAAAAGGGAAATGTCCAAAAACAACCCTCTTACTGGTCACCGGAATTGTGAACTCAGTCAAAAAAAAAGTTAGTTGTAATTGATTATCCAATGATTAAGTAAGGGAATTAACTATATGGAAGATGAGGGTGGTGTAGTCAGCTAGAGTCGATATAATCATAGGGAGAACAAATTAATTAACTAAAGCTGGAGTGATTGAAGATAATATATATAGCTCGACGCTTTTATAAAATTTCTCTTCTATGTAATTCTCTTTACTTTAATATTTTATGAAAATTTACTAAATTTATTATATTTAACATCATTTATAATATTATAAAAATCTTTTAATTTGTTTAGTATTGCTTTGCATAGGCTCCATTTACTAATGTGTAAAATTTACGTAACAAAACAGTTTAATGCTAAATATCAATTTTTCAATAATATTTTCAACATCTAAACCATCTAAAATATTACTACTATATGATAGATAATTTTATAAAATATTATTACATTCTAATATATGTAAATGGATCTATTTTTTCTAATTTAAACATAAATATATTTATTTTTAAGTCAATATGACCCATGCATATATTTTTTAAATGAAACTTAGTCTCTTGGAAAAATAAGTAATATTAACTATAATAAAAGGAATAAATTTTACATCAATTGTAAATATATTAAAAATAGAGGGATTATATATACATATATAGGTTTTGCTTTTACGAAACTCCTTCTCAAGGTAACTCTCTTTATTTTTAATATTTCAATAGTTGATGAAAAATTCACTTTGTTTTTTAATTATTTTTAACAATTAAATCATAAAAAATATCACTATTACATGGATAAATGGTTCTACTTATTATTGTTATTATATTTTAATACATATATGAATGGATCTAAGCATTTTTCCCAATTTATATATAAATAATCTATTTTTAAAAAAATGACCCATGCATATATTTAATTTAGATAAAATTTATTTTTCTATCTAAATAAATAATGTTAAATACAATTAATAGATTATATTTCACATGAATCATCAATATCTTAAAAATACAAGGGACATTATACATGAAATCATAGAGCTATATATATATAATATTCAAATATATGGTGCAATGCACGGCAAAATGAAGCCTACTTGATTATGAAATTAACATGTATTCAACCATTGTATCTAGAGTTATTAATTTTAATTGCATACTAATTTTCACTAAAATCGAACATGTGTATGAGTCCCATCTTAAAGGAGAATGTTTCAATGCATCCGGTTTTAAAAAATATATATATTTATTTATTTATTTTGAAATTTTTTACAAAACTCTTGATCTAAATATATTTAATCTAGCCATGTGATACTGGCCATCGCCCTAACAGTCACATGGCTAGGCAACTAGTTTCAAACCCCCATGATAACGAAAAAAAAAAAATGTGGTGGTAGCAATAAAAGTAGTGGCAACCAGCTCCCTTGGATTTTGTGGAGTATCCACTAAATTAATAAATTACAACTATTGTTAGAGAAGTGTTAGAATATTGTAAGGAATCTGTAAGAGTATCTCGAAACATAAGTAGGAAATATAAGATGAGATGACTGTAAATACCCATAAAAAGTATATTTAATCTATAAATTAAGTTTTATTATTTTTAAAAAACTATATATATTTTTTATTTTTAAAAATAAGGGTCTTTTAATCCTTTCTAAATGACTAAAATAATCCTATTTTATATATATATGCATTTTCTAAATGGCGGTCAGATGCATTGAAAGAAACTTTTGTCTTTAAATGACATAAAATCAATGTAATAAAATAGTTTAATATAAATTTTAATTTTAAAATTGTATTAAACCATTTAAAATATGATTTTTATGTGGATAAATAATTATAAAAAATTATTAATATCGCAATATATGTGAGACTAATTTTTTAATAGAATGCACCATAACTAAAAAAATACACCATAGTTATGGTGCATATTGACTGCAATTGAATGGTTGATGGTTCTTTCTCTCAGCGTATACATAGACAGAGACATGCATGGTGGTGCACGGTCGATGGAGGGAGTCCAAAAGTCCAAAATGCTAAGGATAGCAATCCAAAAGAAGTGGCCAATCGGCGTGCCCCGACGAGGGCGAATGCGGTCAAAAACACAGAAGGGAGTGTGGAGGTTTCTTCTATTTAAAATTTTTCTGTCCCGAAGAAAACGAAAGGCCGCGTAACAGCAATTGCTGGCTGGATGGAAGGAATTCTCCTTGTATGGCGTGTGTGGCTCTTGCACACACAAAATTGATTCAAAACAAATAAATGGGACTGATAGGAACACCTCAAATGCAAGCGTATCAGCCATCCCATACTCCCAATGAAGAAAACATGCATTAACCAAGGGCTTCTTTTCGTTCCAAATTTTGTGCTAGTGGAATTGGACTTATGAGATGATTCAATTATCGGGATCTTTTAACCAAAAAAAAAAAGTTTATTCCAGGACCATTTTAAAGACATACATATATCTTTTGCCCTTAGTTATAAATATATCTATATTTTTAAAATATAAATATCAGTAAATCTATTTGGAGGAATGATTCAAACCCGTATGTATGTGCTAAGCTCCAATACATATAGATACTTTGTATCTGCTAAGCGGAATGATTTAACACGTATGAACTAAATATATACCTAAATATTATGTAGGTATACATTTAGTTCGCATACCAAAAGTTAATTTTTTAAATTTATATATTATTTACAATTTTTAAAAAACAAAAAAAATTTCATCTTACTCCCCCACATGAAAATGATAAAAAATTTATTTTTAAAATGTTATAAAATATATAAAACCTAAAATAGTAAATTTTAATATATGTACATATAAAGATTATATTATATCACATAAAATGAAAATAATAAAAGTAGTACACAAGAACTCAAAACACATATATTAAGGCTCGGTATAAATATTTAATCATTACCCATTTTTAATATTTTAGTGACTATATCAGTTCTAATGTTCTGTTAGTGATTGTTATTATGAAACCGCAAAACACATAAATCTAATCTTTCATAATTAGTAAATTGGGCCCATTTCAATGCAACGTTTGTATGACCATTTTTTATTATTATTTTTTTATTTATTGGCATTAAGACATGGGCCGAAGCACGTACTTTCTATGTAATTTCTAAAATTTTTTAATTTTTAAAAATTTTGCGAATAAAAAACTGTTCATGTGTAGGGGGTGCATGAATAGTGGCAATTTTTTGGTTTTCAAAATTTAAAAAATATTCTAAAAAATTAAGAAAATTATAAAATTGCATAAATAAAAAGTCAAGTATCTTTATTCAAACTTTATCCCATTCCATCTAAATAGTTGATCCTGAATAAGGACTGAATATTACTTCTACCTTAAAAATATGTTCTTATTTGCAATCGAACGTATATAACTACATTTGCGACTGACTGAATGCAGTTCACTTGAGTGCATTTCACTTTTTTTATTTTTTGAATTTTTTATACAACTGTTAATCTATGTGTATTTAACGTGTGTATCAATTTTTACTATCTTTGGCTAATTTTAGATTTTTTGATTTTTTTAAAATCAATGGCATTTTCAAAATTTACGAATTATGAAAATGTCACTGATTTTAAAAAAAAAAAAAAAAGTAAAAGTATCCAAAAATGGTAAAAATTGATACATATGTTAAATAAACTTAGATTAAATACATCTTTTTTTTTTTTTTGATGAAAGATTAAATACATCTAGATTAACAGTTATATAAAAAATTTTAAAAAAAATAAAAAATTAGGTTTTTGCATCTGGGTGCATGGAAGCTTAGTGCAACCGGGTGCACTAGATTGGGGCTCAACCACATTAACTAAATGTTGATTTCACTACATATGGTGCAAAAAAAAAAGAAGATGTTAGGTCGAGTATTTGTAGCCAAATAAATAAATTTAGTTATATAGATATTATATACAACTAAAACGATAGCCGCATTTAAAAACATTTATCTAAGTGTTAATTGTTGGTATTGTATCCAACATCACCTAATTAAGCGTTACCATCATTGATGTGAAACTGAAAAAACGAAGAAAAAGCTGAAGAAAGAAACAAAAGGGAGTGTACTTTTGGCCAGTTGCATGTTTAGCTGCCTAATGTTAGAACATGACATTAGTTAACGATAAGCATAATCTCCAATGTTCGAAAAGATACTTATCCATCATGCCTGCCTCACGAAAATGACCGTTTCCAATAGAATAAATCAAGCAAATTAATGAATCTCACTTGAAGCCAAAGATAATTGGTATTTCACCGGCTAAGGCCTCGGAACATTTCTTAACCATCTGAAAGATGCATGACACACATCATCTGAAATTGACATCTTTGGGATGAAAAACAAAAGGAAAAAAGAAAAATAGCTTATGATCACTTGAAGCGGAAGGCAATTGGCATTTCATCCACAAGCTATCTGCCAATGATTGTCGAATGGGGGTGCTGAAAATGATACTTTGTTTGTTGTGATAATTGTACTAAGCGCTTAATTAGAGCAAGCCATTGATACTCGAGCTCAGTGAAATGGTTGATGATCGATTACACATAACCTGTTTTTGATGAAATAATACACAACCGGTCGCATATATACATATATATATTCATGAGATTTCACGTCTTTTTCTGTGTCTAGCTATGTCTGGAAATTGATGCATAGTTCCCATGGCCATTTTGATCATGGTGGTATTGACTCTTCAACTGCGCACTGGCACTATTTTGGACCGTCGATATCGATAATCCAATCGCGGATGCAGCTTCAACAACC
Source organism: Annona cherimola (assembly GCA_030490835.1). NCBI lineage: Eukaryota > Viridiplantae > Streptophyta > Magnoliopsida > Magnoliales > Annonaceae > Annona > Annona cherimola. The sequence goes on from CM059971.1 coordinate 116,737,748, forward strand.
ACAGGTAGATAGATGCAACTAACACATGAACATAGGCGGATCTTGCCACCACTGAAATTTCCGAAGTTATACAATTTTACTTAAAATTTTAAGCAATATTTCAAAATGCTATCTATCTTCACGTGATTGATATGATTGTCTCCTCTCAAATAATAATATAATTCCTTAATATCACATTGCTACCATTATCCAAAGGTCCTAAATCCGCCCTTGCGCATGATCTCCTTTTCCTAGAATATATATGGGCCATTTATTTCCAATCATCTTGGAGTATATATGGTCTAAGATTCCAACCAACGGTTAGGATTTCTTTGGGGACGTTTGGTAATGTGTAAAATTGTGGAATTGTGGAATTGTGAGAAATTGTGGGAAATGAAAAAGAAAATATTTTGATAAATGTGTGATTGATAGGGAATGATAGAGGGTATAGTTGGAATAAATAAGTTTGTTGTATATAGTTGGTGGGAAAAATGATTGAAATGTAGAAGTAAAAGTGGGAAAAATAGTATGATCGAGCAATGATTGATCTTGAAAAACTAAATCATATAATTTTTCACACACTTACACGTTAACAAAGGTGCCCTTGCTTAACAGGAGGACAGCAGTTTTCGGTGATCAGTGCAAAAAGCCGTGTATTACGATTAGGCTGTGGCGCCAGAAACAATCTGTCATACGAAGACAAGCTATTGCAACAATCCGCCGGGTGGTCTTAAATTGACTGTCAATGCCCATTTCAAACAAGTCGAATAGGTAGTGGGTTGTGTGTACTTTTGGATGATAATAGAAGATAAATATTTTCTACCGGAAAGTATAGACTGATATTAGTAAATGTCATAGAATGTAATAAAGAAAATAAATAAATAAAAGTTTTAGCTGTAAATAAATGATGTAGTAATATGAAATGAGGGTAAAAAAATAATAATTGTATATAATGTAGACAAATATGAAAGAAAAATCTCTGTTTTTTTTCTGTGGTTAGATATATGCACATATATATATATGCATATTGAATATCATCATATAATTGCCAACCAATTTCGACAGATATTAGCTTCATCACAAGCAAATGATTTTTCCTTGTTCTCCTTTGTCTACAAACAAAATGGAACTGGAAAGGGAATATGCGCCAAAAAGAAATATTTTTAGAAAACATTTTTTAAATGCTGTGAAAATGCTTCGAGATAGTTTTTGTTCCCTCTTAAGATAGCACCTATTGTTTATTCATGGCCCGAATCTCGATTGTCGTACATGAATCACGTTGGAACGCAGAAGCAGAAGAATACAATGGAAAGCGTTCACCACTCAGAACGGAATTTGTTCTGCATGCATATATAAATGCACGCTGCAAAAACCAAACATGTACGGGACCATAAGCCAAAGCTCAAAACGAAATTTGGCCTCCGGGTTCTCACAAATTTGTATGCTTATATCTTGCTAATTGAGAATGGAGGTTTCATTTTTTATATAAAATAACAAGTAAGAAGCTGACATGTCTTTGAAAGAAATGCCTTTCATGTGCATGCTATAAATGATATATTAAAGGCCTCTTAGAAGCTACAGAAGGTTTGCTCGCATAGAACCGGATGTGGAACCCGTTGATTTTCATCCTTAAATTATTTTTAAAAATACAACCTATTTATTATATGCTTTAATTCTAAAAATATCATGATTAGATATGTATATATAGGTGGCTCACATCATGCATTCAAACATGATAATTTTTTCATGTTTTTACCATCTAAAAAACAGTTAATAAAATAATTAAGTTAGTTTTTTTTTTAAACATAGCTAAAAAGTACAAATTAAGGGTGTATTTGTTTAGGATATAAACATGTCAACTAAAACTTTTCAATCTAAAACTTTTCACTCTCCATAACTACTCTATTTTTTAATTATTTTTCACATTTTTCTATACAAAATACCCTACTTTTCAATCATTTCTACACAACTATCTATACAATTAACTTATCTATTTTAACTTTATTCTCTTTACTTCTCATCATTATTCCTATTATATCATATCATTTTCTATCAATGTGACAACTTCTACCACAAAAACTTTTCATCATTATTCCTATTATATCATATCATTTTCTATCAATGTGACAACTTCTACCACAAAAACTTTTCATCAAAAGTTTTACTCCCAACCAAACACACCCTAAAAACCAGCTGCGCTAGTAGAGAGCGCACGATAGTCGAAGATACGAATTTCATTAGGCGCCGGCCTGATGAATTCAATTCTTGCGCTGGGATTTCGAGCAAGCTTTGAGTTGATGGCATTTAGTCCTTAAAAATTGATGGGGAGTGATCTGTATCCTTTAGTAAATAAGTGGAGCTTATAGTTTTTACTGTAAAAATTGATGGAGTTAATCCACTCCAGGATGAATGAACTTGATATGTAACACTTGATATCATGATGTACAATGTACAATTCCAATTTTAAAACACCAACAGCATGTAAAACCATTTTCCAAAAAAAAAAAAAAGCGCATGTAAAACTGGTTCTAGCTGAGCACCATGTTGAGATAAAAGCATTAGTGCCATGGAAATATATACGGAGCCGACGTGTCGTTGTAATAGAATAAGTGGATATGTGGCAATGTGTAAAATTATAGAGTTGTGGAAAACAGTGAGGAATGAAAAAGAGAATATTTTAATAAATATGTGATTGATATGAAATGATAGGAGGTGTAGTCGGAATAAATAAGTTTGTTGTATGTAATTCGTAGGAAAAATAATTGAAATGTAGGGATAAAAATGAAAAAAAATAATATAATTGACGAAGTAATGATTGACATTGAGAAACTAATTTTCGTAATTTCTACATTTACACTTTAACAAACGTTCCCCAACTCAAGTGGGGCTCAGATATTAGTTTGCGACTCCAATCAAAAAAAAAAAAAAAAAAAAAAGAAGATATTAGTTTGCGACAAACGACACTTATTTTCCGTTGGCCAAATGATTGGCTCACATGAAGCGCAGCAACAAACATGGCTATGCTATGCGCTGCTATGCGCCCATTCCCCAACTGTTTTTTGTGGGTCCCGCATCGCCACCAAACGTCTTATCTGTTCGTTAGCTACGACGGGCCCGCTTCCCTTCCCAGCAACCTTAGTGCGCGTGCCAAGTATATACGATTCGGTACCTACTATCTCCCAATTTTTTATTATTATTTTTAAGGTACATGTATTTTTACCAATGTTGTCAGAACCGAACCGGTAAAGGTACTGGTCTGATTCGAACCGGTTCGACCGGTTAAGCGAACCGGTTCGACCCAGTTACGTCAACATGACATATTTATGATGTCATAAATAGTAAATTAATTTTAAATTTTAAGTAAATATATTGATAAGTTAATCATAATTTAACACTTGTAATATAATTCTAAGCCCTTTATAAGGTCATTTATGTCTTAATTACAGAATTTGAAACCTAGATAATAGGATTTAATAAAATTCACTTTATCTAACATCATCTAATGACATCTAACGGCATCTAACTTTCGATATTAATAAGTTAATTCTAATTTAACACATGTATTATAATCATCGGCTCCTCATAAGATTATTTGTACCTTAATTATAGAATTTGAAACCTAGATAATATGATTTAATAAAATCCACCTTAATCTAATAATGTTTAATAGCATCTAACGACATCTAATAGCATCTAACGACATTTAAAGGATACTCAAATTTTATTAAATAAATAAAATATTAAAAATAAATTTTCAGATTGCACATAAATTGTCCTAGGTACAAAGAAATTCATCTAAAATCTAATTTTCTTACTTATTATGTCGTCAGTGCAAAGTACATGTGATTATAATAATTCATATCTTATGTAAGATAATGTCAATTTAAAAATAGAATATTATTAATTGAATTAATATTTTTTATTAAATAAAAAATTTATTAAAAATTACATAATTTTGTAGTTATTTTATATCATTTTCGCTTCGTTTTAAGAGAAATTATATTGAAATTGAGGGTTTGATGCAATACTTAGTAATATTTAAATTTGTTACACAAAAATTATATTTACATAATTTGGAAGATTCTATTAGATTATTGAGGAATTTTTATAAAATTATTTTGAATGCTCTATATTGCAAATAACGATCTGCGTATACACGAATTCAATGGTCCGCCGGACCACCAAAAAAAGATTTTCCCCTTCTCCTCACAAGGTCGTTCATGGCTGCCGCGCGTAATGGAAAATGAAAAAACCCATCCGTCTTTGCTTTGGACTCCTTCTTATCTCATCGGCCAGCCAAATCAATTCAAAAGAGATCTCATCTGATTGCATTCATCTTCTTCAATTCCAGGCAGCAAACAGCCATGAAAATCCATCTCCGACGACCTATTTTTTTCAGATCCGACTAGCTGAGCCATTGGATTGCAGATTAAAGCTAGTTAATCAAAATCGGATGCAAATCCTTTAAGTCTGGTAGCTATCAGAGGGCGTGCACCGAGGACAAGGCCAACGACGCGTGCGGGCGGGTGCGGGGCGGCAACGCTTGCCGGCTCCAAGGACGAGGCCCCTGCGTGGCGAGCTGCACGACGAGCGTGGCGGGCGAGGCTGGCGAGGTAGCGGGCGTGGTGGGCGGGCTGGTTTCACAAGAGCGGCGGGCAAGGATTCGAAATTCGTCGGCAGGGGGAATGAGGAGGGCGAGCGTCGTTTTGTTTTTCCGAATTTTCCTTCGTTTTTTTTTTAAATATATATTAGGGCCTGCAAACCGGGCGAATCCGGTTGAACCGGCTATAGCGGTTCGACCGCCGGTTCACCGGTTCAGGCGGTTTCAACCAAAAGAACCGAATCGTGCTATGTTGAACCGGGAATTTGACCGGTTCCCTGTCGGACCGGCTGGTCCGGTCCGATTTTAATAACATTGATTTTTACAGCCCATTATAACTTCCATATTAAAATCAGGGGAAATAGCTCCTACCTGCAGTTCGAACCCGCGACCAACAACACAACCTGCGTTGCTTGCAGGTGGCCCTAGTTTTTTGTTTTCAGTGGAGCCTAACTTCGATATATCCCATGTCATTAACGTGAATTGAAATAACATTCTAATTTGTGTTTTATCCTAGCGACTTGTAAAATCCAACCTATAGATAAGTTTTATCCGCACATATTTGATTAAGAGAATAAATATTATGTCAATTTAAAGACTTTTGTTAGTTCTTAAATTAAGTAGTGATTTTCTTGTAAGTATTTGCGAGGTCTCAATTCAAAATGCAAATCGTCTAGAGCATTCATCATATTTAAAATAATATTTTTATATAAGTTTATCATATTTTAAAACTTTAGTATGTACAAAATTCTTTTCGATCATACACATTTTAAACTTTGATTGATATAATTCTTGATATTTTAATAAAATGAATAGTATTAAATACAATGGTTAGATCGGATTAATATAAATTATTAAGATAAGTCTTCGATTAAACTACTCTAACTCTGTGAATTCAATTTGGTAGAATAAAATGTAGAAAAGTTAGCTTTTTAAATTAATTTAGGCCATATTTGGATATAACTAAAGCTTTTTAAAGTAAAATTTTTCATTTTCTGTTACTAACATATTTTTTAACATTTCTTCATTTCTTTCTATATAATAACTCTAATTTTCAATTATTTCTAACTAAACACTAATACAACTAACTTATCTATTTTAACTTTATTTTCTTTATTCTTCATTATTACTTATATCGTATCACATCATTTTCTATTAATTCAAAAACTTTTACATTAAAAAATTTTCAAATAAAGGTTTTATCACTTCCGAAACGTGCCCTTATTTTAAAAATCAATTGGTTATACTGAGAAAAAATCTACTTGATTTAACATATGAAGGGAGAAAAATCCTCTTGCATACCTAACACCTCTTAATTTGTAGATTTATCACTTTAAGAACTACTAGAAACAACATTCTAGATCTTTAAATTAATGTGGGCTTGCCCACGAAATTATTTAAAAAAAAATCTTTTTTAATGTATAAATTTATTTGGGCAACTTAAGTTCGTTTAGTTCTCCATTTTATTCTTACAAATTTTTCTTTTGCTCAATCTATTGATTGGTTTGGTTCTTTACTTTATTATGCTCATATAAAATTGAGTTAGGTCATTTTTAGCTCACAATTTTGTTACTTTAATATTGGATGTTGAATCCTAAAGTAAATGATATTTTTTCACGTAAATAACAAATAGAGCTAGGAAGTAAGATATGAGTGTGGAAAAGAAAATTCCTCTCTATCGCAAATTTAAATGATATAAATAGAAATGTGATCTATATTAATTATAACATATATGAAAATTTATACTAGACATATAGCACCCGCAAAGGCCACTTCAAGATATCCATCAAATGAAATGCAACACTCATAATTTTTTATGAGAGTTTATACAAAATAACTAATATTGCTTAGTTATTGTAATCAAGAACATTCATATACGAAATTTTAACCCTGAGAAGAATAGTAAAATCCCCAACCAATTAAGGGACTTAAAATTCACGCCATCTTCGTGATTCGAGCTCAGGATATTTCAAAATGTGGGCTTTGAGTTTACCACGACGTCATGGCCAACATACACCAATTGAGTATTGTTGACAGCGGGTAAGTTTTTATGCCTACCATCCGCAAGTTTCAGCCCACGAATGTCTCGGCCCCGGGGATGCACAGCAAACGTGTGCAAGTCTGGTGTGCATGACAGCGACGTGAACGTGCAGCATCCAGATTCCAGACACGCAGCGGAAGCCAGAATGGGCAGTAGCCACAGTTGGTGACGTGACAAAATCATGGTGCCTTTTACTACGACCACAGAACTGGCCCACCCGAAAGTACCGTGCATCATCTTTTTAAACTCCATGAATTCGCCAAGATCTAAAAATCTATTCCGTTCTCTACATTTGGAACATAACCCGAGAGATTAATGAGTTGAATTTCCAGATGTGATCAGGCTGATAACTGTCACGAGAACATCTTAACAACTGACGGACGTCCTAGTTTTACATCACCCAGCATTTTATGAACACAGATAGAAGGAAATCTGATTAACGGTTAAAAATATTTATTACATTTACTGATGCTATGAAACGGATATTGATGTCGATGCTGGGTACATGGAAAATATCGGCCATCCTAAATTAAATCGTCACGCGAGGCATTGACAGGTGAACTGTGGAGTGGGATGGAAGGATGTCGGTTCCTCTTCTTCCAGGCGTGGGTCCCACCCTGCGGCAGCACTGCGGTTTCAGCTCCGACAAGTGGGCCCTAGAGGAGGTGGGTCCCACGGTGTTGATGATGGGAGGAAATATTTTTCATTGGAGAATGATGATGGACCTTGCCAAATGGGAGTTGGGTGGAGGCAGCGCACACCCACACGGACACGGCCGAGATGTGCTGTCTACTCTTGCTTTGTGGGATGAGTTTGGGCATTGTCGCGGTTGGCTGCTGGGGACGGCTGCCAATCCAATCCGTTCTTGTCCACGGAAATCATCAGGTGTGTCGGGCAATTAATAGAAAATATCAATTAAAACTTTTTAATTTAAAATTTTTGACTCTCTACAACTATCGTATTTTTTAATCATTTTTCATACTTTCCTGTACAACTACTCCACTTTTCAAAATTTTCTACACAATTATCTATACAACTAACCTATTTATTTTAACTTTATCCTCTTCGCTTTTCATCATTACCCTTATTATATCACATCATTTGACAACTTACACTCTTCGAAACTTTTCATCAAAAGTTTTATCGATTTCTAAACACAACTATCATCTATCACATACTTTGTCTTCCGCTGAGGGGACGTTTGGTAACGGGGGTATGAAAAATGTGAGTGCACAGATTTGAAGACACGTTATTAATTATTTAATTAGTTTTTATTTTTATATTCCAATCATTGTTTTATCAATTATCTTCCAACAAATCTATTTATTCCAATTTTACTTCTATCATTTCATATCAATCACATAATTTCTAAAATATTTTATTTTCTACTCTCACAAAATACTATATTTCCCACAACTTTCACTTTCCCAAATGTCCCATGACTGATTTAGCTTTTAGTTACGCATGAAATCAAGGTTTATTTCCAATTAGGATGGAATTTATTTTTAATTTTTAATTTTTTAACATTTTTAAAAAATAATAACTTATTTTTTCATTTCTAATACATATTTGTTCCATTTTCAACACACAACAAAATTGTTTACATCTCGCATTCTCATGATCTTATTTGATTGGTGAAGATGGGGATGACAAATTCAAAAACAAAAACATTATAACTTTTTTTTTTTTCCATCCTATTCAGCCAAGGGGAATATTTTAATGTTCTCCTATATCATTGGAGTCTCCAAGTGTTTGCTCCCTTTTTTGGCACACTTTGATGTTAAATTAAAATACAATTTATTTGTTTTGTTTGAAATTATTTATCGTATCATGGTATTTAAATCATTTTTATCAAAATGCTTTTATGAATCTTATAAGCTTTAAAATATTTATAATTATATAAAATATAAAAATCAATTAGACTTATTTTCAAATTTATTAAAATATGATAATAATTTATAGAATCATTTATATATTTAGAAAAATATTTTAAATGATATTCATATTGAAGTTAATAGTATTGAGTCTATATTTTTATCAAATGGTTCTTTTTTTTATTTACATAAAGGCAAATGCCCTGATCCAGTTTTAATTTACCGAATCACTTATACACTCACATGCAATATATTAACCACTCGGACATTCAAGTGTTGGCTTTATTAAATGATTCTTGAAAAATAACCCTTTGTTCCAAAAGAGAGACAAACACATAAGGGTGCAACTTGGTAACGGATCGGTCCGAATCTGCCTGAATTGATCTAGTTTCAAAACTAAGTTTGGATTTTATTTTTAAATTTTTTTCCAAATAGACTCAGCTTCAACTCAACCCAAGAAAATCTGAAACTAATACCTAGTTTACATCAACTCGATACCAAACTTGACTCGGTCCTAACCCGATATTCTCTCTAATTTATTAAAATAATTATATTTATTTACGTAGTAAATATTTTAACTATAATTGTGATAAAAGTTATTCTATTTAATCATAATCTAATTAAACTATGAAACGTTTATTCTAAAACCTAAATGTTATATAAATTCATCCATAAAAGTTGAATATATTATTTCTATATTAACGTTATTTGCAAATAATTATAAATATATCAATTCTCTAAAATTACTACATATATATCAATTAACTACGAGATATATAAGTTTTACTTTTATAAAACTTTAGATAGTGATTCCACACAATCTCATTTATTTTTCGCACATTGATTGTTATGTATAAATTCATTACATTTATTGTATTTAGAATTATCTTTTAATCAAAAGACTAACTTTCATCAAAATAAAAAATATCATAGGTAATATAAAATATATTAATGTACGAATGTAATAATGTATAAAAAATTTGTCATCTCCATCGGTAATTTCAACTTTTTTTGGTTTAAGAGTAATCCGAATTTAGCCCGAAACCAATGTCAATCTAGTCCGAACCCAAATTGTAATATTAGAATTAGGATTTGGGTTCAAATAAACTTGGTTGGCTTAAGCTTTAAAAACACTCAAACCTGGTACAACTGGACCGTGTTGCACCCTACAAACACACAAATGAGTCAAATAATTATTTTTGTATTTCCTTTATGGATTGATTGTATATTCCTTCATCATTTACATATGAAATTATTTTATTCCTACTTTTTATTCAAAATGTATACTCATTGACATTGCTCATATTATACTTTTTAACCATGTCTTCATTCTACTGAATTATCCAAGCTAACGCGAAAAGGAACAATGAGTTTCTTGTATCTATCTTTAGAAAAATAGAAACAAAAGAAAAAAAAATTACTTTATCAGCGTACAATATTTAACTACTGAGGAGTTTGGTTCTCCTTGCATAATTGCCTTAGATTAGAGATCGACAATGATGTTTAACTTCCTTAATTAACAGGCAATATTAAAGGAAGAACAAGTGGTTAGGATATGTTTTCGCCCGACGTGGTCATCCGACGATGTCAAACGTCGTGATATTCTTCTTTCTGGTTTCTTTGCGGTTAGGTAATTGATTCAAGTGTCTAACTACATATTAGTTACTATCCATAAACCAAACTTAATTACGTGGGTTGCGGATTAAGAAATCTTTTGCGTACACCTGCTGATGATTCAAATGGAACACGATCCAAAAGCTTAGAATGATTATGTTTGTGAGAATAATAAAAAAAAAATCTGCAGTTAAAAAAATTAATTGCTCTTTTAAAAAGTGTGTGCATATGTCATGCTGCCATCATTAGAAACCTGTCCATCCACATGTCACTATGGGCCATGGTCTTGATTCATGAGATGCTTGTCCTTATCATCATCGTGCGTTTCTCTGATCCGGACCATTAATTTCATGACCAGTGGATCCCAAAATGACCCACTTTTTAGTGTTTAAGTTTACAAACAGAGTGCTGTCTGCTTGGACATCCTTGCACATTTTCATTCCTCCGGAAGTTTTTCTCCTAACAAGCCCTATTATATTACTTACCACTGGATTCAGCACCAAAAATCTTTCATGATGGTCCACTTTTTATGGTTATATCACATCAATTTCTGTAAAATCCAGAATTTTTAAAAGATTACAAGTCTTAGAGGTGTGAATTTTGTATGACAGACAAGCACTACTTTATTGTACTCAAAACCTAACCTTGACTGGGATTGATCTCCACACTATTCTCGTGCACTCAAAACTAACCTTGACTAACATAACCTAGCTTGCTGCCCCCCCATCCCATGCTGAGAAAGGAAAAGCACCAGAATATCTTCTCTTGCTGCGTCTATTACTGAACCAACCAACACCCAGCTCCAAGTTGAAATAACATCTCCAATTCAAAAGCAGAATGATCGATGCATGGAATCCACTACATCATTGCCCTGCATATTGCAAACACGACTGCATTGTGTTGATGTTGCATGCTCGAAAAGGGACCAAAGCTGCAAAATCGTTGGCATACCACTTACAGCATGTAAAACCGAAGGCTTGGGTGAAAACTAAACGATCCAGATATTTTGATAGATGAGACGGGCTTTTTTTATATGACTATTGTTATGTTTAGGGTGGGTTTCACATTCCCATAAACTTGTCAATCTAAAACTTTTGATTCTATATAGTTGCCTTATTTTCTATTTATTTCTTTACATCATCATATATAAATATCATATTTTCTAGTTATTTCTCATATCTTCCTGTAAGACTACTGTATTTTCTACATTTTTTTACATTTTCTTATACAATTATCTTAATTTTTAATTATTTCTATATGACTAACATATAATTACCCTACCTTGCATTTTTTATATGACCGCCACATAAAAAATATAATTATCATTTCTTTATGTTTTTTTATCTAATTATCTTATTTTTCAACTATTTCTGAATAATTAACATATAATTACCCTACCTAGCATTATGTTTAGTGTGGGTTTGGCATTCTCATGAACTTGTTAATCTAAAACTTTTGACTCTATAATTATCTTATTTTCTAATTATTTTTCACATCTTCTAGTATAACTGTCATATTTTCTAATTATTTATTCATATTTTTCTATGTGACTATCTTATTTTTCAACCATTTTTTACATTTTCTTATACAATTATCTTATTTTTCGAACATTTATGTACAACTAACATATAATTACCCTGCCTATTTAACTTGATTTTCTTTAGTTGTCATTGTTACCTCATCATATTACATAACTTTTCTCATTTCAGAAATTTTCAAAAAAAAAAATTTATTAAAATTTTTAGAAGTTTTATCAAATACCAAACAAACCCTAATAAATAATTTTATGTTCACTTAGTTTGACCAATATTAAGACTTCGTTTACTATTGTAAAAATGACAAACATACTCACATAGTTTAACATAAACTAAAAATTAAATATGCCTCTACCATTTGAATTTGGTGTCATTTTGTTTACAAAATTTTGAAATTCCTATAATACGAATATGTCATCTTAAGACGCAGAGTATCTGAAATCACAAGAATAATCATACTAATCACATACATCACTGCACATATAAGTGTTTTTGGTAACGATTTTAGTTGCCCATCAACAGCAACGGATAGCACTGATGTGTGCAAAATTCTGCCAAAATGTGTTATGGCGCATGGCGGAATTAATATTATGATGTCAATAAAATAGTTTCCCAATGAAAACAAGAAAAAAAAATTGAAAAATATATATAATGATAATAAATAGTTATCAATGAAAAGGTGTTTAAAGAAAGTACGTTGTTATTACACCTTCACAGGGAATCCAAACAGATCCCGGAAGATCTTAAGAGATCTGTTGGAGACATTTGGGGGAAAAAAAAAAAAAAAGCTGTATATGCTATTTTTGGCGGATCTAAAATAATCTTTTAATTAAGTTTTAAATGTGCAAGTATATTTAATGCATCTAAATTATTGATGAAATATGTTAATATAACTTAAAAAAATCTGATGCGAAATTTTTTTTATTGAGCATACAATAATACATCTCATTTTATATTAAGAATGACACTCGATAATTAGCAAGGGAGACAACAAACTGTTACAATCTATATAAAGAAGATAATAACTCCTCATCACAAATTCAACCATATGAAGGATCAAATCCATGTCCACGACATTAATGGCCATGTCCATTACACCCCACTTGGTATGTAATGTGAAATTCTAAGCAGCTTGTTAGCGAGCATTCATAAAAGATCAACTATGCAACCAAACATGCCAGGAATAGTTTGTTAGCATGTAAGGTGAAATCAGATAGGATAGTGGGAAAGTGTAGTATGTGAAAAAAGAAATATTTTAAAAATTTGTGTAAATTATATTATATAAGATAAGAGAGGGGAAGTTGAAAATAAATATAGTTGTTATAAGAAAAAAAAAAAAGTGAAGTATAAAGATCAAGTTAGAAAAAATAAAATTATTAAATAATTAAGATGTTTATAAGAAAAAATTAGGAAGAGAGGAAAGAAAAAAGCATGAAAAATCTTCCCTCAAAAGTAGCCTATAGAATGGGTGGATCGAAATCGTAGGGTACTATGAATTTATGATTACCAGACATTTGCCTTCTTGAATCTGAGCATTTGTCCGTTTCTTCTGGAATCCTTTCAATGTTGGTTTTATGTCAGGTGGCCCACCTGAAATGGGCTTGCTGATTCGACTGGTCAACAGCCTTTAGAATTAGAGACAGCCTCACAGAGATGGGGGTGAGTGCTCGGCCGTGACACGCTGGAATTTTCGACCCTCCACACAACATTAGCTTGACTGCATTGATGGGTTCAATAAGCTGTTTTCGGCCACAGCCATGCACATGGTTGGACCGTCCAATCAGTGGGGTCCTCCATCCTGCGAGGCATGCATGCGGCAGCGAATTAGAGTATGCCCATATCTCCTCACGTCATGCACACAGTTTCAGTTGCAGCACGTGGGGCCCTACTGGCATGCGTTCGAGATTCCAGGAATATGGCTCTTTGTTCTGTTGTTTTTGTTTTGTCTTCCAACACATATGGTCCAAAAATATACTGGAGTTTGTGATTCCGGTCTCTTAAAATTACACAACAACAGCCCATGGATGGGTTGGATGGGTTGTCTAAATTCCAGCTCTTGCAGCAGGCTGTGGCATGTGTATGAATGAGCCCTGTCCGCCAGAGTATCAATGTTTTTAAGTAGAACATCTGGTTTGCTCATTCGTGTTTCCCAACAACCCAATCCTTGTGCCGCAAGCGTGGGGGAAAAAATTATTGGGATTAATGAAAAATCCAATTTCTGCTAACCATCTTCCTTTGTTTACATCCAAACAGCATCCAATTTCACATGCATACAGCACTTTAATTCCGTCCAGTGTCTCACTACTTTTTTATTTCCAAATTGCGAGTATTTTTAGTGCGATACACGTGGAAAAATCAATGGGCAGCCGACCATCCAATTCAACGCGACCTTTTAGACGGTTGGGATGACACAATAATCGTTAAAGAAGAAAAGAAACAAGCGCTGAAGCGACGTACAGCTACTGTAAGATAACCCGCACATACCAACATTATGCGTTTGCCACAAGTTATAACACAGTGGACAATAAGATTAGTTAAATTCATCAGCTATCATGAAGCTTAAATGGATGAAAACTGTGAACTGCTTGTAGTCGAGATCGATGAAAATCAAAAAGCAAACCGGATTGCAGATCCAAGCCGTTGAAACTGCTGTTCTCCCTTGGACGATTAGTGTTTTTTTTAAAAAATTTCTTACAGGGTTCGAGAGACATCTGTCTGGGGCATTGATTTCAGGGCCACTACGTTTTCCGGGCGGGTACCACGAATCTCGGAATCTGAAGCAAACTCGCATTGAGTCCTAAGGCAGACAACCGGAAGGTGGTGTTGGTGGTGCTCTTCCGGTTTCACACAAGAACCAAAAATGGATCCAAGCCGTTCATTAGCAATGAATGGTGGTTTTTGAAAAACAATTTACAAGATTATAAAAATAGGAATTTCTAATGGATATTTTAGCGCACTTTAATTCATTTCGCCTCATAAGTTGCTTGGATCTCCTGCTATGTATGTGAGGAAGCAGTGCATTAAACGAGCTGGTTGGTCATGTGGACAGCGAGGATGGGGGCGCATTCAAAGAGCCGCGCCAAAGATTCCGGGGTAAGACCCGGCACATTCTCCCACGTGTCGGGTGCCCGGGACAATCAACATGGCACGTGCCGCTCCTTGAGCGGATGCTGGTTTGCCGCCGGTTCGATAGTCCCTATGCTTCGTTGGCACTTGGCAGCAGTTTGACGGGGTCCCACACCCACGCCACTGAATAAACAAGGTACTCTGGAAGTTGAGCGACTCGATGCGCGGGAGGCGGGGACGAGTCGAGTGCAGTGTTATCAGAACCGGACCGGACCGGCCGAGAACCGGTCCAATTCCCGGTTCGGTTTAACCTGGTTCGGTTTGATTATAAAAAACCGTCCGAACCGGTGAACCGGCGGTCGAACCGGGATATCCGGTCGGACCGGATTCGACCGGTCGGCCGGCCTGTTGCCACAGCTAACCCTAATATAAACTAAAAAAAAAAACAACAGCTTCATCCCGCAGCCCCTCTCGCGGCCCCGCGACGCAGCCATGTCCGATCGTCCCCTTCGCGAATGCCGGCACAGTCGTCCCGCAGCCCCTCTCGCGGCCCCGCGACGCTGCCATGTCCAGTCGTCCCCTTCGCGAATGCCGGCACAGCCGTCCCGCAGCCCCTCGCTAGCACGGCCGCACGCAGCGCCCTCGCTGCGCCCCGCATGCCCGCCGCCCTCGACGCCCTCGCCCGTAACGCCTGCCGCTCCCTCCTCCTTCGACACCCTTCATCGTCGGCTCCCTCCTCCCTTGGCCAGGGACTTGGGTCATATAAACCCCTTCATCGTCGCCCATCTACTCCAATCGGAGAACCTGCTGCCATTGAAGTCCAAAGTCGCAACATAGAAATCAGCAAGGATCTATTCTGTTCCTATTCGAAGCTAATAGAAAACTCAAAACGGCTAGAAAATTCCAGCAAACCCAATTGCTGACAGCCATCTTCGTCAACAACAAAATTGCAGCATGCATCGGCTGGCCCCATTTACCACATCAGGCAGTTCTACATAAAAGCAGCAAACGAACCGGCAGCCCTCTTGCCGTTAATCCCTTTCCAGATTCAATTCTGGCAACTGTCCGAGCATCAGCTGCTTCTATTTAACTTGGAATTCGTCTGATTTCCAAAATACTCACCGCCCCTGTATCCAGCGATCAGAGACTGAAATCAGCAGCCAGCATAAAGAAGGAAAAATTCAAGGCAACCAAGGCAGCCAGCGAGCATGAAAAGAATCCTATGTCAGTTGGGAAACCTTTCAGCCTTGTGACTCCTTGACAGGAAAGAACAATAATGTCCGTAACTCCGTCTCAAGGAATCACAGATTCCTTGGAGTCGCTTCTGAAATGAAAATTTTCATTTTCTAAAAAGAATTTTTACTATGTTAAAAAATAATATCTTGTTTTCCTCACTTGGAATCTAATATGATACAAGTAGGATAGTAAGGTAATTTTTTTAAAATGGACATTATAGAAATTCCTAGGATTTAGGAGTTGAATTACATTACAATTAAAAAAAAAAAAGAATATGAAAGTATACAGTTAACAGTCACGATTAAAATCTAACATATATATTTAGGATTTATAAAAATATAATTTTATCAATATTTTTATTTAAAATTTTAAAAAATTTAATATTTATGACATCATAAATATGTCATGCTGACGTCATCGGTTCGAACCGGTTTGATTAACCGGTCGAACTGATTTGAACCAGACCCATTTATTTACCGGTTCAATCACCGGTTCGGTTCTGACAACATTGGTCGAGTGTCGGTATCGTCATATCTGAACTGAAAGACTGGAAGTTGATTGGGTGGTGGAGCGCTGCGGAGAGGATGGCGTTTGAAACCCAACGCCAACGGTGGACAGCGATTTGACAGATGCCGTTGGCGGATGCTGCACGCGTGCAAGACCATTCAAGAGGTATGTCGGTCCGATGATTTTGACTTCTAAAGGCGCGCCGCGAGTGAATCTGTGCCATACGCGTGATCCACAGCTTCTGGGCCTCGGCTTGAGAGAATGAGCCGATCTTTCTTCCTTTGTCGTCATCAGCCCAGTTCCAAATTCCTCCTGTGGCTGTGGATTATCACGCGAACGTTAAAAATTTTCGACCACTGTCCGTTTATAATCCATCTAAAAAATGAGTTAGCAGGATTTCTATATGGGCCGTAAGAAAATTAATTTATTAATAATCACATGAAATAAAAAAATTTAGACTCCTAAATGACAAGATAAATATTAATAGCTTAGAAACAAACTTTTTTTTATTTAAATTTCTGGCCACTTTTAGAAGAGCCACAAAAACTCTTCATGGAAAAAAGGGGCCACAAAAACTATACAATAGATCTGAATCCAAAAAGGGAACAATAAAATCTGGAGGGTTACACCAACAGCTAACAATGCTCCTTGTTCCACTACAAACATTACCTTGTTAGAGAGTGGGCTACAGCATTTCCACTTCTCTGGGCATGAACAGAAGATAAAGAATAAAAAGCATACAAAAATTATTTATCTCATCAATCAGAAATTTTAGGCTGGAGAACACCTTCCCATTGTGCTGCAGAATCTTGATTAGAACCAGAGAGTCACTTTCCACAACAACTCTCTTGAGACTGATCTCTTTTAGCCATTGCAAGCCAAGAAGAATGGACTTAGCCTCCCCCCACATTAGGTTAAAAGCTCCTCTACTTGCCCAACATTTCGCTCCATTGAATTCTGCATTCCAATTTTTGAGCATAGCCCCAAAGCCTATCATTCTTGTGATTCATTCCATCCAACATCTACATTAAGCTTGAAACATCCTAGATCAGGTTTTTGCCATTTTGCTGACCTCTCTTCCAAGTTTAGCCAACCGTTTTTTTTTTTTTTATCACAGATGAGGATACAAAATTGTGATTATAGTAGCTGCACCACTTTATGATATCCTCCAAGTTTCCCCTGCTTCCTTTTGCAACCATCTTATTTCTTTCATGCGACAACTTCCAGTTGAAGGTTATAAATAGAGTGAAAAGTCTCATATCATTGGACTGAATCTAGCTGTGCAGGATTTCCTTCATTTTGGTGAATTTCTTGTCCTTAATGGCGTCAACTGGTGCTAGTTTTGAACCTCTCGAAGACTGTCACATGTCCAGAATATGTGAAGAGGGTCTTCCCTTTAGCCTTGACATTTACACATTTGGCAAGTTGTGTTCACATAGATACCTTTTTCAGCAGATTAACCGTGGTCGGCAAAGAATCAAACATAAGACGCCAACTAAAAATCTGGTTCTTCCTTGGTGTCTTCATTCTCCAAAGAGTTTTTATAGCCTCCGTTCAACCAGATTCCCTGTTTGTGTTCTCTCTTTCATTCTCCTTTCTTCTCGTATCCCTTAGCAACTTATATGCAGTTTTAATAGAGAACTCTCCTCTTGTGGTCTCTCCCCAGCAGATCCAGTTCTCCTGTGTCTCTCTAGGAATTGGGATGCCTTTTATTTTCAGCCATCTGTCCTCCCCCCCCAGCTATCTTTATGTGTCCTTCATTCCAACATCTTTTCTCACTACTGATAAATTGTTCCACCCTTGACTCCAAACTAAAGCCTCTAAGTAGGGGGCCAGCAGCTTGGAGATCTCTCATCGCCCATTTGTCTTGAAAGAACTTAACCTTGCAACCATTTCCCGCGCACCACTTTGTGCCTGCTTTAATCAAAGATAGAACCTGCGTGAGACTCTTCCAAGTGTATGAGCTTTCTTGTTCTGCGCGACTCTCCCACAAGTTCCCGTTTCTGAAGTATTTGGCTTTTAGAAATCTGTAACGATAGGAGAAAGGGTTAGTAAGCAATCTCCATACCTGCTTGGCCATAAGGGCCAAGTTGAAATCTTGGAGGTCCCTAAAGCCTAATCTTCCTTCTTCCTTGACATTGCATAGTTTCTCCAAGCAATCCAACTTAATTTTCGTTTTCTATCTTTTCCTCCCCACCAAAACCTACTGATAATTGAGCTTAACTCCTCACATATTGTTTTGCATAATATGAAAATAGTCATGGCATAATTGGACACAGTTTGAGCAATAACTTTGATGAGAATTTTCTTTCCAACGCCACAGAGCAGCTTGTTCTGCTATACTTGGACCCGTCTCCATAGTTTCTCCTTGAGATCCTGAAATATCTTTGTTTTGTTTCCTCCTACCCGCACTGGCAACCCCAAGTAGGCTGTCAATTGCTGCCCCCTTGTGCCCAATCTAATCTCTACTGCCTTTCTCGTTTCTCTTCTTGAAATGCTGTTGAAGAAGATAATTGTTTTTTTTTTT
This sequence comes from Annona cherimola, assembly GCA_030490835.1. Taxonomy (NCBI): domain Eukaryota; kingdom Viridiplantae; phylum Streptophyta; class Magnoliopsida; order Magnoliales; family Annonaceae; genus Annona; species Annona cherimola. The sequence goes on from CM059971.1 coordinate 116,756,727, forward strand.
TTTTGTCATATTCACTCTTTGACGAGATGTTTTTCCCTACTGCCATAGGAGGTGCTTTAAGTTTTCTATTTCAGTCACACTTGCTCGAAGGAAAAGTAGTGTATCATCTGCGAAAAACAGATGGGTAAGTATGAGCCCATTCCTGCTCAAACAAATACCGTGTGGTTGGCCGTATTCTCATTCATGCGCTGCTTTGATAGCAGAAGATAAACCTTCTGCATATGGTAAAAACAAATACGGGGAGAGTGGGCCCCCGGTCTCAGCCCTTTACTAGGTTTAATCACTCTAGGTTTAAATCTCAACATTTCAATAAACACCTGATAAGCAACAACAATAATTTTTACATCAGTGTAAAAAACTTGAACACAAAGCATATATAATAAGACATACCATCTAGCAAATCAAGCAAGACATGTAGTGAGGAGGAGAAGAGAGAGATTAGGGAGGCTAAGCTTTTACTATGTATATCAGGATAATGCTTCGTTAGTAGGTTAGATGGATTAAACAGATATTATACCGTAGTTAACCAGTTACATTTATTTAAATTAAATAGGTTAAATGGATTACTAGATGAGTTGACAGGTTAGTAACAGCAAACCCTTCTAAGCGAGGCTAGTAAGGGTATTAACGGATTAGGTTGGACAAGCTAGAGTTTAATCCTAATATTGACTCGTTTAAAATATTTCAAACATAATTCGCTTATTAACCTATTTAAAAAACCTCAGTCTTAATCCATTTATCAACTATTTAATAAACGGGTTGACAGGTTATTAATGTATTATATAGTAAAGATTTGAATACCTAGACTCCGGTAGACGATGGTCTTATAGGAAGATGTGAGAGAGTGTTTTCAATGCAGGAAAAAATAAAAATAGGGCAACAATGAGAAAATGAAATTAGACAGTGGTAGATAAATAAAAATTAGATAGCAAGAGGAAGACTTAACAGGAGAAATAACCAGAGAGTTTACACACACACACATATATTAAATTTTAATAGAGTTAAACGAATTAAATAAGTTAAATGAGTTAAATGAGTTACTAAACGGTTAACGACATATAAAATTTCAACCCTAATTAATTTATTTGATTAAATGGTTAGATAGGTTGGCGGATCTTAAACCATTTATTCAAAAATCTCAACTCAAGCCCATTTAGAAACGGGTTGAACAAGTAGGTTGATAAGTCTGACAGGTTAACCATGACCATTAACACCCGTACGAGCTAGCAAATTAGCCCAATTATGTTAGACCCCTAGCTGTGTTTGCGATGCACGGTGATAGATATTAATCTGCAGGTGGCTTTTCCGTGAGAAAACCAGGAGCCCTATTATTAGACTTGCGAATGTGTCTTTATAGCATTTGTCTTGTTTAACTTAAGTCCATATATCTTTTTATTTAAGCCATTAATTTCAACAGGCATGCATGCAAGTGTTGTTGACCGGGCAAAAGGTCAAAATTAAGAGATTATTATAAAAAAAAATGCTATTTATCTTTGTTAGTTAAAGAAACTGACATTCAATTTCTTCAAAGAGAGAATCTAATCTCAGCCAATCCACCAACGATGGCTCGAAATCAACGGCATCAAGGATCTAACTACCTTGAGTCCGAGTCCAATCTCTAGAACCAGGCAATGATCTTGGAGTATCAAGATCCGCTTAAATAATAATAATAATTTATTGAAAATTGAAGGAATTGGTTAGTGGGCCTTGAATGCCTCTAAACCCATGTAGATATGCAGTGTACTTTTCCCATAGTAAGGGGCTGTTCTTTCCGAGCTTTATTTCGGGACTTGTATGGAATTGGTTAGTGGGCTGTAGGCCTCATTCTTCTAAACCCATTGCTCAGAGTACTAGGTTGCCAAAACGATCCACAAGTTTGACGCAGATGCAAATTGGGCTTTTCCCACGAAAAGGGGCCTTTTTTTTATAGATTTTTTTTCGGGACTTGTCCATCACTAAACTCAATTTCTCACGGTAGCCCATGTCTCGAAATTAAAAAGATAGGCCTGAATTTTTGTTGTTTTTCATATTAGACCGTCTAACTTCGTGCATTTATAAATGAGTCCTCATACTTTCATCTTTGTATATCAGACCCAGTAAGCTTATATTTTTGCACATTAGACCTTGACAGTAGAATTTTTTTTAAAAGTAAATAATAAAATTTTTATCCAATAAAAAATTCCTTTATTTAAAAAAGCATATTCTATGTTTATTGCATATATTTAGTCAAAAAAGTACTTTCATATATGGATGAATATTTATGAACATAAAGTTTGATAGTCTTGTAATTAAATATAACATAATTAGTGAGAATATATAATTAAAATACCAAAATGTCATCCTACGTATATATATATATATACATATATACCAATAAAAAAACTATCTCATTATATATCTCAACTAATATCTTAGCATAATCAACTATTTAATTACTTAACTTTAGTCCGTGTATTATATATGACAGGCCTATTAAAATTTACGTTCAAAACATTATTTTATGTTAATAAAAATTCATTTTGGCCATTAAGTGAAAATTTTAAAGTAATTAATTATATTTTAATTGGACAAAGATACAAAAATTTTGATAATTTTATTTAGAGAAAATTTTTACTGGCAACACATATATTGAAGTTCTACAAAATAAACCCTATTAATTTGCATTTTTTCAAAATTGACCTAACCCGTTAATAGAACATTACTGATGGGGTACAATACGCAAATATGTAAAATATGAAGGCTAATTTGTAAATGTCAACAGTTGGAGGGGCGTGCTTCAGAAATACCCTAGAATAACCAAGGCTGCTACGAGGAAATTGGATAACGCGTCTAGAGCAGGGGTGCAATTTGGGCTGGGTTCGGGCTGAACCCGATGCTTAGCAGTGCTAAAAGTGTGTAGATTTCAACCCGAACCTGACCGAATTCAAACAGGGTTCAGGTTTGCACACCTGAACCCGAATTGCAAATGATAAAATATTAATATTTCTTGTATTCCAATCTAGGGGTGCAACTTGGTACCGGGTCGGTCCGAACCCGCCCGACCCAACCCAACCCGGTACCAACACAAAAAATGGGTTTTATTTTTTTTATAATTTTTCAAAAATAGACCCAGTTTCAACCCGACCCTTAAAAACTCGAAACCAAAACTAGGTTCACACCAACTCGGTACCAAAACTCGACCTGGTCCGAACCCGGTGTAATTTATATAATTTTTTCATAAATTATACATATTTTTTTTGTAATATTAATATACAGGTGGCTAGTGTATGTAAACTTATTTAAACTTGATATTTTTTTATATTGTCATTTTAAATTTGGATTGCACTTAAATTAGATTGGAATGTTGAACCATTATGCTTAGTGTATTTAAATTTAGTTGCTTTGAATAATTATTATGTGGATTATGCTTAAATTTGAGTTGACATGATAAATCTATTTCATATTATACTTTCTGTTAGTATGAGAAATCTATTAGTTTGAATTTCAGATTGTAGTATAAATTTAATTCATATTTTAAGTTTATTGGTATGACAAGTGGTCAATTTCTATTTTAGCAATTTATATGATAAATATTCAGTTTGAATTCAATCTCAGCAATTTGTATGATAATGTTTAGTTTCAACTACAATAGTTGGTATGATATGTTCATTTTCTCTTTTCTACACTTTTTTTTTATAAAAGGATGCGCTCTATCCCTGATCCCTTTCAATGTGGAAGGGATTAGGGATGAAGCAATCCCAGCAATTCGTTGCCAAAAAATTATCAGTACAAATTTTCCCAAGTATGGCTTGGGGGGGATTGCCCCACCAAACCTGGTGGTCCATCATAGAGACCGAGACAAAATCGGCTAGGGTGTGTGCAATAACGTTTCCTTGCCTTAATACATGATGTATGGAATAAAAAGCGTTCACATTAAGGATCGACCTGATTTTCTCAATAATAAAGCCCACCGGAGAGGAGATGGGGGTCGCATTCGCCAGAAAGTTGCAAAGGGTGAGAGAGTCAGTCTCTAGCAAAGCATGTGTGACATTAATCTGGAGTGCCCATCTGATCCCCAGTAAGAAAGCAGTAGCTTCCATCAGTAGCGGTTCAAGCACATCAGTCCTTCTCCACCCACATGCAGCAATGAAGGAACCCCGGGAGTCTCTTATCACCGCTGCACAGGCAAATACTCCTAGATCCTTTTGGCATCGAGCATCAACGTTGATCTTAACAAACCCCAGTGGCGGTTTGAGCCATCGAGGCACCAAATATCTCCCCAATGCCCTCGTCTGAACGAGCATTTTAGCCGTCCTATGTTGGTATAGAAATTCTGCACACCAGGCTAGGGTATCCGTAAAATTCGGTTGGATTCCCTCCTCTCTGAGCTTGTTCCGCAGCCACCACATCCTCCAACAGCACAAGATAAACATAGCAAGGTTCTCGGGCCTATTATGCTGCACTAGCATTTCCAAAATTTCCTGTACCGTTATACCTTGATGGACCATCCTTGCTGCCTTCCAGCCAACCCCGTGAGTCATTACACACCTCAGAAAGAGGTGATTTGCGTCTTCAGTTTCATTCTTGCACAATGCACAGCACGGGTCCACATCAACGCCCCTGCGAGTAAGATTGTGTAGCGCGGGAAGGGCGTTAATAAGAAGTCTCCACCCAAAAATGATTACTTTTGATGGGAGTTTTAGCCGCCATATAGCTTTGAAAGTTCCCGCGAGGGCCGGGTTTTCATCATCTGAGCACAACAGTCTGTATGCCGACTTGACTGAATAGCAGCTGTTAGGTTCATGTTTCCAAAAAACACTATCCTCCACAGGTCCATTGGGGAGAGGGATCATGTTCACCTCGTGCCAACGCGTCTCCCCCATTGCCGCTACCACACAGTCCATGTTCCAAGAATTGGTTTCACCATCAATGAAGTGGTTAGTCGTTGCTCCCTCCGGGATTGAAGATGGTAGGGGTCCCGCCTTATCTACCTTTGTCTCAAGCCACATATCATTGAAGACCCTCACCCGGTTCCCATTTCCGATCCTCCATTTGCAGCCCCTCTGAATCACATCTCTAGCCTTCAGAATACTCTTCCATGTAAAGGAATCCGATGTCTTCTCCTTGCAGGTCCAAATATATGTGTATGGGAAGTATCTGGATTTTAACACCCTATGACACAAGGATGTGTCACTCGAAACTAACCGCCAGACCTGTTTGGCTAGTAGGGCATAGTTGAATTTATGGAGATCTCTGAAGCCCATTCCACCCGCTCTCTTCGGCTTACACATATCCTTCCAGGCCACCCAGCTTAGCTTCCTTTTACCTTCTTTATTACCCCACCAGAATTTGCTCAACATCCCGTTAATATCATGACAGAATGATTTAGGTAGTAAAAATATGCTCATCTCGTATGTCGGAATAGCTTGAGCAAACGCCTTGATCAACACCTCTTTACCTCCCCATGAAAGCAACTTTCCCTTCCATCCTTGAATGCGCTTCCAAATGCGTTCCTTAAGGCCTTTGAATATTCCTGATTTGGATCTTCCGAGCCAGGTCAGAAGACCCAGATATTACTGGAAATCCTGTCCCTCGGTTCCAAGAAGTTGAATCATCTCCCTTCTGGCGCGGCTTTCCGTATTCGTGCTGAAAAAAACTGCAATTTTGTCCACATTTATCATCTGGCCCGAGGACTCCGCGTATAGACTTAGAATGTCCAACAGGTTCCTAATATCTTCCCCGCTTGCCCTTACAAAAATGATGGCGTCATCTGCAAACAGAAGGTGAGAGATCGATGGGCCATTCGGTTGTAGTCTGATGCCGTGGAGTGCTCCACTAGCAACCGCATGGGATATCAAAGCCGAAAGCCCCTGCGCACATAAGAGAAACAGGTAAGGAGATAGTGGGTCACCCTGCCTTAGTCCCCGTTGAGGATGGAAGTATGATGAGTAGAAACCATTGACATTGACTCGGTATGTAACAGTGGTGATGCAGCTCATGATACACTTGAGTCATTTCCATTAGCTATTAAATAGAAATGACCAACTAGTCATAAAACTAACTAATTTGTCATTTATTTGTGTCTATAGGGTGCTGAAAATTTGCTTGCAAAATTCAGCATGATGTTGCAGAATTTTTTGAAAGAATATTGTAGAATTCAGCGTGAGGCTTGACTTTATAAACACAGGTATGTATATTCCAATAATTTTCTTTTAGATAACAATTAAATTTGGAAAAAAATAATTTATTGGTAACCCGAATTCTAACCTGAAACCAAACCAAAACCAATGAGAACCCGGTCCGAATCCGGATTAAATTCTTAGGGTTAGGGTTTGAGTTTACTCTAACCCGGTTGGCTTAGGGTTTGGATTCACTCCAACCTAGTATAACCCGACCCGAGTTGCACCCCTATTCCAATCCTGTATAAAGTAAAATGCTCTGCCCAACCCTATTTCCCTTTCTACTCTTGCCTTCTTCTCCAGCTCTTCTTGCCGCCAGCAGCCACGCCATCTCCTCCCCGTCCAACCGCACCAGCAGCAGCAACGTGTAGCCTTCCAACCTTCCGGCCTGCCCAATCGGCTCTGTCATTTATGTATTTAAATCGACGATCCGTCCCAAAGCCTTCTAGTTCGTTGATTTTTTTTTTTTTTAAATCGTTTTGTCATTTATATATTTAAATCGGCTGTCTGTTCCAAAGGCAATGTCTAGTTGATTTTTTGATCAGGTTCATTTACAATCATTTATACGTTTGAATCAGCGGCGGGGACCCATGTTTATGCATGCTTTTAAGTCGTAAATCATTGACTCAGAAAGGTGGTGAGGTAAATCTGTAAATGCAAATAGCCCCCTTTTTATTTCTCTGTCTAGTGCTGTGGAAAATTGGAAAAGCCGTCTAGTGCTGAAAAAGATGTGGTTGTTTTTCACCATGCGCATATTTTTTCATGATGTTTAGGGTGTGTTTGGCAATTTGTAAAAGTTGTCAAGTTAAAACTTTTCAATTTAAAACTTTCACTTGATTTCATCCCTAATTATTGTTGAAATTCACTTTGAACAGTAACGATTTTGCAAAGGTTGCAGTATAGCTTTATGTATATGATTATAAGATTGATGTTAAATTGGAGAATGGAAAAAAATTATACTTCTTCATTCTCTAAAATATGGCTATTGTTCTACTTAATGCAAAGAGAAGGTTTAAAACAAGTTCCCTTTTTTATACTTAAGTGTCTCTTGCTTTGCTATAATAAATTGACATTTTAGATTTTTTTAAGCAATAGATTTGTGATAAAATAAGAATAAAATGAATTAAAAATTATATATTGATTAAAGGATGTCAATCCGAAATTCAATCTGAATCTGAATTTCAAAAATAAGATTAGAGTTTAAGTTTTATAAATATATAGAGCTAGGGTTAGAGTTAAAGTGAACCCGAATTTCATAAACTTGAATTGCATCTTTAGTCAATCTTGTTCGCAACACAAGTACACGACAGCTAATTGCAGCAATGTCTTCTCGTTTTGCTTGTCGATTTGAATCCATAGCGTCTCAACGAGCAATCCAAAAAACGACCAACGGCCAACTTTCAATTTCCGTGTCCTAGCCACAGGTTTTTGGACCCGGATTGCCTGCCACATGTCTGCATCCGCATGGCACACAGTAGCGGAAGAATTTTTAAAAAGTTAAAAAATCCTCCTGGGAAAATTTGAAAAATAACTTATTTTTACATGCATGATTTCAACTGTTGAGAATTTGTTTGAACTGATTTAGACCACATAATATCTTTCTCAATGATATATATTTTGAATTACATCTATTTTATTTTAAGACTAAAATTAGGTAGAACGAAACCTTTTACAGATTAATATTTTCACACATGTACCCCACGACCCAATTTACGTTTCAAATAATTTGGACCAGATAATCAGCAGTGCCGGGCCGACCAGTGCCAACAGTGGATTCCGTGGGTATAGATCCTTTGGTTGGCAATTTGCTTTACTTTCTTGCGAAAACACTTTATTATATATCAGCATAATTTGAACTGCGCGATATGGCAACTTCGAGAAAGTGCAAGGAATTTTCAGAAAACCACATTCTCCCTTGCCCGATGCTGTACATTACACCTGCCAAATCGGCAAATCCTCCTTGACTCGTTCACGTGGAAATTGAATTTCCCCACCCCACATCAACAACAGCAGTTTCGTACCAAACATGTTATTCATTCTTTGGATGAAACCCTCTGGGAGACGGTTATACATTCAAATAATAATATTATTAATAATGACCTTAGCTCATATTCGTTTTCTTACTTCTTTTACCCGATGAAAGGCGAGCCATTCACCACAAGAAACGTTGACAAAGAGGATGAAAAGGAGAAATTATGAGAAATTAAAAAAAAAAAAAAAATTTAGTTCAAGGATGCTACAATGGGATCCCTGACAAAGCTTTAGCTCATCCGAGGAAATTGTGAGCTGAGCAGCTCGACCCATTTTCAAAAGGAGTAGGCTAACCAGTCACCTGGCCCAAAACCATAGACGGGCGGGCAACAGATCTCGGGATGAAACAACGGCCAGGAAGAAGAACAAACCTTTCTGACATTAAAACTCGATACAACGGACTGATGGAAAATTCAAGAATCAAACCCATTTTCCTAACAAATGACCTGCAAAAAGAATTCAAAGAAGTCACAAATTCTATACCTAAGAATTCCCCTCCTACTTTTTAAGCATATATTCCTAAGCTTAGCAATTCTAATACCCAATATCACCCCCAGCTTGCCATATCTCTCACCACTCATTTTGGTCCTCTCCTTTTCTCTCCTAACTACATGTAATCTGAATCTATTAAGATCCAATCTCCCCCCACCCCCTCTTTTTGTACAAAAATTTTAAAAAAATAAAATAGGGAAAAAGGAAAATCAATCCAGCTAGAAACATTTGTTCTCTCCTCCCTCAGTTGCAGTCTGCTGTCAAATGGCTAGTCTTCCTAACGAATTCCGGAACTGGTGCTGGTGTATTCTGCCCTGTCTTAACCCTCATCTCCAGCACCTTCTTATGAGAATTTGAATGCTCTGATGCAACGAATGTTGGGCTTGCTGCTGGCCGATACTCAGGGTAGAGGCGACCCGACTTGTAGCGGACTCCACATGCATTGCACAACGTCTTGGGACCCATTGGCCCCATCCTCCATTGGGGGGTCTTGTGTATCTCACAATGCATGCACTTGCGAACTGGAGCACCTTTGGAAGTCTCTTCATCCCCTGAAGGTGGCAGCGGGGGTGTCAGTTTCTTCTTCTTAGGCACCTTCTTCAAAGTTGAAGGTTCAGCAAACTGCTTCAGCTCAGGAGGATAAGCAGCAGCAGCAGCAGTCACCAGCAGTGGATTGGTGTCGAAGCCCTCAGACGACGCTGTAGGAGAGACAATGGTAACTGGCCGAGGTGAGAAGGAAGCTGGGCGTGGACGCTTGCTACGTGCGCGGCCAGGAACCACAGTGTCAGGGCCTAGTGGCATTGGTTTTCCAGAGCAGGAGCTGCTCTCAAGGACAGATACTGGGCTGGAAGTCCTGAACTGCTGGTCCTTGTGATTATATTCATTGTCAAGGTCAATGCTGCCCGCAGAAAATGAATCCTCTACAAAGTTGGACAACCATTCCAGCTGAGCAATATCCTCACACTGTAAATGGCAAGAGACAAACATTAGCAAATTAGTTTATAACATTCCCAACAAGAATTCTTCAGTTTAATTCCGATTCTTTAAAATTAACTTTTCATGACAAATCAAACCGCCAAGAGGATCACATTAAAAAAATTTAAAAGAAAACACTGCCCAGAGTAATTTGATGCATCTTTCCAGTAGGAGTTAAGAGTTTAATACAGCAAACTGTTAGGCTACAGAGAACAATTACATAGTTCATCCACTACATAAACCTCAATGGGGACGTACCCAAAAGATGGGCCATGATGTAGATGGGTGCAATATCCTCCAACACAATGAGGGAACGGAGACACCAGCCAAGGGAGAAATGATGGTAACTAATTTGGACACTCAGGACGACCTCTGCCAGCTGTTTTTGAGACGAAAACAACTCGGATGGCCCTGAGCAGAATAGTTGTCCGAATTTTGGCCTGAGGCATATGTATGCACGTGGCAGTTACATTAACCTGGCAAAAGATCCACTAATTCCTCATCCATCATTCTCCATTATGGCAAGGAAGACTTGAAAGGATGTGGGACACAACATCTCATCATCTAATTATTGTGCATTATGGTGACTCACACACCCATTCTTTTGTCTTCTTAGTGCACAGTAGCCCCAAATGAATGCGTTTGTTTGACATAAGTAGTAGTTTTCGTAAGAAAACTATGCCTGGGCACATGGTTTTGACCATGAGATGGCTGCCATATGAAAGTAGGCCATGTGGCTTTGATCATCTCAGGTCTGCAAGGCTGAGAAATCCATACAAAATACAGTGAATAACCATCGGTTGAAGAAACAGCAAAAAGTAAAAAAAATCATGACATGATGTCACGAAACCATTAAAAAATTCCTCCTATCTCAATTTTATAGGGTTACAAATGTCACACTCATTTGCTCATCTTCCCTTTTATAACCCCCGAATTTGAATCTTCATTTCAAATTTATAGTGCTATTTCAAATTTATAGGGGTACAATGTCACACTCATTTGCTCATCTTCCTTTTATAATCCCCAAATTTATATCTTCATTTCAAATTTATAGGGGTATTTCAATTTGATAGAGGTATGAGTGTGGGTCTGTGCCTTCAGGGAGGAGGTGAAATAAAAAATCTTTACTATCATCCTTGTCGTCGTGGTGGTTCTATTCCTAATGTAGACGATTTATTGACAGTCCAATCCATCAAATTGGAGTAAGCACTATGGTTCATGCAGGCATAATCAGATTAAATAATTAGCCACTAAAGAGTGCCGCGGTCCATGGCACTGGGGACACCCGAATTAGCAAATAGGACTAAATTTGGGCTGAACCAGGTTCAAACTAATATTTTTTGGACCCTCCCACAAGGGAAGAATACTAATTGAAAATCTTGGTTACTCTTAAAAGTGTTCATTCAATTAAAAATACTTGAAAATTATAAAGCCTTTTAAACCACAGAGCTAATTAATTATCTACCACTAGCAAGGAGTAATTAAGTGAAATTTGATACTATAGTGTGGTTAATTCTGCACTTTGTTTAATGGCTAGAAAATGGAAGCTGGGTAACGAGACAATTGCCCATGAATTATATGTAAGAAATCGAGAATTGCTCGAATTTTAATTTTTCAGCTCAAGCCAGAAATAAATAGACAATCAACAGAGTCCAACATGAGTTCAGAAGTCAAAATGCTCATGCAAAGCCAAATAACTACTGGAATCCAAAACTCACCGAGACAGAGAGCTCCGGGGCAATATCATCCTCTGTATTCTGGCTTGTGCTGGTGGTGGTGGTTGTGGTGGTGGTAGTGGTGCTGCTGATGCCGGAAAAACCAGAGTCGGAAAAGTTAATAAGGTCATCAGGCACGCTAGGCCAGCATTCATCCAGAAACCCATTACCAACGTCTGCTCCGACATCAATGCTGACGCCGCCGCCGACGCCCATGCCAACCATTTCTTCCTCATTTGGGAAATCCAGCAGGTCCTCAATGTGGTCGAAGAAATCACCGCAGATGTCAGCGTCGGCAGCATCCATAGAGCCCGGCCCCATCATATTTCTTCCACACAATTTCCTGTTTCAACACCCCAAAAAAATTCAAAAATTCAGCAACTGGCTTTTGAATTTGAGGATATTACTGCCAAAAAAAAATGAATGGAGATTTTGGTCTTGATGGAAATGGATTCCATGTCTCGGACTCTCTGTTCGGACAAGTGGAAAACAAAACCGGATACAGAAACCGTAAGGCATTGATGCTAACATGCGCACGCCGTGTAGGGCCCGCGCTTTTGGCCTTTTACAGCCAAGGTATTTAAAAGCGAAAGCTGTTTCTGTCTTGTTAGGCCCGCCAGTTGTGGCGGAAACGCGGTTTACAGATCACCCACTGCGCATTTTAGAACCCTTGGCAGGTGGACTGTCTACTGTTAAGGGGCAGTTCCGTAATTACAGGTCGAGTGAAAATCCCGCAAAGAAAGCATTTAAAAATTCCAAAAGACCTTAAAAACGGCATTCACTCCCATAAAGGGCATAACCGACATTTTCATCTGCAGGGCAATCTGCTGCATGGGGCTGATTGCTGTCAATTTAGGGGGCCTTGAAATGTCATTTCCATGTGGACTGTCGGTAGAATTTCGAAAACAATTAAAATATCTGTTTCCAAGTTTTTTTTGAAATTCGTGAGAAAAAAAAGCCCCGCGGGAACCAAAAAACACCACCGGCGGATCCTAGCTGAAAGCGGATAGAGGCAAACTGGCGAGTTCTCCACCTCAAAAGGGAGCTTATAGCTAACTCCTCAATGGCTTGTTTAGTAGAGGAAGAGGCTCCGGAGAGGACGACTCCCGGCGCAAGTCGGGAAGATATTTCCCCGAATACAAAAGCGTACTAAAGATTATTTTTCCTCCCGGGCCTTGTTCGCTGAAGAAAATGCGGGGAAGGCGAAAATAGCGAAGCCGTCCTTAGGAAATGGCGCTCAAAGCTTGAAATGCGGCAAAAAAGCCTTTTGCAAAAACAGAGCAGGGAGCAAAACGCAGTGGCTGAAACCAAAAGCCCTAAAACCCGCAAAATCTCGTCCAAAGCTCAGAGCATTCTTCAAGGGCTAAAGCTCAAGTACAGTGGCGTAGAGAGGCAGGCTTTTGAAAACCAACACAGACGAAAGAAGTAGGAGGAGGAGGAAGCGTAGAGAGAATGAAAACCTTGTTTTGTTTTTCCAGAGAAATGGCAGCTGAGTAGTGGCAGATAGTCTGTTGGTGAGTGTTAAGGAGAGGAGAGGGTGGAGAAACCCTGCAATGGAAAAGGGTGAGAATGAAGGGAAGGGGTTTTTGTAAAGAGGAGGAGGAGGGGGAGGGGGGGATGAAATGAGAGCAATGGACTTTATTTTAATAATGGAAATGGTTTTTTTTCTGGTAGGTGAGGCTGTGCCTTCAGTGCAAGCTGTCTTTTACGTTCCCCACTCTGTCGTGACGTTGAAGCCTGCTCTCTCTCTCTCTCTCTCCTCTCTCTCTCTCATTTCCACTCCGAGGTCCCACACACCGCTCGCCTTCCTTAACTCTTCCTCCCCCTCCTTTTCTTTTCTATTTTCCTTTCTCCACTGTTTATTCTCTGGGTCCAATTGGTAATGGAAATAAAATGGATACAAGTAATTAGGTTAAGAGAAAATTTTGGAAAACGAGAGGATTATATTATATAAATAATGATTATTTAGTATATTGAAATAAAGACAAAGTATATAAAATGATTAAACTGTACAAATAATAATTCAATATTACATCACATCCAGAACGATATTAAATTTTTAAAAAATTGCAGAATTTTTTCTTCTTTTTACCCAACGGAGCCTCTGTCCGTCTCCGGTTTGTCTGGCTCATGGTTTCCGTGCTGCGGCTGCAAAATGCGAAGGAGAGGAATGAGAAAGAGAACAGCCTGAAACGGTTTCCCCTTCATCTGGCCCACCTCAGATGACAACGTGTGCTGCCATCCGTAATCATCGCAGATTGCCTTGTAAGGATAGATTCTGCAAACTGGACAGTTCGGATCATTCTACCATGGAGATTGTGGACCCCATCCCGCAGATAATAATGATATTTGGATAACTCAGCCCAGCCCAGCCCAACCCACAACGGGTTATGTGGGCCTTAGCATATCGTATCATACGAGGTGGCACCCCACTTCGTTTGTAATAAACTTGCAATTTAAAATTTGCTTTTTTTAGCTGCAATTTGACTTTTGTCAGCCGATCAACGGCTGGGATTTCGTTCCTGGTTGCTACTCTGGACGGCTGTTGCCCTCCACATGCGGTGTCTTCCGATTTTAAGCGAATCTAATCGGCGATTTACGCAAGTCAGCACACGTAAATGCCAGAGCACGTTCGAGCAGGTGCAATGTTCAGACGGTCCACATGGCGGGTCCCACCCTTTTAATGTACGCACACAAAAATTGGCATCTGCGGTTACTTACGCAGCTCGTCGCGGCACACAGCAATGTAACTGAAAATTCGTCCAAGTGGAACCGCGATGGACAGAAAACAATACGGCGGCAGCTAATCATGGGTGCCTGCCTCCCTCTGCCGCTGTGAAAGCTTGGGGCGATCCGAGACGTCGATACGGTGATGCATGGTTTACGAACAAACCGGGGGGGTGGGGGGTAGGGGGAGGTGTTGGGGTGGTGGTGGGCCACGCGGTTCCAGAAGTATGCAGCTGGAAACATTGACCAAAATCGGCCCACGTCCATCCAAGGTGCAGACGTCTTCCTGTAGCTCTCCTCCAAACCTCAAACTGGCCTCTATTGTCGAAAGGGGAAATATGTCAACCGCGCGCCTTCTTTGCTCCGGATTGTCTGCACTACCACGTGCCAACTTGCACGTGCAAGGTGTTCTCCTCCTCTGCCGCTGTACGCCGCCAATGTCCGGATTGTGGTTGCATCGCACAGATTCCACCACACTCAGGACTGCGAATCTAGACCATTGAAAGCATTCATCGAAATTTAGATGGACTTCGACTTTTTTTATTAAAATTTTTTGAAAGAAAACGTCCAGAATCGTTTCATTTTCGACGTTTAATTTTATTCGCGTTTTGCTTGTTATTTTTATCCGCTTAGTACATGTTAAATTGGAATTTCTAAAATTTTCCCGGGCCACTCAATCGTAAGCTGATTGGATTTATCTAGACATGTACCAAGCTCAAGTACGAGGGGCAAACAGCAATTTCCAAATGGCGGTAAACAACCAGAGAACCTGATGTGGGATCCGGAGCGACAAGAGCGTGATATACGGCACACCTCCAGTTTTTATAGACTCACGCGTATAAAGCGTGCCTGCCGCCCGTTCCAGCCTTGCACGGGACATGCGCCATTTCGGAGATGGTCCATAAATCAGAACGGCCCAATGCTTGTGGGACACGTAAATTTGGCCGATTAGAATCGGTTGTCCACCGAATATGTGTTCGCTGATTGAATTGGTCTAAAAACTGCGCGTATCTTTACTTCTTTTCCAAAGCTTTAATTCTTTGTGTCTAACAATCCAATTTTAAGTTATCCCATATTTGGGATGTTGGCATTTACTGGGTAAAATTTTCTGCAATTATATTTTGGGAAATTATTTTCAAATCTATATTGCTATTATTAATATTTCTATAGCTATTTCAACGGTTTGGATTATTGGATTGACCGTTGATCATGCGGAGAAGCATGTAATACCTACACTCTGGAATTTGAGGATGGTTTCTTCGAAGTGACTTACAGCTTAGAGATACCATGCGTGATTCGTGGGAAATTGGGCACACTGGCGATCAGATATTTTGGCATCTATATAATTGCAATGTGGCGTCATGGCGCCGATGGTGGACGACTTATCCATAACTCGTTAATTTGCCATGTATAGCAACCAATATCTGGCTCTTTATCCTCCCATGCGCGATGTTGCCCTCGACAATATCTAATCCGTCCATCGATAACCCAATTCCCGATACATGGACGTAGCCTTTGGATCCAAATCGTTGGGATTATGCTAGCTCGTCCATTTATTGAGATTGGGTTTTTTATCCAACGGTTAGGATGAATCCATCTACAACGATATACGATTGATGATCTGGATCTCGGCACCCGGGGAGATCATTATGTGAGTGACGGATGGGGTGAGTCTGCACTTATCAGATGCTGCGCAGAGCAGCTTTTAAAAAGGAGGTGATTGGACCGGAACTTAGTTATTTTTAGGTAATCCAATTAGAAGAGATATTAAGGAGCTTGTTAAATGCGTGCAAAATCAAATCACAACTACATAGTAGTATCCTACTCGGTGGTGGAGATTGATCATACACTGGAGAGCTAAACTATCCATCGTCATCCCCGCTATTGGATGTGATTATTTGAATTGAAATGAGCAAATCCAAACTATGAGACTTTCATGGGTGCAGATATAAATATGTCTATTTCTACACTTCCCCGTTACAACATATTTGGCAATATACAAATTCACGTATATTTAATAAATATAGCTCGATTGGTCTCCCTTGATGCCATAAAACATTGTGGTTAAAAGGGTTGAGTTTGAATCTCATCCCATGTAAGTGGGATTTCGACCGAATATATTATAGGAGTAGTTTGGTTTCCCTTTAGTAAGGTGAGAGTTGTGTCTTCCTAATTCTTAGGTAGAGCTATATCTTTAGATTTTTTAGGTGCAGTTGTGTTTCTAAATTTGTAAGAATGTTTCAGGGCTTTAGTCTAATACATGTTGAGATGTATGTCAATATATAAATAAATAAATATATTTTTATTAAATTCAAATTTCGACATTTAAATAAGATCCTAAATATTTAAATTACTCTTTTATATATTTTCATAACATCTATTCTTTAATCATGGTTTTTTTTTTATCAACATCTTAAAAATACTAAAATATGCACATGTTCATCTAAATCTATGTTCAATGTGGACTTACTGCTATCCTAACTAATCCAATTTCTTTTTGTGTCAAAACTTCTACACCTTACAATGACAGGTTCACAGAGGCAAGCTCCATTTTCCAAGATTGATTGCCTTATAGCAGCCCCTTCTATTTATGCTTGAAGATATCACATAATGTTGCCATCTTTACCATGTCAATATCCTTTTATCCCTTATATTTTTCTTCCTGTATCCATATTCCACCTACCTTTATATGAAAGTCAATAACGTTGTCGACTTTTTGATATATTATATGAAAATGGCTAAAATTCACTCAAAACTCTTTCTCATCAATAATCATAACCAACATCTAGCCAAGACTATCTTAATCTTGATGCCTCAAATCAATTTGAGACTATTTAAATATAATAAATTTGTGCTCCACCCCAATATCATTTTTTACCGCTTCTATATTAGGAATTACCAAGAATTCTCCTTCTGCCCTTCATTTTGGCTTTCTCATACTGTAAGTGCAAATGTTGACCTAGACTCCATCCCTTGGCCTACTATCAATTTTTTACTTTTTATTATTGATGGTAAGGATAATTCGTTAAAGATTTCAAGATAAGTGTATCTGATGGGAGTGACTATAATTAGTAGATTAAAACATTTTTTGGAAGAATGAGTGTAATTTTAGGATTTTTGTGAAAATCTCATGACAAAATTTAACACCATTGATATTTTTGTCAAGTGGAATAGGATATGAGTTGAGATGAAAAAAATTAATGTACATTCAAAATAAAAAATTTTATATTAGAATTGGAAAAAATTATACGAGAAATGAAAAATCGAAAAATTTATTATTACTTTTTGAAAGTGAGAAAAATACTTTTAGAAATTGAGTCTCATCCTCCTCCACCGTCTCATTCCACTGGTAAACGGGTATGCTTGCTTGCAAATAGTTGCAGCAAGTGGGTAATTTATCATTTTTAGGAACCACAAGATTATATTAAACAACGTCACCATAATTTGCAAATATTCCTTAAAATTTAAAATTTCGTATTTTAGTTTTATATAGTTACGTGTACGAATAAAAATAAAAATTCATTTATCTCAGCGCTACTGTTGGGTTGTTGCGTACTTGCGTTGAGGCGGGAAACGCAAAGGATGGGTAACAATTTTCGAAGTTACGTGAATACAGTATACGCTTTACCATGCAGTCCATGCAGTATTCAAACCGCAAACTTTTCTGCCCTGGCAGAAAACGACCGAAAGGACAGTGAAAATTCACGTCTGTCACTTCGCATAACCGGTGTGCCCTGCAGGACACACCCCATTGTAACTTTTTTTTTTTTTTTTTACCGAAAACCAAGCAGAAGATGTCTATCATGATGTACAGGGAAAATTACATATATAATTATGAATTTTATATTTAATTTAACTTAGGGCTATGCTTCTATAAGCAAGGCCATATAACTCCTTCAATTTTTATGATTTTAATTTGAGATAAAGAAATCTAATCTACTAATTGTATTTAACATCATTTATTTATTTATGAAATTAGTTTATCTCAATTAAGTATTTTCATGTGCCACATTTGTTAAAAATATATATTCATATATAAATTATGAAAAATGCTTAGATTCATTTATACATATATTAGAATGTAATAATATTTTATAAAATTATTTATCCACATAAAAATGATATTTTCGATGATTTAGATCTTGAAATACAACTTTAAAAATTGATATTTAACATTAAATTCAATAGGGCCTATGCACAGTAATATTAGTAAATAAAAAGGCTTTCAAAATACTATAAATAATACTAAATATGATAAATGAAGTGGATTTTTTATCGACCATCAATATATTAAAATTGGAAGAGATTTCCTAGAAGCAAGACCTTTTAAGTTATATCCATAAATAGTTAAAAATTTCAAATATAACTATATATTTTGCCTAAAATTTTATGTATACCGATACCTTCAGAGATCCATTAAAGGTGTCATTAGCATCATTATAAAATGATAAATATGTTAAAGTCTTAATATAACTTAAAGTTGGTTTGTTCAGAGCTAAAAAATTATATTTAAATGATATATGATTTTATAGTTTTAAAAGTGTTACAAATTTATTTGAATATGAATTTTTAGCTATAAAATTATAATTATAGATGAAATTTTTTGTCATTTTATAGGAATGCTAAGGTTTCATTCAATGGATTCCTAACAATATAAATATGAACCAAATTTTAGGCAAAATATGTAAATATATTTAAAATTTTTAGAAGTTGATTAATATAAATAAAATTAAAGTAAAATTGTGCGTAGATGTGAAACTTTCCCTAGTGCATAATGTCTTGCTCGGATAAATATTAGACGCAAGATTTTCGTACAATAATTGTACTGGAATCCAAAAGTAGATGGCGAAAAGATAAGAGACCACTTTAAGGGGAGTTTGGTATGATGAAAAATTGTAGGATTGTGAGAAATTATAAGAAATAAAATTTTTTGAGAAATGTGTGATTGATAGGAAATAATAAAAGTATAGTGAAAATAAATAGGTTTGTTGGAGGCAGTTGGTAAGAAAAATAATTAAAATATAAAGATAAAAATGAAAAATACTTCCCACGCACTCCCGCTGTTTCACACACTTTCCGTTTACCAAACGTCACCTAAATGTTGTAGATCGTTACAGAGATTTACCCGCATCAATGATAATAGACGGTGGAGATCTAGAAAATCGATGGAGAGAACTGGAATTTCCCCGCCCTTGCGGTTCACTGCAGATGAGACCGATCCCATCCGGTTAAAAAACCTTATCCTGATTCAACTCACGATTTTCGAAATTCGTGTTGTTAAAAAGGAATTAGAACCCCGTTAGGAAAAACGCGGAGGCTTCGTGTTCGTACTCGGTAGTCGGTGTACTGTACTCCGGCGTGCTCGGTGGCCTCATGCTCTGACACCCAAAGTTACTGCTACGAAAAGCAAGAATTTTACAGCCACTTCGTACTATCTATCCAAGCAAAACAATTTGAAAAGACAGGGGCGGAAACACAGCACTTCATAGTATCTATCCGAGCAAAACAATTCGAAAAAATAAGCGCAGAAACAGTTGTATAAGAAGATGTATATAAATGATTGAAAAATATGATAATTATATAAAAAAAATTGTTGAAATGATTGGAAAATAGAGTAATTGTGTGGAAAAATATGTGGAAAAAATTTGACGATTTTTTTTTTTTTTCCAAATGCATCCTTAATATTTCTATAGTCTCAATCAGTTTGGTAACAAAAAGAAGTAAAATAAAAGTACCACTCCTTTCTACCTCTTTAAACACAATTTGATTTTTTTAACCATTTAACTATCTTATTTTTCTATTGTTATATTGTATTCTTATTATTTTTACATTTTTCATATTACCTTATCTATGTTAACTTTATTTTCAATTGTTACCATGTTATCTCGCATCACTGTCTTACTTTTTAAACTTTTTAATTATTTGCACTTTTTACTTTTCATTTTTTACTTTTACTTCTTACTAAATTGACCTAAGAGTAGATTTCCATCATCCGACATAACAATTATAACAAGAAAATTTGTTAAAACTAACTCTTTATTGCTTATATTAGTATAAAAAAAGAATTATTGTAGCAGTTCAAGAAATTGTATGTATATGGTGATATTCTATGTTGAAGCATAAAAGGTTTCTTGTAAAAATAAAAGCAAGTGCATAACTAACTCGCTCTCGAACATCTACGTTCATTCGACTTAATACCAAATCAATAATAACAATATCTAAGCATGAGCTGAAGGAGTTACCTAACAGTGTGCCTAAACCTGCTTGTCCATTAAGAAAGTTATTTCCTTGATCGACAACCAGATTAGGTCAATATAAAGATTGACTTCCTTTCTTGATAGGGTTTCTGAGATCTAAGATCAAAATCAACTTCCTATCGAAGAGCCATGATCTTCTACACAAAATCGATCTCTTATCACCCTCGTTGTTGAATGATACCTTGTGCAGATTTTCATCCACTTTTGTGAAGTTTACTACTACTGTTGTCTTCTGTATCTTACACATGAACTTCCTAAACAACTCGCAGTAGTACCTATGAGTTGCACATATTGAGCATAATATAGATAGTTTGTCCCCTAGATCGATCTTTAAGAGGGTGTTTGCTTGAATGGCCAAACTTTGGATCTTCTGGAGTAGGAGCTCTTCCTTATTGAGAGCCATATCCGATGAGTTGTTTGCAGGTTAGGATATCAATCCCTCTTCTCACTCCTTACGAAACAGTAGTTCAGCCAGAGAAAAGGAATAGGAAACCTTCACCTATACCTATGTATGAAGGTATTTTCTCACCTAGCAGCTGTAACTCAGGAAGGAACTAATACAACTTGATTTTTTAACTACATAACTATCTTAATTTTTTGTTATTATATTGCATTTTAATTATTTTTATTTTTCATATTACATAATCTATTTTTCATATTACCATTGTCATATCACATCACTCTCATATATTTTAAAAATTATTTTTTTTTTACTTTTAAATTATTAATTATTACCAATATCACATCACATCACTTTCTTACTTTTTTAAAAAATTGTTATTTTTCACTTTTTACTTTTACTTCTTACTAAAGTGACCTAAAAGTAGATTTTCATCGTCCAAAATTTCTAAAAAATTATAACACAAGAAATTTTTAAAAATAACTCGATATTACTAATATCATTATAAAAATGGAATTATTGTATCGGTTCAAGAAACAGTATGTACATGATGATGCCATACGTCGGAGTATAAACGGTTACTTATAACGGATAAAAGCGACTGCCGAACCGACTGAGTGGTTTGGAGTGGGACTTGGGAATGATGGTCCACTCCCTCTCTCGCTCCTAAGTTCCTAACTTCAGCTGCACTCTTCGAACCGATGCCTTCTAAAATACTCCCCCACCAAAAAGGCAACAACATTCTCATGCAAACCGCTGTATCAGTGGTCCATCACGAGGATATGCCGAATGTAACACTTTTTGGACCAGTGTATCCGTCCAACCTACGTCAATGTATTCTCCAGTCCAAATGGACGGTCTAGATGGTCACTGGTGAAAACCCTGTCCACGCTCGTATATTGTACTCGGCCGGGGCATGTCGCCGGATACGCATGCACTTGCGAGCGACGAGCTCAAAACCCAATTCTGACACTGATCCTGACCTCTGATTTATGAACACTTGTCCATCGAAACGATTATTATTTGCAATCCACCAAATAAAATAAAATTTCCACCAACTGAAGAGGTGACTATATATATAAGTATGATCATGATGATGGCCAGATGTTGAAAAAAAAAGCACCCGCCGGATTAGGAAAAGGGTCAAAGGCGTTTTTTTTCCCTATCGAGAAACTGCTGATTTTCGAGCTATGATATAGGCCTGCTCAGCAACTCCATTTCCACCTTCCGCCCCGCACTTCCAACTGAAATGAAAACGACCCAAATGACAGTAAATTTTTTATTTTTACTTTATTGCCAAATTAATTTTTCAACCCATGCCTTTTTCGCAGTGGAGATGAATTTATTAGCTTGTAAAATTGCAACGCCATGTGGCCCATCACGTGATACGCTGTGCATGAAGTTTCTTAGCAACTGCCCACTACTTCAAGGATATCAAGTGTTTTTAATTAGATGATCCGAATAATCTTCTAAATAAAATATGAGTAACAACTTAATCAAAAAAAAAAAAAAAAGTGTCGATGGAGAGATTGGTCAAGAAATATATAAATATGTATGGGCCTGAATACGTGGATTTTCTATCCAAGAGCATGTGGGGGAAAACGTGCCCACATGCTACTGCGGTTTGCCAGTGGTGGAGCGAATTAAAAAAGAGAATCTTCTATCCTCTTTGGCAGTGTGGTTGGTGACATGCAAGGCAAACAGATGTTGCGGGGAAACCAAGGCCGTAACTTTGGTTGGGCTCGGACCACAGGTACCAAATCATGCTGATTATCGTACGAACCGCGTAGGAATATAAAAAATTGGGGTTGAAACTGTGTAAGTTGAATTTAGACATATTTACAAACAGCTTGGTATCGAAAAGAGGTCTTGAAAACTTGATCCGAATTTCGATATGGTTTGCAAAATATTAGCTAAAATTTACGTATTAAAATAATTATATTTTACACCATTTAATTATTTTGATTAATTTAAACTAAAAGTTCATTTGTTCCAACAAGTTTTCCCGTGGACTATTATTTAATTGCTTAATCGTAGATTTTTTTTATCTTCTTTTTTTTATTGTTCTATTCTTAAAATCATTCTTTACAATATTTTATTTTTCTGAATCTAATTATTCCAAATTAAACTCATGAAAATCCTTACAAATTTCCTCGTAAATTAACCACAAAAGTCATTACAAATTCCTTAACAATATCAAGGAGGAGATCAAAACTTATAATATGGGAGATTATTTTTCCCACACAGGAAGACTAGTGCTTCCAGGCCACAGACACGAATGTGGGAGACATGATAGCGCACACCACTAGCCAACCGAATTGTTGATTTTCTTTTTATCTTCTTAGGTGGTGGTACAGTGAGATTGCTAAAGATTATCACTCCAATTTATCAAATTAACACTTTAAATTAGGCTAGCTAGATTGATTTGAAAATCTAAAAATGAAAACAACATTAACAATTACATTGATTTTTAAAAAAATAAAATTAAGGTTGAATTGAGTGGCTTTGCAGAAGCTGGAGCTTAACCCCATTCAGACCTACAATGCATTAATGAAAAAGCGCCATTTAATTTAATTAAATAGTTGTTCATCAAATTTTTTTTTAATTAAATAGTTCAATGTTTTCTTGTCCATCTAAACATAGCATTTTCCCAGGGTACTCTGGACATTGATGAATCATTAGGTAGGATTGATAAGACAGCTGTTGCTTTCCTGGACCATGCCTTGAATGCAACTAAAGTTGCTTGCAGCAGAAAAAACTTAATTTGTTACTTATTCCTGGCCACAGTTTAATATGATTTGGGATTTTAATTATCCTATTTTTTCTATTTTTATCTTTACATTTCAACTATTTTCTTACACTTTTTCATTAAACAACTGAGTATTTTTTTATGGTAAACTACATTGTATTTTAAACGTATTATCTTTGATCCTCGACTCACGGCATCAGCTGTACAACACGAGTGCATAGACAAAAATAAAAGGGTGTACCTTAAGCTACAATACAACCTTTTCATCATCATTTCTCCCAATAACGACACAATTCACGAGCCCTTTGTGGCCAGACGTTCGTTCTTGATAAATTTTCGGTCTATAATATATTAGCTCATCTTTTCTTGCCTTTAAAGGAAGAATAGGAGTTCAAACGTCATCATTCTCACGCCCAAGCCAATTTTAAGAGAGCACCTTTAACACTGTGGGGATGACATGGGAAGAACCATCCACTGGAGTCTTCCGTCCCATAACGTGTCTCATGTGAGAAATTTGATGGCTGCTAATTTAACTGTCCAATTTTTTCGTTTTAATCATTAATCGATGAACTTCGACTTGTATGTATTTTTTGACCGACATGTTATGGTCTTGTCTAAGGTAATTAATGGATGGACGGTCCAGACAGCGGTTGACCCCACAAGATTAATCGAGGTGGTACAAATCCCCGAAATAGGAATAAAGATCAAGGATATTCTGTTATGGTGGGGTTATTATGAGAAGCGCCCACACGAGCTTCTGGAATGTAAGCGCCAGCTCTGATTTTCATATCGCAAGCATGTATATTGACGGCTTATAACTAAGATGGGAAAAATGAGCTAAATGTAACTATGTAAGTACCCTGATCGTGCTTTTCGCATGAGGTATCACTTTATTGGCTTGGACCATCCACTTTCCTTTAAAAAATAATAATAACTTTGAGAAAATCAAACTTATGGGATACGTGGTTATGTAAATCTGGTCCTTGGTTATGACCAAGGGCTTAACCAGTTGATTCACATCCTTGGCCTTAGTGACAACCGTGGAGGGTTCGACCCTCGGCGTTTGGATATAATTGGTAGAGAAAAACTGGAAAATTTTACTTGGGGATGAATTAGTTACAAAAAAGAGATATTGTAAGTATGTTTCCAAATGTAACCAATAAAAAAAATATCATCATTCATTAAGTGGGTGATTAAATTTTCTGAGGAATGAAATTGAATGAGAGAAAAATCAACGTTGGCCGTAAAGTCAATAAAATTTTAAATAAATAAAATTAATAATGGAAAATAGAGGTGATAGTAAAAATAAAATTATCCTGTCAAATTAACTTTTAGAAAATAAAATGCTCAGTTCATAAATTTAAATCTACTCAGATGATTCGTTCTTATGGTTTGATTTCAGGTGAGTTGGTTAGATCAGAGTAATATCAAAAGTTAAGTCTAGAGTAATTAAAACATGGAAGAGGGTTGAAAGGTAAACAAAGTGTAATGTAATTAACTTAATGTGGATATAAGTTGTTCAAGAAATAAAAAAAATAGTATTTTTTGCAGAAAAAGGCTTTCTTATAGTTAAAGGGGAAAAGTTTCAAGTTCCACATCTGTCCAAAGTTAGAATGCTTAGTTTAAGCCCTACTAAGTTGATTTTGTGAAATCTAAACCATCTAATATGTTGAATGTATCATGTTTAGTTAGGAAACAAAAAAAATTCACTATAAAATAATCACAATATACCATCTTATAATTTCCAAATCCAGAAACAAAAATCATGTCTTAATTTTAGGATCATTCATTTAATTCTTCAAGAACTTTGTATACAATGAGCAAAACTATCTAAAGAAAAATAACAAAATAAACTTGGATTATTAGAATCAATCAATCATGTTCAAATTTGCCTAAAATTCTAATTATACCCTCGAAATTAAAGATCTGTTAAAGAGACCATTAGTACCCCTGTAAAATGACGAAAATGTTCATATCTAATTATGATTTTATTGCTAAAAATTTATACTTAAATAAATTTTTAGCACTTTTACAATTGTAAGCTCTCATTTTATTTGAATGTAAAATTTTAGTTTGAGCCAGCTAATCTCAAATTAGATTAGGATTTGGACATATTTGTCATTTTACACCCTTTAACATATATATTAACAGCGTAAGTATAAGTGAAATTTTAAGCAAAATATTGGAGTATATGTGAATTTTTTGAAAATTCATGAGTATAAGTGGAATTAGTGGTGAAATTAATTAGTATATGAGATTCACCCAAAACTTTTTATTAAAAGTTTATCACTTTTCAAACATACCATATATTTGAAAACTATATTTTTAATATAAATTTTACTTAAAAATTTATAATCAATATGATAATGATAGATTTTAAAAATGATTAACATATTAAGTAATAAATCAGAGAAACAAGTTTCAACTTTCTATGCTTTAAAAATATATTTTATTTTCACAAAAAATATATATTTTATTTTCACAAAAAATATATATTTTATTTATTCAAATATAATATATTTCATAAAAGAGATATTGAATATATGTTAGTAATATGAGCTAGTTATAGGTTGGAACGTATTATATTCTAATTATACTGGTTCCGTATTTGGAACCTACTTTACACTATGAGTAGAAAAAATGAAAAATCTATCCTACCCGATGTAGGGTATCTGCCTAAGTTGCATCCACACTTCTTGTCTTCATATGCACATATGTCGTGCGTGTGGATGTGTTTTGCTTGTTCAGCACGTGTGACGCATTATAAAACACGCTGCAATTGATTAAGTTTCCACGAACGAATACGTACGGTTTCACCTGAGATTTCACGGGCCCACGGATCTATGTAGACATCATCAACTTATTATTATTCATAAAAAACAACTAACTACTTGTTTATTTACATCCGCTGCTTATTATTCGATTTCCACCTATTGAGTGGACAACTGATCTGAGTAGAAATGTGATTCCCCATGTGAGTGACAGTTATTAAAGTCTTGATCCAACTTCTTTACATACACTTATTGATTTCCACTGACATGATTACCACAGTTACAACAGATTAATTACAACCTAGCTTCAAATAAAATAACAATGAATAATTATTTTAACTGGAGAAGCCTAATAATGGCTTCTTTTTATCCGCGCCAATCTTAGACGGCCGACAGAAAATAGTATTTTTAAAATTTTTTTATTTTTTATTTTTTATTTTTTATTTTTCATGGTTATAAGGGTCTCACGTAAATTGGTTAGCCTGCAAAATTTTATACTTTTTTATTTTCTATATTTTTAATTTCGAAAATAAAAATAAAATGAATATATCCATTTTTTATTTTAAATATAAAAATTGAAAATTGAAAATTTAACATGTTAAACGCTCTAGGCAGTGTGGGCTGACCATTTGCGTCTTGTTGCAAACGAGGCCATTTGCGAGTGGGCTAAAAACATAGTTTTTAAAATAAATATACTAATTAAAATACCATTATATTTAAAAATGCAGATAAATATATGTGCATTTTTAAAAATGATAAAACTTAGTTTATAAAATAAACAAATATATATTAAGAGTTGCATAAAAAAATTTTAAAAAATAAAAAAAAAATTTGGCCGGGTTGCAAATGGTCTCTCAAGTAGTGCCTAATATCCATAAAAAAATAATAAAAGATTTTTTTTTTTTTTTTACCGCGGGTTGCAAATCTACCGATTTACAACCGATCGTATAAGACAGAGTCCTTTTCAATCGAGTCAGCAAACTTGATAAATATAGAAATTTCATAATTTTATGACTTCGTCAGGATCTACAAGTTAACTATTGAAGCCATAGTTTATTTTTAATCGGTGTTTTATGAAACTATTATCACTGATATTATAATTAGGCATATTCTAAACTCTTACATCATGGAGAAATTTTTATGTAAGTACCCTTATAACATTTATATGAAGGAAAGTAATCTAGTGTTCTTAGAAGCATTGAGGCATCTAGTGCTCCTTCCCGGGTGCATATATTTATTTTTGAAATTTTTTTGAAAATTTTTCATGAAAATATTAATTTAAGTGTATTTAACATATGCATCAATTTTTTTTTTTTTTACCAATTTTAGAGATTTTTAAATTTTTTTTGTATTTTTAAAAATCAGTGACATTTAGTAATTTTTAAATTTTTTGCATTTATGTAATTTATATCTTTAGCATATATAGATTTTTTTTAAAATGCTACTGATTTTTAAAAATCTGAAAAAAATATATAAGAAATCTGAAAATGATAAAAATTAATACACATGCTAAATACATTTAAATTAACATTTGTGTAAAAAATTGTTAATAAAATAAAGTAATATATATATATATATATACCAAGGAGCACTGAGTCTCAATGCTCCTAAAAGCACTAAATCACATTACTTGTATAAATGCCGCCGCACTCCGAGTGGAAACAACATCAACTGCACCTAGGCAGGCTCGAACAGCACCCGCTCCCAAAAAGCATGACGACGGTGACCACCAGGTACCGCCCCTGGTGGTAACTATTCGAGCCATCCTCAAAAATTCAAGATTCACAAGATTAATATATAAAACCATGCCATCTTTCCGACAGAATTCCAATTTTTTTCGGGGATTCCTGACTAAACCGTTGTTCTTTGCTTCTCTAGTAATTCATGTGCATTACATGTGCAGAATGACTGATTGAGCTTTTAAAAGAGAATCAAGTTGAGAAGGGAAGTGATTCAATTAACATGAGCTCGAGATGCCCGACATGTCACTGCCACGAACTCCATGCACTACCATGATGCATAGACGAGGGCCTAAAAGGACATATTCTGGACAACATGGCTTTGAAGCATGGCAATGCATGAAATTCTATCCTCCTTGCTTGCTGCCCCATGTGCTGTATATGAGGCACCGACATGTTGCAAACATTTTTTTTAAAAATATTATTTTACTTTTTTCTTTATTTTTGCTTTAATCCATGTAAGAGATATTTGAATTTACCAGACACTGCCAACTTTCTTAAAGAGCCAGAAGACACTTTTTTGGGTAAAATGGACTAGCTCATACCGTACATGCCAGCCAATTTCTTCCTAGCCAATATTAAATGTAGTAAATATTTTGAGCATATAACATAATGTTTACTTCAAACAAGTATATGCAATAAACAAAATGGTTGTATTTTTAGCTATGTGTGAGCAATTGCATATAATATAATATTATATGCTGCAAAACAATTTCTATTTCATGGCAAATATTATTAAAGGATGACTGTTAAAGATATATTATATGCTGCAAAACAATTTCTATTTCATGGCAAATATTATTAAAGGATGACTGCAAATATCTTTAACTTAACTGTATTTATTTGCAATTAATTTACATCTGGCTACAAATGCATAAGTACATGGAAGAAATTTTCTTGTAAGGTAAGCATGTACCTTTGATCCAGCATTATTAATTTTGTGCATTCCCCGGCGAGATGTTGGATGCCTCTCTACAATATACAGTGCAATAATCTGGCGGAACTAATTCAATGACAGGCAGGCAAAGTTAATTGTATATATAATTAAATATGATTTCCTTGCTGCTGTATTTGACAGTACATATAGAAAAGAATCTAGTTAAATCAATCTGTTTTTAATAATGGTATCATTCAAATGACTAGTGATGAGTTTTAGGGCGGCTAGAAATCACAGGAATTCCAAATGACTCTACTGTGCTTTTGACTCTCCCACTTGTTCCAAACTCAGTAATGGAAGACCAAGCCACTTAATTATTTCGCCAAATCCGTCTCTCACAAAAATGTTGGTAGAATCACTGTGACTGAACCGGCTGCTTGACCCTATCAAATAACTAATCTGTCCAGTCTAGTCCACTTCAGAATTTTAGATTTATACTTCTACTATCCCTAAAATTATTTTGGAAAAAAAAACATTTTTTTTTTTTTATTAGCTAAACCATATGGGTGAAATCATCCTTTTTTATGTTAAAAATCATGGCCCACCATGATTGAAGCTGGTCCCATCAGCTCACATTGCCGACGAATTAATTTACCCAAAGCGAGGAGGGCCCAGATGAGCTAGGCAGGTGGCTTCCCACGTGTGTTTGTTGAAGAAGTGACACATGGCCAGTGCATTAATGCCACATGAGGCCGTGCTTATATGGAAGTTCAGTCCAACTGCTGCCACATTGCTTAAATATCCAACAAAACGGCAGTGAAGGGGAGACGAAAGCTCGTTTTCAAGTCCCACAACCACTGTTGTTACAGCACTAAACAATCCAACTACTCTTCCTTCCTATGCCAGCCCCATCTGGCGATGACATGTCTTCTGCTTTAAATATTCACATTAGGAGCTTGCCTAGGACGGCAAGCATGCGGTCCAAGGACGAAATCTCACCACACGACTAAATGGCACCTTATTCAATGATCTGATGGGTGCCTCCAAGTTACTGATGCATTTTTTGACGGTTCAATTCATGTTTTGGACACCCATTTTGATAGACGGCTCGGATTTCAAACCCGATCGAGGAAGATTACTTTGTGATAGCTTGCTTGCTTCTTTAATTAGTTGCGTTGGAAGCTGAAGGTTGCCAAAATTGTTCTTCCGAGCGAGCAGCACATGTGGTTGGGGTTTCATTATCCACATTCGCTTCAGGTTGATGAATGAAAATGCAATTTGACCTTCCTAATGTCTTTTTTTTTTTTTAATGACCCAAACATCCTATTAATTTCACCTCCCCTGTCAACATCTGCTGTGGTATGTCTAGTAAATTAGTAATAGACTATTAAGTCTACCAAACAATGCGATTGGTTGAAGAGGGCCAATGGGGGGTGGACTATGGCCGGTGTTTAATTGCCCGGTCCATGCTCGATCGATCATTCATGTTAATGTGCTTTTATTAGCACAAACGCGAACTTAAGACAATCCTATTTGGCCGTGATTTACTCTTTTCTGATGATCGTTTGCATCTTTAATTACATTCATAAGTCTCTATTAATTTCATATTTGAAAGGATTGTTAAACGCATCAACTAAGTAACGTGTAATGAACGTGAAAAACCTTCTAAAAATAGTTGCTGTATTTTTGAATGTGGCCAAATGTATACACTCAAAATTTCAAATAACATTGGCGTCTTCAGGTAACTCACGGCCAAAAAGTCCCGAAGGGCCCCTGCATTCCAATTCCATGGAGTGATAACTCCGAGGCCATTAAGGTAATTTTCTGTAAATGCAGGATGTCGAATTGTCGGCAGAGACCGTCTCGTGATAGCATGCTGCTTGGTTGATTGAGGCGTGGAAGACGCTCCAATATGGCTGATAGCGAGGCATGATTTTGGCTACGAATTGCCAACCGAAGGCCCGTGTCATTTCAGCGGCCAATTTCATGAGTGTTTTTGGATCAAATGGCATCAATTGACATCGTATAATTTCGCTTTTAGCGAGCTTATTATGATGGGTTTGTTTATCTTATGGTCCTTTGTAAATGGTTATTAAGTTGATAATTAAACAAGGTTTAAATTGTTATAAATTCGAAATCCCCATATTTATTTTTTCATTTTTAAAAATAACAAAAAATCGTTTCATATAACCATTGTTAGAGTAGTAGGTTTTGAAGTTGTGAGTTTTCAAAGTTTTTTTTCCCATTAATTTGCAGAAATATAATACTGTTGGCTGCTGTGCCAACCCTTTCCTAATTACGTAATGTGACGTCAAAGATGGTTGTAAAATAAATAAATAATTTTATGAACGTCTTGTAGGTGTTACTTAAAATTGGATGAAAACTCACAGGACCTAAAAAATAGGTATGTTCTATCCAATTTAGAACATTAAAAATATTTTAAAAAGGATGTATTTATCCAATACTTGGGCAATAAATCCGAGAAAGGACGACTGAAATTCTGCAACTAATGGTTGTTCATAATTAGTACGTAAGAGGGTGTGGAATTTTTCATTTTCCTACTTCATTGAATAATAAACATGTTGTCCATCTTTGTCCACTTACTTTTTTTTTTTACAGTTAAATTAATCTTTTTCGAATATTTATTTTGTCTATGATTTCCGCGATATCATTGTTGGTCCAACTGACAGCATGGGATTTGCTTGCCGGGTTTCCAGGCGATGTATCGTATCGGCAAGGGGGCATAAAATAAATGCTCCGCACATGATAGTCCAAACACCCCTGATACATTGAATCTCCTGTAAACAATCTTCGACCAGGCCGAGCACTCCACTCCACCCAGAGTGTACTAAAATTGGGGTCTTGTAATTCACCCAGGTTTTTTTATGTAACCCGGTGGATGAGGCTGTTTCGGTAACAAAATCAAATCAAATCAAATTTTAGTCCTTCGTAATATTATTTAACATTATTAATTTTTTCATACGAATGTAAATATCTTAATCAACCTAAGCAAATTAAATTTTAAATAGTTTGAATTGATATTATTTTGGTTTCAAGTAATGAATTCAGGTTTAATTCGAACCAAAGTATATAATCTAGATGACTCAAAATTTTAATTCTAATGACTTAGATTAAATAACTCAAATAATTCAATATTTAGGTATAATTCCATATCTTATATTAACTTTAACTAGACGCATGATCTTTTCAGACCGGTCGGAAATCACCGGGGATTTCCGACCGGTCCAAAAATTTATTTTTTTTATTTTTTTTTAAAAAAATAATTTTATAAACTTGTTAATCTAGTTATATTTATTTTATAAACCAAGTTTTATCATTTTTGGATATATCTATATATTTATTTTGAATTTTTAAAAACAGGGGTATTTAAGTCATTTTAAGAATATTTAAAATGACTTAAATACCCCTGTTTTTAAAAATCCAAAATAAATATATATACATATCTAAAAATGATAAAACTTGGTTTATAAAATAAATATAACTAGATTAACAAGTTTATAAAATTATTTTTCAAAAAAAAATAAAAAAAATATATTTTTGGACCGGTCGAAAATCACCGGATTTCCGACCGATCTGAAAACATCGGTCCTCCTTTAACTATATATATATATAACTAAACTAATTATATATTTTAATTAAATCTAAATTTGGATTTTATCTGGAATGCTTTTTAATTACATTATCTTTTTCATGTTGCTTTTAATTAAATAGCAACTCAACTGAATAATAGTTTTATCATTTTTTGTCATTTATTAGTATAGGGATTTTGAAACTTCATAGTTATTAATATAACCAACTTATTCAATAAATTTTATCTACATTAGTGTAAAATATTTACTAAAAATCATTATTCAGAACACTGATATCCTAATTATCAACCTGAACTTTGAATCCATTTTAACTGGATTTTCAATCAAAATTTTGATCATGTGGTTTGATTTAGATTTGGGTTTTAAAAAACAGACTACAGTTTGGTTGAGGTAAAGATTTTTCAACTTGAATTAAGTCAACTCGATTCAAATTTACCCGAGTTGCACCCAGGTCTCATCCCAAACACTGCTGACGGTTCAAAAACATGAACAAAGGCGCCAGAGCATTGGGGGCAAAGAGGCGCACGAATTTCCGGCACACGCGCACGTACAATAACCAAGTGCCTCGCCAGTCGTCACCCTTAAATATCCCCAGCGTGCGGTCACGTACGCACATTCCGCGGGGCCCGGCCCCGGGGGGGCGTCGGCAGGAGCGAAGTTGTCCACACGTACAAATGACACGTAAGCATGCGGCGCTGATGCATGTGGGGCCCGCGGCACGTCGTATCCAGCCAGTGATAGCTGGCAGCCCGACAGCGAAACGCGCTCGGGCACGTGACTCGGATTCCACCAACAGCTTTGCAGATGGCAGCTGGGCCGGAAAGAAAATCCCAGTCTCTCTCTCTCTCTCTTCGGTTCGTTTTGCTTTTAGTTTTCTCAGCCTCGTACGCAAACGTGTATCGGGGCTTCCACAGCCTAGACCGACAGAAGGCTACATATGCCGATTCGCGTATCGGCTCGGACTGCTTTTGTTTGGCAAAAACTGAAATGGCCCACCTCTGTTTGGACTTTGGAGGCCAGGACTTACTTCCAAATTGCGCATTTTTACGCTCGTGTATCAATGAGAAAACGGTACTGTCTACACACACACACACATAATGATTAAAATATTATGTTATTATTATTATTTTCCTCATTTTTGTTTTGATATTAAAAACTCGAATAAGATATTTTCGTTTTCAAAGTTTTAATAACTTTATATTCTTTTCAAAATACTTCAAAATTTTTGGAAATTGTAAGTTTCTGATCAAAGCGATCCTAGTATCATAAGTAAACATATAATAATGAAAGTTATATTAGTTTGGATATAATAAAAAAATCAACCGATTGCAAGGAATTACTAACCCCCACAATAATATAATAAATAGTGTATTTTATGGGATTGAATAAAAGGCTTCTTATATTGACACATTCAACGCATTTCTCTTGTTGGTTTGCTGTTAAAAATAGCAAAATTAAATGAGAACGCTTTTTAGGACGCGAAGAAGATGATATTAGAAAACAAAAATATCATTAATGTAGGATTTAGTTCTCTTTGAAAACAATGCGGCTAGCCCCTGCTTGTCGGGGAAACTAAAAAAAGTAAGCATGAAAAAATATAGACGATGAATTAATTAATAAATTTTTCTATATATACTCATTACTAAGAGTTAGGGGTGCAACTTGGGGTCTGGTTGTATTGAGTTTTGGTGAACCTAAATACTAATATTAGAATCCGGGTTTAGGTCCGGTTAGAATTGGTTCCAATCTTAGTTTTGAATTGAAATTCGTGTTATTCTTAAACCAATAAAAGTTGAAATTACTAATAGAGATAATGAATTTTCAAAATATTATTGCATTCGTATATGAATAACTTATACGTGAATATATTTATATATCTTATGATCTTTGGTTCTGATGAAAGTTGATTTTCTAATTAAAATATAATTTTAAATACAATGATTTTATGCATAACAATCAAGGTAAGAAAAATAAATGAGACTACACGAAATCACTATCTAAAGTTTAATAAAAGTGAGACTTATATATCTAATAGTTAATAGTATATATGTACTAATTTTAAAAAGTTGGTATATTTATAATTATTTGTAAATAAAGTTAATGTAGATATAATTCAACTTTTATGGACAAATATATATAATATTTACATTTTAGAATAAACATTTTATAATTTAATTAGGTTATGATTATATGAAATTTTTTTTATCACAATTATAATTGAAATACTTAATGTATAAATAAATATAATTATTTTAATAAATTACAAAAAAAATCGAGTTTTGTACCGGGTCGATGCAAATCCAGCACTAATTTTGGGTATTTTGTGGTCGGGTTGAAACTAAGTTTAATTTTGAAAAAAATTCAAAAATAAAATCTAAATTTGGTTTTGAAACCAGAATGGTAGGATGAGTTTGAACCGACACAGTACTAAGTTGCACCCCTACTAAGAGTGGCATTACCATCTCAAAAAATAATTTTCAATCCTTGAATGCTAGTTATAGACACAACACGTTCCATTAATTACTGTACTTAACAGTCCAAACAGGGACTTGCAATTCTGATTGACAAATGTAATCAATGCTAGTACTTTATGGGAAATGAAGAATATCAATTCATTCGATTTTACACGTCTCTAAAACGTGGCTTTGGCTGCATGACACTCAACAATATCGACAGTGGAACTGAATTGGGTCTGGATGGCCCATGATTCATGCCACAATTTCCAAGTCAATCTCCGCCACCCAATCCTCGCTATCCAGATTAGTTCCTGGCTTGTGTTGCTAGTGGCATCTTAACCGCGGTGAAAACAACGGGTCCAGGTTGGCATTTGACGGTCCAATTCTACCTAATTCCAAATGATTTACAACCAAAATTCGCCCATGGAGATGATCTTCATGGATTCGGCCGTTTTCACTTAAAAAGTAAGAAGACGGCATAAACAAATAACTAAAAAAGTATTTCTATCTATCGCTGTGATTCTTTCACCATATTATGGGCAAAAACCATTAGGGATTAGATTAGATGGGTGAGTAGTCGGCGTGGCCTATGGACTCTGCTCCTCCATCCATGTCAACCTTACAGGATTTGGACCGTCCACATTCACTTCTGCACGTGGCTTGCGTTGCATCGGTCACCATCACTCCAATAGAAAAGTGATGGGGTGGCTGGCCAGTGGCTTGCCTCGCGGCCACTGCACATGTAATCGTTTGTCGTTGCACGTAGGGCTCCTCTCCTGCATTTAAAACATTCAATCCGTACCCTTCATCGCATGAAGTTTTCACCAAAACAGCCATCTGTGTAAAAAATGGCTCCACTCCATACAATGACCATGATAGCCTCCATTAACTTGCAACCGTTCATCTTCTTGATACGCTAGCATGCGCTGGTACGGAACGTCGGTGGTCCACTTCCTACGGAGTCATTTCCAAAGAAAATTGCTGCGTCTTGCATGGATGGCAGCGTAAAAAGCTCCTGAAATTTACCGGGAGAAATTTCACGTGTCGGTGACCGACGCCCGCTCCCACCGACACCATACTCTGGGCCACCGGATAACACGTCCCATGCACTGGCACGTGTCCAAAACTCGTATTTTGAGGTACATCCCGGCGCGAGTCGGAGCTCCGTCGGTGCAGTGATTATTGACCAGCGCGACTACGTCCTCGTAACGGTTTTTTTTTTTTTTTTCATGAGCGATTTCAGCGCATTTATTTGCGCTGGAGTTGGTAACGGAATTGCGGCCGTCCGGGAGGTGGACCATCAAATCGACGGTCCAGATTACTTAATTAGCATCAAAAGAGACTGATCAGCGAAAGCTGACCTACGTTGCGCATTTCGAATTGTAGAAATTAAGAAATGTTGGTTGTAAATGAATGAATACGGACGTTCGGTCGGTGTCCACATCCGAAGGACAATTACGGTGCGCTCGGTGAGATTTTTATGTAGGAGTGCTCCATCAGTAAGTTGGTCAGCGGTCCAAATTTCCTACGACCGCATCGTGCGTATTAGTTGACGGCTCACCACCATTTTTTTTTTTCCAACGTGTACTAAACACGGCGTATAAGAATTTACTTGGAATGATACGGTGGTTGTTGGAACGAGATAGTCGGGAGATGGCAACCATGAACGGAGAGTGGGGCTGCCCCTAAAAATAAGCGGACCACAACCACAATAATGAAATGGTCCTAAAAGTCAAGCCAGTTGCAATCTTTTAGAGCAATATATCTGAAATTAATTTATGATCGAGATTAACGGTTTATAACCAAATAATTGTAATTTTTTTATAAAAAAAACCTATGATAGGCCGGATTAAAGAAGACCACCGTTTGAAGAGAATGGAGTAGAGGTTTTTTTTTTTTTTTTTTTTTTTTTTACCTCATGAGAATATATTACATCACATCTTAATTGTTGATATGTGGGAGCTTACTGTCTCTTGAAATTTGTACGGAGCAGAGGTTTGGCAAGACTGCAACGCGAACGATCTTCACAATCCACGGCACGTGAAGCGGTACACGTTTTAGCCATTTTTCTAAGCGGGGCGAAAAAACAATCTACAGGGGCAACTGCACGTGCCTAGAGTAATTAAAGCCGTTGATGAGGTTGTAATCACATGGAGCCAATAGCAACGGATTCAAAACTACCGATCATGCGGCCCACATGCCTCTCATAGTATTATTGGGCGTTTCAGTCGGTAGTCTTATGGTGCGGTTTTTTGAGAGTAGGGATGTGTATCAGTTGTCGTTGGGAGGGGAATCCTGGGCGTCCGTTAAGAGGCTCATTGAAATGGAGGGCAGAAAATGAATATGACGATCGCCTATAGCCAAATCATTACTAGTATCAAAGCCAAAGTATAGCAACGTGGATGCCAGTGGTCCCCTATTCTTCTGCGTCAACGGTCCAAATCGAAATATTACGTGGTAGCAAAACTAGAAATATGGTGCGCTTGCATCTAAACCGTTCATCTACAATCGTTATTGTGTAGCGGGGGCCACTTGATGTCGGGAGATGGGAGTTTGTAGGCGCAACCAAGGCAAAGAAAGAACAGCGAGCGCATTGAATGGGAGCAGTCCCTCGCGTGGCCCACGTTCGAGAGACTGTGGGCCTCCTCCTAAGGGTGCTAGTGGGCCTCGCACTCCGTTTGCAATTGACGGATCTACTTCTGTTCTACCCATGCAGATGCCCGCGTTAAACGATGATGAGTAACGATTCAACAATTCGACGCTTGCGTCCATGCTTATTTTTTATTTTTATTCTTTTAAATCTAAACCATTTATTATATTTATCTATATGCATTTATTTATGATTCCAAAAATTATATGCATTGCAAAATTTTTCATATTATATTTATACCATATTGTCTATTCCTCTTAAAAGATGTTATTTTAACAATGAAAATTATTTTTATTAGCACAATAAAATAAGATGTTTTAAACATGATAAATAATTTAAATTTGAAAAATATTTTAAAATTAAAAAAAATGAAGCATCCTTACCGTAAGACGTGAATCATTACTCTCAAAAGATGCTGCCATCCCTTTGTATTTGTGCATGCGACCGAGACGAGCACCGACGATCCCAAGCCCTACTCTATACTCACTTCTAACTCATGTCTAACTTTAATTTGGATAGAGTAATATACAAATTATTACCCCCACCTCAAATAGGACATATAATTATGTATATGATATATAACGGTGCGGACTAAATGCCATTCAACCTCAGTGCACCCAGATGCATTTCACCTTTTTTTTTTTAAAATTTTTATACAACTATTAATCTATGCATATTTGACATGTGTATCAATTTTTACCTTTTTAAATATTTTTAGATATTTTTATTTTTTAAAATCAATGGCATTTTTATAATTTATAATATACCTAAATTAATAGTTGTATAAAAAAATTTTCAAAAAAATATATTAATTGCACACAATTACACTAGATCAAAACACGATATATATTATATAGTATGCGTTGTGTTTTATTTATGACTATCTTATGTGCACGCCAATTTTAATAAATTTGAATTTAAATGGATCTTGTGTCTTGTGAAGTGGTGGATTCTCAAGTAAAAAACCAATTTGATTTTTTATATATATGTCATCGACTTATGGAAGCTTTTTATAAATAAGCTTGTGAATGTGATTAATACATTAATAGTTTTATAGGTTGTGATCATCAAAACTGTATATTTTTTATATAATAATATAAACAGTAACATATGTACTTACAATTGTGAGATGTAAATGAATATTGCTTTATATTTTTAAAAATAATATAGAAATATTTTTAAAAAATATTATATATAAGTATTAAAAGAATTGAAACCGAAACCAATCCTGTGAATAATGGATAGAATAGAATACACTAAGAACCAAACCGATAAATGAATAAGGTAAGATAAGCCTTTTGCAAATGAAGTACAGGCAAGATAAGCCACTATCCGAACCGACCCAACTCAAGTAGCACGTTTGATTTTCAAAGGATCAAGGATGAAGCTCGGAAATGCCAATTGTTCGAGATTCATATTAAACCACGGTGAACTGCAAATGGATTCATATAAACATTTCATCCCACCCAAAATAAAATATTTAACAAAATTTCACATTACGACCATCATGTATTTTGAAATAGGCCCTTCATAATTTCAAGGACCAGAAAACAAAATCCCGACAAAAAATGGGCAGATTACATTTTTCTATATCCTGCTATTTTCTACCCAAACTATTTTGTAACGAGCACTTCAGGTAATGGAATGGGCTTAGTTTGCAGTCATTTTGCACCGCCAAGCTTTCACTTCTCTTTCCCCACCCAAGGCTCCAACCAAATATGCAGTATGCACATGACGACTATTCAAACCTTAGTTTTGAAGTTCTCCTTTTTACAAGGAAAAAGGCTAATGAAATGAATATCAACCCTGCTATGGATAATGAAGGTAGCTTCCAAGGAGCTGTTGCTAATGAGCTTGTCCAAATTTGATTTCCAATTTCCTGAGGAATATATACATATAATTATGCAACCTTCTCATTAACCTTTTTTGTTTCTTTAATGGAGTATTTGTTTCCATGTGCATGCTGGTTAGACCCACAAGGCAACCAAAAAAAAAAAAGGTGTGCCCAGTGAACAGGACCCAGCCACCAAAAGCATATCATGCATGCAACAAGTTTTGTGTCCCAATTGGATTTGCAACATATGCTACATCCGCTGGATCCAAATATGATTTGATTATAGAATAAACACCCCTAATAAATAAATAAATAACACTTGAGAATAGGTACTCACTGATTTACTCCACTTCTCAGCAAGATGTTTCAGCTGCCGTGAGAAGATATTTTGGGCGTGCTTATAAAGTTCCACATCCAGACTGTTTAGAAATAATATTTGCTCAATAACTTCGCCAGGTACTTGTGAGCGTGCCTGTCAGTTAATACCAAATTTTCAATTAATTTAAAAAAACATGCAAGCTTTGCAGTCTCAAAATTTTAATCTAAAAGCCAGAACATGGATTTTTTTTTTTTAGATGCATATTAACGCTGCAGTATGATAACACAAACTTGATTCCAGAGAGGAAACAAGGGGATAAAGATCAAACTGCTTCAGTTTTGAAACAAATATTCCATGCTAAAGACCAATAGGTCTAATAACTGAAGTCTTGAGCACTATTCTAATTTCCAGAATCATCATTCTAACTTCTATTTTTGTTTCAACTTATTAGGTTGCATTGTTTAAGTCTTATATTCTTGCCGCACATGGCACTTAAACGTGTATACGAAATGTGAGGAATGTACTGCAAGAATGAGAACAGCAACCTATGTGGCTCTTACATCACAAAAAGTAGTGCCAAAAAAGCAAATCCACCAGGCTTGTTGAAAATCAGTCCTATGGAAATGGGTTTGGTTACACAAATCCAACCGACAGCATACAAAACTGAAAGGAAGAGATTTCATAGACTCTGAAACTATTCTTGGTCTTTGCTTTAATATCCATGATGTGTCGGATAGGTTGAGTACTTGGCTAAATTTGATCAGACATTTTGGTGATCCACCCCTTTAGGATTCAATGGAGCAGTACTGTAATGTGCCACAGCAGAGCATTCTTCAGGAACACATGATTCACATTTTAAATACCAAAACCCATAAGGCAGTTTCATTTTTTTTTCCCCTTCTTTTTTGGTGGGCAAACTCTCACATGAAAGAACTAAAAAAAATTTAAGTGATTCTAGAAGCTAACGCTAAAACTCAAAGCATCCTGTTATACTCTAAACATATCTAAGTTTTCAGGATTTGCAGTGTATTTGCGAAATAGTATTTCGCGAAACAAAAATTTAAAAAAAAAAAAAAAAAAATCAAAATCTCTCACATTCTATCCAAACAGCCTAAATTCAATTGTCAATTTACAGTAGCCCACCAAGTCAGATCCTCACTTAAAACTCATATTGCAGGACCACCATTATAACATTCCTCAAATGGAAAGCTCGCTTTTGATTAAACAAAAGACCACATTTCAATTCAATGGCACCTTGACAAATACTTTCAGTAAATAGCACATCCTTGACAAACACTTCCAGAAGCCTTATGAACCATACCTCTTTTGAGAAGTTTACAGGCACAATTCTCTTCAATGAATTGATACGTCGAACTGATTGAGATTTCCGTAAACTAGAAATGCACTCCTCATAAGCTACCATCAGTTTTGCAACTGTCATCTGCCTTTGTGAACACCAGTTCGCAAAAAGGAGATTAGTTCATTCACAAATTTCAGAAAAAACACTATGTCAAGCCAAAAAAAGGTCTTACATTTTCATTTGGCGTTTCAACAGTAGAAGGTATTGCACTCGCATTTAGATCATTAATCCCAGTCTGAGAAGTAATATGATAAGAGGTAAAATGGATGATAATGAAATGATTTCAAAAGGTTGGAAACATGCAAAAAGACAGAAGATGTAGACTAAAATGGATGATAATGAACTGGTTTCAAAAGGTTGGAAACATGCAAAAAGACAGAAGATATAGACACAGGCTATCTGTTTGTGGAATTATTAGTTACCCATGGTTCAATGATAAACACCCAATTAGTAGATATAGGGTGTAGGGTGTGTTTGGGAAGTGATAAAATTTTTGGATGAAAAGTTTTTGGTATAAAAGTTGTTAAATTAATAGAAAATAATGTGATATAATAGGGGTGACGATGAGATGTAAAGAAAATAAATTTAAAATAGATAAGTTAGTTGTATGAGTAGTTGTGTGGAAATGATTAAAAAATAGGGTAGTAGTATATGAAGATGTGAAGAAATAATTTTAAAATATGATAATTATTTAGAGTAAAAAGCTTCAGATTAAAAAGTTTTAATTTGAAAAGTTTTTGTTAAAAAAAACATTCCCATAATGCAATATATACATATATATATTCACTAGTAGGCCCCATGGAAATAGATCCAAGTGAAACTTATTGGGAAATCCTTAATCATTGCTTCATGGACACACACACACACACACACACTAGCTTTGGAACTGCAAGGTGTGTTTGTTTTAAAGTAAAACTTTTCAATCTAAAACTTTTCATTCTCTACAACTATTCTATTTTGTAATTATTTCTCTACATCTTCCTACATAAACTGCCCTATTTTTCAATTATTTCTACATAATTATCCATACAACTAACCTATCTATTTTAACTTTATTTTCTTTATTCCTCATCATTACCCATACCATATCACATCATTTTTCCTCATTTCAAAAACTTTTACATTAAAAGCTTCTCATTCAAAAATTTCATCACTTCCCAAACATACCCTTAGTCTATTTTCAATTTAACTTCCCACTTGATGTCTGGAAAATATGCAGGTAGGTTTCTTGTTGTACTGCATCTGTAGTAGGCCAAGGTTAGATGGGTATGATAATGGACAATCATTGCAAACACTTTTTTTTAATATATAAAAAGTGCCCATAAATTACAAATGATGATCCTAAACGCTAGGGTTCTGAAGATGTAGATGGTTTGGATAGTGGTACATATGAATCAAGCTATCCACATGCATTACATTCGTGAAGTGAGCAACCTAAAACATAAGTTCCAGGCATTTGTGTTAGTGCAACACAAGCCTGTCCAATCTGGAGGATTGCCTATTTGAATAAATAGTCATATCCACTCATTGGATGAGGTAGACTACTGTAGACAATGCATAGCCAATTAGAAAACCATTTCAATAGTGCTTTTGATTGAGCATTGCACAAAGTTTTCTATGATAGGCCACTTGAAAAGTTTGTGATGTTCCACCTATTGGATAAACTACCTCATACAAATCAACTAGCTGCATCAAAAACTACCACCAGTAATCCATTTTAGCTTACCAGCAGTGGATATGAACCATTGGGACTAGCATCTGGATATGGATCCACCTCTGCAGCATAAGCAGAATATCTGTTAGAAGAACTGTATTTTCATGTGCAGAATTAGCATGTCCTTGCCAGTTTTCAAGGCATGAATTCCCAGATAAAAAATGTCTGCATAATACTAGTTTAATGACAGGTTTACTGTCTACCAAATTATAATTTCAAATGTACCATGAACAGGTGATTTCACTTTTCATGGTGACTTGGATCACCACGAGGAAGACCTAGAGCAGCAATCCACCCCAGCCATTGGTCAGTTGGACTCAACATCACAAAAGTGAGCAACTGTTTTTCAATAAAAGAAAATCATTCCAGAACTTGATCCATCCAGTATATGCTGATATCATCTAGGTTGAAGGCAAACGTGATTAATGCAATCTATAATAAGGAAAACAATTTAATAATGTCGTTGACATTTATTTTTTATGGGGTTCACCTTGTGCAATAGTAATCATCATAGTCATCATAAGCTGTTTCCCGCTTATGTGGGGTCAGCACCTTATGCAATAGTAACACATAAAACACCTCCCTCCACAGAGAGCTACATTTTTTGCATCAATTTCAATCTTTCTCAGTTCTTAAAACACCCCTTTTTAGAAAGATAATTCATTTCCATTGATATATAGCATGACAGTAAGTACTTCAATGTGGTTGAAAGTCTCTTGGCTAAATTAAATAATGTATTTTTAAATATAAGTCAGCATGATGTGACACAAACTTTCACATACATCCTGTGAACTGCTGAAACTGAAACCAAACACACCATGAAATAATATGAAGGAACTTTTTGTCCAGCTAGCTTTACCTGTTTTATTGTTAGTGAGTTGTCTGTAATTAGAACCTAAAGTTTCCAACAGAGAAAGCACTTGCATCCCAACCATATTTGCAAACATAGTGGCTGATTCTTTGTGGTCCTCAGTAAGTCCAACATACAACATGTCATCCAATCTCTTCTGGAAGATTTGAAAGCCCATCATACGTCAATCTGAATATAAACGAGAACTGCACAGGAAAAATGCAATATTCTAAAATTCTGTTTGGTTTACCTTAGCAACATCAAGCACATATTGACCAAGTGATGGATGCTTCCTCACACAATGACGTACTTCATGTGCACCCGCTAAACAAGAATTGTTTGTGAGTCCTGCGACCTGTTAATACTCACCAATCTTTAGGAACCAACAGCATAACAAGGTTTAAAAAGAATACTACATACTAGCAGAGAAATACGAGTCCCACTTTCATGTAACCAGGTTGCATAGAAGCGGTTTCATGTAACTATTTTTGCTACTTTGATGATTGGTGGGGAATCTACATATCCATTGTATTTAACATCATTTGTTTAGCTAAGAGACCAAGTTTCATCCACATCAAAGATGTAAATGGGCCACATTTTCTTTAAGATATATTTATGTAAATTATGAAAAATG
Organism: Annona cherimola; assembly: GCA_030490835.1. Classification (NCBI taxonomy): domain Eukaryota; kingdom Viridiplantae; phylum Streptophyta; class Magnoliopsida; order Magnoliales; family Annonaceae; genus Annona; species Annona cherimola. The sequence goes on from CM059971.1 coordinate 116,801,046, forward strand.
CTTAAATCCATTCACATGTAAATTAACATGTAACCATACTTCATAGAATCATTCATCCACGTAGTAATGATATTTTAAATAGCATAGATATTTTAAATAGCATAAGTATTGAAAATACAACTTCGAAGTTAATATTTAACATTAAATTATTTTATTATGTTGATTCTACACATTTCTAATAGGGCTCATGCAAAACGATACCAGACAAATGATAGGGTTCTCATGACAATATGAATGATGTTAAATGGCAGAGTGGGTTTCTCATCGATCACCAAGTGGGAAAAATCGATGGTACTACATAGAAACTGAATTCAAGAAATACTGTGGGGCTAAACTAATACATCACATTATGATATTTATTTAGTGTGATAGAACAGAATTTTGAAAGTGTTACAGAATAATGTTTCAAATATTTGGTTCTTTTAAACACTAGAAAGATCAACATGTGAGGCCATTTTCCTACCTAGATCAGTGGAGGACAAGCAAAGTGAAAGGAATGGAATTTGGATAGAAGCATTTATCTCTTTCAAAGAAAAAAATAGTTGGCAGAACGCTCAATGATGATGATGATAGAGAATATGGAAGGATCCCCAGAAGTTCTGTTTTGTGGGTGTTAGGAAAGGCGTTTTTAGATGTCAAGGAAGGAGATTCAGGAGAAGATTGTTAGGATGTGCATACGGGACCAGTAAATGCATCCGCTAAATGTCAAAAGCAATATGAGGCTACACCTTTGGCCTTAGTCATGCAAAAGTTAAAAAGATGATTGCTACAGAGTATCCTGTTGTATGTACAGGTATGTGGTATTTGTTTGATCAGAGGAAGGAGGTGATAAATGCAATAAACTATGGAAGGAATGGTTTGTATTATTAGAGCACATCAGGGTACAATGTGGAAAGGAGAATATCAGTAATTTTCGATGTTTATTTCCTTCCCTTTTCGATTTCTCTTTTATTTAATATGGAAGTTACCAGCTCCCCTGTTTTCCTCATATATTTATTGTTCTTATCCTTCTATTCACAAAAAAAAAAAAAAAATGCTCCTCTATTGTCTTTATTCACTTTATGGTTAACATTAATCTCATCTTTTTTTTTTCGCCCTTTCCAGATTCTACTTTCTGTCTTGCTTCTACCCCCTTTTCCCTCAAGCCAAACTGGCCCGAATAGCGAAAACAATTTTCTTTAGGAAAGCATTTGGGGCAACCCAATCCAGGTGTTTGTGTCATGTATAGTATGCATCACTCTACAGGTCAAATATACAGGGTAAAGGCTAACATAGGAACACTGGATAAAAGGTAAGGTTAATAAAAATCGTTGATAAGAGCATACCTGGAAAGTGGCCCCATTGTGAATAATGTCATGAGCAACAGGGTTGTTGATGAACTCATGTAAGGGCATGACAATGTCTTTATAGTCATATGGGTTCCTCACTTTTTCAGATTCAAGAGTTCTCCTTATTTTCCTATCATCCCGCTGCAAAAATGTTTTAAAAAGTTATATCACAAGGATTCAAATACAAATAAATCCCCATGACTAATGAGAAGTACAAAAGATTAAATGAGCGAACGGCTCATGGCATGTGTACCATGCAAAGAAATGGAAACATGAGGAAAGCATGTTTAAAGAAAAACAAAATGGACTATAAAAATGAGTAAATTCACAACTTCTTTTTGCAATTGGCTTTGTAAATTGTTCACAGTCAAAATTCTTAGATTGGCTTAAATTCCTTCAAACATTACATGGCACACGTAGCCAAAAAGCTTAAGAATGTTCACATTTAAGAAACAGGCCCTTCAGAAATCTTCTTGAACATTATAAATGGAAAGAAGTTCCTATTGCACCAAAAAACACTCAAACTTGAAATTTGTTGTGTCAAACCTTATTAGACCTACAAAATGACTTTGCCAAATATCTAAACTCTTCCAGAAGTCCTTCGGCTGCAACTGAATTATTCTTCGACTAATTCAGAACCAAAAGTTTTTTCCCACAGCTATTCAGATGATAATAAACATGAGCAATCAAGAGCATGATGGGGCTGATGCATATGTATCAGATTTTGCACATCTAATTTGAAATTTCAGATATTTAATTACTTAAGTTGGAATATGACATAGGCGTCAGAAGATCAAAAAATCATAGATCAACTTAATGAAATGTTTTACTATTTTTTATGGAATTTTGATTTATAAAAAGTTAAATTAGGGATCTTAGTGTATCAGTTTCTCTAAAAATAAAGAGGTACATAAGGTTGAGACACCTACTATTTGATAATTGAATACAAGCACCTTGTTTTCATGCTTCCTAAGGCTCCATTTGGGGTTGCGTTGGCTGCCCCACTTTTGCATAAGAGATAATGGAGGAGCGCTTTCAACAGAAGCGATATTTTGGAGCTTCCGTATTATGCGCTTCTGAGCTGTATCTTTCCCTAAAAATAGCAATAAGCATATTCATAAGCTACGCCTTATCCAAACAGGTATTCAATGTATCATGTCGCAGGAATGGATAAGCACGTAGGCGCCACTTAAACACAATGCCAAACGGGCCCTAAGTTCACCTTTGGAAGTTCTCATCCCCTAAATTATTCTCTTTTTTTCTCTCTCAAGAAGATCCTTCCCCTTTATTCTAAATTATTCACATTTCCATCAATCAACAATTTATTATCAAAGCTCTTCTACTCTACATCTGAGAGAGAGAGAGAGTTTTCTCATAAGTCATAACATGAACTGGTCATTCTGCATCACTGGTTAGTAACTCCTTGCTGGAGTGTTTCAAAAGAACAGCTGATCTGGACAAGTCAATTGAAATTTAAAAGCACTTTCTGATATTCATCACATAGATGAAGAAGGTTAGGGCTGTGCTAGGATGACTGCTTAAACGAAATTTCCACTGCATAAAAAGCAATGTTATTAACAAGAAAGCTTGGTGGTAGTATATTCACAAAAAGATAGCACTTGCATAGAAATGTCTGGAGTGTCTACCTTCTGGGATGCAATTAATCAATTGGTTATCTGGGGGCAATTCATCGTAGATAATCTCAAGCACCAACATTTCAGGTCTTGGTATTGCCAAATCCATAGACCACATGCAGCATTTTATTCCAGCTTGTCCTGGTTTCACTCTGCTTATACCCTATATTTTACTTTTACATGATTGAATGTCATTTCCAAACAGCAACCACACGACCTCTATTGAAATCATTCATAACCACAATTCAATTTGCAGGAAAATAAATATTTCATAAATTTTCTATCAGCATGTAAGCAAATCGCTCTTTCATATACATCATATCAGGGATGCTGTACAAGATACGCTTAAGTGTCATCATGCTAGGATGTTAGAGATTGGGACAATTGATATGACGATGGGTCTCCCCATGAATAGAACAAGGCCGACAATTTCAACATTGAGACAATTAAACACTTTAATAGGTGGCTTCACACAATGTCTAGATAAGGATCCAAAAGCAGACGTTCAAAGAAAGTGTCCAAACTTTGAACCTCAGGTTCTTCTCACATATGAGACATTGGATATAGGTTATTCGACTTTATGACAGTTCTTAAGAATGATTCCTCCATGTTATGGTCCACCAAATCAACTGTCTTATGCAGAGAAGTATAGTTGAAATTTTGAAACCTAGGGAAGGTAAGCATCATGTCATTCTTGAAAGAAGGCGGTCAAATGAATAACAACAGTTCAAGAAATAACATGAACACACAAAAAGCGTTCCAAATGTAAACATTTTTGCTCCAAAAAAATTGTGATAGGTATACCCGAGAAAATAGGTCCACCCTCATCCAAGGAACCAGATACTTCCATGGCCAAATGTCCAGAGTACTAACTCCAAGAGTTTTAGGGCGTGGCTGTCTTTCCATTTTTGTTGCGGATGTTAAATTTGGATGCACAAGAAATCTTGCTGCTACTTCCACAGAGAACTCATAGGTGCTAAAGATACGATCAACTGGGTTCCTCAGTATAGTTACAACAGAAGTCCTCTCCTTTGGAAGTTTTGAGACCATGCTATAGTCGTCGTGAGTAACCATCAGTCTGCAGTTTGGTTTGCTGCACATGAACCCAGATCTGTCCATTCAGCATTTGCAGAAGCAGGTCCTTGGATCCATTAAAATAAAATTAAAAATAAAAGCAGCAGGAAAGGAAGCAAGGAGAAAAAGAAAAAAAAAATACTTCATATACAATGTAAGGGAGCATAGGCAAAGGAAAAAAGGGAGGATTCCGTAGGCTACCTGGGGTCAAACCGCAGTTTATCATATGAGCGGGGACATTCCTGATCCCCAGTGTATAACTTTCTAAGAAAGCTGTTTGGAATTGAAACATAGCATCAGTTAATTATGAGACAGAGCCAGAGTATGAGCATGGAAGTAAAAACAATTTGAAACATTTTATGATGGAGCACTTGCCAATGGTAATAGGTACGTCCTCCAGTTCTGGGAATATGCAGAAAGAATAGCAAGTCTCTTAGGTTTAGTTTATCTGCTTCAACCCTATCATTCAATGACAATGCTGCCCAGTTCTTGACAGTTCTTTCACATTGCACAAAATCAACCTTGAGAGAATTCACAATTGTTGATGCAGGCGCTGGAAACATAGGAAATTTGAAGCTCATTAAGACAGTTTTCCAATAGAACTCTTTATTGTGCAATAAAAAACTAAAACAAGCCTAAAAAGAATAATAGGAAAGGAAGAAGATTATCAATTAAACAAATAATAGTTGCATGAGATTCATTTACTCAGGCTTCTTTTGAGGCTGATTGCATCCAGCTCAATACCAGCAATTTGAGGAAAATCAACAAGATTGGAAGTCATGAGTGAAAAATAAAGGTCACCAAAGAAATCAGTCCTCTCGTGCCTTTTCCTTTTCAAGGATATATAACCTCCAAACATTTGCATTTGAAATCTTTTCTTGCTATACCAATCATTTTATTTGTCAAGACTTAGGTAGTGAAATGTATTTTGAATAACCATGTAAGAATGAATCCATCAAAAGATCAAATCAAACTAATGGCTTGACTAAGTGAAAAGAAACAGCAACAACCATGTTTTTGCAGGAACATTAAAGGTGAAAGGGTATGGGATTCTCTGTACAATACTGTAAAAAAGTAAGGATCTAGATTGATGGAAAGACTGCCAAGAAATATAAATAATCGAGATGTTAAGAATTGCTTTTCTTCTTACATGAAGAAACATCCACTCTTGCAAGATTTAGAAATTTTAAAAGGCCTCAATTAAATGTAAAATCCGGAAAAGAATATTATGTTTGTCATGCCTTTTGGAAAATCATAACACAATCCTCCAGAACTGAGAAAGAGAAACTGTGCATGGGAGTACTAACAAGAATCCACCATGTAACTTTACAAAGAATTCAAAGAAGACAAAAGGCTAAGGATCCCGTATGGAACATGAAATTAGATTATTGATCAGGATGAAATAATGGGAAAACTGGAATCACTTGAATCATTTCTCACACCTTTCAAGGCTTCCGCATGCAGAATTCATACGTACTTTTCTAAGTTCTGTCTTATGAATCATGATGAAATCTTTTCTGGGAAGTTAAAATGCCTATAGAAGTACCTAGAATCAAGCAAGGGATAAAAATACGGCAACACTCTACAAGCTAGATGCAATACATATTAACAGGCTGGAATGGGACAAGAATAAAGTAATGAAGTTAACACGATAGGGTAATAGGGAGTAAATACAACATTTGAGGGCTCCTGCATAAAGGTGGGGAAAAATTCCAGCCTCATGAGGCTAAATATGCGACAGCATACCTTAGAACAGTCCATTCATCAAGTATCCTAGTCTTTTCTTTCTTTTTTTTGTTCCTTGGTAAAATTTTGGAGTCTTTGGTTCACACTCGAACTTGACAGTTAAAATCTCCAATCATGTAACCATGGTGTCAACCATTATAGTTGCAGACAGCTGTACTCAAGTCTCATTATTATGAGTAGTTTTTTTTATTAGTTATAAGTTATTTGGGTCAACTTGAATTTAGTTTTGGCCCTTACAATGTTTTATTAATTTTCATTGTTTCCTTCGTCTGTTGCTTTTGCTGCAAAAAAAAAAAAAAAAAAAAAAAAACGAATAGATGCTTAATTGGTCTATTTGATTATTGAGGCATGGTCATTTCAGACCAGTCCAAAATATTTTTTTTAAATTTTTTTAACAAAAATGTTATTCTATTTATATCCAATCTATAAACTAAGTTTTACAAATTTTGGAGAAGTGTATCTATTTATTTTGGATTTTTAAATACAATATCCTTATGTTTAAAAATCCAATATATATATATATATATATATATATATATATATATATATACATCTCCAAAATTGGTAAAATTTGGTTTTGTAGATTAAATATGGCTAGACTAACAGTTCTGTAAAAAAAAAAAAGTTCGAAAAACAAATACAACATATGTTTTTGGATTGGTATGAAATGAGGCCATTTCAGACCTCTTTGAAATGATCATTTTGCTTGATTATTTGTAGAGTTAATTATACAAGAACCCAAGAGTGTGCAAATTTGGACCTATTTGATGAAGTTATAGCCCATGCAAGGCACATGGACAAGTCGCAAAATTTAAGAGTATTTTGATGGTTTAATCTTTTTATCTTGGAATTTTATGGTACTATTATGTATCTGTACCTTTTAGGTTTAGAAATTTTGTACTTTTTTGCCCCATGAGTCTGAATTTGGTATGAAATGATTTAAGGCTTAACATAAATTGCACAGGAGTATGTTATTATATAATCAAGTCAGACTGACACAAATTTGCCTTGCATATTTTATTTAAATCAAAAGGTTTCCTTGAGATAATCTTATCCATATAGGTATAAGGAAAAAACAATAATGCATGAGGTCCATAGAGCCTCAAAAGCCTCAAATGATACTTCCATTTTATAGAGACAGACAGAGAGAGAGAGAGAGATTGAAGTTAAGGATTTAAGAAACAAAATTAAAATGTTCCAACTGCCCAAAAATCAGAATGCTATCCAACCATTTAAGGGGCATTGTTATCATTCAAAAGTGACAATAGAATGACATTATGTCATTTTATTATAGAAGGTGCCTCCCGTTCAATTTACGTCGAATTTAAGTCATTCTATGCTAAATCAAAATTTGAATGGAATATAGTGCAGAATTGCAAAACCTAAGATATCAATATGCAAATAGTCCTCAAACACATATTATAAATAGCTTGGTTATGGATATAATGACTAATACTGGTAAACCAAAATTTCAAGCTTTCTAACCCATCAGAATCAGGGAAAAAATTTTCCCATATTCTCTCTTCTTATTTTTCTCGTCCATGTACTCACATTGCACACAATCACATTGCACGAAACAACCACTTCTTTACAAAATCCCCATTTAAAATACTACAGAAGACAATTCGCCTTCTCATTTGAGGCAATAAAGCAGACACTTTCCAAAATTCGAGATTGGTCATCAAAGAACCCTCCAAAAAAATTTTCAAGGAAATCAAAAGACTGGATTGACATACCATAAGCAAAAAGCATCACAAGGACGTTCAGAATTGAGATGTGAGCCATCCTCCTTGCCCTTGTTGAGCTATTTGAAGAAGAGACTCAGAAAATGAGACCACTAAATAAAACAGAACAGAGCATATAAAATATAGATTGAAAGCAGACTATCGAAGCAAAAAGAAAAAACAAAACGAAGCACATTCAACATGGACCAGATTGCAACTGTCCAAATTGCGAAACAAGAACAAAATGACATTCGAATACTAGAAGGTATGATGAATAACCAATAAATTAAGCAAGGCTGAATTTGAAAAAACAAATCCAAAAAGATAAGAGAATAAAACTGATCAAGACAATCCAAGCTTCCAATGCCAGAAACATGAACATAGGAATTTAAACATTAAAGGATCGAGTATCACCAAAATCAATGAAACGGCTAAACGGCAGCTTGGAATTGAAAGATTTCACTACCAGCAAATCCAGCACCCTAAGAAACACGAACACAATAGAATATATTCCTAATTTCCTATATTATCTTCGATTCAAGATATTAGAAACTCAAACAACCTAGATGAGTAGGTGGTATAAACGCCTAGCAGCAAAAATCATCTAACCAGGAAAAAAGAAACCCAGACTCCTCCAACGTGACGCAAAACAATGCGCAGAAGAAAACTGCTTGACGCTCAGGAAAAGCTGAACCAAACGAAAGCTCTGCAAAACCACACTCGAACACCGATCTTTAAAAGAAGAAGAAAGAAAATTAAATTCCATAAGGAGCGAAGGATTACAGAAGAACAAACCCACCAGAATTCCGGGCAAGCCAACGAGGCCGGATTTCGAGAGTGAGAGGCAATAAGAGCAGGAAAGAGCAAGTTGGCAGAAAAGAAGCAGGAATTGGAAAGAGACAAAGGGGTGGAAGTGCCATGGCGGGATTCCCTACCTGTCTGGGATTTCAACACCTCGTGCTCAGAGATTCGTGAGGGATGTTTCGAGGGGAGCAGACAAACCCACGATCTGGTGCGGGACCACGGCAGCTTCCATACACCGCCCGCCGCTGCCGCTGCCGCTGCCAGATCCTTATCCCAAAAAACCGAAATTCGCCTTCAATTCCTGCGCTGTCGGAAGGGCTATAGATGGAAGAGGCTCCTCCGGGAGTAGAATCGACGCGTTTTCCAGCAGGCAGGCCGCAGCCCATCGCCGCGTTTGCTAACGCGGGCGGCTGCAGTTTGTAGGTCAGCGCCCTCGCCATCCATACAAAGTGCGCCTTTGGAATCATGCACTGGGATCAGACACGGATGAGGATTGTACGGGCAGGGATTATGGTACAACGGGCGACGGAGATATTATTATCGCGGGTTGAGTACAAGAAAAGCAGCCAACGAAAACAACAAATGTGTATTTGGTAACGGATAAAATTTTCGGTGAAAAGTTGGATAGAGTAGAAGTTGTCAAATGATGTAAAATGATAGGGGTAATGATGAGAAATAAATAAGATAAAGTTGAAATAGATAGATTAGTTGTGTTGGTAGTTGTGTATAAATGATTGAAAAGTACGGTAGTTGTATAGAAAAATGTGAAAAAATAATTAAAAAATAGGATAATTGTGGAGAGCGAAAAGTTTTAGATTGAAAAGTTTTAACTTGACAACTTTTCCTTAATAACAAACACACCCTAAAAGGTAATTGTGTGGGGTCTATTTTGTAACGAGCAACAAAAAAGTGAAAAAAAAAAAATAGGTAGAAAAGCCACAGAATTATGCCATATAATTGGGATAATAATCAAAAATAAAATAAATAAAGATAAAATAGGTAATAATTAAAAACAAAAGAAATAAAATAGTTGCGCAGAAAAATATATAATAATAATGTAGAATAATTAGTTCGTTAAAATGTAAATTTATATCAAAAGGTGTATGGATGATAACGTAAAGCTTTCGCTTTTACTTTTAGATCCTACAAATAATGGGAAACGTGAAGATCGTATAAATAATCAGAACATGAATATTGGAATTGAAATCTTTTAATTAAAATTTTATGCCATTTTGTCCAATTGAGTTATGAGTCCTGACCCAATGCTCGACTGAGAATTGCCCCCTTCTGATTTTTTGCTTTACATGTATATGCTTGCACAAACGTTGTGCGGGAGAAGTGATAAACTTATAATGAAATGTTCTCCAGGTGTACAAATTATTGAAATACGAGAAAATGAAGTAATATGATAAAAGTAACAATAAAGAGTAAAATTAATAAAATTAAAATAGGTATGTAAATATATTGATAGTTGTATAAAAATGATTGAAAAGTACAACAGTTATATAAGGATAAGTGTAAAAATAATTGAAAAATATAGTAGCAATGAAAACTGTAGAGTTTTAAATTAAATTGTTTTAGTTTTTAAAAATATTTTTATGTAAAAAAACACCCCCTATATATAAAATGTCAAATTTCATATATAGAATAACACATTTGGCCAATTTGGGCTCATATATTTATGTCAAGAGATACAAAAGGATTGATTTGTTATTATTAAAAGGATAACATTTGATAAGATATGCCTGTTCATAAGCTTGTTATTATTAAAAGGATAACCCTTGGGCATGAGATGCCTGTTCATAGGCTAGCTTGCTGTTATTGGTCAGTCTGGGTTGATTTAAGTGGTCTTTTCACGAGAATCTGGGTACCTTCTTGCGTTATATATATATATATATATCTTCAGATACAAACCATGCATTATAATCTATAATTTTCAGATATACCCTAAGGTGTGTTTGGAAAGTGATAAAATTTTTTGATAAAAAAATATTTGTATAAAAGTTTATGAAATGAAAGAAAATAATGCAATATGACATAAGTAATGACGATGAGTAAAAAGAGCAGAGTTAAAATAGATAAGTCAGTTACGTGGGTAGTTGCATAAAAATGATTGAAAAATAAAGTAATTGTATAGAAAAATAGGAAAAAAATTAAAAATAATATAATTATAAAGAGAAATTTTTTTAGCATAACATCTTTTACCTATCGCCAAACACATCCATAATTTATTTACATTTAGGTTAATAATTTATAAAAATTAAAAAAATTTGCACTAAATTGCAGTTAAGTTCTATGCACATGCTATATACTTTGAAATTTCATGTCATCCTTATTCCATCCCTATTTTGGATGTGTTTGTAAAGTGATAAAAAAAATTAAAAAAAATTGGAAGTGTAAAAGCTTTTGAATTGATATAAATGACGTGATATAACAAAAATAGTAATGAAGAGTAAAAAGAATAAAGTTAAAATAAACAGTTTAGTTGTATTAGTAATTGCATAAAAATGATTGAAAAGTAAGGTAGTTATATAAAAAATATGAAAAAATGATTAAAAAATATAATAATTATGAAAAATGAAAATTTTAGATTGAAAAGTCTCGGATTGAGAAGTTCTAATGTTTGCCAAACACTTATTTCCAAATTTTATCAACATGTTATATATTTATTTTCAAATTTTAGTAGTTTCATTTTTCACCTTCAATTATGTTAAATATTTATAATATATAATTTTCCAACAAAATTGATTTTTAATGACTTAAACATATACGCATTAATTCATATTTTAGAGATATGATCTCGTGTAGTCAGACTATACCATAATTATAATAAAGTCCACCATAAAATATGACTTTCAGACATTTACATATATTAATATTTTATATAATTAATTATATACATAAAAATTATGTTTTAGATATTTTAGACGTTGAAAATATAATTTTAAAATTATTATTTAAATTAAACTATTTTATTGCATTGATTTAATAACTTTGTTAGGTAAAACATATACACGTATTCAAATTGGATTCAAATTGGCATGCAACAAAATAATTTTAAATATAATGTACGTGAGATATTATAATTTATGATCAAATGAGCCAAATGGATTGCACCGTGAAGTCATATGCCCGGGATCAATTCACCATATTTTAACGGTTTAAATATAGAAAACCATTTCTACAAACATTTATTTTTATCATTTCAGTTAAAAAAATTTTTTTGCCTTTTTTTAAAGGCTCAATTATCGGAACAAGCTTGAACTTGACAGATTTTCATAAAAATAATTACTGATTCATCTGGGATTACACCTAAGAGTAAAAATCAAAATCAGAAAATCCTAACCATCCGTAAATCATAATGTCCCTGGCTAGCAATAGCCTCGCGCCAACAACAAAAAAAAAAAAAAAAAACAGGCCATGTGAGACGCACTACAAACGAAAGGAATGATGCATTTTATAAAAAAAAAACCAAGTATTTGGTGGACAACTTTTTTAAATACCAAAAAAAATGTCTTTATGTAATTTCTCGGCTTCTTGTCCTAGATAATTCGCATACATACCTATGTAGTTTAACTGAAATTGCAAATATATCTATATAGTTTCATAAATTGTATATTGCTCCTATATAATTTTACCGAAATTGTATATAACCCCATATGTCCTATTTTTCATCAACAGTTATTAAAATATGTGTTAGAAAATTATCTTATTCAAATCTATAATAGAATCTTATAGCTATAAAACATTCAGTTGTGCAAATAACATATTCATAGAATAAATTGCCTAAAATGAGGGATTTTTTAAGAAGAGGCGTAAGTGGGCGAATATAGATTTGAACAGGACTATTTTCATAATTATACATGGTTTATATGCAATTTTGATAAAATAATGTGAAGGTAATATACAATTCATGAAACTGCATGAACATATTTATAATTTCAGTAAAACTGTGCACGTATACATGCAAATTACTCTCTTTTCCCACGCCCATAAAAGGAAAGTTTCAAAAAATTTTATTTTTATGAGTCCACTGGGCACGAGCAACTCCTCGTTCAAGGAGGCAAGTCATGGGCTTGGAAATTGGAATTCTCCAATGTTGACCATGGAATTCTGTAAATAATGCTTTTTCTGTTTAAATTTTTTTTTTTTTTTTTTTTCCCAAAGCATCCTCAGCCTTTAGCCCGTCGGTTTATCGATGACCAGTCTAGGAAATCTATCCACACGGCCTGCCGGGTTGAAACATCCAGCCGTTGTACTGTTGCGAGCCGGATGAGAAACAATGTAATCAGATGAAGACGAAGACTGGATTACTTTTTTTTAACATTCGTTATGTAGTTTCTTATTTTATAATATATAAAAATCTTTAAGGCTGGTTTAATAACAAGTGTGTGCGTGGAAAATCCACTTTCTCAGCTCTGCCCATACATTTTTGAAAAATAATTTAATATTTTAACAACCTAACTTTTTTTATTTTTTCTATTTTTACTTTTATATTTTAATTATTTTCATACAACTGTTTATTTATTTTCCCATTATCTCTAACATATCATACTACATTAGTTTGACAATTTTCAAGCGCATTTTCTTCATTGCTTCCCTATGCAATCCCCTCCCTACCTATATTGCCAAACAAACCATTATTTTTATTTTTTTCAATATTACCTTTTTCATTTACAATGCAATCTAATATTTTTGGGTATACAAAAACTCTTTTATATCCCTTGAATCTAAATTAAATCTGCTCAGTTCATACCACTTTAAAACTTAACCTAAATTTTAAATGGGTCTTGTACAGAAATTCAAATCATATTTCTAATAGTCTTCCCTGAGTACTCGGATTAAGTTGTAAATACAAAGAATTAAAAAAAAAAAAGTTATTCCCCAAGCAGATTTCCGTTTTCTCTTTCTAGCCTTGCGTTGAGATCCGGGATCCCTGTATTGAATTGAAAGTAAGTGCTGTCTGCTAATGTAATAAAAAAAACATGGCCGAAAATATTTGACTGCGTTATTAGCGCTTTTACCAGCACCCGTCCACGTCCCATCACTGTCCACTAGGCGGGAAAAAAAATATTTACATTCAATTTTTTGCTTTTTTACAAAATTACCGTCGAAATTATTAAATCTGTAAAATTTTCTTTATTTCTTTATTTGTTTTTTCAAATACAAGTATACAACTCTTTTCTGACATAAGTTAATCTGTTAATGTTTTACTGGTCAAACAATTCAAATTTGTTTACGCATCTAGACATGGTAGAGTCATGGTAACGACACTCTCGAATTAAGGGTGCTTTTTGGTAAAAAAATAAATGAAAAATAATTTTTAAACCTTTTTGCTTTACACATTTCAAAAAATAATTTGCATCTTTATTATCCAATTATTTAATTTTTTATTTTTACCTATATAATCTAATTATTTTCTCACATTACTATCCTATTTATTCATATTTTACCGAATCATATCACATTACCAATGACTCATATTTTCTTAAAATATTTTTTCCTACTCTCATCTTCATCCACATTGTCAAACAAGGGTTTTGATCGTATGCACTCGAGTGCATTTAGCTTTGATGCACTCGAGTGCAAATACTTATTTTTTATTTTGTGAATTTTTTTACACAATTAGTAATTAAAGTATATTTAATATGTGTATCAATTTTTACCATTTTTAGAGATTTATAAATATTTTTTAATAGTATTTTTAAATTAAACAGTTTTAGTAACATGATACATATTAAATGTAGTTAGATTGAAAATTTTATAAAAAAAGTTTTAAAAAAATTGATTAAATGCACCGGGTGCACCGAGCCTAAGTACACCTAGGTGCATAAGTGTTAATCATCAAACAAACCCTAAACATTAGCATCTTCTAAAAATTCTAGATGCTTAAATGGCGAAATTTTCCAAAAACAACTTCAATTTTCACTATAAATTTTTATTTTCTAACATGCACATTATTACAATCTTAATTCATTTCTTCATCTTATTCAAGCTCCTTAACAGTTATTAGTTGGTTAATAAAAATTGACACCGTTCCAGTCCGCGCTCACTATCCAACGAGTGGTTGCACCAACAAGAGCGCACATGAAGGGGATTTGCATATAGATCCCTTAAATTGTACTTTTGATTTTTAAGTTTCATATTTATACAAGATGAATTGAAGTTTTGAAAAATATATAGTTTTGGCTCCTAATACTTTTAACTTTTCAAACTTAAAATGACTAAGATGGCCGTTTCATATCTGACGAATGATTTCCGACCGGTCTGAAAAAATTGGAGCTCTTCATATCTTAACAAGGATATTTAAAATTTAAAATATTTTAGCAAAAATCCATAAGGAAGTGGCCTAAAAAACATCAACCAAATAAGACAGTCCATTTAAGGTTTGGATAAAATTAAATAAGGGTCATTTTGGTTATTTCAGGTAAAAAATTAATAATGTTAGGATTTCACGTTAGTAGAGGAACCAAAATTGTATATTTCAGACAAATCAAATTTTTTTTGTATATTTCAGAACTTCAAATGATATTGCTGCAAACATGAAACTTTTAAGGACCAAAAGATGCATACTTTAGAAATTTGAAGGACCCACATGCAAAAACACGATAGACATTCTAAATCACCACAAATTGTAAAAAAGCCCCGGTTAATTGGTGCAACCTGACAAAGTCGACAACTGATCTTTAACATGCAGTGATAAAACCTAAAATGCAGTTCACCTTTATAATTAAGAGATGCCAAGTTAAATGGTCTAATTTGCTACATAAGGATTGTGCTAGAGGCGAGCAATAAACTAATTTTGCGTGTTGTTTTCACTAAGTAAGCCGTAGAGCTATTCATGTTAGCCTAATAATCATCTACCACCTACCATCTACGACAGGTCACAACATTTATGCGAAAATGACTGCAATACCTCTATATTTAAAAATAGAAAATAAATATATATACATCTCCGAGTTGATAATTTTATAAATCAATAATTTTATTTTAAAAAAATTCAAAAAATAAAAACGATATTTTAGACTAGTTTGAGATGGCGCCCTTCATGGCCATGCTTCATATATATATTAGAATTATGGGGAAAAGCATTACAAATATAATAAGATAGTTCATATGGTTAAATTTAAAGAAAGAATAAGCCTGAGGGACCTTAATTATCATTACAAAACAATGCTGTGCCATTGATGAAGAAATGGGATGTTACATTGCTTTCCGTTTCCAAAATCATTTGATTAGACATAGGAATAATTTAGAATGCGGTCAAAAAACGACTGACTACTTACGTACATGTTTAGCTTCATTGCCCTTGCTTTGATGCAATTCAGACATTGAGCTTCGGCCTAGAAGCAAACCGCAGATCAAGGAAGATTATCCAAATCATGATGACTTCACCAAGACTGATTTCGATACATCCAAGCAGTTAAGGCGGCATGTTCCAAGTAGGCACTCTGGGAGTTCCTCTTGAGTGTTAGCCTGCATCAGATCCTAATTAAGATTTCAAAGAAAAATTTCCTCCATCCACAGAGGAGTTAGAACACCATGGAAACAAACTAGCACAACTGTTTCTTCACAATTGATGTTTGCAGTAAAATAAAGCAAAATCTATGGCCCAATTCTTCATAGTCAGTTAGAATTCTCATTTTTGTGGCTTCAAGGAACAAAAACATAAAATGATTAACCAGAAAAGACTCCAAGGAGTCTACTCATTGGATTGCTTACCTGTATGACGAAAGCCAATTCTATAACAAGATTAGTCAGGTACCCAAGGACAAGACTGACCACACCCCTTGCCACTGTCGATGAGCCCACATCGATCCCAACCTGAAATTTATTTTTTGCATTCCATGGGATCTCATTATTATGTTGAAATCCACAGACAACAAGGATACAAGAATATTTAGCAAAGGTCAAATATTGCAGTTGATAACTGGGTTAAATGCACTGACAAGGATGCCTTGATGATGTCTCATCATTTCTGGCTAGTGATATATTTTCCGCAGTAACTAAGATAATGATGTTTGATGAAAGTGTCAGCATGATGGATGTTGCACGATGATGCATTAAAAGTATGGGAGAAAATGGGCGGTATCAATGGACTGATATGACTTGGTTTAGGTCCAGTTCAAACACCTTGTGTAAGCCTTAAATAGCTTCTAAAGATCAACTTATTCACTTTTTCACGTTGTAGAATGCTAAAACTACAAAGGTGTCTGGTAGTTTGATATTTGACTGGAATTCCGTGATTAATAGGGATTAGGGACAAGAAATGAGGTGACTCAAGTTAAGAAGTTGGACATGTGTGAAACCAAGCAGCATGAGTGGATCCCTTCAGGTACTACAAGATTATACTCCATAGGCCATACCCAAGCAAATATTTGGCCTAGTAAAAGTTACAACACTCTGTCAATCACTAAAACAACTCTACTCCAAACTCTTAAGAAACCTACCAAATGAAGTGATATGGAACCTTACAACAACTTATTTTTATGTCCATTTAAACAGCAAGGAACATCAACTGATTACATTCTAGCAAGTGCATTTTTCCAGCATTTATCTCTCACGTGCAATATCCCATCCACTTCTCTGCTGAGTCAATTTCTGTTCTTTCACATTTGCTTGTGACTACTGATGGCCTTTGACATTTATTTCAGGACAAATTGCTGTCTGAATGTGATCAACTTTCATGCGTGCCACACATTTGTTACCTTTGCATTATTGCACCTACTCAAGTGCAACCAGTATTCCTCTTCATTATATGCATTTTGAAAATTTGAAACTATAACATAAGTGTTGATCTTATGCTTTTACCTCCAAGTAGTTTGGCCCCTGGTAATAATTTATTTCTAAAGCTTGACCAACCAGGCATGCATTCTTCCCTACACTCTGCTTGACTATCCAAGATCCCTGAGAATACAGAATAAGCAAATAAGTCTTGCCAGAGGTTTTGGATCAACTAAATTGCATTACTGATTCTATATGTATTCACCTTTGCAATGTAAGGTATGAGCTTGAATCTTGAATTCCTATATGCATTGTCTCCTTTCACAAAGTTATCTAGCAAAGGAATGCTCTCAATCGGGGCTTCCAACATATAGTATAGTGCAAGATTATATGTAGTTGCACCTGGAACCTGCTCAATAATCACGTGTAGTTGGAGTGGTTTCCATCGGAGATTTGGAAGACTGATACTCCTTTTTTTGTTAAAAGGACTGAGAAAGTAAAAGATTATGAATGAAAAAAAAAAAGTTAAACTGATTTAGCATATTAAAGCTTATTGGTGACAAAACTGAGGTTTCGCAACTTCAAATTGTGACATTGGCCATCTATACATTCATTAGCCCCCTGAGAAATGTGAATGCAACTTATGCAAAGAGGAACCAAAACTCCATTTCAGATGGCTAAAAATTACTACAGGCTGCTTGTTTTGCATGCTTATGTCATGCTGAATGTTACTCTGTGGCAAGTTTGTTTCTTTGTTATCACAGTTATTGTTCTACCACCACCACCACCACCACCATCTGGTAAATCCATCTGACTTTGGTATAAGGCACATACACTACGTAGTTCCACTGAATAGCATAGGGAGAGGAGGGCCACCATAATTACCTGAATGTTGACAATAAAGAAAAACTCTTTCCCACCATGAGCTGCATATTTCTGCATCACCAGAAAATTATTGTTAGAAAAGATAAAACCAAAAAAGAAGTATTTCAGATAAAATCAAAGGACATTGACAGAAAACATACCTGAACAATACTCCCAGGGCGACCACCAAGATTATCTTCTCTTTTATCAGATCTTAGCCAATCTGCAGCTACCATTTGCATCAAGGTATCTTTAGCCTTGACCTGGGGAATATGTAGAAGGAGATTCATATTCGTCAGAGAAAGAAGTGAGACAATTCTTCATTGCTTTCTTGGTGGACCCAGCCTGTCCCACACTGGGTTGGCCAAAATACTTTTCTAACCTTGTCAAAAAATGGGTCAAAGTCCATGTTATTATTACCTAATTATGTAATATTTATATCCCATATTTTCATACAAAAAACCTATCTATTTTGCCTTTATTAACTTTATTTTAGATCATTACACCCCATTACATCACATCGTTTCCTCTCTTTGCCTTCTTTTTTTTCCCCAACCACTTCTCCCCATTTCAAATGGAGGTAAAATCAATAGTTAGTACACCAGTAGGTATACTTAGGTCATAGGTGGTTTGGTTACATATCATGGAGACAAACTTCATTAATTAGGAGTTGTTCAAGTAAAAAAGACAAACAAGAGCAAGGAGGAGACCAAAGAGAACATAAATTGAGGCCCTTAAGAAAGATAACCAAACACTGGCATTCACTGGAGACATATAGTCGAAATACATAGGATGGCAGAAGAAGATTCATGAAGCTAATCTAAATAAAATGGAAAATAACTCATGATGGCGATAATGATGATAATGCAAAAGATACAGCTCAGCTGATGTAAAGAATTTCTTGATGAGAGTATTCCTGGATATTCTTAAGAAAGATGTGAAGACACATAGGTCTACTAAGTATGTTGCCCAAGATGGATAGGACAGTGCATCTCATTGAGATGTTCTATACATCTGCCCTTTCTCAATGCATTTCTTTTGGAAAATAGCGACTGACGGTGATGGTAATGCAAACGTTAAGAATGTTGCTTGGCTAATGTAAACTAATTGTTTATGAGAGAGTATTTTTTTGTATCTCTATCCATTTTGTTAATGTTTGAACAGGATGAAAGTGTAGAGTGCTGATAATGCAAAATAATAATTTGATGGCCTGGAAACAAATGAACGGATAAGAAACTTGATTTCTCTCTCTTATGTAACCTTTTTCCTTCTTGCCTTATGTGTGTGCATGTGTGTATATTCGAATCTCAAACAAAGGTAGCACGAATTAGCAGGATGAATATTTCATAGCTAACTTGTCCAACAGTTATACTCTCAAGGAACAGGGACGGAGCCAAATTTCATCCTGGTAAAAAATTTGAATAGGAATACAAAGAAGAGGAATGGAGAACTACTGAGACTTGGGAGGAAGGTATCTTCTAGTTTCCTGTGCAGATACAGGGTGCAAAGTAGATCAAATCCATTCATTTGATGTCCTCGACAGAGACGAAAAGATCATCTGATTCTGTAATTCTGTTCGCATAGTGACTGTCATGTGTTGGATGTGACTATTTCATTGATTGAATATGCTCCAATTGACGTTGGACTCTCTTTTTGTGACCTCGCAAGTTTTTGAAGCATTTTCGATGAATTGTCAGGAATGGTTTATTGGTTGGTGCTAATAAAGTTAGAATCTTTTCATCAACATGTTTTATATGGTATCCCCATAATGCTTTTTGAACCTCCTGAACAGCCTAGAGAAAACAACTGGATTGGAATAGCACCAAAATGCTACTAGTCGGTTTTCGGAAAAAAAAGAAAGGCTACTAGTCAACCATCACTAGTAGTATTTTTGGGACATTGGATAATTTCTCTCACAACCAGGAGTAGATATGAATATAAAAATACAAGAATGCTCGTAATTTTTTTCATGTTTTTGAGAAACAATGAAACATGCATGCTTCAATTTGACAACCTAATACAAAATGGTACCTTCTGATTGTCAATTAGATAAGTCTCCCCTCGGATCAGAAATGTGGAGGGATCTGCTGTTGTCCAGGAGCACGCAGATGAGCTGCTTGTATCAGCTGAAAGAGTAGTTCCATAGCTACATGGCATGCCATTTTCCTCTGCTTGATGTTGCATGTCCACAGCACCATTCTTTGGGACTAAAGGGTAAGAACATTTCAGATGCTGATAAATCTTACATAAAATATTCCACAACTATACCAGCAGAAAAATCTGAGGAATATGTGTCCATAATTATTCTTGTAAACAGGCACAATGCTCACCTGCTAAATCATGCAAGTTTTCCACAGAATCTGAGGCTGCTATTGGTGTTCCTGGGCAGTGATCCTGCACCAGGATAGAAAAAAGAATTAAGGGGGTAATTGATTGTGATCCACTATATGAACTTGCCATCTTAATGCCTAAGATTGGTGCAAACATGAGCAAACATGTAGAAAACATACAGAACACATGGACTGCCATACAACTTGAAAAAATAAATTGTGTAAAAAGGACTTCTGCAGCCATTGAGCAGAAATTGGGTTGAGTGCAGATCAGTGTCCTTTTTTGTAGAGAAATAACACATTGACATCCAAAAGAAATCAATCAGGACAAAGTAGCAAGTACAATATGAGTGGCTGAAGGCATGCTGAGGCAAACATGTAATAGCCGACATGGAATAAAGTTCGAATCAAATAAAAGTTTCGAATAGATATTGACTGATCCAGCTCCAGCACGAATACCGGCTGAGATGTTCCTGAAGGATATGTTAAACTTTGGCAAAGACTCAATCCGAGGATACAACAGGCCAAAAATGTCATTGGAGCACACAAGCGCATTTAGGAAACTATATAATGGAATTTAATTTATTGGGCTGAAGTCACGGTGAATGATTTTAAAATTTTTTTAGTCATTCATGTCAACTCATGTTGTTATATTGAAGACATTTAGAGTTAAATACTACGAGAGGTACACTTAAGCATACAGCTCTGTCATTTATTTGGTTTTGCCGACAGTCTAAAAATTGCTTCTATAAAAAAATCAATAAAGCAATAAGATCCAAAGTTTCCATTTTAATACCGGAGAAGATGGCCTTTCTTGCGCCATTTCAGACGACACTGAATCATCTGATTGCTCACCATCTGATGGCTCAGGGACATCAAAGAATTCGTCAGCTGCATCACTGAGTTGAAGAAATGATGAGCTCAGCCTTGCGATCTTGGGTGATTTTCCCAGCTTATCCTCTTCTGGAACCTCACTTCTCCTGCTTTCTGCTGTTGATTGAACTTCAACTTTAATGTGCTCCTCTCTTCGTGGCGAATCAATCTCTTTTGTCATGTCATGTGATGAGAGATCAGAATATGCGTGGTTCCCTAGTTTGGCCTTAAAGAATTCCCTCAATGCTGCAATGTTAAAGTGGGAATGTCTTTATTCATTCTATTCTAAGGTGAACATTGACTGAAAAAATATATGCAGAAATAAGGGAAGCAAGAGGACCATACCTGCTATTCTTCCTAGCATTCGGATTGTGGTGGACTTCGTTGATGAACTTACCACATAAGATTTCCAAAATTTCCAATCAATGGCGAGCATGTGCTTAACAACTGATTGTTTTCCTTGGTTCGCGGGTGATATCACATAGCCTCCACCTGCATAAATACATAGATAAGTTTTAGCAGCTTTGGTCCTGCCATATTCATGTTACTTGAAATAGAAATAATTTTAATATCACAATTCAACGCGTCAATTACTTTTAAGGAAAGCTCGGATATAGCCACTCTGGTGTCGGCATTTCTTGTGTTGTACTGACTGGTATAGAATAACTGTAACAAATTGAAAACGTAATGGTTCTTTAATAACGGTTCTTTATTGTCTATTGTCTCAAAGGCAGCTGTCTCTTAGAAGCATCAGATTGCATAAACTGTAAAGCTTGATTGAGTGTTCAGTAGGTATTATACCGTAGCTTCCATCATCTTCCCTTCTCCAATACCGTTGAAGAAGTAAATCCCTTCGTGCCATTCCCCTACATATTGTTTAAGTGTAAATAGTCTTAAAAACTGAATACAGAATCTGCAACATTATTTCTCATAAAGAACCATTTGATTGTTTTTCCTGAAAATTGTTTATGGGACAAATCCTTTGATAATTGTAAAATCCATACTTAGTCGGGATTGCAGGCTGTAATTATATTTTCAGTTTATATCTTGCATATGGATGAATTCCCTCCTTTCTCCATGGTATAAAAAAAAAAATTATAAAAGAAACAGAACTGTGTTTTCTCCCAATGAGAGAAGGGAAAATTTTGCTGTTATTTCAATGGCCCTAACATAGATGGTCAAACACCGGTTCTCTTCCTAAATTGGGATCAGTCCAATCCAAACTGTATTCAAGAACAGATGTAGATTGTAAACCTGATAGCATGGCCTTAACAGTTTTAGATTCAGTGTAATGCCAAGCTTTCAAACGACAATCACAAAATTATCTAGTAAACCTACCAGCAACTTGTATGAAAAACAGAATGTTGGGTTGTCAGAAGAGTTGTAGAATCTCACCAAGGCAACCATTCACCACTCAGCAGCTTATGAATGATGTCAGTATGACCATCAATAGTCTCAACCACACTGCCCCTGGAAAAACAAAAATCCCATCTGCAGGAAAATTTATGAGGTAGAGTAAAATTAGTTCTTGTAATTATGATCAAGATGAAATGCTGCACTTACTCTGATCTTGAAGAACCAAGAGACATTATGGTCTGAAAGATGGCCTCTGATGTTCCATCAACCACACCAACTGCCATTATTGCTGGATGATCATCCCAGTCCTACACACAGGACCATGGTTTAGAAGCATGACTGCAATAGTATGTTTTAGCCACCCTTGAACCAAGCACTCATGTCTCATGATAGATAATCACTACGATAAAGAAACACCTTATGCAATAATTTATATGCAGCAAATAAACAATACATCATTTTAGTAGGAAACATTTGTTGCATATAATTTGCATATGCAACAAAGAAAGCATTTGCTACATATAATACTATATGTAGCTAATCCATAGCCTAATTTTGGTTACATTTGCACTCAATTGTTGCATTTAGGTACGTCAGCAACTATATGTAGTCACATGGTAGCTAAATGTTTGTTGCTTATAACAATAATCTACAACTTTTTATTACAAGCAACGAATTTTGTTGCTGCGTATATTGATTTTTCTTGTTGTGCACGACAAATACCTTGCTGAAATCCCTATCCTTTGCCTCTTTAAATAGCCGTAACCCTGCACAGGTTCAAAGATTAGACACTGTTACCTTATCAGCTCAAAATAACAAAATATTACCATTTTGACAGCCGAATATTGTCCATGGAGACGGTGCAAGAACATCAACTGTTGTAGGATTTGAACACCCAGTCCAGTCCAGAGATTCTATCATACAAGAGAACATATCAGTTCAAGGTCCAATGAGGCAAACCTCATGGTTATTATAAATATAATAGAGCAACCCGGAATAGTTCTGAAGAAAATTATAGTAGCATATCCTACAAGGCTAAAATTTTTAAGAGCACTGATTAATGGAACAAGTGTGACTGCAATATAAAGAGAACTGTGTGCTGTCAAACAATAGAAACTTGGAACTTTTGAAACTGTAGAATGGGCTAATGTAGAATTCCAAAATCTTAGATAGGGAATTTTTCCAAGTATTCACAGGATACATGAAATCGGTAAACAGTTTGCTGACAAACAAACATGCTGCTTCAAGGAAGAGAGACCTCCCATATTATAACTTTAGTGGAACCATATTTATAGCATACGCTCTCATCTGGTAGTGTGTGAGATTTACTTTTGTTTGTAGCATTAATATCTGGTGAGCCCTATGCCCCTCTCTGTTTCTGAATAAGACACACAACTAAATGACTAGCTTGGTGTTTTGATATTTCCATGATTCATGTTTTATTGGGCTTTTCGTTTTTGTGCTCTTTCAACTGAAAAAGCAGTAAAAGCATGTGGAAAATGAATTGTAAATCAGTAGATAGTTGCTTCCCAAACACCAACAGTCCTTGGCTCATGTGAATGGTTATTGAAAAAACAAATTTTGGTGAAAAACTATTCTAATTACTCCACATGTCCAATAATCCCTTGGAATTTAAATAAAAAAACCAGCACTAATAAAGAGAGAATTTTTTAGCAAGCTCACCTAGGCTGTTGTCAGAATTTGATCCCTTGTTGTACTTCGACCTGTCAGAAGGTTCTTATTATATTTGTGTACTTGCAAGTAATGCATTACCAGCAGAATATTAGCGAATAATGAGTGCATCTACATAGTGAATGAAGTCGAACGGGAACACTCTCTCTCTCTCTCTCTCTCTCTCACACACACACACACACAGAGAATTGCATATACATGTGAATTTATGAGATTGAATGCACAGAAACACATGTAGTGAGATTGGATATAATAGACATATACATATGGACGGCAATTCAATGAAAATCGGTAACATAGTAAGGCATAAGCAACTCCTTGCTTTCTTTGTTTAAAGATACATAACATTTTCAAATCTAAGCAATTTATTTTTGGAAACATACATATTGGTTTTTGAGAGTGAACATATAACTTCTAAGACTTGAAAATAAGATAATATATAGTATGTATAAGTTTCGAGTACCTATTTGGTGCAACTGCTTGCATCGTAATTAACGGTGTATTGGGCCCAAATGGGTCCCACGTGTACTTAAATGTATTGATACTTTATACAATCATTTATTTATATATAAATTATATAAGAAATAGTTTACATGTTGAAAAAATAACTTTAAAATTATTATTTATATCAAATTATTTTATTATGTTGAATTTCTACTATTTTCAGATGTGGTCCATACACATATCCAATTGGGATGAAAATTAGTATGGTAATATAATACATAATTCTAAATACAATAGGTGGAATAGATTATAATTTTATGATAATGTGGCGCTCATTTTGGAGTGATTGCACTATAAGTGACGGTGCAGTTGCCTGCACAAGAATATCTCTCATAAGTTTCCTCATAGTGATTTTTTACTTCATGCATAAATACATATGGATAAAAATAATAATTTTTTTAGATTTGAAAAAATTAAATAAAAATAACGGGTTGCACATACCACGCTATGCAAACCAGTTACATTGTATATAAAGATGGGCTAAAATGCGCACACAATGGAATTTTAGCTAAAATGTTCAAAACATCTTGATTAGATATTTAAACCATCATGATTAGATATTTATGTGAGCTGAACAATTTTAAAACATAAAAAATGCGTATAACATAATGAAGTCACTTATGTGTATATCAATTAAGCATTAAAATGCCACACAATTTTATAAAGTCATTCACCTGAAATAGAAGAACATGTTCAAAGTTCAGCACAATTGATTAATAAATCAATTTTATAATTTTGAACGTAAGTCTATACATCCTTAAACGGTTTTATTTTTGTGGTACATATAAACATTTTTTGAGATCATTTTTAGGTTTCTGGAAAATAAGTGAGAATAGAACTTATGGTTGTATTGGTTTCTCTCTAAATCATCAAGTTGCGCATAAACTAAAATACTTTCAATGAGTATATTTGGAATCATTTGTTCTATAGTGATATCAAAAATCATTTCAAATTGAAATCTTGTGTGGGATGAATACTATAGACGATATGGATATTGGAGCTTAGTAGTCAAATAATGTTAATGGGTTGATTTTAACTTGTATACAATCTCAACGTTTGAAGACAATATAAGCTTTGGTTTTGATTACTTTTGAGCTCCTTGCTAAACAAATGATGATAAGAATAATAGTGAAACTAGATTTAACAAATTATTAAAATGGGTTCAAAAAATGAAACGGTTCAATAACAGAATTCAATGGATCTGATATCATTGAATTGGATATTTTATAATCATCAGGTTGTTGCAAACAATGACAATGCTGCCATGTCGCTTCTTTTAGTCCAACTCTAGGGCAAAACCATGTAAAACCTGAGTTTTTAATTGACTGGTAAACTTGTGAGCAGATAAAATGTAGCAGCATAGATAGGTAATGTAAATGGAGATAAAATTGCATCAGTTAAAATAACTGAGTTTATCCAAGTACAAAGCTTTAAGTGAAGAAGAGGAAGGCCAAAAAGAAAATGCTAAGAGGTTATTATAATATTAAATGAAATGATTATAATGAAATGTGGCATAATAGGATTTGTTTAACTGACAACACTTAGAAGAAAAAACAGCTTACGATAATCCTAATGAAAACGAAGATGTGATCATCATATTAATCTACAAGCTTTTATTGGTTATGTTTCTCTTGATTCTTTAGAACAACAACTGTATGAAGATCTTTATTTGTATTCTTTTTCTACTAATAGAAAGTAACTACTTTTGCAAACACAAATGTATACATGAAAATTTTCAATTACTGAATAGAAGCAAAATGAGTCAAAGCAGAATCAGGATTCGATGATTTCTTTTAAATTGAAAATACAGTTACATATGAATGGCTACTTTACCTAAATGAATGCCACTTCTTTTTGGTACTCGCAATAATGTTCTCTTGAGGGGCTGAACACTGCTGAAAATGGGAACGAGTTACTTTGACAATAATAGACTCTTCTGAAATCATTTCAAATAATTGGCACATTAGATTGTAACTTGTAAGAATTTCAGATCTCCACCTTCAGTGAAGCCTCATTGAAGGAGCGGATCCACTGTGCTGATTCTTCTGAACTCGTAGCACCTAGCTGTAAAAGAAATTCCATTACTCGGCAAAGGCATACATGCAAATTTGAAGAATAGATGACCACTGGAAATTGCAACTACATATGGTTCAAATTAATTGAATTGAACAATATCTGTTCAATTGGGGCAACGCTAACAAAATATTTATGAATGAAAATTTTGCCAATTTTTTGCTTGTCGGCTCCACCATAAAATGCATATGAAATTCGAAGATTATTCTGCCTTAAAACAGCTCCTTGGAGTATTGGTAATGTCTTGTTGACTGAATCAGAGTCATCAGATTCCTTCCGGTTGTCATTATGTCTTAAAATGGCCCCCGTTGGAATATTTGTCATTTCTTTCAGAATGAATTATGTTATCCAAATTTAGTTGATATGCATCCAATGTCCTCCATCGTCACATTTCTTAATAAGAAATTTTCCGTACCTTAAGCCGGTTATTATGATTAGCTGAACTGTACAGTGTAAACATGAAGAATACCTGCAGGTTTTAAGGAAATGCTTATGCTTAGTTAGCCTCAACAGATCAAAGATTACATTAAAAAAGTATTTTTAATTACTTTGTGCAGAAAAGTCCACCATTTTCCTAAATCGTGTGGACATTATCATACCTTCCTCTGAATCGTAGCTCTTCCATCATCAGTGACTCGTATGTAGGAATCAATTACCACACTTTTTACAGGATCCTGATAGAATAACAGAAAGATAAAATATGCTTTGAAAGCCACTAGGACAAAATCACAATTAGAATTACTAATGGCACATTTTTTGGAAAAATTTGTCACATGTGCATTGCATTTTGTAGATTGCAATCTCAGACCAGTCAGCCTTCTGCTGCCGTATCCAACATCCAACATTAATAGAATATGGAAAAGCCTTAGGGTTTTGGCTTTATGTCCTGCAGTATCCCTGGAATGCTTTATCTGTATACAGTCACTTTACTATTCACTGCTTAATTTCAGACTTGAAATAACTGCAATGAAACCATCCTCCTATTTTCTTGTTGATTCTGGGGGGAGTTATAAGAAGAAGATATTGAACACAAGCATTGTATTATGTACGCCAAGCCTAATATGGATACACCAGCCCCCATCTTATTTATGAAAATCAGATCCATAGATACAGTGACACAATGACAAAGAAATTACATTTGAAAAAAAGGTAATAAACTCAAACATTCATTGCTTGAGATGTGGCTCAGACGCCCACAATGTTGAGAGCCTAAAGATAAAGGAACATTACAGGCTATGGCGAAGCAAGAATCACTGATCACCGGTACATTAATTGAAACCTGTGCCATAACTTCCAAAGATACTAGAAGAAAAGTTTTCCTCAGGCGTTTTCGTTATGGTACAAAGGGATGGAATAAGATGAAGATATTGGATGAGAACGGGTTGTTGTGTATTGTGAATGGGAAAAATGGAATTGGAAATGTAAAAGTAACGTAGTTATGTGTAGAAACTAAGAAATTGTACTGACAATTAAAAAAACTTTTTTAGAAACGAAAAATTCCATCTCATCTCCTCGGATCATCTCGAATAGGCCCTAAAGAAATCCAACGTCCATGAAAGTGAATGAAGATATGTACATAATGTATTTCCTGACAGGTGCCAATTGATGGGGATTTAGATGGTCTATCAGAGCTGTAACCTGTTAGCCTTGCTTACTGATCTACTAGGCATTACACATGATTGGGTCAGACTCACTTATCCAATTAGCATTATTATTTTTTTGATGGAATCCAATTAGCATTATTGATACAGTGATATTTTTATATCCCCACTTTGATTTTGCATCTTGATGATAGTAATTGATGGTAGGAATTGGAAAACTCAAACATTATGCCATCTAAAGGGGTGAAATGATATTTACGTAATTTTTTAAATAATTTTTGGGAGGATCAGGATTGTAATCTACAAGTTTCTGTGTTTTTTGTTCTTTGGTTTTAGTGCCATGTGGTTAGTTTCTGTTCATTCTAGATGTTATGGGGAGTTGACAAAATACCTTTGTGTTTTAGGCATAACGATGGCGATTGTCCTGCATCACAGAATTTAATGCCACATCTAGATGAATTTTTGATGAATTGAGATTTAATCTAAGTGTAAGAAAATATTTAGTAAAGAGAGGAAATCAATCTGAGTGGTGGGTTTGCACAAGAAAAGCTATTCATCTCCTGTTCGAACAATAGATGATGCACAATGATGGTAATTTGCATTGTTCAGGGGTCGATTAAGCAGTTAAAGGTTATAAATGGCATTAAAGTTTTCGTGTTGCCATTA
This sequence comes from Annona cherimola, assembly GCA_030490835.1. Lineage (NCBI taxonomy): Eukaryota > Viridiplantae > Streptophyta > Magnoliopsida > Magnoliales > Annonaceae > Annona > Annona cherimola. The sequence continues at coordinate 116,830,039 of CM059971.1, forward strand.
GTTGAGCAGGGGAAATAAACTCCATAAAAAGTCGTAATTCCAAAACAAATACAAAGTAAAATTCCATCGATTTCTTTGATTCCTGAAGACACATGAAGACTATATGATCATTTTCCACGTTATGAAGAAGCATAATCATGTATTTTTTTTTATTTTTTTTTTTAACCAATTTTTTGACAAAAGAAGAAGGGATGTGTGCATGCCTGCGGCCAAACGTAAGAAAACCAAAGGAAATGTTCAATATGGGTCGTTTATACAGAACGAAACCAAAATTCATGCGCAAAATTCACCAATTTGTGTTGTTCCTTGAAGAAAGGTGGGGGACGACCAACATAATCCCACACAATTCTCATCAAGAAATTGACAATTCACATGAGGGGAGGAGAAAATTTTGACATTGAGATATTTCAACTGTTCTTGAAGCATGGCATTTCCTCAAATAGGCTGCATTAACAGTCCAAACAAGAACTCTATGCAGCAGCCAAAAACACATCTAATAAACGAAACAAGACATAAGATACCTCGCTCTTTGATGCCGGCATGAACTTGTAGGAGTTAAGATGATTCTGACCGAGGATGAAATATCTCTTCCTCGAATACTGCAAGCCAATCCTGTTGGATCGGATGACATAGAGCCAGCCTTCCATTTCTCCATCGTTCGGAAAGAAACCCATTTGAGTTTTTATTCAGTTCTGGATGAATGGGGTGCTCAAACCCATAAAATGCCTCTTTCACCTTTTGGTTCAAAGAGAAGAAGATGCGCGCCTTGATCCTTGTATGCGAGGCATTGAATGGGAGAGATGACAAGGGGTGAGAGGACTCTCTCACCCCAGCAAAGGGAATCAGAGAATCCTTTGCACAGATTCCAACTTCTTGTACGATGATTCCAAGCTATTCTGAAATCTCTCTCTTCTACCTCTCCTATCTTTCTTTTGCGTGTTTTTTTTATGTTTGTTTCTATTGCCTGCCCAACGAACTGAATTTTGCGCGTACATGAGGTGCCAGATGGCACGGTGGAAGGTATTTTTCAATTGGAATGCCCAAAATATCCCTGCCTTTTAGAATATTGGAACAAAGTCCTCTTTTTGGGCGGGCTTTTGTGACAGATTTACAAAAACCGATTTTTCAGGAGCTAACTGTCACTGTCGGAAATTGTCCATCAGAAATCGAAATCGAATTTGTCAGGAGCTAAAATTTCCAAAAATATGAGACACGAGTTTCTTAATCTTGTTAGCAAATTTACCCTAATAATAATTTATATTATTGTTTAATATTTTATTTCCATGAAAAAGGCTCAAATATATTTAATTTACTTATCATATTTTATCATTTTTAGATATGTACAGGGCTTAAGCTTAGCAGTATCACATTCAAAAATCAGTTCTCAAAATTTAAAGTTTGAAGCCTTATGACAACATAAAAAAGTAATTCTCACGCAAGAACGGTTGATTTTTTAAATTTTATGAAAAAATTATATGCATATCTAAAAATTTTGAAATTTTATATAATAAAAAACAAAAACATAAATATATATTAGCCCGAGCTAACATTAGAGACTATTAGGCTGTACTAATTAAATCATAGCCGACAAACATAATTTTGGTGCTTGGATGGTCCCGCTGATGAAATTCAGGATTGTTGTTTCTTTCTGTTTTCCTGCTCTCTTATGAAATTTAGAGACATGTGGTTATCAGTTAGAGTGAGTCCACTCAAGTTTATCAAATGACTGTAGAAAGGATTATTATTTGCCGGAATATAGAATATACGCTGCTATATTGACAACTAAGTAATTTCTGCCAAAAAAATTACTAACACTCTTTTGCTTAGTGACCTAATAACAAATAGGATGTCAATAGTGATATAACAAGGAATTTTGTTTCCAAAAGCCATTCCGGTATAGCAATGAGAAGAGGGGGTCACTTATTAAATCTTTTAAATAATTCACTTACTTCTAAGTACTTTTTAATAGGTATTTTTATAATCATCTCAACTGGTATTACAATCTAGCTTTGAAGCATCTTAACAATTTTCATATAACATTGAAACAAATATCCAACAATATTCCTATTTTTCTTATTCAATGGACACTTCCATGAAAATAAGGAAGATTGCTACCACTACCCGTCAATCTAGTGTTACCCATGCGAATGGCAAACGCTTAACCACAACGTCACGAGCGTCGTGGCGCTTCTAAGTAATTTTAATAAGATTATCAAGTGCCTATCTCTTTTTATCAGTCATTTCAATATAATTTTAAGTTACCCCTTTTTTACTACGAATAATTTAATCAGACTACATATCATATTGAATAAGTATCATTAATTTGATGCGAAAAGCTTAAGTTGTATTAAGATTCAAAAATCTTTTTAATATAATTTTTAGTCTCAACTGTAACAACAGTAACCGATATTCAATCTATGGTAATGTAGGTCTAATTAGAACGAATTCTTCATTTTAAAAATCACGTAGAGAAATTATGTTGCTGGAAACAGCTAAAACTAATCTGTCAATGTCATGCATGCCATGGACTAGTCGCCGATTGAAATTTGCTGGTTAATCAGTGGAGGTTATGCAGCCCTCTAAGGTGCTGATTTATTAGTGGAGTCCATTGGTCAAACCCCTCCTAAAACTGGCAAGGGCTATTTTAGGGATAATGTTAACTGTCCAAAACATTCCAAACCGCACAAGGCTTAACTGTCCTAAATTTAGAAGGGAAAAAATTGTTTTCGTCCGGGCCTCCGAGGAACCAGACGACAATGTTAAAAGGTGGCAACTGGCCGGTGGATTTTTGTCCTGGTAACGATATTATAATTATTATTATAATAATAATAATAATAATAACAATAATAACAATAATAATAATAATAATAATAATAATAATAATAACAACAACAACAACAATTTTAACAACAACAGTAATAATAATATGCACCCAAGCTTGCCTTTGACGGTAACACACAATGACAAGTTGCGACAAGGTGGAGGATTCGACCCTCTTCCTCAGCATAACAAAAATTATAATAATAATTGAAAAATTCTTCTTCTATCCACCACATATACTGTAAACAATATGAATAATCATTATCTTCTCCACTAAAAAGATGACGGAGCATGATTATATACATCATTATGTATTTTAGACTAAAATACAATATTAATTTATTTTTATAATTAGTTATATTTTTAATTTTTCTTCATAAATATGTTTTTCTAAATGTATTCAATCTATATAAAAAGATGATGAAGCGTGATTATATACATTGTGATGTATTTTAGGCTAAAATACAATATTAGTTTATTTTTATAATTAGTTATATTTTTAATTTTTCTTCGTAAACATATTTTTATAATGTATTTAATCTATACACAACTTTTGTCATTTATAATACTTTTACATTTTTTTTTTAAATCATCAATTTTAAGGGCATTTAAGTCATTTTTTGCCCCTTAAAAAACTTGATTTTTAAAAATAAAAATAAATATGTAAAAGTATTGTAAATTAAAAAAATTTTGTATATAGATTAAATACACTTAGATAAACATGCTTATGAAGAAAAATCAAAAAAATATACTAATTGTAAAATAAATGAATGTTGTATTTTAGTCTATAAAATACATTCCGATGTATATTATCAAGTTTAAAAATGATTTTGCACATGGCATTATTCAAATTTTTTGTGGTAAGAGTATATATGCACGTTGGCCATTCTGAGTTGTCGTTATTAAAAAAGAGGGATATTCCCATTTGGAATTTTAGAGTGCCTATTCTGAGGACGGCTGTGCAAAGATCCAAGCGCCTCTCTCTCTCCCTCTTCCCCCCCCCCTGTTGGGCAAACTACAGGCATGCCGGCGCGGTCGGTTTTCTTGCCATTATTTCGCCCGGTGTCCGACCTCTTTATTCCCTATATCACTTCCACACATCCCTTTCATCATGGTCACCACCACCACACCCATGAACATGCACTCCCATTTATGTCTCATAATTCAGCTTGCCCGCGTGCAAATATCATTATCAGACTATCAGCCATCCTATGTCAGTTTCGATTTTACTGTTGCTGATAGAAAAATGGCCACCCACAAGCATGCGGTTGGGACTTGTACAAGTAGCCAAATTCGCGTCATGGTTAACGAATGGTGCTGCAAATTACTCAAGGTTCAGAAATGAAAACAAAATTTGTTCATATCTTTTAGAAATGTCAATGCTGGTCCACTTATTTATAAACTGGTGGTCAGACATTTAGTTATTCATTTAATTTAGGTGAGGACTGTGATAATAAATATCTTTAATACGGTTTAACATGCTAGTTATTTAACTACTTTACTTTTTCATTCTTAGCGCTTCCTTTCAATCATTTTTTATATCTTTTCACACGACTATTTTATCTATTCAATTTTTGATATCAATGCTCTTAATCGTCATCAATATTGTGTTACATTATCCTTACATTTTTTTCATAATCATTTTCAAGCTCATTTCCTCCATTTTTTTTACATAAGTCCATATCCATTTTTGTAAGATTAGAAAATGTCTACAACTTAATCATGTCGATATATTTGATGTCAAGATCGCAAGTGATTGTATGCACCTGGGTATTCTTAGTTTTAGTACACCTTGGTGAAAAAAACTTATTTTTTATAAAACTATTTATTAAATTATATTTAACATATAAGTCAATTTTTATCTTTTTGGAGACTTATAGAAATTTTTTGATTTTTTAAGAACATGAAATATATTTAGATTAATAATTTTATAAAAAATAAAAAAATAGATTTTTTTTCACCCAAGCACACCAAAGCGAAGGGCAACCGAGTACATACAATCGGGGTCCTTTAAAGATACAGTGTACACCACTGCGTACTTTTTAGCCTGATTTGTAGAACTAGTTGAAAAATGAAGGAATATATCTAATGAGCTAATTGAAAATTTTCTAATGGGTCAATTAATTTTTTTTAAATTGAGTGACTTTTTCATCAAATAAACGATCCCTTTCAAGAGTTGACCTAACCAACTCCTAATTTATGGTAATAGAATATGAAGTTTTTTTTAAAAAAGAAAATTGAATGGAGGTCGAACCTGGACCTCTTGTACACACTTGTGTCAAACTCGACATCATTCGTGCTATTCATGACTGAGATTCCACTACAAAACGAATTGCATGAAAAATTCATGTAGCGAATATTATCAATCATTTTGTTAAAAAAATCCTAGTTTAAGTATTTGAAAAGGAATACCTTCGAAATATATGTTTATTTATTCAAAAAGGAAGACCAGCAAACCAATATGTAGGATAATAGAGAATTGAACTTAGAATATTTCGAGTAGAAAGAGAGAAACTTAAGTTGGAGCAAAGTTAGGTCTTTTCTAGAAGCATGCGCCTACTCTTGATCACCAATTCGGTCCCTCGAGAACATCACCTAACCCCACGCTAGAAAGGATCAATTGGGTCATACTTATCGGCCCCTTCCAGACCAGTAAATAATAACCTGAACAAAGGACTACAACCCATGGGTGAAGAAACAATTTGCATTTGACAAGCAACTTTCCCGGTCCAAGATACAATCAGATTGATTCATAAACCCAGATAGGCCGCACCCCAAAAGGAAAAATTGAAGCATGCTTAAACCAAGTGTCCATCACACCCACAACATATGACGAGATTACCAACCTAGCTTCATTAGTAAGGGTACAACTCAAGCTCATGAAACTCGAATTCACTTCAACCAAATCATAATCTTATTTATAAAATATCGACATTAATCCTAACCCTATTTATAAAATATCAACTGTAACCCTACCTCTATTTATAAGACCTAAACTTTAACCTTATTTTTAAAAATTAAATCCAGGTTGAGATTCAAGTTGAAATTTAGATTGATTAATTCACATTTTATTTAAGATTGGTAAGTTTAAAATTTGATATGAATTTATAATAATAACAAATCATGTAAGTAAACATAATAACAAAGTCAAACTACATATTTTTAAAAAATATAACAATGTGAAGAATATCTCTAGAAAAAATTTAATATCAAAAACAAGATGGATGAAGAAGATTATTAAAATAAGAGATAAACATAAATGAAAATAATATACTTTATTTATAATATAATTATAATATGCCAAACATGCGTTGAAATTTAAATATAAATAACATAAATACACAAAATATAAAAAATATTATTTAAATATTATGTAATATAATATATTTTATAAGAAATATTAAATAAAAATTGAACTCGAGTTCTTCATTCACTTAAACCCTAATCTTATCATATTTACTAATCGAATTCATCAAAATCAGATTCTTCTAACTTAGATTGTAAAAAAGTCTATTCTAACACCGTTAAAAATCAAATTCAGCAAACCAAGTTTGGGCTAACTCAACCCAAGTTACACCCCATACTTATCAGTTTATTAACCACAGATGATATCTAAGTCAATCTATACTCTGTACGCCATGATTTAACCATTGCAGAGCCGCCGAGGGTACACACGGGTCAACCATCGGGCATCCAGAAATGAGCAAAAGTAATTTGCCGTTTAATTTATCTATTCGATAATATATTTAACAAATGCTTTTCAAAAATATAAAATGTTCGTTAATTTGCCTATTAATTAATATATTTAGCGAAGGCATTTCGAAACTACAATGAAGTTTCTACAATAAAATCTCCAGTAGAATTATAATTTTCAAACATAATATGAAATACATCTTAAAAAACCTAATTAAAATCAAAACTAGCACCCCTTGAAAAATTTTGGTCCGCTTCATTTCGAACTCATAAGTTGCACGCCCAGTTTTGGAATCATGTGGGAGCTTTCTGCGTGCATTCACTCATTATTTCTCTCAATTCTAACGCTGTTTCTCCGCAATCAAAACGTCTGCATTCCACAGAACAAAATCCCCACAAAACAACATGAACATGTTGCCAGTAGGTATGCATGCTCTTCATTTGTTTCCATAGCACAAATCCCCACAAAACAACATGAACATGTAACCAGGAGTGGTCCAAGCACACACTCCAAAAGACCATTTCTCGCAGTGACTAGGAAAAACACCTGTAGAGGAGAAATTTGACTAACGCTAAGCATCAGCATACATACACGCATGGCCCACCTGATGAATGAATTAACCAGGATTTTGCACCTGGACATCTTGATGCAAAGTCCCACCTAGTAATAGCATCATGATGTCTTCTTTCCACTTGGGATAGTTGCACTGGCAAGTATGATGCACTGGCAAGTATGATAATCCTTTCTAGTCCCCACTCCATTCAGCATATTACAACCATCATAAAGGGTTCACAGCCCAGCGAAGTTTGTTGTTAACACAAGATCAGTAGTATCGATCCTTAAAAAGCACCCAAACCACAGCGGTAAGGTAATGAAAGGCAAAGATGGTAAATACAGAATGTCAAAACCAGGAAACCGCTCGCTCAAGAAACAAATTTCAGATCCTTGCATAGCTCTCCGACATTTCACCTATCTGACCCAGCTACTATCTCCTCCTTGGTGGACTCCTTGAACGACGTCCATGAGGTGACCTGCAAATAGTAACCAGTGTCAATTTTCAAAAGCAAAACTTCTGGGGACACCAGCAGCATGAGGGAAACTTGCCTTAGGTGTTAGAAGATCCTAAGTCATGGTGTTTCTCAATGGTTATTAGTCTGAACTTTGAGCATGAAAAAGAAACACAGAACAACAAAGGATAGTGAAAACTGAAAAGCATCTTGGTAATTAGTTCCCGTTTTCACCTTCAGCCGGAAAAGAAATATTAGAGAGTAATCACCTTCGAAAGCCAAAGATTGCTCCTATTTCCCTAACTAATCCAAAATACCAACCTTATTTGACAAAATTTCACATTTGCCTCTGTACAAGAACAAGTCTATCCCTATGATAATTTCAACAATTTCAATCCTAAAATAAGCTGAAAAACTAAGTAGTCTCCCCTCGATGTCGTTTCATTCATTTCAGACGAATTTGTGATAGTAATTTTATTCTCTTAAAAATTACAGTAATGTATCTTAGCTTGAATGGCAATTCAGATTTATAAACAATGTAAATGAGTCTAAAAAGTGTCAAAAATTAAGTATCCACCATTTTCTAAGAAAGGTCAAGTAAACTTTCAGGAAAACAGATCAAATGAAACTTGCTATTAAACCAACAATTGAAATAATAAAATCTCGGGAGGGAAAAAACAAACCGCCTCCTCATGTTTCTGCGCTTGTAAGGACCATTGCTGAAAGCCCAGTCAACTGAGATAGTCTGAGTCAGAAGTTCAGCTCCATTCATCTTTGTTATTGCAGCATGGGCTTCCTTGAAGTTCTCGTATTCAATCAGTGCATACCCCTAATTAGATAAACAGCTAGTCATGTGAAAGTTTCACAATGAAAGACAACCCTACTGAGATATTGAAGGGGTGCTTCATGCATCTGCTTGCAGAGCAGAGAAGATTGAAAGTTGAAACCTTTTGCATTGTCCAAGGCTTCAACAATCAGACCATCAATTGAAATAGTTCAACTGGCTTAGTTGAAAGTTGAAGCCACTAAGGACTGTGATTAAACATCATCATGAAGTCAAATACGGTTAAAAACTGCAGCAGTTACACAATGTTCATGCACCATATCCTGAAACATCAAGCATCCCAATGTTTTCTACATGATTATAAGTTTGCCCAACTACAAATAATAGGAAAGTAGATAATATAAGCCAACAAACAAGCGGAATCTCTTCTCATGCAAATAATCAGAACATCCAGCTACAAGCTCAAGAGAGTGCAGAAGATGCAATCTCTGGGCAAGGATCAAATCAAGACATTCTAAAGTCATTCTTGTGTTTATCAATCCATGAGGAATTTTTTAACATATACGAATGTCATCCACAAAAGTAAAATATTGAAGGGAAGAAAGAAGAGAAAAAGGCCTTGGATTTTTTTCATTCTCTTTTTTCAATTTTTTTTTTTTTTTTTTTTTTTAAAAAAAAGATGATGATGTTTACAGAACAAACTAGAAACTTTCAGACGAAAAGCTTGACAGAATCAAGCTGTTGGAAAGTTGAGTCTACCACAGGTGCCCTAAGATAAGCTTTGTGCACATAGAATTCCTTCAACTACAAGGATAAGCTTTTTTTAATTAAAAAAAAAACACTATATGCAAATATAAAAACATAAAAAGTAAGGTCTAAAGTAATAAACATTGAGATTTTTATTAAAAAGAAAAAAAAGAAAAAGAAAAAATTGTAGATAACAGAAGGTTAGAAACAAAGAAAACTGCAAAGACATTTTAAAGAAACATCCAAAAGAATGGACCTGTGCAAATACTAGTGCAAGTGTGCAACTCAATTCAACCCAAAAAAAAAAAATGTAGAAATTCGAAGCCATAACATGCATCTTAACTTAATTAGAACGAGTAGCACAAAGCTAATGCAAAATTTTTCTAATGCACAGTCAATGAGTAATACACAATTCGCCACTTGAGACTGGTTGAATCCACTAATTCTTCTGTTCAGCACATTAACCATGCACCCTCTGTGCTAGATTGAAGCCGAAATGGCCAATGCTTAGATGGCCCAAAAACATCCAATGGACATGGACTGTCAAGGAAAATATCCTACTCTTCTGATTAAACAAATTTGGTGATCCTAACCTTCTGAACAGAAGGCATAAGGGGAAAATTACGACAATGAACCAAGAAAACAGTTGCTCATAAAATTACCCAGTCAGATGTCCTTTCAAAGCACCCACTAAAATTGTTCTCTTCTTATGCCTTTTACATTTGTTTTCTCCACTTGCTTCAAGCTAAAAAAGCTTTATCAAGTTCAAATTTCAATTCACTTTCTGCCCAGTAAGATCACCCACTCCTTGCACCCTAATTTGAACATTCCAAACATAGTGCAGTGCATCACTACAACAAAGGCAGATACCTGTATCCCAAGGTCATGATCAAAGTGTTAAAAGAGGGTGCAAACTTGAAATTTGACATAACGATAAGCAAGAACATCTGCCCCTGTGCCGCTTCCCCTCCTGCATTATGCTTGAAAGTTTTGGTGTATTGGCAAGTGATTTCTGCCCAACAAAAGGTTTGCTGGGAGAGGATGCAGCTTGAAGGCTGCTTGCTGTCAAAATGATTACAGTCTTTGTGGAGGTTTTAGACAATGGCCATCTCTAAAATCTAGGTAACTCAAATAGAATTTCTTGCATGAATATCTTAAAAGAGTATAGGTATTGGAATTTAGAAAGACACTTCCAGAGCTAAGTTGAATAAAGGGGTCAAGGTAAGTTGAAGGGAGGTTACCTGTATGGATAAGTCAAAGGGATTCCCTATGGGAGCAAATCTTATGAAAGAAATGTGTCACGAAGCTAATTTGCTCGGAAAACAGTAAATGCTATGGAATTTAGCAGGTCAATAATCCTACCTTCAGTAAAGGAATTAAAAAGCCAGAAAGACCATGACTTATGAATCATAAAGCCTATCATCCGAAGGTCATGGGCGTGTACTGACCAACCAGTAAACACATTGCAATGATTTGTGGACTTTATCACATGCTTAACCTGTCAGCTTTCATAAATTAATGGAGCAGGATCATATATTTTACAATGATGTTATTCCAAAAAAGATCTTATTCTGTGCTAGTGCCACAAGAAAACCAGTATATGAGTGACACGTGCTAATGCATGCATTGATATTCATAAAGCCACCAACAGGAATTTTTTCCTTACCTTCACAAACCCAGTACGGCGATCAAGATTAAGATGCAAGTTCTTAACCTCCCCATACTCACCAAAGGCATTTTGGAGATCATCCTCCTGTGCCTCTTCATGGACTCCCGTAACCAGAATAATCCATCCCTCAATGGCTGTGAAGTGGAAGAACACCAGCAAAATTACTCCACAACTTAATAAAAGATTAGCTCAAGTGAGCTTTGTAAAGTAATGAGTGCAAACATAATATAGTGGTGAAAATTATTAACTACCCTGCCTATAATTCATACATCACTTACTGTTGACCATTCAACTAGCTCAAATGATTTTGAGATATAAACTGTAATCTGCTCAGCGCTCTGCTTAAAGGATTTTAGGAGACATAATATTGAATCAGACTGGAAGAGTTCAACGCAGCAAGTATAGCTAAATTCACGTTCTAGTCTTCATAATTGAGGAAACAGTTTGAACTTGGAATAAAATTCAATATATCGGTTCCTAATTGCCATAGCATTATCCCAAGATATGCAAAAAAGGATGCACCTCACCAGTAAATCTGGCAGGTCGTGAATCAAGTGGACTATACTATTGGATTGTCCAACTTTCTCAGCATTATGCCAAAGTAGAAATATTGGTTTCTTTTAAGTCGAATGGGTTTTGGCTAGAATAAGTTCTGACCCAAAAGGACCCAGTTTTAGATGTAACTCAACCGGGTTAAACAAGTCCTGACCAAATCAACTCCTGAAAAGCTCATGAACAAGAAAAGAATGCCTTCTCTGACACCAGATTATCATCGTTAAGTTATTTCTTGACCAAGTTAAGATGCATTTATCCCACCATATGACTACAGTTGCTTACAAACGCATTGCACGCCCATAACAACAAACACATTTATGGTTGAAATTGTATGCAAATGCATCACAAGCCCATCTATCAGTTGTTACTAGCTGTCTCACAAGAATTCGATTTTTCTGCAAACATCAGAAAGCTTACTCCCGCCCAAATCAGTCCTGTTTATGGACTTCATTGGTTAGAAAAAGAAAAATAAATGTCGAACTATGTTGGAGTTAAAAACTTGTTTATGGACCTCGCATCTATTTTCCTCAAACCTGGCTCAGAAAATCTAGGGAGACTTCGGGAAGCATTGACAAGTGGATCAACCAAACATAAGGCCCAAGCAATCTCGCAAGACATACCGACCCACGTCCTCCTTGCTCGAATGAAGCCCTCCAAAAACCAAAGACGCAGAACAAGCATTCGGAAAAAGAAAAAAGAAAGAACATTCGTCTTTGATGTGGGGAGCGGCAAAAACCCTAGAAACCCAAAATGTATTAAATGAAAAAAAAAATAGAAGGAAGACTTACATCTCTGGGGGCCGGGCCCGCCATCGGAATAGAGAGAGTCGAATTCCTTGGCAGCCATACGGTTGTTGCGGTCGGCATCGGCCTCTTCGCGGAAACCCCTGCCTTTCTTCTTGGGGGCGGCGAAGTTTCCGTTGCCGCCGCCTGTGATGGTGGATTTGATCCTGGGAAGAGGATGAGGGGGAGAAGACCCTTCGGCGTCCATGCCGCCGTCCTCGTCCATCAGATCATCCTCTTCCGGCTCGAAATCGACGGCCTCCACGTCTGCAGCTGTGTTCGCCATTTCTTTTCTTTCTTCCTCTTCTGCTCTCCTCTCGCTCTCTCTATTTCCCTAATAATCCCGCCCGACTCAGACTCCTCAGATTTTATCGCTTGCCTTGTTACTTAGTACTTACTCGCTGTCTGCCCTGCCCTCGCCGTCGTTGCTTGACTTGCTTCTCTGGAAGGCTGCAGCGCAGTTGTTGCGGTTCTGAGTACACACGTGTCGTGCATGCTGCATCCTGTCTATCACTTAAAGGCCTTGACTGTAATCCGCACCAGAAATCCAATCCTACTAATCAGATTAGTCTGAACTCGGTTTTTAGGCTTTCGCGGGGAATCATTGAGGGCCTTTTACTTTTGCTCCGCGCTTATTTATCACGAATCACGGAGTCTTTTTATGAAAGTGCTACAAATTTTGATGAAAAATTATTTTACATATAAGCTTTTGAAATATAAAAAAATGATGTGATATGATAGATGTAATAATAATGATTAAAATGAATAGAGTTAAAAAATATAAATTACATGTATAAATAGTTGTGCATAAATGATTAAAAAATAAAATAGTTATATAAGAAAAGTAAATAAATAATTAAAAAATATGGTAGTTGTAGATAATGAAAAATTTTAATTCGAAAAATTTTAAGTATTAACAAACATTTCCTTATGCTCTAATTTCGTAAAAGTACTAGGGTTCCCACGATATCATTATGAGAAATATAGAAAACTCTCATATTAGTTCAACCATGAAATTAAAGTTGAACTCTTTTAACATTTTTTTACTTTATCAAGATTTCAAAAATCCTATTCATTAAAGTCTTCTATAGGCTGTTCATGCTTGGAAATATATATAAATTATAAAAAACACTTAAATCTAGTATATATGCATTAAAATACCATAATAATAGAGTTTTGATAGGTCATGCATGCTTAAAAACATATATGAATTATGAAAAACACTTGAATGCATTTATCTACGCATTAGAATATCATAATAATTTAATGAATTGTCCAATAAAAAATAAAGTTTAATCCTTGTTAGATACGGGATGTGCATGTTTTATTTGAATGAAACTTGATTTTCTTGTAAATATTTAACTTGAAAGGTGTATTTTGTAAACAATTTTAAAAAAGAGAATTTTTGCAGAATTTTTTTTAACAAATTCGTAAAAAGTTAGAAAGCGATGTGATGTAGACAATAATTGTAAATAAAAATAAAATAAACAAGTTATTGATATGTAAAGACATAAGAAAATGATATAAAATCATATAAAAATTTGCAGAGGAAGAGATGGAAAAGGTTTCCTTTTTACCTCTTAGCAAATGCACAATATAATGTACAAATGGAGTTCATATCAATATCGCGAGGTGTAGGTTTTATAGAATTAAAGCTATTCTCACTATCACTAATCTATTTAAAGAATAGTAACTCAATACTTGTATAAGTATGTAGTCCTTTACCATCGGTCATGTTAGAATATCTTATTTTTTCATGGAATCAAATAATTTTCATTAGAAACTTATATCTTATAAAAAAGTATTATTATACTATAACATGGGTTGTTCTTTAGTTAAGTAACAACTTTGTGTATTTCATATCATGTTTATTAGAATATTTGTAAATATGTCTATAAAGTTTGACCAATATTATACATGTGTCACTAAGTTCACTGAGATTACAAATATGTTTATAAAGTTTACATGAATTTACAAACATGTCCCTTCCATTAGGACTCGGTTAAAATTTTCCGTAAAATGATGATAATGTCTTTTAAGCTAAGTGATATACATATAATTTTTGCAAATATTATAAACATGTTTATAAAAAATCTAAATTAATAATATATAAAGTATATAAAATAATGAAATAGCAAATAATCTAAATTAATAATATATATAAGTATATAAAATAACGAAATAACAAATATGTAGTACAATATTAAGGGTGTGTTTGTTTAGGGCAAGAAAGTGTCAACTAAAACTTTTCAATCTAAAACTTTTCACTCTTCATAATTATTCTATTTTTAATTATTTTTTCACATTTTTCTATTCAAACTACCATACTTTTCAATCATTTATACACAACTACCCATACAACTAATCTATCTATTTTAACTTTATTATCTTTACTCCTCATCATTACTCGTATTATATCACATCACTTTCTATTGATTTGACAACTTCTACTCCAAAAACTTTTCATCAAAAGTTTTACCTCAAACCAAACACACCCTAATAAAATTGCAGGTATATCACCTAACTTGAAAAAACGTTATTATTATTTTACAATAAAATTATAACAGTGTCCTGACTAATGTTATGAAAATCGAATTGGACCTGCCGGTTCAACCGGGAACCAATCACCTAGCCTGATTCACCCCAGTTGTCAGCTAGTTAAGCTGGTATGAACCAGTTTAACCGGCCCAATTTCCGATTTTTAACTCTCCAATCCATCTGATTTGCTGCCACTTAAAAAAACCCTCTCTGTCGTCACTTTTTTCCGGCTTCAGTAGCTACATCCCGCCTCCATCTCTTCCGTTTTTCTGCTTTCTTCGATATCGAGCAGCGGTTGTTCTTCCATGCACTTTCCTCCAGCCCGAGTTCTCATTCCTACAACATTGTCTTCCATTTTCTCCATTTGAGCAACCATGAAACGAAGAGGCGGCAACAAAGAGGCTGTATTGAGGGGTTGCTGTTGCCGGGGCTGTGGACGATTATGGCAAAAGACAGGTGAGTTATGAATCCATTTCCTTGTTTCGAGATTTCGATTTTGTCGGCACTAAAGTGATAAATCCATTTCTGATTTCCCCCTTTCAATTTTGTCGTTTACAAATCCATTTTCCTATTTCAATCTTTTTTATTTCATCAGCTTATACTGAAAAATCTATTTCTAAATTTGCCCCCTTCAATTTTTCCAGCAGATGGTCTTCCCATCTTGCGATTTTCCCTCACTGACACTGATAACAAAAATCCTTTCCAGCCTTTCAATTTATGACAACAATGACTGGATGGCTAGAAGCAGGCAACGACTCGCCTCTTCTTCTCCAATGCCAAGCAGGCACCACAAGTAGCAGCATTAATTTTAATTTACAATTCCTCATCTATCCATCCAGATCTGCGGCGGGTATCACCATTGTTATTGCTTCATTTTTTCTATTTTTGCAGTTCTGCTTGAATTTTTGGCTAGCTCCATTGCCATCTGATTTTTTCTTTTTCTGCTTTCAAATGCCCCTATATATCTTGTTATTTTCGTATTATGCCGCTGCATATGGCTTCCTATTTTTTTATTACTACTTTTGATTAATCTGTATTAAGTTGTTTTAATATATTGCTAGCCCTATTCGTTATGCTGTATTGGTCGGATGTTAAATGAAATTAAAATTAAAGTTAAGCAGTCACTACGTTGTCACTGTTTTGCTAAAGTCGTTGAATTTTTTGGTCTAAATTTTCTATAACTTACGATTGTGTAAATTAATTTTTGTAGGTTTAAAAAATGTCATTTATCTTACAAAAATTGTTAATATACTGATTCAATCCAGTTTTCAAAAACCGTTAAACCAGTTGAACCAAAACTTGTTTCTTAACGGATACGATTCTGACAACATTAGTCGTAACTAAAGGAACATGCTTATCATTTCATGCAAACTTTATGAATATATTTACAATATCAATAAATTTAGGAACACATATACAACATTGGTCAAACATTATAGATATATTTGCAAAAAATCATTTTCATTTTCTCTTCACTTTTATACTGGCCTAAATGTGTTTAGATTATATATGTATGTATATAAATTTTTATCATTGTTTGGATCTCCTATATATTTTTAACAAAAAATTTTAAAAAAAATTCACATTTTCCATGTGTAGGAAACTATGAGATGGGTGAAATCTTTTGATTTTTAAAATTTTGTAAAACATATATAGAAGAGCCCAAAACTGATAAATTTTAATATATTCTCTAAACACACTGGGCCCATGTAAAAGTGAAGGGAAAATAAAAATATATATGAAAAATATAAAATACACAAGGTTGTCACTTAACTAAGTAATAACTCATTTTATAATTTCATAACTCTATAAAAAATCCTTTAAATGCGAATACATATAATTTTTAAATTTTTTGCAAAAAGTATGGTATATATAGCACAATAAAGTCTGAAATACATGAATTTTTTGAAATCATGAATAAATATACATGGATAAACATAATAGATTATTTAGATCTTTAGAAAATATATTTCAAAATTAAAAAAACTAAAGGTCCTTCATGCTTCCATCGGTATTGAATAATTCTCTTGCTTAAAATACTCAAATTCATGTCAGTCAAAACTCAAAAGGAGCAAGTCATGACAGCGATTATGTGCACGCGTACACTCGTTATGCTTGATCCATAATCCATACTGTTGTGACTACATTGCAGCAGAAAACGCTGCTCCATTTTCTCTGGTCTGCATCTTGTAATTTGAACGAGAAAATGTCTGTAAGATTATACATTTGTAACCACAGAATAGCATTCAGACTTCCAGCAACTTTTACCAAGGTTGGTTTGGTCCCTCGCAGCAATAAAAACATTTCACCGCATCAATAGAAATCCTGTCTGGCTATGTCAGCACTTACGCACAAATTCCCAAAAGGAATTAGTCATATAAAGTACTGCTAACAGAAGCCCACATTCCAATCAAAAAATAAAAAAAATAAGCCAACAGAAACTGCTGATCCGCAAGTGCTCCTCCACCGCCTGGACTCTTTCTTTATTTATTTCACATAAATGTGAACCATAAGCAAATTCAGTTCATATACCGAGTTTTATATTTTTAAGTTTTTTATATATTTTTAAATATAAAATTTAGTATGTGAAGTTATAAACCGATTTTTCTTGGGCCCATTACATGCAAAATTTTTAAAAAAAAAATGTTAAGGAGGTCCAGCAGCTAGCCGCATGCTAGCACTATCCCCACAGCACTGGCGATGTAGCCAAGATATTGGCATACCGAATGGTGGGTAATGATCAAAGATTCAACACACAAGGGCTTCGTCCATGAGGAATCAATGCATGATGTAGTTTTAGACTTTTAGTTCTTTCGAGGCACAAATCCCCCTCTTCAGGCATTCTAAATGATTAATGACGATATTAGTCCATGCAGCAACTAGGAAGAGCCCGCTGGCGTAACATGACATAAACTGCAACTACCGAAAGCAAAAAATGGACTAATTCTCAGCACCCACAGGTAGTGCACATGTTTCCTCTATTATAGCAACTCTAACCCGCAAAGAGAATTACCAAATTCTTGCCAGCGCAGATCAAATGCTCATCCAAAACTACTCATGAAAACTTTTGCTAAACCTGTTCTGTTTGGATCACTCTGCTCTAGTCGCATACCATGCTCTTCTGCAATAAGCCTATTGACAAGAAAAAAAAAAAAAAAAAATTTCAGAAGCAGAAAAACGGTATCGAATGGACACCATATTGCATTCAAGAAATTGTGCTGCAATAGATTTATGGACAATGATGCAGGCAAGGGGAAAAAAAAAAAGACAAGTTGGTTGAGTAATCATATCGTGTGTTCAATGGGGTTCACCCCTGAACTGGATGTGCACCTACAATGTTCCAACTCAATATAAAATAGCTAAATCATGAGTGGTTTAATTACTATTTGAGGGGCTGCAGGGCAGCATACCTTTGATTGGCTTGCATCCTATGGCTTTCGGATGGAGAGATCGATGTGTAGATAGGCAATACAGGCTATGAAAAACAGGAAAAAAGCTGTGACCAACATCAACGGCTCTGAAAGCATGAAGATTGGATTGAAGCTGTAGTAAACCTGCAAAAGGACTAGAAACATTACAACTTGCAACCACTTTGTACCCCATGGAATATAGAGCAGAGAGTAACTAATGTATGAGTTCATATCATTAGAGCTGCAGTAGAATGGTTGTTTCAATCTTGATTCTCGACTGCATTCAACAGAAATTGAGAATAACAATGACTGAATGGGTAGCCTCAGATTGGAAAGTATATAGCTAAATATTAATCATTGGTCAAACATTGACTATCCATTTAGGCATTTACTGATAGTTGGAACCACTTCCTCGGACATTTAAGATCACAGAATAGTTATGAGTTTGTGGTGGGGCCCACCATACATCATAAGACCCAGCAGTGACATACATCATCCTTTACACAATCTGCTGAATTACAGAGGTAAACTCTAAGAAAAGGAGGGCTCTACAAATTCGAAGAAAAAGACTTCGAATTTGGGAATAAGAACGGCAAAGAATGAGAAAAGAGGAAAGATACTATAAGTTTTCCCTTGCTGATGCAGGCAATTAACTGACACCAAGAGCAGTGTGTTCATGTATGAGTAACTAATTGACAATCAAGTCTTGGCATATTCTTAGGTCGAGTTTGAAACCTGCTTCCTTTGCCAGACAAAAAATTAGACATTATTGCCAAATGGCTGAATTGAAGTAATTCATCAGACCAAAATCCAACATATTCCACAACTAATTTGTTTGAAAATCACCAGAATAGAAGTAATTCATCAGACAAAAATCTAACATATTCCACAACAAAATTTGTTTGAAAAATCACCTGGAAAGGAACGGTATGCTCTGGGACAACATTTTGCTTTCTCAGAACCACCACTGTCCGTCCAACAACATCAAGGTATGAGTAAAGAGTCTGCATCACAACAATAGGAATGACTTTAGGGTCCATTTGGGAATATGTAAAAGTAAATACAGGAAAGTGAGAATGGAAAAAAAAATTTCAAAAGTGAGAGAATAATGTGATATAATTGGAAAATAATTATGAGTAAACAGAATAAAATTAAAATAAATATGGTAGTTAGATAAAAAGCTATAAAAAATTGATTGGAGTGTAGAGATAGTAAATATAAGAAGTAAAGCAGTCCTTAGTCAAGATGCCAAAATCATATCAAAAGGTGTGCAGAAAGAAGAGGTTAATTTCTCTCTCTCTCTTACTAAGTCCGAACTTCATGTTGAGAAAATTCTAAGAACAACCAAGAAAGGAGAAAGAAAACAGAATAAAAAAAAAGAGTTTCCACAAATGCATCATAATGTGTCTGTCACCAAATCCATGGTCCTGCTTCACCAGTCATTGCAAACAGGAGTTCTCATGATTGCTTTGAGAAAGCACAATGACTAGCTGCAGACATGGTAGTACCACTTTTAACCAAGCTTTAACCTGATGCATAAATGACAGAATATTTAGAAGCATCA
The DNA here is from genome assembly GCA_030490835.1 of Annona cherimola. Classification (NCBI taxonomy): domain Eukaryota; kingdom Viridiplantae; phylum Streptophyta; class Magnoliopsida; order Magnoliales; family Annonaceae; genus Annona; species Annona cherimola. Next base: position 116,849,609 of record CM059971.1, read on the forward strand.
GCAGTGGCTTGAAAAAGCTGGCAGGAACCATGTGGGTATAAATTCTCACAGGGAAATCTCAACCAGTGTCATTTTCCATTCTAAGATTTTTATTAAAAATGTAATTACAAAACACAGCAAGATATAGTCATTTGGGAACAAGGAAACATATCAGTTACGCTGGGATATTTTCAAACAGTTCCAAAAGATATCTAAAACATCCTATTTCTAATTTTAAACTATCTACAAGATGCAGAAGAAAGTTTCATTTCTAATGCAATCTCCCATCCTCTTACAGCAACCCCAAAAGAAAACTTAATTTTTGACAAGAACAATCTGGGAGTTGCATGATTGTGCGATATAAAGAAGAGAACACACCATAAAGCATACGCTTTCACTGTCTAAAATGCCTATGTTTGTTGTCCTTCTATATCTTCATAAGAGTTTCGGCTATTGTATCCTTTTTTGGCACCGTAACAACATATAAAATAAATTCAAAGAATTACCTCCAGACTTTGCTCCACTTCAAAGGGAACAATAGCAGAAGGGTCTTTTGATCCCTCTGGAAGCACCACCTGAAATGTAAATTTTTATATTGCTTCTTAAAATATATGCAGCAGCCAGATCTGAATATTTATTTACATAAAAGAATTTAAAACAGGCAATATGGGTTTTGGAACCTCCAAAACATACTTTAATTGTCAGCTTGTCCACCACTGTCTCCGCAAGTGGACATCCAAAACTGAAGTTCAAGTAACGCCTGCCATCAGATGACTCAAACAGGAAATCTTGCAATGGTACCCCATATCCAATGACAAATGTGGACTTCCAACCTCCAAATAAAGGGTGTCGTGGTTCAATTTCAAGATCTGACTGTTACAAAAGCAGAGAAGGTCAGTCTAGCGTGTACTCTGTAAGCAGAGTATGGGTCAACGTAATGCCACAAGACCAAGCAAAACCCAATTATTTAATAAGCCCCCTCAACAGATTTGACATCAAGGTTGACAAGAATCCCAAGCCAGATTCTTGACCCTACTTGAAAACATACTCATAAAGGACACCGGATCATGTTACTCTGCAGCTGCATATTATATATATGCGGGCCCAAGAAAAACTGGTTCATATACTAAATTTTATATTTTTTGATTTTTTTACATGTTTTTATTTTCAAAAATTTTTTAAAGTCAACCTTGCCAATAAGAATTTTTATCTTATTGTTGATCCTAGGCCCAAATAAAAACGAGGGTCAGCACCTCAAATTTTCGTCACATCTTTCTTCATCAATTCTGAGATTCTAATAATCATGAATAGTGCAGCGGAATCCATGCAGCTAACCCACTTATGTAGGAAATGGCTTATGATGATGATGATGGGGGTGCATTTTTAAAAATAAAAATAAAAATAAAAACGTGTAAAAATCTTTTAGAAAACGGGGAGCCCTTTTTATCTTCAAAAACAAACAAAAAAATATGCAAAAAACCCATAAAATGTAATTGGGTATATGAACTGATTTTGCTTGAACCCACATATCCATGAAAAAATAAAAATATACATAAAAAAGAAGTAACAACAGCTAGCCACAATTTAGTTAAGTTGCAACGAGTTGCATGCTAGCAAGACCCAAAGATATTCACAGCTTTTTCTTTCAAGGAAATAATTACACAGAAGGGGCATAGTGAACATGACTATGTGCAGAGATATGCCAGGCCAAAACAGGAAAGAGCTAAAAAGCTAAAATGAAAAAATTTGAACAGAATTAAAGGTTGAAGCAATGGCCAACAGGTAATACAATGACGGAATGTGAAAATAGGCCGTTTGACGATGCATGACAAATACCAAGGACTGAATTGGTTAAGACTCATGAGTAAGTTTTGTCAAGGCAGAATTTTAGCCTGTCTAATGAAGGCTGTGGTGAGGTTAAAGCGTCTATGCACAATACTTGGATGTTTCGACAGCAAGTTATAGCAGAATTAACCTTTTCAAGCCCAATGAAGGCTGTGGTAAGGTTAAAGCGTCTATGTACAATACTTGGATATTTGGACAGCAACTTATAGCAGAATTAAACTTTTCAAAAAATAATTGAATTTCAGTTACAGAATGACATCTCCAGAATAGTATAGGAGGATGTACACTTGGTTTTCCCTCCTTCCTCCCTTTGATCAATTCACAATAAGGTGAAGATTTCTATCAACAAGTCTCCTTGCACAGTACAAGTGGTTCGAACCCACTGGACTTTGAATGGTAATAAAATTGTCTTTCTGTTTGGGTTTTTGCAACCATAATGCCTTTTCCTTATTCAAAAGATAGACAAATACAGAAATCAGGAAATTTGGCAAAAAGCAGCCTTGAAGCAGCATTTAGGGGGATTAATTACAGTTTTGGCCTGGAGGCTCATTTCTGTCTGTGGTTTGTTCATGGTTGTATGACTTAGAAAATTTATATCTAGCACCCTGCCGTAGATGTTTTACATGCTGATAAAATGTTGTTGGTACTAGGGCTCTTTCCAACCATAAACCCAGTTTATTCATCAGAAAGTTGCTAATGAACTGGGATTTGGTAACAGAGAAAACAGGGAAGCAGCTTTAGAACAATATTCTTAATAAGTTAATAAACAACAGTAAAGATAGGAAAAGAAACTCTAAATTCTAAAAAAAAGGACACTAAGCTTACCTTCTGAGCATTAGTGCGCAAATGAGAAGATGAAATGTTTCCAATCTCATCACGATAATAGACGGAATGCACCCGAGGAGGCAGTCTTGCAAGCAGATGCTTAAATGAAGAAACACCACTAAAAGATGGTCTTGATTGATAATCCACTCTGAGAAAAGAGGAGGTCTAGAAGAATAAGACAATGGCGACAGCATATGGCTGATTAAGAATGTATTTCTACATAAGGCATTTAACCTGAGTTTCATGTTCTCCAGATAGACAAACATGTTCGCTAGTCGTGAGAAGGAAGCACATGTAATGTCTCACAGGGAACAGAACAAAATATATAAACAAAACTCACCACTTTCCCGTTATAAACAGAAAAGGTTATCATTTATGTAGCAATAGAAAGGCATTCAGACATGGCACCATCCAAAGGTAATCAATAATGCTCCAAAATTACATGGTATTACTCGACATTTTTCCAATTTTTAGCCCTTAGATGACACAGTGTGTCTAAACTAGTAGGTACACCAATTTGACTATGGAAAGCATTTAAAAGGAAGCATGGCTCACAATCACTTAACCTGTTTCCATGCTCAATGTAAATTCAGAGGATAACTAGTCAGACAAAAAACCGAGTAGATGGAAAACAACTTCAGTAACAATACTTTAGAAATGAGAAGACCCTTTCTGATCACTAAATAAAAAATGTCCATAACTGATGACTTTCAATATCTTGAAATGGATCACTAGAGAAAGATGGGAGTCTGCTAAGGACATTTGTCATAGAATTCAAGTTAAAATTAGTACGTGTTATGGGAGTCCTATTGAATAACTGCAACTTATGAAACTAAAATGGAAAACTATAAGGAAGTTACACAACCAACAAGGCTTTATGAATTGGAATGTTGGACAGTCAAGGAACAGTGCATCCACGAGATGAGTACAATTGAAACATAGATGTTGAGAGGGATATATTAGAAACAAAAGAGCTCAAGAAAGTCTAAAGGCAAGACTATTTTCTTGGCGAGACTCATAAAATCTAGACCCAACTATTTTGGTAGTGGGGAAGCAGAGAGCAAAAAGTACAATAAGAAAGAGTTTGTACAATTAGAAAGAAATAAAAGAACAAGGGACGAGTCGAAAAGAAGATGGATTAGGACTGGCAGGAAAAAAATAATATGCGCTTATAGCCAGCATATTTAGTATACGCATCAATATTGTAACAAAATTCATGTAACAGGGCCACCTGGGTGGAAAACAATTTCTTATGGTGATGACAATATCAACATTGCCATCCATTGACACTGGTTCAAAGCAATCTCAACTTGCCATGCTGGCTGATTGGTTCAAAGTAATCTCAACTTGGCATGCCGGCAGACTGGGCAGATTGCCAGCAAGGTTGAAATCTTGTTTTGCAAAGGTAGACGCCCTAGTTCAAGAGCAACCAGAATTTGGTGATGATGCCATTTCCATTAAATAGGAAGACCTCAGAAAATAACATTTTGTACAGCAACGTAGCATTTTTACTGTGGAGTTCAGTTCATTCTCCAGGGGAGAAATAGGACATATAAGGATGAAACCTCGCATGGGGAAACCATCATAGATGATTCTCTATCCAAAAGGGGAGTCTGCACATGCTCATGCAGTTAGATATGTGGCAGAAGATTCAAGTGGAATCATGTATTTAGCCTTCCTAATCTTACTATTGAATTTCTATCAAGGACTCTTATGGAGTTCCCTTCATATCAATATAACATACACACATTATAAATTCATAAGGGAGCAAAACAACCAGAAATATTGAATTGAAAAAAAAAAAAAAAATTAAAAAAAAAAACTTCGAACCAACCTCGAGAAAACTCCTTTGTGTTTGGCACCTGCATGAACTAGTTTGTAGTGCTCAGTAATCTGAATACTTCCCCAGTGAGATATTTCCACTTGACGTTCAAGCTCCTCAACAACAGCAAATGGATTATTATTCTCGAAATGCACTATGATTGGAGCAAATGAATAAGGAGGGCGATCATCATAGCTGCCATACTTTAGTTCTGTACCCATGCGATTAGTGGGATCCACTCTTGTGAAAGATTCCATCTTGGTACTTGGTGTTTTTAAATATGTTGTTTGTTCTTTAACATAATAAGGTGATAAGATCATTGCACTGTCATGGTAATATACAAGTTGGTTATCTGACTGTTCAATCTCAGCTGGGAAAGGTTCTAGGACATGTGTTAATATGAGAAGCACTTCCAAGGTTACAGTTTCACCAATTCTTAATGGCTTCTGCAGAGTGATGGAAAACAACTTAGCGCCATTTGGTGTTTCGTGCAAGCCAGCAGGGTTCACATCCAAGGGAATGATAGTTTTCTTCTTTCGTTTTCCTTCAACTAAAGCTGCTTTCGTTAGTGCTAAATACTCAGCTTGGGTTGGCGATAAGGCTAGAAGGATTTCTGGAGCTGGCGATGTCCCAATATTTTCAACCTGAAACAAATCCATCAATCAAAAATAGCCTGAGTATGAAATTAGCAAATTTATGATATAAAAACATCTAATTAAGCCTCCGTAAAATAGAAGAGCAGCTGGTAATTCAATTTGAAACCTTGCAAACCAGATGAAATGTTTGACACCAACGAAACTGTTTAAAATCAGTCAAAAAACAATTCAAACGATTTCACAGCTTTTAGTTGGATATCTCCAGCTAACATGATCACAAGTAAAATATGGAATAACATAAACAACCTCTAACGATAAGTACCTTTAGTGTCAAATAAACACGTACTATGTGAGACGTCAAGTCAACCTGAACAATAAACAAATTTGCAAATAGTTAGCTTTCAAAAGATAGGATGGAAAAAGACCTTTCTACAGACTCAATGTCAATTCACTGATACACCAACACTGGCAGCTGCTTATTTTACAGCCGAGCTACAATGTTCAATTAATTAACCAAAAACATGTGGGAGCATGCACTAGTGACCACAAGACATTTTAAGAGAGAGAAATTTGGGATGTGTTTAGGAAGTGAGTCTATTTGAATGCGTTAAAGTTTACTTGTTCTCATATGAATCAAATCAAGTCAATTAGATTGAATAGGAGTTGATTCTAGGTAGTCGAAGACTCGAAGTTCATTCTATCTAATTCAATTCATTTGAGTCGAGTGGAATGCTTTTAAGTTCATTCGTTCCCGTTCGAATGTAAACAAAATCAAAGGATTGTAGTCAGTTCTAATTGATTGAAGTTCATTCCGTCCGATTTCGTTGCTTTCAGTCTATTTGAATGCGTTAAAGTTTGCTCGTTCTCACACGAATCAAATCAAGTCAATTAGATTGAGTAGGAGTCAATTCTATGTAATCAAAGTTTATTCAATCTAAATCAATCCATTTGAGTCGAGACGAATGCTTTTAAGTTCATTTGTTCCCGTTCGAATGTAAACGAAATCAAAAGATTGTAGTAAGTTCTAATTGATTGAAGTTCCTTCTGTCCCATTCATTTGCTCTGAGGCTATTTGAATGCGCTAAAGTTTGCTCGTCCTCATTCCAATCAAATCAAGTCAATTAGCTTGAATAGCAATCAACTCTAGGTAATCGAAGTTCATTCTATCTAATTCAGTTCATTTGAGTCGAGTCGAATGCTTTTAAGTTCATTCGTTCCCATTCGAATACAAATGAAATCAAGGGATTGTAGTCAGTACTAATTGATTGAATTTTCTTCCGTCCGATTCAGTTGCTTTGAGCCTATTTGAATGCGTTAAAGTTTTCCCGTTTTCGTTCGAATCAAAACAAGTCGATTAGATTGAGTAGCAGTCAATTCTAGGTAATTGAAGTTAATTATATCTAATTCAGCTCATTTGAGTCGTGTCAAATGCTTTTAAGTTCATTCAAGTCGTGTCGAATGCTTTTAAATTCATTCGTTCTCGTTCGAACATAAATGAGCTAAAACTTTTGGATGAAAGTTTTCGGTATAAAAGTTTTTAAAATGGGAAAAAAATGATGCAATATAATAGGGGTAATGATAAGGAGTAAAAAGAATAAAGTTAAAATAGATAGATTAGTTGTATAAGTAGTTGTGTATAAATGATTGAAAAGTAAGACAATTGTATATGAAAATGTGAAAAAAAATAATTAAAACTTAAGGTAGTTATAGATAGAAAAGTTTTAAGTTTCAAAAGTTTTGTTGTTCATCAAATGCTCCAAGGAAAAAAGAGAAGAAAAAAGAGAGACAATGGATAAGCATCTCAGTCCAACAAATAGCTAATAAACACTAATTATTCATCATCTACAATGAGATTTGCTTCAGTTGACGCCAGATTAAGTAAGGTCATTAGATGCAAGCCCCTAACTGAAGATTTTTATAAAAGAACAAGAGTTACTCCACAAGGCTCAAGAGTTACTCCACAAGGCCATACAGGTTTAGCCATCGAAAACAGTAACTATCGAGTCACTGTCCACAAAATCCGGCTGGGAAAGGACTTCGAAACCCATATCATCATTTTTGAGATTGCCTCCAAGCCCATGCTTATAAAACACTGCAGTAAACTGGCTGTGGAGGAGGATCACTATTCCAAACCAACCAATGCAAGAATTCTAGTTCAGACAATTACAAATATATGTAGTGTACAGGAACAATGCATCCATGGAAACCCAAAACTCCCCCACCAATCAGGTAAACTTCCTAAACAACAGCATCTAGTATCGAATGCAAAAGCAACAGAAACGTATTTATCGGTTTCCAGAGAAAATAAAAAGCACTAAACTACCACCAAATCAGCTTTCGAGAGACAAAAATCGATGAAATTCAGATTTCCCGTAGATCAAACCGATCGGCGGCGAAATTGTCTCAGAATAGAAATTTAATAGCCTTAATTCCGAAAATTAGGCAAGGGATTGGAAAGAAATTTAATGGATACAAGGATTCATACTCTTCGTTCTGCGTTGAGGATTTGAATCTGCTCTGAAGGAGGACGAGAAGAAGAGACTTTGGCAAGGAAGAGAAGAGAAGAGAACAGAAGGAGAAGAAGGAGAAGAAGGGAAGATCTTGAAGCTTCCATGGTAACTGCTGCCTTCTCCCCAGCTACTGACCTCAAGTCGTCTGTTCTTGAGACGACGTCTCTTGCGTCTAATGCGGCTAGTCCACCAGAACGGGACGGTCGCGCGAGAGGCGGAGGTCCAGCCGCACGTGTCAGCTTTGGCGCCGGTGGCAGCTACGATTAGTGGTTTTCTTCGCAACTCGCCCTGGCCTGCTGATTAGGGCGGAAATCGGGTCAGGTGGACTTGGAACGCTCAGCGCTAACCTTATTCATGAAATTTCAATTCATCCAACATCCAACCATATCTTTTAAGCACAGCATCTTAATTAAATTAAGATCCTCTATATTTCAGCCACAGATTTCTCAAATACCAACATAATTTTAAATTAAAGATATGTTTAGTAATAAAAAAAATTCCAACTAAATTTTTTTACTATTCTGTTTTTTAATTATTTTTTATATTTTTTGTACAATTATTTTACTTTCAATCATTTTCATACAACTATTCATTCATCTAAATTATTTATTTTAATTTTATTTTATTTAATCATTTCCGGTATGTCTATCGTATTCTATCATTATCTTTTACTTCAAAAAATATTTTAGTAAAAGTTTTATAACTTTCCAAATACACCCAAGCCAATAAAAACTTATTCCGTTAAGTAGAAGAGAAGTAAATGAAAAACATAGAAAAAGAAAAAAAGAAAAAAAATGAGAAAAAAGGAAATAAAAATTTTCAGTTTTTTTATATTCTAAGACCAAAAGTATTATTGTTTCAAATTTTTTTTGAGAAAAAGTAGTATTGTTTTATTGGAATTACAAAAAATTTCGAAATTTTTTTTTCAAAAATTACATATATTAGTACGCATGCATGTAGCATATATACACAATCCAAGTGGGCAATCTCATACATGGCCAACTATTTCCAACGTCAAAATGCATCCGTCGTCGTTAATTAGTCTAGTGGATATATTTCTCTCGGGCACAGCCATTTAATCGCATCGTTGATAGATCCAACTCAGACAAATTAACGCATAGAAATTAGAAAGTAATGGATACATAGGGATAAATCAACATTCCTTAATTAATTACGGATCCAGTACGTTATGAACATCTTGAGACGGATGGCGCAGATTGATCAACTACGGCCAAAGTGGTTCATCTCAATCGATATGTATATGGTTTCCATATGAAAAAGGTAAAAATTCAACGTAATAAAATAGTTTGATGTAAATAACAACTTTAAAGTGATTTTTTCAACATGTAAAATATTTGCTATAAAATTTATATATGGATAAATGATTGTATAAAGTTTCGTTGCATTTTAATATGTGTGGGCCCATTTTTGACCAAATTTACAAATGTTCCGGTGCAGTTATATTGTACCTAAAAAGCTCATATCTGATCATGTGCAGACGAACTGCACCGTAATTACGGTACAATTCGCTGTAAAATGAGCCCTACACATATTAGATTGCAATAAAACTTTACACAATCATTTATCTATATAAAAATCATACTTTATACGGTTTAGATGTTGAAAATACTACTCTAAACTTGATATTTATGTTAAACTATTTTATTACGTTGATTTTGCACCATTTTAAGGTAAGGATCATATACTTTGGATTTGAATGAAAATTGATATGTTAATAAAGAAAATAATTCTAAACACAATGGGCGGCGTGAATTTCTCATTCATGATCAAGTGGGGCCCATAGTACATGGACTGTACGGTGGAGTCGCATGCATCGGAACATTTTCCATATATATATATATATGAGAGCTGTTCTGGTGCAATGACGCTGCACCGGAACAGTGTTACAGTGGACCCAAAATGGGGCCCACATGATCATGAAATCATGATCTACTCCACCCATTGTATTTAGAATAATGTATTCTACTACCATGCTAATTTTCATCCCAATCAGATATGTATATGGGCCTCATCTGAAAATGGTACAAATCCAACGTAATAAAATAGTTTGATATAAATAACAACTTTAAAGTATCTGATTGGGATAAAAATTGGTATGGTAGTAGAATACATTATTCTAAATACAATTGGTAGAGTAGATTATGATTTCATGATCATGTGGGCCCTATTTTGGGGCCACTGCACCGCTGTTCCGGTGCAGTGATGCTGCACCGGAACAGCATCCTATATATATATATATATATATATATATATATATATGAATTTGCATTCATTCATGTGATTCTCTTGAAATGACATACATATATACTAATGAATCTGACCTCAATTCCTAGTTCACTGGCCATTAACAAAAACATTTATTCAAAGAATGGGGGCGATTTACACTAGTCAATCAAAAATATTAATTGTGAAGAAAATATGACGTGGCCCACTCCTAGCTATAGGCAGCTAATTAAAGAAGGGAATCCTTGGCTGCAGAACCATTGAATTTCTTCCCCTCCTCACTCTCCGAATCATGATTGCCCATGATGTTATTAGCAGCCATCAATATTGGTGCATCCTCTTTCTCCTTCATCTGCACCCACAAATAAATAAAAATGAATGATTATTAGCTAGGTTTGCAAGATGGTGGTATACATATGTAGGAGAGAATTAGGAGGAGGAGGAGAAGGAGGACCTGAGATAGAAGGGGTAGCTCATTGGTCTGCTTCCTTTTGTTCTCGTGCGTGCAGAAGTAGGAGTACATGCCCATCCCAAAGACGGCAACGCAGATGCCGAGGATGTTCCTCTCCGTGAACGGATCGCGGAGCAGCGTGTAACCAAAGGCGAGGATGAGGCACGTCTTCAGATGGCCCAGCACCTGATACGTCACCGGCGACGTCTTTCCTATCACCAGGAACGTGCTGAAGTTCACTGACACCGCGATCAAGCACGACATTACGATGAAAATCTGCACATGTACATACCTCAATCCAATCAATGAATTAATGCATGCATTCTGTAGCTGTGCGTGCACTAGTACCATGCATATACGAACCAGGACCAAAGGAGTGTAATTGTGGGCGAAGACGTTCTGCTTGGTGAGGCATTTATCGACGAATGGCCCAGAGACGAAGAGCACTGCCGCTTGGAAGGGTGCGGATTGGTAGAGCAGCTGCGTCGACGACACGTTCAGCCTCTTCTGTATCGTGTTTGTCATCTGTTGTTTCATCCATTGTCAAAGATATACAATTGTTAACTAGATCTTTTATGCTTACCATAGACGATTCGGATATATGATATTTACATTCATCTCGTTTCTACACTGGCATGATATATGGGCCCCGTGTACTATAAAGAAATCTAATTGAATAAAAAATAATAAATGAGAAATCATATTTATTATTATTATTACTATTATTATTTACTTTTTAAAGGATACAATCTGGCCAACACATGTTGTCGCGATGGCTAGCACTGAGAGTACTGAGCCAAGAAAATTGAGCTGGAGATCAGTGATGGAAGCAATGCCGACACCAAGGAGCAAAACAAGAAGAGATAGTTTAATTTTCTGGCTGCAAAAAAAAAAAAAAAAGTATAATGCAGATTAAATTTTCACCAAGCTAGTCAATTTGTTTGAAAAAAATAATAAAAAAAACAAACTCGTAAAATTAAGGAAGATTTACCTAAATTGCTTTTTCAGAAAAATTGTCTCTAATAGAACGGTAAAAGGTATGATCGCAAGTTTGGTCATCTGCAAAACCGATACATAACTAACGTAAGCAGATTGCAACATATGTGAAAAATAATTTAGACTAGATGTTGCTGATCAAGCGCAGAAAAATGGACCACCAAAGTACGTACGTTGGATGCTAAAAAAATTCGACTGCTATCGTATCTCCTCTCAAAAAATTAATATCGGTTGAATACTACCAAGGAATAAAAAGAGAAAGAGATGGATCACCGCATATTTAGGCAACAAAACAATGGCAACTATCAAAGTGGGGCCCAAAATTATATGCCCTTAAAGAATTAAAATATCCACGAAACCAAAAAAATGTTCTTAATTTACGAGGAACAAATAAGAAAATAAATGCATGAGCTAAATATTAAATCCACTCTAGAGATAAAACATACATTCACAAAAAATGATTTCCTTATTTCACAGAGTCTATGGAACAGTTAAAAATTTCATAAAAGAAATAATATTGGGTGGCAGTCGTGATGAAGACCTGATAGAAGCCAACGGAGTTGAATCCTAAGCTGAGGTTGAGAAAACCTATTGAGACGCCGTTGATGACGCCGAATAGCACGACGGTCTTCATGTCAACGGACTTGGGCTCGAAGAAGTTGAAGCGATATGCCACGTGTAGAGTGAAGAACGTGACGATCAGGTGCCAGCTCGTCAGCGTCGTCGCTGCATCAAAACCATGCAGACATGCAGTCGTTGGTGCACGCCAAGTATCAAGCTGCTATTTGTATCTATCTGTAGGACTTTGATGGTCGTATATTCCGGGGATGTGATCTGGACCATTCATCAGATGGGTCGGTTGCCCATCTGATAAACGGTACAGATCAGATCTCCCGAGAAGGCACTCTTAAATCATGCAGTTAGGTGGCGAGGCATTTTCATGGCACATATATCTCATCTATGCTTGCGTGGAGTGCAAACGCTGCAATCGAATTTTTGTACCAGCCTACCAGGTTGGCCCACTGAACTCAACAGAAATTGAGATGTTGCAGGGAGTTTAGGAATTAGGACTGACCAAAGGGGAAACCGAGGGTGCTGATGAGAGCCTTGTTACAGATGACAATGGACACGGAGGATGCCACAGAAAGGACCAGAGCACCAATCACACCCAACTGAAATCCAGCCGTCTCCGCCATATGGATTTTTTTTATAAAAAAAATAAATAAATTTTTTTTGGTACTTTGATATTCTCTTCCTAAGATGCCCTGCCATTGTAATATAATATATTAATCCAAGTCTGCACCGCATAAAAATACAGAATTTGCTGAAATGGTAACGCTGTTTCATATAATAAGAGCATTTGTAGCTAGCGAACAGTCATGATAAGTACTTCCAACCATCCATCCCATTGATGGCCATTAAATATAGTTGGAATTACATGGGTGCTTGTCTGAAACTCAACGGCAACGCTTACTATATTATTGTATTTTTTTAGGACATGACCCACTTATGGGCGATGTAGATTAAGGCACAAATATCAACTGCTAATCTTGTAATCGGAAGTATCTTTTGAAAATTCAAACAACTGTGTCCATCCATACATGGCAATCTCCTCCTGCGCATGAACACAGAATTCCCATCAATTCATTTCAGTCACTACTCGCTTGCATGTGTTTACATTACTTTCTCTGTTGCATTCCCTCCTCTTTAGGATTACTTTTCCTAGGGAAATATAGCTGCATTGCTCGGATGGGGAGGGGAACGACAATAACCCAATTGTCATAAACTAAAACTTGTCTATGGGTGGCTGAAAAACGCCAATAAGAATTTCCAATTAAGCATCCCGATTCGTTTTTACGAGAAATGGTGGATTTCAAACTGTCGGTTGCAGGGAATGGGGGGATCAAATATCTCCCTGAATTTCTATCACTGCACTTGAAGAACATTCAAATACAGAAATCAAAGGCTCACCTGATCAGATGCGTTTGGAAGGTAGGATATATTCCCTCACAGCTTCATGAAAGCTGGACGACAGTCGATGGGGAGATAGACAGTTGAGATATCCTGCGGTTGGAGAGTGGGGAGAGGGGAGGGAGGGAGAGATGGCTTGTTTCAGAATGAGAAATGGTTCCTTTTTATTTTTGGACTTCTAAGGTGGGTGAGTAACGGCGTCAGCCCGTCGTTGGGTTCTGGTAGCTGCTTGCCCTCGTTGTGACGCCGAAGTTAACAGCTACCGGAAGCAGACGCACGGATTTTGCATGGCACTTGTTAACATTCGTGCCAAAAGACAATAATGCCCTTCGCATTTGTACGCTATGGGTCCGTAGATTGCCTCATCTTGACCGTATATCTCAAAAGCCTTGCCTTTTTTCCTCCTCATTTTTTATGGAGGTATTTTGGATGATGGTTCGCATCTGTCGGCAGGCGTGTGGAGAACGTTGATTGCACATCTTTCCCGCCACCCCCGTATAAATCGGTTGTCCGTGTCAGCTGTGACACTCAAAAAAAGGACTAATGGTCAGGACGAATCGATGGATTTAACTATCTGATTTGCCCGCTGAGAATTGGGCCGCCCACCGTTCCTGACCATTCTTAACAAAAAAAAGATGGCAAATGCAGCAACTTTCGAAACTATGTCACATTCAAATTCCAATCCGTTTAGAGAGGATGAAACTCACGACGTAGCTCACCTGTTAAACAAAAGTTGTAGTTAAAACTTTTCAATTTAAAATTTTTCACTCTTCATAATTATTTTTTTTTTAATTATTTTTACATATCTTTCTATATAACAACCCTATTTTTCAATTATTTCTACACAACTACCAATACAATTAGCCTATTTATTTTAAATTTATTTTCTTTACTCCTAATCATTACTCCTACAATATCACATAATTTGACAGCTTTTATTCTTTAAAAGTTTTCATCAAAAATTTTATTTATTACCAAACACACCCTAAAAAAAAAACACGATCGGTCGGATGGGCCACTGATTTGCATTATTAACTAACACATCTTGCAGACGGGTTGGATGTTCAACGTACAAAACACACGTAGGCTTAGTAGTTAAGGCACCGCATGCGTTTGAGAATTTCGGCTGAATGAAGTGATTAATGGAAGTTTCGGAGCTAAACAGTCACTGTTGGCGACATAATGATAATAGAAGGAAGAAGGAGGGAGGGTATTTTAGTCAACTGTCGTTTTTCTAACCTACTCTGTCTTAGGTCTTGTGAGAAAATGTAAGCTTTCCAAACAAGGTAGGAAGGTGGGATTAGCAACTTGCTTTGTGTGAAGTTTCTCCCGGTGCAAGCAAAAGGTTGAAGCCTCCTAACTCCCAGTGGTGTTTGGTACGACTTCGATCCTACTCAACTTCTGATGAAACGTTTAACATCACATCGTTGAGATACTCATGAACAGTAACAACAATGATGCCGCTCGCATGAACAAAAATATTAGTCCGGCCATTGTGGTCTAACTAATTAACATATAAGGCGATGCAAGATGGATTTTGACTCACTAGATTGAACGATGCAGAAGTTATCCCTGACAATTTGCTATCAACAGCTCCGTGTATGTTCTAGAATCTCACTGACCAGAACTCCCATAAGATTCTAAAATTTCTTTATTTACACGACACTTGTTGTAGTGCAAATCAGCCTCTCACTTGCGACGTTCTTCGTTCAACTAACCCTTTTTAGCTAGAAGCTGCGGCATTCAGTTGATATATACTTCGAACTGGTGGAACAGACACTTCAGATTATTGGAAGATAAATCCCCTAAAACCGTAAAGAATTAGTCAACAAGTTCCTCAAAGCCATTGATCTTAGGTGAAGTAAGTTCAATAACATCGCTCTTCTTGATGGGTGCTCAAAAGACTAATATAAACACAAGTATATTTCCTAAACCATGGACGGAATGCATTTCAAGCTGAAGTGAATTCCTTGCGGACTGTAAGTCAATTCAAACAGTGCAGGTGCACCAGCCCCATGCGAGACCCACCAGAGCAAGAAAGGTTAATTGAGCGTCTCCTTAAAGTGCCCATCTCACCACTGCTAAATCATTTGTGGGCAAAATTTTTTTTTTTCTTTTTTGTTTGGAAGTGCTTGCCCGGGGCCCATCTAGATGGCAATCTCTATGAAATTTAGTAATTTAAAAAATTTGGTATTTTTAATTTTCAAAAATAAAAGGGTGCACCGATGTATGCGTCTAGCCCTTTTTATTTTCAAAAATCAAAATATTCAAAAAATTTCACCGACCCATAATTTTATATTTAAAAAAAATTTTGGCCTCCCCTAAATTGCTGATGTATAGGCGGCCTTATGGGATCGTTACACTCCAAGAATCCTAATCAATTTTGAATAATAAGTTTGGAATTCCAATCAAAAATTGAGATTTAAGACCCATTTAAATAGTTTGAAAAGAATACTAACCTTATAAGTCAAAAGCAAAATAATGGTCATGAGGGGATTGCCTTGGTTATAACACCCGTTAACATGAATGCCGCTGATCGGTGTTCAGCTCTTCCTTGGTGTGGAGGTATTTTATAAATTTTTCCTTACGTGAAGGTATTTTATAAATTTTTTCTTAGTGTGAAGGTATTCGCAAAAAATCTCTCTATAATGTAAGGATTGTGAATATGCTTAATCGTAATATCAATTGTCATGATATATAAATAACAATAAAAACAAAATAATGGATAAAATGAATATATTTTAGAAAAAACCAAATAAAATAGATGATAAAAAGAACTGAGATTCAATACTATTCAAATAAACAATCCTAAATCGCATTTACTCAAAAAGGTTCAACTCACAATGAGAGTGACACAATAAGACTCACCACATTGACCTACCGAATCATTAGCTTACAAATTTGCACTAGTCCACTAGCTCTACCAACCAATGGTAAAAGCTTAAGTAAACAATAAAGATGATTAAAGTATATCCATATAATGCAGATATGGTGTAGCTTGAGCTAAACTCAACCCACAAATTCTTAAAAAAAAAAAAAAATTGTACTAAGGCTTGTCTTTTTTAAAACCTGAAACCTGATAAGTAAAGAATTACAATAATGTCACTATTTTTTACATGTTCATAAAAAATTTGAAAAATATATTTCTTAGGTCAGCCTAACAGAATCATCTTCCATGTAACTCATGCACTTGTTTAATTATCTCTTTTTTGATTGGTATGTAATTACATATATCTCAACACATTTCGTACTTTTGAAGATCTGAGATATTCTTACAAATCTGGGAATACACATAACATCCCAAAGAAATCTGGAGACACAGCTTCACTCATGCACTTATTTAATTACATATATCTCAACTCATGCACTTGTTTAATTATCTCTTAGCTAAATAAATAATGTTAAATATGATAATCATAGTAAATTTCCTATGAAACATCTAGATATTAAAAATAGGGAGAACCGTAGTTTACAAGTGGTACGATTCTATGAAACTAGCTCATAAGAGTCACCATGAAGTTGGCACAAAAACATATTTTTTATTCTAAATGTAATTGACCCATAAAATAAGTTCTACCATTTAAGGAGATGTATATCTTTTTAAATTTCAAACATAAAGGTATTCATGTTTGAAATTTATAAATAAATTTCAAAAATGGTAAAACTTGATAGATAAATTAAGCAAACTGACAATAACACTTTCGTTCAAAAAAAAAAAACCAAAACAATAAAAATAAACGGGTAACGTATCCCCATTCGATCTATAATATGTTATGTATAAACTCAAACAATATTTCTACGTGTGTCTATATATATATATATATCAGATTATTTATGCTCATGTTTGAATTTATATTTGGCATGTTACATGTTACGTCCCATGTTTACCGGTTTCAGCCAGCGCGACCCTGATATCCAATCTATGCTAGGAGAAATTCTCACATAATCTGTGGCTTATTCTATGCCCACAAGAAATTTTAAATTGTCACTATCAACTACTTGCCAACCCAATTTGGTTCTCCCATAATTTGTTAGTTATTCCATATCCATAAGAAATTTTAAGTAGCAACTCAAACAAAAACTTCAAACCCAAAGCCGACTTACAAATAAGGTTGACCTAGTTAATTGGTCAAATCTCAGTTGACCTTATTAAATTGTACGAGCCTTTGAAATAAGGTTCAAAAAAAATTCCCGTAACAACTCACCCGTTTATGGCAACATGCTGGAGAATGTGGGTGGTGAGTGTCAACAACAGTAGGAATTGAACTAATCAAAAAGCCAATATAGTTGCAACTTAAATATCTGATGTTTAACCTTTAAAAAAAAAAAAAAAATCTGATGTTTACACTTTTATTTGTCGCTGAATTATGGTCAATCCTAAAAAAACGCATTATGGCCAAATGCGCCTGGATTTGTCATTAGGACACTTTCTGGTTTGAACTTCAGAACGTTTTAAAAAAATAAATAAATAAAAGTAAAACACAACAGTTTTTCGAGTGAAAAAAGCATTGAAGTTTCGGTAAACAGACTGAACTACGACTGCCGGACGACAAATTGCACTCGCTATGGGTATTGCTTATGGACAGCAGTGAAAATTTCTTCCCTCACGGCAACTGCATGCTGGGCACACATCATAAATAGGGAGCCCTAGCTAGATGCTAAGAAGAAATTTCACTTAAAGAATGGAATAAAAACAGAACTAAATTCTCTAACTATTAAGGATGAAATGAGAAAAAAGAAACGTAGACCGGCCGAGATCAAGAGAGAGGAACAATGGGCTACTCTCTTCTTGCCCCTTCAAAGTATGCACGACCAGCATCTGTTAGACGATTTTCTACTGCCTTCTTGCCCCTTCAAAGTATGCTCGATCAGCATCTGTTAGACGATTTTTGAACAGCTCCCACTCACTTCTGCACCTCAGTCTCACCTGCGTTTGATTAAGAAACGGGATTAGCCTAAGCTATTCTGAAAAAGGAAAAAAGAGTTCAGATAAGATTTTTTCCCCCCTGCCCCCGTTCCTTCTTTATTTGCTTCTCTTTTTCATCTACACCT
This sequence comes from Annona cherimola, assembly GCA_030490835.1. Classification (NCBI taxonomy): domain Eukaryota; kingdom Viridiplantae; phylum Streptophyta; class Magnoliopsida; order Magnoliales; family Annonaceae; genus Annona; species Annona cherimola. The sequence goes on from CM059971.1 coordinate 116,867,900, forward strand.
TTTTTTCCTCCTCTTTTTTGTGATGATTCTACACCTCGTTTTCTGAGTAGACATCTTGGACCGGACACATCAGAATAGCAATCGCCTGCCCAGAGACCATTTCGTCTCCTCACCCACAGTTTGGTTATTTGAAAACTACAAACATTATATAACTGACAGTCCCTGGGTTGTGTTTTTCAAGGTCTTACAATCACTTTCAACAGCTTTCTCCCCTATGCAGTGCCAAACAAGAGCAATAACAACTTGCTGCAATCCTGTTTATGAGTAAATTTGCGTACTTTCAACTGCATTAAATTTGCAACATAACACCACCAGGGCTTTGCCCTAGTGTTAACAGCAGCCGTTTCATGTGCCGCAGGTCTGCTGTTCAAGTCCTGCTAGATGCAGGTATATGTTTGCCATTTTACAGTTCAGTCCCTCTTTCGTGGGGTTCTATAATTTCCCCCCTATTGTGGGGGTTTAGGAAAAATTTCCCTCCATGGTGTGAGGGTATGAATGTGCTTTATTGTAATATCGGGATGTTATAATGCATATAGAAATATAAAAAATATATATATATGTTATGATGTATGAGTAAATGTAAGATTAACATGGAAAAAAAAAACAGAATAGAAATACGCAAACAGAATAAACAGGAAAATGCATAAGAAAGAACGAACCCCTTCCCATGGAGCTTTCCCAGGCTCAGGTTGGCCCTGTAAATTGGAATAAGTATTAGATCCTTGAATAAACAGTGTAAACAAATTTTCCTTTTAGCCGTGGAAATTTGATATTGAATGAGTGGAACAGGACTTGTTTACTAGTACCAAGGAGTCATGGCAGGACTTAAAATGCTGCTGTGGCACAATCAGTGGTGGCAACAGCAGCTAATGGTGAAATTTGATATTGAATGAGCAGATTACACAGCCTCAACATCAGCAATGGAAGCAGCAGATGATATGGATGAAAAAAACAAAAAGGCACGTATGCAAACAGAATAATAGATTGTCCAGAAGTTGAATATTCCATCCCAAATTGCATTACATTCTCATATACCATGAGGGGAACCCTGCATTAGAAGGAAGACAGCATTTTGCAATGCTGAACTTACACATCCCATGCCACTAAGTGGATGCATAATGCCACCAGCAGGGTGTTAGCTGCGCTGGTCGGGAACGATAACAGCATTTACCCGGTCTTCGAACCCCACCTCCTGCATGTAGGTGTTTGCATATTATATGGGAGCTTTGTCTCCCCATTAAGAGTAGGAGCTTGTTGTCTCCATTAGTTAATAGGTGGGAGTTCGTTGTCTCCCCACATAATAGATGGGAGCTTGTTGTCTCCCTTGGGCTTGATTTTAATATCTAAGATGAGTTGTTGTAATATATACACACAATCAAAAAAAGAAAGTAGATGAAGAATGCAAATGGCACACATGAAAAAGTGGGAAAATGAAGATAAGGGAAGAGATTTCGGTCTTTACAGCAAGGGCAACCAGCCTGGAGGTTACCTATGATTGGTAAAGCCATGACTAGAAGAGGGCTAGGGAAGAAAAGGTGATTGAAGCATAAAGCATTTGTTTCAACTTTCAGTTATAGAGGTATAAAGGCAATGAGGTTGCTAACTTAGCATGATAAGGTGGACTGGCCATAGGCATGAATCATGGCACATTTCTTGTGAATCATCCCCCGATGAAATCACATTCATGATGCCAGTTTGCAGTTTGACATAACTCTTGTTTTACCAAGCAACATGGACGTGTATCCTAAGCAATATCTTTTCTAATCTAATGAACATGATACGGAAGGTTGTACCGCGACATGGAAAAAGAGAGAGCAGATGATGCGAGGAAGACTACCCTGCAAAAACAGTACCTGATTCCCAAGGGATGGGATAACTTGATGTACAATCCACTGTGAATCAACCACGCCAATCTTCTCGTGTGGACGCTGAAGCAAGAAAATAACAGAATTGGTGACAGCGTTTTGGGATTTCAAAGAGTCTACATAACTGTATTCACATCCAGGCAGAAATGAACACTCTTGTCGATATTTGGCAATAGGCACTAAACCAAAGCATTCAAGGTTGAAAACTGGATTTCAGCTTGTCACAATGCATTCAACTTCAACCAGTTGAATCATTTCAGTCTCCTCCTTCCATGCATCTCTAACATATTCCTGGAAAGCTTGACAATTGACATGAACATTTGACAACTGATTTGATCTGTGAAGCACACTCAAATCAGAGTAGCTGCTTAAGTCATTGCCCACTTTTATATAATGAGTCTATAATTCAATGGAAATGAGAGGACCATAAAAGAGCGAGATGAACACTTAGCATTCATCTAAATTAAAAATAAGAACTAAATATCTGCAAAAAAAAATTAAACAAAGGGAACAACGGGCACAGATTTCAGGCAACTGACCTCAATACATCTTCTCAGATTAAAATCCAAACCCCATCCATGCACCAAATCATTCTACACTCAAAATGCTCATGTGTTAGATTTTCATGGATTGGATCACTGCCTCAGCTTCATCTAAAATTAGTAAACAAACAAAACAAATGAAACCTTGCTGCTGAAACAACAATACCTGAATCAGATGCCACACACATCGCCAAGAATCTCGAGAAAACACAGGTGCCATGATTTCCACAAAGCTGAGAAGTACACAACACAGCTTAGGTTCTTTAATTCTTTCCCATATTGGACTTTTCTTCTGCTCTCTCTTTTCTTTCATTCCAAGGGTGTGTTTGGCAATCAATAAAACATGTTAAGCTAAAACTTTTCGCTTTCCCTGACTACCCTATTTTTTAATCATTTCTTCACATTTTCCTATACAACTACCCTATTTTCAATCATTTATATACAACTACCCACAAAACTAACCTATCTATTTTAACTTTATTCTCTTTACTTTTTATCATTACCCTACCATATCACATTATTTTCTTCAAATTTAAAAACTTTTATACCAAAAACTTTTCACTCAAAAGTTTTATCACTTCCCAAACACACCCTAAGTGTACATGCATGCAGCTAGAAGGAGAGAGAGAGAGAGAGAGCATACGCCGCACACGGTGGCAAGTATGGATCAGAACACCATCCTTCTTTCTCTTGTGTTTCCCTGCGCATGGCCACCAGTAGTGTTCTTATCATGACGAGAGTTTTTTTGTTAAAAAAAATTAATAATAACAGAAAACAAACCACACAATAATATTTTTCTTTATCATTATCTGTATCTCTTAAAGCCATTCCCTATATATAAACGCCTTTATTCACTATGTAGCTGACATCATCCCCTATCCTTTTGATATCATTTACACTTCCATTTCACTTTACATATTTTACATTTTGGATATACAAACAAACCTCAAAAACTCCCATGTACATGCATCCACATAAATGCACATGCATGTATTGTTTTTGAAAACAGCAAGCATGTTTGCATCTATATCTATGCACCCGCATGCAGAGTTGCAGACATGGGTGGCTGGGCCATGTTTAAAATGGCCTTGGGAAATATATGTGATGGAGATATTACAACCAGTTATATCACAGTTAAGACCGACGCCCTTTACAATGATATAACAGTTCCAGACAGAATGCTACTTCCTTTAGAAAATTTTGGCTTTCAACTTTTTTGCTTTCTTCAACCTTCTTTTGTGCAAGTTCAAAGATCAGAATAAAAATCTACGTGAATTTAATCAATCCAGGGTTACATATCCCAGTCCAAGAGGAAAACAATTTAACCATGAGTACAATCGCATGAAGGTAATTATAGTACAATAATCATAAATGCAGCAACATTAGCTAATGCCTTGTTCATAAGTGAAGAAAGCATTTATCAATCTGCAATCTTACTTGTGAACCTCGCTATCACCTCTCCTTTTCGTCATCTCCCATGTTAGTCCTTTATTGGGCTCTAGACCTGGTTGTGAGATCTCAAGGCCATGTTTCTTTACCAATTGTAGATACCTATATAGAGCATAGACAGTAGTTAAAGCAATTTGTTTAGCACTATGAGCTTTGAAAATCAATTGCAGGGTAAAAGAGATACTTCTCTGCATTGAAGTGTTCAACTCCTAGATCTTCATCCCAGATAAATATGTAATCATAAGCTGCCACTACATCTGGATGCAAAAATCGCTTTGCATACCACCTAAAATTATAGAAAATTAGCACTCATGGAGCACATTTACCTTCTTTTACAAAAAAGAAAAGGAAACAACAGCACTTGACCTAGATTTTACAGCACTTGACATCAGAAGGCAAAGCTTTTGTACTCGAAAGAAAATTTGTTAAGATCCATACCACTTTGTTTGCTTCCTTGCACTGAAATGAATTGCACGCTTTGACCACTCAAATTCATCCCACTCACTCACCCGACCATCATAATGAAAGAGGACAATCGTGAAATTCTCAGAGAACTTGCAAAGGAATGAAGATGCAATCAGTATTCCTGAAAAAAACAAAAAAAGCAAAACCAGAAGAGAGAAAAGAAAATTGGCACCCAAAAAAAAACCTTTTTAATGGCCGCGTCTATGTTATGCCTCTGATCATAGCCAACTGTGAATGCCACAAGATACTTTGGCTTAATTTTCAGGTCCTGCATGCTTAAATAAAATATTAATATAGAAACAATTATCACCACGATAAGAAGTTTTTAGCAAAAGGCATGTAAATGCACAGGCATTCTATCATGCCAGCAATAACTTTTTGGTAGTATCTACAAAGCCATTTCTCAAGCCTATACAAAACCAATTAACACACTAGAAGCATTCGCCTAACAACCTAGGGATCACTGCATGCTAGTGTTTCTGATAGAATGCCCGAACATTTACATGATACTTTTACATACACAACCAATGCACAGCCTAGAAGCATTTGCCTAAAAACCTAGGGCTAACAAACTGCATGCTCATAGATCCCCTATATGATTTGGCTGACGACTTAAAAATTTTCAGCAAACAGTGTATATGAAGGATGAAGCCTTGAATTCTCAGCAAAAGCCAGCATTATGTTTTTAATAAGCCAAAAAGGATTTTATCTTCCAATTATAACCAAAAACTACCTCATTAGGATCACCCCATAATCTTCGCAAATATAAATCAGTTTCTGACACAACAATCCCCGGAGGCAATAGCTCAGCACCACGAGGATTTGTGGCCACATGTATCTGTATAAATTCAGAAGATAAACAAGTCAAACATCATTTTGCTGTGAGAAAAACTGAAGAAACAAAGAATTTGTTTTGTCTGTGAATTATACCAGTGCAACAAAATTATAGTTAACCTTTACAATACAACAAATAGGATAACAACACACTGATAAAAGGCAGAACAAACATATAAAGAGGATAGTTCTGTGATGACTATGGTTTCATCCAGTAAAAAATTTACAATTCACACAAACACTTCATCTGTTATCTATTTGCCCATCCTACCCACAAGCTGTTAGCATTATCCTATCTTGTCCTCAAACACCATAGTTGAGGCATATTTCTCAACAGTGATTGTGGATTTATGAGTCCTGTTCAAGTCCTTCGCCAATCTTTTGTGTACAAGTCCATGACAATGAAAAATGACAAGGTCTTTTGTATAGTACAACATCGACAAATGATACAAATAAGGATCCAGTTCGTAGGTCTGTGACAAGGTTCCACATTAAGCTCGTGTACATTGGAGCTCAAATGCCGAGAGTTACATATGAGAACTGCAAGCAAGAATTCCAGCAAAGCCACATCATCTTACACTGTCCCCAAACCATTGGAGAAACATGAATAAAGTTACAATTTTCCTTCCCAATAGACATTAACAAACTTCTGGTCCATGAAACAAAGATGTTTCCACCTAATTCCAGAAATGAAATCAATCGAATATGCTTCATATGATCAAAAGTGTGGTAGTAGCATCTAGCACAGTCACTAAAACAAATTAAGAAAAGGTTTCATTAAAATTTATCATTAACCAACAAAGATGCATAATACCAATCAACTCACTTTCTCGAGTTCCAATATCTCATTGATCACCATAGACCTGTTGACCTAGAATCAGTAATGACTTGCAATTATCAATCTTTATCACAATTTCTAAAACCTTTCCGTTGTAAAGGGGGGAAAATGTTCTAATACTTAAATTTTAATGATGTTGATTCATACTAAGATAGTACTTATAGATGTGCGCACATACGTGAGAAGCTTTCCCTTGCTAATATAGATGTGCGCACATATGTGAGAAGCTTTCCCTTGCTAACTTTATAGGACTAGGATTCTCCAACCCTCAGCCACATAGAAGGGAAATAGAATCAATGTTCTATTTCCAATGGCTAGGAATTCTGAATGAACATAGGAAATTATTCAGTTACACTTCGTATGAAAAAACAAAAGAAGAAGGGAATTTCCATTTTGCATGACTTTGGGAACTGAATATTATAAATTATTTAGTGAACCTTCAAAAAGAAAAAGAAGTTCATTTCTAGTCAATAGTATCTAATCAATTTTTTTTAATAGTATGTCATCAGCATTTCTTTTTCAACTTTTTCCGAAGATGAACACATCATTCACTATAGTTCATCGACATCATTCCTTATAACGAAGTGTTAAAACATGGACATCCAAAACAAATCATCTAAAACGAAAAGTCATTTTATTTGGTTAAAAGATACTAATACACATCTTGTGTGAATACAAGATCCTTGACAACAAAAAGAAGGAACTACAGCTAATACCTGTGAAGTATCCATTGGTCTACGGATCTGGGAAGATTTACTTTTATCTGAACCACCCTCAGAAATGGCCTCGTTGACAGGGTAAATACCAGAACGCAAGCTAATCTGGAGAATATCAGAAATTTACCTCACTTGCCCAAAGTAATGAAACAAATATTCGAGCATTGATGGAAACATACCTTACCACCGGAAATGTTTGGAAAAGAAATTCCAAGAAAGAACCCAAAGGCAAGTCCCAGAATAGTAGTAATCACAAGTCTTGTGCTTTCATTGGATTTTTTAACTCCGCTGCAAATCAAAATCAAGTATTTAAGATTTTTCTCAACAATCTACAAATAGGTAAAAAGAACAATGTAGGAAATAGATATGAATCCACTTTTGTGGAATTAGAGTTGAGTAAAAAAAAGATTTCTGACACATCTATTGATAAGACAGCATTATAAAACCTCCGATGCAAGCTCCCCATATTGGCCCTGCCACTAAAATCTCACAAGCTGCTGGAGTGCATTGATCAAGCAATGAAGTGTTTTCAGAAGTTTTTCCGTTGTTGAACACCTCTCTAATATCAGTATTGATCTTCCAAAGTATCAGATTAGCTAAAGTATCCGTGTCAAGTGAGGTAGCCTAGAAGCAATACACAAAATGCTGTAAGAAAACATAAATCGCATAATTCCCTACTTTTCGCAACATGGTATTACCATGCAACCATAAGACAAATTCTTGAAATGCAATGCCAGAAAAATCATATTTTCAGAGAAAAAGTAACCCCACTATATTGGGTTAATATATGCACGTTCATAGTTGTTCCATGAAACCAGTTTTATGAAACTTTTCCATTACACATCTTTCTTTAGATCCACTGTCATGGGTGTTGAATTACTCCAATCCACTGATCAATCTCATCATCGCCTGCTTTGGGTTTAGGTATGAAGCTAAACATCCTCCTCGCCAAAAATTACCAAATTAAGATCATTATAGAATAAATATTATACCCATTAAAAAATTTCTAATAGCTTGTACTACCTACAATTATATGATCAAACATTCATAAATTCCAAAATATTCCTTCCATATGGATGTTATAGCATTTCAACCATAAAGGGAATCAATGTAAGCGAGCTTTTATTGATAGTTTTATACTCATTCAAATGGTGCAGCCCAATATATTCTGTTCATGCTGAACAAGAAAAGTAACAAAGAATCTACAAAAATGACAAAACATCAGCCATGACCATCAACGAGAAGTAGGATAGATAAAGTGAAAACCCAATTATTATAATTAATACAAACACTCAACAAACTTAACATAAGTCCAATATATACAAAATGATTAGTGAAAATTCACCCGCATGCTAAACCGAAGCTTTCAACAGCAAAAGTAATACCCATAACACTCCAATTAACACGAAATGAAAGCAACCACGTAGAACACAACAAATTCGGTCAGATAAAATTTCTAAGCAGAGTCCATTCAAACACGAAACTGCAAAAAGAGAAACAGCAAATTCGGTTAGATAAAATTTCTAAGCAGACTCCATCCATACACGAAACTGCAACCGTATCAAGTTAATATAACGAAACGAAAATTTCAGTTTTGCCTGAATATTCGCTCCAACAACAAATCAACCGAAACGACCAAACTCAAAATACAAATGCATCCAAAATCACAAACAGAAAATAAACATCTAAAGCAAGAAAGCATCAAGCATCACATTCTGAGCACAGGATTCAAAATACCCACAATTTCCATTTCCATTAAGAGGAAAGAAAGACGAATCCTACTAGGTAAAAAACTAGAAATTCAAGAAATTTTCCAATGCTCTTCGATCAACCGATCCATCTTCCGAAAACATCAAAACGAACATAGTAGCAGTAAATTCAAGATAAAAGCCCTAGATTTACTTACGTAGGCGGATTCGAGAGGGGCATTGGTGCTTGGAAAACTTTCGAGAACTTCGTATCTTCGATTTCGGAGACCACCAGACGCAGACTCCGGTCGCGAAGGACGGCAAGGCCTGTCTCCTTCACATGAGATCCATTCAATCGCGGTCCACCACCTGCTAAAAAGAGTCGACGATTCAAAGCGGGAGTCATTAGTGCTATGGCCTTCTGGCCATATGATACGCAGGCTCTCGGCAATAGAAACTAAATCATGCGTTTGGCAATGGAAGTAAATAATAATAAATAAGGAGTTCCACTTGCACAGAAGAAGTTCCGTACAACCGCCTCAATTTTTAATATGCTGAATATTAATGTAAAATACAACATATTTATTACATGTAGCATCTTTTTTTTAACTAAAAGACTAAATTTTATCCAAATCAAATATGTTCTTAGGTTATATTTACTTAAAAATAAATATATTTATATGTAAATTAAATAAAAATCAAATAGTCATATATATTAGCATATAATACTACTTTATAGAATTACTAGTAATAATATTTTAACTATTTTAGACATTGAAAATAATATTTAATACTAAACCATTTTATTACATTAACACATTTGTAAATGAGGGTCATACAAAGTGATATTAGAAACATAAAAAAAGGTTTTATAATAATATAAATGATACTAAATATAATAAATAAAATAGATTTTTTATTAAATATCAAAATATTAAAAATAAATGGGTTATTAGAAAGGAATTTTATAAAAGCATTCCCGATCAAGGAATAAGAGTGGGGAATGAGAAATACAAAAATTCAACATGTTTAAATACTCATTTATCCTTTCTTTTTTTATATTTTGACAATTTTCTTACATTTTCAATATAATTATCTTATTTGTGTCAATTTTGTTTCTACTTTACCCTATAGCATATATTCTTCTCTCTATTTGCATTTTACCAAACACTCTCTATGTTTAATTTTAAGAAACTTGAGGAAACAATGAGAAAATTTCCCCACCAATTAGGATCACAACTTAATCAAGTTGTACCAATTTTAAATGAACCCCAACCCTAAGTCTATCAGGATTTAGGTGAAACCTAACTCTCATCATAATCTTAGAATATGATCTTAGGTTAGGTTCAGATTGGTTTAACATTGGTTTCAGTCTTCATTTCTATTTAAAATTTAAGTTACTTTCAAACCAACACAAGTTGAAATTTGTGAGTAGAAATAATGAACTATTTAAATATTATTACATTTGCACTAAGTAATTTTAAAAATAAACTTTTGATTATAATAATCTATTTATTTATATTTTACACATGAATATATACATGACTTAATTTTGATAAAATTTGATCTTCTAATTAAAAGATAATACTAAGTATAATAAATATAATGAATTTTTTAGCAACAATCAAGGTCAAAAAATAAATAAGGTTACATAAAATCACTATAAATAAGTTTAATAAAAGTAAGACTTATATATTTAATAGTTAATTGGTATGTATACAATAATTTTACAAAATTAATACATTTACAATTGTTTATAAACTAAGTTGACATAAATATAAGATATTCGAACTATTTATGTACATATATATACATGGCATTTAGGTTTTATAATATATATTTATAGTTTAATTAGATTATGTTTAGGAGTTTTTGCATTTTGGGCCCTTTAAGTTTGTGTATTTGTGCTTTAAATCTCGAAGTTTGCATATTTGTTTTTTAAACTTTGTAACTTTGAATCTAATGCTTTTTGGACTCTACTGTTTTATACCATTAAAAAAACCCGAAGTAATGTTCATTTATGTGAGGTGAAACTACTAAAATGTCCTTAAGTTAATGTCTCGCTTATCCCGCATAAAAAAATTCATTTAAAATATATTTTTATTTTTTCTTCGTATACTTGTTTATCTAATTATATTTAACATGTAAACTAAATTTTACCATCTTTGGATATGAGTATATATTTCTAGAGATTTTTAAATATATGAGTATATAAAAATATTTAAAAAAATACACATATATCCAAAAATGGTGAAATTTAATCTATATATTAAATACACTCAGATAAATAAGAGTAAGAAGAAATAAAAAAAAATTTAAATGAGTTTTTTTATGTGGGCTAAACAAGACATTAGCTTAAGAACATTTTAGTATTTTCACCACACATAAACGGACATTACTTAGGTATTTTAATGGTGTGAAACAGTATAGTCCAAAAAGCAATAAATTCAAAGTTAAAATGTTTAAAACGCAAATATGCAAACATAGAGGGTCCAAAATGCAAAAAATTCTTATGATTACATTGAAGTACTTCCATTATAATTATATTTAAAATATTTAATGCATAAATTAATAGAGTTAGTTTCAAATATACCCACTACATTTGCCCTTAATTATAAATATATCCGATAAGGTTGAAAACTTTTACTTATACATATTAAGTATGAATGAAATTTCAAATATACTCATTCTGTCATGCATAATTAAAAATTATCGTTATCCATCATCATATGAAATGTCCAAAATACCTCTTATTATTTAATAATAATAACCATTTAACTATGATAGAGATTAAATAATATAATGCAAATACATCTAATGTGAGAGAAAAACTAGACAGAATAAGTTTTAATGGTTTGAATATTGCACAAATCATAATAAATGTTAGATTAATCGGAAGCATTTTGGAATTTTAAAATTATTAAGTGTTTATAACTGTCATAATAGGTATATTTGAAATTTCACTCGTACTTGGTGGGTATATGTAAAAGTTTTTAAATTTAATAAATATATTTGTAATTAAGAGCGAATGTAGTGAGTATATTTGAAATTAAACCTTAATATAATATTTAAACAAATTATTGGAAAATCAAGTTTAGTTCGAGTCGGATTTGGGTATCGGATTAATATAAAACCAGTATTCGTTTCAGTTTCTTGGTTGAGACACTTTTTTTTTCCGAGTCCAGTCGGCGCCATGTTGCACCCCTACGTAGGTTGCCTTTTGGTTTGAATGGCAGCTTTGAATGCTTTTACTTTACTACGGAATACAGAATCGGGAAGGTTAGGGGTCACAGAGACGACTGAAACAGTATCATTTATTGACATTTTGACGAGTTCAAGTGGAAATTGGGATTGCGATCGCCTGTGTATTGTCTGAAACATTCGGCTCGAGGACCTTAAAATTAAAGCTGGAGTATCCGCTATTGGCGGAAATTTCCAGGATGTCTGCAAGCGGCTTTCTCCGATTTGGTGTCCGTTTCCCACCATTTGCAAGCGGCTATTCTCGGTGACTTCCACCGTTCCATGTGGCACTGTTGCATCCCACGTTGGATTATAGAAAAATCCTGACTGTTTACAGATCCGTGGAGCTATCTCAATTGTAGCCGAATCTTTTTTAACCGCATGATCCGCCGCTTCCGACGGTCTCGATCCACTATGGACTCCTGGGCAACCATGCAAGCAGTAAACCCAGGAGTCACCACTATTTTCTCACATAATGGATGACTAACCCGTGATCGCTCACACTACCGAATATTCTTTTACAACTTCAAAAAAAATTCAATTCAAGTGGATGTTGTGTTTGTCGTTGTCGATTGGGTAAGATAAGAAATGGTGGAAATTTTCATTTGCCAGGGAACGGAAGTTAATGCTTAAAATAATGATGAGTAGTAAATTTCTAGTAATATCATTTTAAAAACAATAAAAAAATGAGTTGTCAATGACGTTTGGTAAGGTAAAAAAGTATAAAATTGTCCAAAATAATAGAAAATAAAAAATAAAATCTTTTGAAAATTGTATGATTAATAGAAAATAATAAAGGTAAAGTCTAAATAGATATGATTGTTGGAAAAAAGATTGGAAAACGGAAATAAAAGTGGAAAAGTAACAAATTTAGGGTGTGTTTGTTAATAAGTAAAAGTTGTCAAGTTAAAACTTTTCAATCTAAAACTTTTCACTCTCTACAATTATCCTATTTTTTAATCATTTCTTCACATTTTTCTATACAACTACCCTACTTTTCAATCATTTCTACACAATTACCAACACAATTAACCTATCTATTTCAATTTTATCTTATTTATTCTTCATCATTACTCCTATCATATCATATCATTTAACAACTTCTACTCTCTACAACTTTTCATCAGAAGTTTTACTCATTCCCAAACACACCCTTAGATCACAAAATCATGCCTTAAAAAATGAGCACGGTGCAGTTCCTATGGAAACCCATAGTTTTCCACGCTCGTATGTTACCAAACAAAAGGGTAGTTGGCGTATGAAATGTAGGATGAAAAATGGTGAGGATACCATTCCTAAACTCATTAATTCATCAATCAATAACTATACCCTTTTACTCTTACATTTTAATCATTTTCTTTTCCTACTACTCTCCAACTACCCTATTTATTTCATATTTACTCCTATTATTATATATCAATTATCCAATTTTCAAGATATTTCATTTCTCACTCTCCACTTCACCCCACAATTTCTATGAAATAAGTCATACCAAAGGTCCCATTTTGTTTGATATGGTGTTTTTTGCGGGAATGGTGAGATGAGATGGAAAGTGAAAAATGAAATATTTTGGGAATTATGTGATTAATATGAAATAATATGGATAAAGAAAAATAAATAGGATGGTCGAAGTATAATATGAAAGAAAAACTATTAGAATATAAGGGTAAATGAGTAAAAATATAGTTATTGATTAATGAATTAATGAGCTTGGGAATTGGTACCCTCATGTTTCCCCACCCCATGTTTCCCACACAAACTATCAAACCTGCCATTTGACTATTGGTGAATTTTAATCAAGAAATAGAAGTCAATTTTCTCTCAATTAGACTGTGCGTAATGATTCAATACATTTAGGTTACATCCCGTTTTTTGTTTATTTAAAAATATTTTTCCAATGGAGTGTTTGGAAAAGCATAAAACTTTTACTGTTAAACTTTTCAATTTTGAAATTTTCACTTTTTATAACTACCCTATTTTTAAAATTATTTTCACATATTCTTATATAACCACATCACTTTTTAATCACTTTTTATATAACTACTTACACAATTAACCTATTTATTTTAATATTATTCTTTTTACTCATCATTATTACCTCGATCATATCATATCATTTTCTATAAATTCAAAAACTTTTAAATTAAAAACTTGTCATCAACAGTTTTATCACTTCTCAAACCACCCCAAATTTAAATTATTTATCATTTTATGAATGTGTATTTATTTGTAATTTTAAAAACTATATATATTTATATATTATCTATACAAATCTTTACACACTATATAAATATCATTTTTTAAAATTTAATCGTTGTTAATATTGTTTTTACAAAATATGAGTTTTTAATAAGAATTATTCTTTTGACATAATAAAACGAGATGGATAAACAAGATAAATAATTTAGATTTTAAAAAGTTTTAAATAAAAACGAGCTCCTTGTGACCCAGATGTATTGAATATTAAATGCCTTTTAAAATTCTTTGCATAATTATTATTCTTTTATCATAAAAATGTCTAATATGTTTAAAATTAGAATAGAGATTATAAAGATAATTTTTTAGTGTATTTGAATATAGTATGTCCTTTTTCTAACCGATTGTAAAATCTAGGATAATTTGCAAATATACTTGCATAATTTTACCATGATTGCAAATACACTTACGCTATTATGATGTCGTTGTGCTTGCACTACATTGGTGTTACAACATGAATATATTTGCAAATATATGCAAACTTAGAATCATATTTGTAAATAAATCCATATAGTTTACATATATTTGCCAGTTGATCCACACCGTGATGATACTGTGAACAAGTTGTGTATATTTGTAAATATAATCAAACTATGTGAGTTATTTGCAATTCTAAAATTATGTTGATATATTTATAATATGGTCAAACTATATTGGTATATTTGCAAATCTACCTAAATTTTAAGTAAATCCAACAAGAAACGGATCATCTGTTCCCTTCTCCGTAACATGCGGTCAAAGTTGATCATCCAATTTATATTTTATTTCTACGGTACTCTATTTTTATTTTTTTATTTTATGGTAGCCCATAAGATTTTCGTCGTATTTTACGTCCGTTTCACACCATTTGCAAACAAGACGTCGCTATTTTGGGTGACTTCCATGTGGCACTGCTGCTGTTGCACCCTCGCATTAGACTATAGAAAAACCCTGACCGTTCATGCAGCGTCAAAAGTCTTTCGTAACCACATGATCCGACACTTCCAACGGTCTCGATCTACCGTGGACGTCAGCGCAACGGTGCAAGCAGTACACTGATCAGTCACCACTATTATCTCGCATGACGGGTGACTAACACATAATCGCTGCCAGTACCGGATATTCTTTGTTATAACTTTCAAATTTCTTTTATAAAAAAAAAAATTTCAAATTTCAATTCACGCGAAGCGCGTGTTTGGATAATTGAGTCCTGATGATATACAATTAGTCAATTAGTTGAATATATATTTAACTTATAATATTTAACGTTAATTTTATTTTATTTTTATCCATAAATATATTTTTCAGGTTGTATTTAATTTATATACCAAGTTTTATCATTTTATAATACTTTTACGTATTTATATTTATTTTTTAAAAATAAGCCTTTAAGGGGTGGAAAATGACTTATATGCCCTTGAAGTTGATATTTTTAAAAATAAAAAATATTATAAAATGCTAAAATTTGTTATATGAGTTAAATGCAATTAAGAAAATATATTTACGAAAAATAAAATTAAATAAAATTGAAATTAAAAAAATGAATATTATAAGTTAAGCATATGTACAACTATCTTCAGATAATTAAGCAATGATGCAATTCATTTTTCTAGGAATAAAAAAAACGATAATAATAGTTACTTTTTAATGGTATTTATATACTATGACAATTGATATTATAATCGAGCATACTTTTACAACCCCATATAATGAAGAAATTTGTTCGTAAATGCCTCCATCTCATGGAAAAATCTGTAAAAATTCCATTATCAGGAGAAATTGCAAATAACAGAGATATATTACTCCATAAGATAGTAATAATAGTAGTTATTTAGTAGTAATTTAGATGATGATAAAACTAGTTAACGAGGGCTGAAGGTAAACGTTAGATTAAGGGTGAATTTCAACGGAAGAGATTTTTCTCTCAATCGGACTATGGGGAAGTGATTCGGTGCATTCAAGTTGCATAGAGTTACCTTCGAAAAAAAAAAGTAGAAAATTTGTGCCTTCATATATATATATATGAATGCCAAATTTTCCATCTTTTTTGAAAACTCATTATATTCCATTGTAGCTTGCAGGGATGACGATTAATATTTCAATGCATTAGGATACAAAACTTTATTTTTTTATAAAATTATTAACATATGTGTATTTAACTTATGTATTAATTTTACTATTTTTGGATATATATAAATGTATTCTCTATTTTTTAAAAAAAATAGAGGTTTTTTAATGACTAAAACCTCCCGTATTTTAAAAATCAAAAAATTATATATACATATATCCAAAAACAGTAAATTTAGTTTATAAATTAAATACACATATATTAATAGTTTTATAAAAATATTTTCAAAAAATATATTAAGAAATAATATTTTATACCATGATGCATTAAAACATTATTTAAAGATGACAATTATCTTTTTTTAGATAGTTGTCTTCCACCAATTGTCGTGCCAAGTTAAAACTCTAAAAATAAAATTACTTTTGTCATTCGGGGGTGCTTATTTACCTCAAAAACTTTTCAACTTAAAATTATTTAGCCTAAAACTTTTAAATCTAAACGTTTTCATTCCTTGTAACTATCAAATTTTCAATTATTTATTAATTTCTTCTTATATAATTAACCTACTTTTTAACCATTTATAGAAAGTTATCAATACGTCTAACCTCTATAATTTTATTTCATATCGTTATTATTACCTTATCATATTACATTATTTTCTCCAATTTAAAAACTTTTACACAAAATTTTTTCATAAAAAGTTTTATCACTTTCTAAGTACACCATTAGATAAATGTATGACATTGCAAAGATCGATATCAATTCATTTTTTGTTAGCATATATGGCATAATTTAAAATGCAATGAAAAAATTTAAGATTTAAATAAATATATAAATCTCAAAGTTTGAAAAGAAAATATATGAGTTCAAAGGTTTAAAATGCAAAAGATCTTTGTTCTAATGTTATTAATATAAGTGGATAATAGGAAGACAAATAAGCAATAAAATAAAATTATATGACAAATAAAAAATACGATCACTTGAGTAAAACCATTTCTTATTTTCCAGCCATTTGCAATCAGGTGCAAAGAGTATTTTTTTGATTTTCTTCTAAAATAGTTAATTTAGGTATTTATAATTTATAAATCAAAATTTACCATTTTTTGGGGGCATGAATATATTTTTTGAATTTTTGTAAGGGTATTTCCAGCATTTATAAAAATGATTCCACATCTTTAAAAATGATAATTTGATTTATGAATTATATACACTTAAGTTAACTGTTTTATAAAAAAACCAAAAAACGAAAAATTGTATTTATGGCTGCTTGGAAATAGAAAGATGACGATCCTTCTTATTTCCACCGAATTTCCTATATTTTTCCCCAATATATAGAACACCACAGAGACAACAGAAACAAGACGGGAGGTGGGTTAATTACAAAATAATACAACAGGCTACACTTCTCTAAATTTATAGCAATTTGCTAATGCTTTCCTCTGCATTTATTGCTGCATCCATACGTAGCCTGAAGTTAACGATGGAAAAGTAGAACACCATGCATTATTATTAAAATTTGATTGAAATTGTGTATGGGAGAGCAATCCAAAATCGACAGGCAAATTTGTAGCGGCCCTGCTAAACCTTTCCGAAAAAATATAAAAATAAAACAAGCTCCTTGCTCCTGCCCAACCCCATTGATCCAAATTCCAAACGAGTCAAAACTTGGCGCAGTGGCGAGGCAGGCCGGTTTCATGGTCAACAGAGACGACTTCCGTGGCATTGCAGCGGATTACGTCCTGCGCCAGCTTCGCCCCAGCGGCCTTGAGCCCCCTCAAGGAGACCGCCTGATTGAAGAGGTTGAGAACCGGCAGCCTCGAAGCCGGCGGCAGCTTCCCGCCCGGCAACAGCTTCATGAAGTCGTCTTTCAACAGTGGCACCTCGAAGTCGGCCTTGTCGTGCGTCACCACGTTGTCTTTGGCACTGATGTGGGCTCCTGGCTCCATGTGGTTGGTGGAGAAGCTCTGCTGCATGGGGAAGTTGGGATACAGGCTCACGTACCCCCTCAAATACATCATGTCGATGAGGAACTTCTTCCACGACGCCTGCCAACCGTTTGTCCTCGACTTGGGAATCTGGACTGGGTTTTGTTTGGCGTCTTCGGTGAAGCGCGTGTTCATGTAGACGTAGAACTCTCTCCACTGCTTGGGGAAGAAGACGGCGCCCCAACTGCACGGCAGCTGGTGGAGGTACGGCGTGTTGGGGTGTATCGACCGGAAGAAATCGGTCGCATTCCACTTGGGTCTTTCTTTCACCACCTCCACGATCCGCGGAGTGTAGAGAGAGATGGATGCGAGGTCGGGGAGGGCGATTTGAGGGTCGTAGTGGTAGGCCAAAAGGGAGTATTTGATCCAGAGGTAGTAGTACGGGGAGACCTCGATGTCATCTTCTAGGAGAAGACCGAAATCGTCGTCGGAAGATGGGTACCAGCTCTCACTGACGGCGCGGATCAGCCCGCCTTGGATGATCCGCCGGCGGAGGGTCTTGGGGCCGTGGGGCCACCCGAAGGAGCTCACGAGCTTGATGCTCTTCTCGTCGACTCGGCTGTCCATGTTGAATGTGAGAGCTATCTCGTCGCCGAGGTAGTAGGCTTCACTGAGCGATTTGAGAAGCCTCTGGAGAGACGGAGCTCGGTTTTGGGTAATGATGTTGATGGAGATCCGCATTCGATTCCAATCTGCGACGGATTTCTCATGAGTCAGAATAGTTTGCTTATGAACAGAACAGAACAGACAAGCTATGATCACTCTCTTACTTGGCAAAGCGGACGATCGCAGATCAGCCATCCACAGAACCTTGGGCACGGTAGCTCGTGGGAGCAGAACCAGCGTAGAATGGTTCGAATTGCTGTCGGATGCCATCTTCAAAGCATTCCTGACATTCGAATCGATATCAGCGACTGCGATCAGCAAGCTAGGGTTGTGAATCTTGATCAGGCCTTTCATGCTGGAGTAGACCGATTGGAACAGAGCCACGTCGGATTTGGACGTTCCTGAGATGGCCCCAACACCAAAATCGAATATCTTGAATCGCCTTTCGCGGCAGACTTGAGGTGGCCAGATGAGAACCTTGGCAGCATCTTCGCAAGAGCAGTGATCCCCTCCTGAGACCACAATGTAGGCCTTCTTGCCGAATGTGGAACGGAATTTCTCGAGCAGGGGAGCAAGTGCTTTTACTTCTTGTGGGGAATGAGCATAGAAAAGGGCGTCTGTCTTCTGAGGATTCATGGCAGCCCACTGCGTTACATAGCCGCTGGAGAGGGCCCGCCACCATTGCTCATCTCGCACTTGAACAGTGTCTTTGAAAATCACTGTCGTCTCGGAGATGTAGGCCAGCCGATGCTCGCTGTCTCCCCAAGTTTCTCTGTCCTTGGGATCGACTGGCAGCACAAACGAACCTGCATTTCTGTATTTCTGAAGCTGATAGCTGCAGCATTTACGTGCGAAGATAGCAGTTAGAAAACAAATTGAATCAAACATAGCTGTTATTTGCTAACGATTAGGTGAAATATTCCTCAATTCATCCCTGTAATGAAAATAGAAATTATAACATTGAAATTATCAGTTAAAAATGAAGCTTCAATTCAAAAATATTATAATAAAACAGTCTTAAATCAATTTACTGAACAATCTTTCATAAAAAAAAATACTTAACAATCAGGGTTTGATGAATTATAGTAATGGGTAATGATTAAAAGCAACCTGTTGGACAATAACGGTTGTCCAATTGTTTCTTTTATTATTTCAATCTAAAATTTTTACAATATAAATAAATATGCAGATATCTATGATGTTAAAAATTACAGAGTCATTTGAGAGTGAACATGAAACAGTTAAAATTTTTAGACATAGTGCATAAAAGTTTTCGAAATGTTTTAAATGGTTTGGATATCCAAAATAATAAAAATTGAATTACGAAAAACAAGTAAACCGCCGGTTGTTTTTAATTATTCCCCGTATATAATATTAGGAATATTTGTGAATCACTTTCTGAAATGGGATTGCAAAAAGTTGAGCTACCTTGTAAGCTGCAATCTTTTATACCCAACCTCAGAAGAATAAATGAAATGGAAGTGCCAAGTTCCTACTGACTGCTTGGTGCTTACCTCAGATGCAGGTCTTCTCCGGTCATGAATGTGAAAGGCGTTTCTACAAACAGTGTTTTGACAAGATCAGCAGAAAGAAACCACGAGCTGGATAGAAAATCCACCTGCATGATCCTCTCCACATTGATTTCGTATGCAGGGTCTGGCAAATACAATCCTGCCTCCTTGGACCGGAACTTCCTGTAGCTGGGAAAGGTGAAGTCCTTCTGCCTAAAAGGCAGAATCCTCCCTATGCTACCCAGCACCGAATTCTTATACTTGTCCGTTCCAGCCACATGCGCCAAGATCTCCAGCATTTTCTTCCCAGGGATCATATCATCATCGACAATGTACGCGTAATCTGATTCCACTTGGAGGGCCATCTGAAACCTTCCATAGTACTTGAAATCGTAGCTTGAACTGACGAAGCTGATCTTGGAATTGTTATAGCTGTCCACGATCTTTTTGAGGGAATCCTCATTTGGGCTGCCGAATGCAAGAACCCAAATTCCGTGGACTGGAAGTGTCTGATGAAGCAGAGCATCGAGTTGTGCGCACAGCGTCTTCCTCTTGAAATGGTTCAGGATCACAGTGATTTTGGGGGCATTGGGACCCCCTTGAGAGTCCCATTTGGATCTCATCTGCATCAGTTCGTGAAGTGTTTCGGACCCGATCGTCTTCCTCTGAAATTCAAGCACTTCTTCATAGAGCTCCCTCTTCAGTTTGATCATCTGAGCGTCGTTTGATTTCTTCTGAGAGAAATCAATCTTCTCGCTCTCGCACACCTCAGACAGCATCGGAAGTCGCGACTGGAGGACGAGATTTTCTTGGTAATTTCCGAAAACATGGGGCTGGGTGATGAAATCCTTCCATTGCTTGGCGATGCGGGTGGCCCATGCGAACTCTGGCTTGGTCCCCAAATCGATGCTCGGGCTCATGCAGTAGAGGAGAAAGGTGGCGTAGACGGCGAAGGCGAACTGCAGACATGTGAGGAAGGTGACGAAGCGATTGGAGCTCTTGTGGGCTTTGGTCTTCGTTTTTGCGCCTATATAATCACTAATCATTCCTTCCAAATAATCCCCGTTCCTCATGTTTGGCTTGCAATCGAAACAAGAATAATGAGAACGGTATCAAACAGCTAGCCGGGGAAGATCAATCGAAATAAGAACAATGAGAACGGTATCAAACACGTAGCTGGGGAAGTGAAATTTCAGTTGAAACAAAGCAAAGAACTTCTCCAAGACCCATGAACAAGGAGAATCTCATGCATTGAAGCGGCCACGCATCCCGGTGGATGGAATTTGCGTTGGGATGAATGAAGGTTAGGACCCAAATGAGAGAATGGAAAAAAAAAATGACGTTGAACTACGAAATGCAACGGATCATGTGCCGTTTGGCGACATAGCAAATACATAAAAGAGGTTGTGGCGAGGGGGGCCAACGAGCGGTGTCAAAGAGAGTCACGTGGGCATGAGACTTGCAAGCGTTTTCGGCACATCCTCTCATGCATTATGTCACACCTACGAGTTCGAGATGGCACTAAAAAGCCCGATTTGAAGGCGTAGAATGGGCGAAGTTCCAGCGTTTTTGGCACAGATGTCACGCACATATATAATTTAGTGTGCAGTTGGCTTCAAATCAAAATTCACTATTGTACCCTTTATTTTATTTTTATAAAAATTATATCGAATTTACTTTTTTGAAAGTTGTATACATTTTTTGGTAATATATAAAAATTTCAACAGTGTAAATTTTGATGTATAAACCAATTTCGCCCACATTTTTATAAACAAGGTACGGATATATAGTACGCTCCTTATTCTTTCCTACTCCACAAAATTGTCTCCCCATTGTCATCTCTCTTTCTACTCTTTTTAGCTTCTTCTTCGTGAATAAAAAAAAAAAATTAAAAGCCCACAGATAGAAAGCCGAAAGCTGCAAGGCTCGCCCTTGCCTTTTACCTCGATTGAGAAAGAGCGAAGCAGCAAGAACTAAATCCGGTATTCCCTTCCTTCCGCAGCAAATCAAGTAGAAACTATCAATCCTAAAATGGTGCAATATTCCAATTGCAATGGAATCGGACTAGACTAGTTGAGGCGGATAGAAGCGAATTGAGCAACGTATTTAAACAAAGAGTTTCTCAAGTAACAGTCCACTCAAATATATAAACTCCCAGTTGACTCCTCCACGCCAACACCAAAAAAAAAAATAAAAAATCATGGGAATAGAAAACAATGCTTTCTGCGGAACTCGGCGAAATTCTTGCATTATTTGTTATTTTCTCTTTGCAGCTTCTGTGGTCCGAAGAGTCGTGAATTCATTACTATTTACTCATGCTGATATGGGCAAACGTTATCACAGTAAATTTTATATACAATTAATTTTTCTGTTGCATATAATATATATTTAACCGTATTAGATGTATTTTGGCTATAATTAATTATTTAATTATAAATAGTTGATTACTTTGGAGTTACGGTATTCGAGTAAAGGTATCCAATTTTACCATCAAATATAGTCAGAAGCAGTGTTTAATGTGGACATTAAAATTTTAGATGTAAATAACAGCAAGTAATAATAAAATTTCAGCTACAAATAATATAAGACTTGGGCTTCAGTTGGATGGCTTGTTCACCGCTTGGTCAACCATATGGTGCTTTTATGGGGACGTAGTTTGAGTTTGCTTCGAGAATAGTTTTTAAAGCTATTTTCACATGGAATTCTTCAGATAATTTATTTATCTAAATAGGAATTTAAAAAGTACTTGTGAAACAGTACTTTCAAATCTCAAAGGCGGAGAAAAATGATGTCACTGATACGGCCAAATTAAAATTTTTTTTTATAAGAGGCTAAATTAAAATTTGAATGTAAAAATATGGTTAAATATAGGGTATGTTTGGGAAGTATTTTAAAATATTTTTTTTAAACAGGAGAAAATAATGTGATATAATAAGATGATGATAATGTGTAAAGATAATATAATTAAAATAGATAGATTAGTTGTATAAGTGGTTGTATAGAAATAATTGAAAAGTTGAATAATTATATAAAAAGATATGAAAAAAAATTTTAAAATATAATAGTTTTGGAGTCTAAAAAATTTGAAATTGAAAAGTTTTTGTTTAAAAACTTTTGCGTATAGCCAAACATACTTATAATAAAATTTGTGAATAAGTGATCTTATTAGCCTGAGCTAAACAAATGTCCTGCTTAGCTCACTTCAAAAAATTCATTTAAATTTATTTATTTTTTGCTTTTTCTCTACAAACTTGTTTATCAAAATGTATTTAACATATAAATTAAGTTTTATCATTTTCGGATATATGTATATATTTCGGATGTATAAGTGTATATATGTGTTTATAATTAAGTAGGCTAAACGGAACATTTATTTAACCAAGACTAACGGTATCATTTATCAAATTTGTGGGAGCACGTAAATGCTGCAACCCACTTATAAAAGGCAGAAGCCCCACACCATTTGGTCTAGGAATGTTCTAATTGCCTTTGCTGTCTTTATCTATTGTTTCCGGCAAAGTTATTCTAGCGAGTGTAAATGCCAGTTGTCTCTATGCTATTCAAGTAAAGACGTTTGTTTCTCTTCTCCTTGAAATACGCTAGTTACAATGGCGCTGGGCACCAATCGTGCCTCCATGTCGCACAAGTTACTGCAAGTTCAAACGGAGGTCAACTAATTTTAGGGTTATAATCTGCATTGGTATCCTTATCTTTTTAGCGAATTTGCAGATTTTACTTCATAAATGATTTTGCAAAACGACGCACTTAATCATGAACTTAGTCCCAAAAATCTCTACTGCCTTTCTTTAGAGCTTTGAACTGATTAAGGATATTAAAACAAAACCAGTAACCAAACAGGTCAATCAACTGCTTTGTTTGAACCAGTTTAATCATTTTAATAAACTGGAGTGAACCAGTTAGTATGTATATAAATATTTGATAGCTTATAATTAAGAAATAGTTCTAAAACATTTAAATTAATAAATATGAACGAAAGCAATTAAAAAGATAATATAATTGCTTAAAATAATTACTTATATATATATGCTTGTTTTGGTTTGAAATAAAAATATATAGTAGCATTAGAACAACTTTTTTTTTAAAAAAAAAGCTAGAGGTTTGCTGTTGTTTACGATTTGGTAATTGGTATGACTAGAATGAATTGACGTAGGAGCACAATGGGTTTTTTCCACTCACCTCCCGAACCGGTTATATTGGGAGATTACAGAACCAATTGGAAAGCCGGTTTAACCGGTTCTATTCTACTCGAAACATTCAATCGGAGTCGAGGCCAATTGGATCAGCTTTTGGCCGGTTCACGGTGGAATCAGTAAGACCGCCCGATCTGATCCGGCCTAGATAAAATTGGGTTTATTTGTCCACTGATAAGGGTGTTGTTTAGAAAAGTTCATGAATGGAGATTTCTTGAAGATTGATATGTATAAGGCAATAGATCGAAAAAACTCAAAAAGGAGACACATACAAATTGTATTAATTCAAAAAGAAATATGCTTCCGTGAAACTCCAATGTGATCTTTTATTTTTTCTCTTGTTAATGATTTATGATAGATGTAATCTCTTCATTGTATCTCGTACAATTTATATTATCATAAAAATCTCATCATTTGTTTATGATACTATTTACAAATTATGAAATTCATATAATAAAATAGTTTGATACTAAATATTAATTATAGAGTTGTATTTTCAACATCTAAACTATTTAAAATATTAATATTATGTAGATTAATTCTATAAATATTATTATATTTTAATACATGTGGATGGATCTAAGTATTTTCATAAGTTATACATATATTTCAGCAGTTAACTTATACACATTTTTTATTTGACTGAAATTTGGTTTCTTAACTAAATAAATAATGCTAAATACAATGCAGAGAGTAAATTTTTCATCAATTATCAATGTGTGTAAATGTGTAAAATCAATATAATAAAATAATTTGATGTTAAATATTAATTTGGAGTTGTATTTTCAACATCTAAGTAATCTAAAATACCATTACTTCGAACATAGAGAATTCTATAAAGAATTATTATATGTTAATGTATATATAAATGTCTTTAAATATTTTTCATAATTTACATAAGAATATATATTTTTTTCAAATGTGGCTAATGCACATCTTTGATTTGAATAAAACTTCATCCCCTAGGTAAATAAATGATACTAAATATAATTGAGGGGAGAACTTTTTATCAACTATCAATGTGAAAAATACATAGTTTATACAAAAACTAGAAGCAATACCTCTTTAAAAATACAAATATGCTTTAGGAGTAACATCGTGGCATTAATCAAATTTGCAACCATCAAAGTATTTGATGCTTAAATTTCAGATCCAAATATATATTTAATGAAAAGTGATCCTGTTAGCTAGGCTAAACAAATGTTTTGCTTAATACACTTCAAAAAATCTATTTATGATATTTTTTTTTTACTTTTTTGTCATACACTTATTTATTTAAGTTATTTAATATATATACCAAGTTTTACTATTTCTGGGTATATGTTTATATTTTTTTTTGAGATTTCCAAAAGTAAAGATATTTTAAATACATATATGCAAATAGATATTTAAAATTTTAAAAATATATATACATATCCAAAAATGATAAATTTTGATTTATATATTAAATACGCTTAGAGAAATAAGTATATGAGAAAAAATATTATAAAATATTTAACAATATATCCAAACATTTAGTTAGCCGGAATTAACAGGATCATTTAAAATATTTAACAATCTTTGCTGGGAGTTGCACTAGTTATTTGTTCGCAACTTGTATTTGTCCAACGCCTTGTGTCACGTGCAAGCTCTAGCCATCCAAATTCAATGACCGGGTTCCACACCAATCCTGATCATGTCAAAATTCCCAGAATACAAGTTGGTTCGTGCCTTTAATTTTTAATTATTTTGTTACGAATTTCGAGGGTTTCCAAACTTTTGAAATGCCCATGACATGGGACCGATCCGCTCAAGAATCTTTTAAAATCGTTCGTGATTTTCAACGATTTTTTTAGAGCCCTGCTTATTAATTTGGCTGGCTTCAAGTATCAATACATCTTCAACAACTAGGCTACTCTGACTTTTTAGGCAGGATGTGTCGGAGAAATAAGGAAAAATAGTTTAAAAAATTCTGGTGGAAACGTTTTTTAAAATGGTAGAGAGAGATTTGATATAATAAGAAATACAAAAATAAAATTAAAATAGATATATTGATTATATGCATAAATATGTAAAAAAAAAAAAAAAAAAGATACGTAGTTGTATAAAAAAATTAAAAAAAATGATAGAAAAATCAAATATAAAAGTTTTCTGTAGAATTTTTTTTAGTGTTTCCAAAATCTACCTTAATTTCAATGTATTAGAATCCTTCTGTTAGGCCAAAAGGAGTGCAAAATGCGTACCCATAATTTGCTGTGGTTGGTGAAATCAGCGCAGGCCAAAAGGCGTGTCTTGCAATACTTCATACGTGGAAGGAATTTAATCATTGTATAAACGAGCCATCCTACCATGATTAAGTGGCAGAGCCGTCTAGAAGGGTTTAAAAATAAAAAAATTGGCATTACGAGCAATTTGATTTGTTGCAAAAAGTTTTATGTGTTCTGGCAATAAAAATTCACTCACAAATGACTAGTTAATACAAATAATAGAATTTTATTGCTTATAGTCATTATAAACAACATATTCATTGCATATATAAAGGCACATTTTATTTGTTAACAATATTGATGGTTTGCTGTAAATAATTGGCAGTTAAAATTGAGTTTAATGTGGGTGGATATTCCTCCAAATTAATTTTAAGGTATGTATAATAATCATATACTTGTTAATTTAAAAATTTTATCCTTCCACAACTACTCATTTTTTAATTTTTTTTTTTTTTTTTTTTACAACTTCTACTACAACTACTTTACTTTTCAATTATTTTTTCATAACATTAGAATTTAGAACTCAATCTAATTAATTAATAATGAAGACATGGACCGATCCAATCCAGTGGTAAAAAATTAATCTTAGGAGAAGTCGACATTTATGATCTGTGATTACAAAAGTCCACTCCTCGATCCGGACAGCACATCAGAGTTGACGGGGACCAAGGGGTTGCTGATCGTACGCGCCAAATAGCTAATACAGAATATCATTGGCTGCTCTCCACGGGCCCCACACCTGGTTTGGAGCTTTTATATTGCCCTAGAAGGGGGTGTCTGTCGTGTGCAGCTTTGTTTTAACATGGCCTAACACTCTTTGGAACAAATTGCTAGCCATGTGACCCACCATCTTTTTTGCAATTTATTTTTCATGAATATTTTTTGTCAGGCCTAGTCAACCATACGTGCATATGGAATTTGATTACAATACTTTCCATTTTCGAAAACATAAAAAAATTTCGATCTGTTTTAATTAACAAGCTAAGGAATTAAAGCGTTGGAGACATTGAATGCGATATATATAGCTCGAGCGAATCCATTTTATTTACGTGTGTTTAACATTGTATAAAAATTTTAATAAAAATTTTAGCAAAAGTAATATAATATGATATAGGTAGTAATGAAGAGTACATAAGATAAAATTAAAATATATAATGTAGTTAGCTACGGAGAAATTATTAAAAAATAAAGCAATTGTATATTAAAATATGAAGAAATAATTAAAAAATAAGATAACTATATAAAATAAAAAAATTTAAATTGACAACTTTTTACGGTTATCAAACACACTTTTAAGCTTATTTAATAAGTCATCACAACTATGTGCCGTTTCATTTTAAGGTAGTTTATTTTATTAGATGTGGTGATAACAAGTCATCACAACTATGTGCAGTTTCATTTTACGGTAGTTTATTTTATTAGATGTGGTGATAATTGTGTGCAAAATGTTATTAGATAAATGAAAATTTATTCATAATAATATAAATAATATTAAATATAACAGATGGAGTGAATTTTCGTTAAATATCAAAAATATTAAAAATGAAAAAGATAAAAGCAAAACCCTTTGTACTGTCCCGACGAAACAAAGTAGAGTATTTCCTTATTGCGGCATTGGAAGTATACGAGGCGAGGTTCTCTTGCTCAACGATCTATGATCTATCAAGAACAGGATACTCGACCGAGCAAATCGTTATAGCTGCAGCTACTGACATGCATCCCACTCAAATTGTGGCCTGTTTTAGGAGCTCATGAAGGGATGAAATGATATGAGATTCTCCATTTCGCAAATTTTTTTTCCATTTATACTATAATTTTTTTATTTTTAACATATACCAAACTTTTATCATCCCATTTCACAACACTTTACTTCCTGTAATGGAAATTGCCGCCATTAACTCTAATTATGCCAGCTATATATCAAACTACAAGAAGAAATAAAGATAGATCGAAGCTGGAAAAGTTCAATGGCTTGGTAATTGATGAAGGTTGCTATGCACATGGACGGAAGAATGGAATGTTGGATATTTGAACGAACGCGCAAATGATGTACAGACAGTACTACTATTGCAAGGATTTAAATCTCATCACCACGTAATGTGTAGTATGTACTAACCATACACCCAAGAAGATCATACGACACCAACCGATCAGCGCTGTCAGTAAGAATCTCGGCAGCGCTGCTGGGGGTTCGAATTTAGCCGCGCTGCTGTAGGTTCGAATCTAGCAATTGGATTTCGGCCTAAAGTGGGAGCTGTGTTCTCCCGTTGTTCGTGGGAGCAAAGTAGTCTTCCGTTTGATTGTTGGAAGCTGTATTTTTCTGATTATTTGGTGGAGCAGTGTCTCTAAATTTGTAAGAATATCTCTGACCTTCAGTGTAATATGTGTTGAGATCTATGTAAATATATTCCAATAAAAAAAAAAAGAAGACCATACAACTAAGAAGCAAAATCAATCCTATGCACCCGGGTGCATTCAGCCTCAATGCACCCGGGTGTACTACACCTATTTTTTTTGAAATTTTTTTCATGAAACTGTTAATATAAGTTTATTTAACATATGTATCAATTTGTACTATTTTTGAAGATTTTTAGATTTTAAAAAATCAGTGGTATTTTTCAGTAATTTAAAAAATTTCAAAAAAAAAAAGTGTAGTACACCCGGGTGCATTGAGGCTGAATGCACCCGGGTGCATAGGATTGGGCTCCGATTTTATTATAATGCCGTTATGAAGATTTTCATACCCCTGATTTGTTATGGTTCACGATGCATGGATATTAATACTCACGTACGCTCAATAATATAACATCGTATTAATCAGTATTCTCATAAGATTAATTTAATTAACAAAGCATTTATACCAAATATTTTTACGGGCAGTAATTACTACAGGGAAAATTTTAATGGACTTATATAATTTTAAAATAAGATAAAATTTTGTTGGTTATAAAAGATTCTAATTGAGATATTTTAAAATTTTAGTTAGTTAAATTAGTATCAAGCACGTTCGATAAGTATTTGTCCGCACGATGTTCCGATGACTTGGTTCAAAGTTGGGCTTCGAGCTCTATTATCTCGTGTTCAGGCTCTGATAATTCCATTACATTATTACGAACACACCCGCTAGGCCCGGTTTTCTTTTAATTGGACGAAATGCCATAAAATTTGGGTGATAAAATTAAATGAGTAACCTAATCCAGTTCAGTACACCCAGATGCATTATTTTTTCCCTTGAAATTTATATATGGGCCCAAGCTTGAAGTTTATATATATATGTGTAGTGTTTATATCTTCTATATGTCTTAGTATTTTTTAATTTTTAAAATAAAAAAGCCAATGAAAATGAGCTTATTTTTATTTTTGAAATTGTTAAATATTAAAATAAATTAAAAATATAAAAACTACACACACTAACTTTATACTTGGATTCATATAAGAATTCCAAAAAATTTAAAAAGAATTGAAAGGGATAATGTACCCAGGTGCACAAGATCGGATTACAATTGAGAAAGGGTCATTGTATATTAAAAAATATAAATTATATTAAAAATTGTATTCAAAATAAAATAAATAAAGTTACTATACATTGAAAAATTAAAAGCCATATTAAAATTTATTTTTAAATAGAAAAATTCATTCCATTCTCGTGTCTAAAAATCCCCAAAGATACGTATCTCCAAAAATAATAAACTTAAACTATTAATTTAATATACTTAAATTAATCGTTTTACAAAAATAAACTTAAAAAAACAGATTTTATGGTCCGCCTAAATGGGCAGCCTCAAAACTGTTATTTTTGAAATTTAAATATATAAATTTATTCAAAAATGATAAAGTTAGCTTTGTAAGTTGAATACACTTAAGTTTTCATTTTCATGAAATTTTTCGGGGCTTCCTCTAGATATATATATTATGTTTGATTCCAAATATGCTCGTTACGTTTTTAAAATCTTAGATATACCTACTATGCTTACAACTAATCTAAAAAACATCAAATCCGTGAGTTAATACTATTAGTTAATATGTGAAATTACTAATATAACTATGAAAATTTTGGACATAATTAAAAAATTAAATGTCATAATGCACTAATGCCTTAATTGCACATGAGCTCGAAATTCGGAGAATCTTAATTTTATTTTCTTTCTATTTTATTATTTTATAATAGAAATGTTTTGGCCTCTACAAAAATTTCATTAACAATTTCAAACAGAACGGATAATTTTGGGATTAACTATAAACGAGTCAGTATATTTGGAATTAAGATCGATCATAATGGGTATATTTGTAAAAAGCCCAATTTTTTTTTTTATTTTAAAATACCTACACGCAGACTAACAGGATCATAATTCAACATATATTAGGGCCATTTGTAAAAAATAGATTTATACGGTCTCAAATTAAATAAAAGTCAAGCAAGCCAACCTTCCTGGTTCCTACTTGTCTTGCCTACAAATGGAAAGGTCGAATCTGCCTACAAATATCTCGCAAAATTCAAACTATGGCCCACTTGAGGATTCCAATAGAGTCCAACTTATCTTGGGCATGGGCTCAATCGCGTGGCCACGTGGCAAGAATCAAGGAATGATAATAGAAACACCAAGAATCGACATGCATTGATTGATCTTCCTCCTCATATAATTTGTTCATTTTTAAAATTTAAAATTTTATTTTAATTTTTAAAAAATCAATTAAATGAGCAAAGATGAATATTTGAGTGGGACCCGCACATATATAACAATTTTACAAAATTAAAAATTGAAAATAATTTTTTACTACCCATGCCGCATAGGATATAACAGCCCAGAAATAAATTATGAAGAAGAGTATAATATAATAAAATATTTTAATGGAGAAAAAATAGATACAATTTTAAAAGTTTAATAAATTACTAAAATGTTAAATCAAATTGAATTAAGTTTCCCCAATTGCTTTCTTCGTAATTGGATTAATCGAAAATGACAAAGCTTACAGGGCTTTTCTGCTATCAAATTGGGTGCAATATGTAAATTTTTTTTTTTTTAATATCCAAGCCCATCAATTGTATTTAAAGCTATTTGTGTAGCCTAAATAACAATAAAGTTAAATTCATCGTAAGCTTTTATAAATTATAAAGCATCTCATGCATTTGCACGTCTAGCGTGGATTATATACAAATTTAATTAAAATAATTTTTATATGATACAAATATTCACTAGAGGAGAAATACAATGTATGGATACAAATTGCGCCCTGTTTCATGTGATCAAAGCCCAAATATATGGCTTCGCGGGCGTCATAAATTTGACATTTCTCTTTCACAGGTAACAAGATTAAAGAAATATTACCCTGCTGTTTAACGACATTAGCGTTTCATGTGAAGGCAAACGATAATTTTTTGTATCCTTTACCTTGAAAACTTTTAATTCTCTGCATTCCCCAAGATTAACTTTATCTCCTAGATACAAAAGAACTTAAATCTTTTCATCATTATCCATACTTTTTTTTTTTTTTTTTAATTTTTCGATTTATATGATTTCACGCACAATCTTAAAATTTTAAGTTTCAAATCTACTTGCGCTTTCTAAAATTCCAAATCTATTCGATCCCACAAGTTCCACCAACCTGAGGAGAGAAGAACATAGGTCAAAGTAAAAACCAGGATAGAGCAGGGAAGAGAGAGAGAGAGAGTGAGTTGAGGATTTTGAGGGAACAACCCAGCATCGCAACCGCTTTCTGCTCATCTTTCCTTTGGACGCGGGCCCACCCCAACGAGACAAACTAACATACTAGTACTCCAGCAGCGTAGGACCATCGGTACGCACCATCGCGTTCCAGGCCTGCCTGATATGTTTCATAACTATCCATAAATTTAGTGAAATGATGATGCCGACTAACAGCGTAGCGAAACATACTAGGGCTTTTTTATTCCCGTTTGCACAATCTAGTAGTTGGTGATTAGATGAATGGTCAGGATCAAGCCTCAGATTTCATTTTTGTACTACAAGTTTCCATGGTATAGTGACGTTGTTGATGCCTTGTGTATGGGTTTGGATTGGCCTCACGTGGGTCAATTTCACAGAAATTGCGTGCATGTGTCAAAATATTCCTCCTCCTATCAAATGAAAAACAAAATCAAGTCTCTGTTCTCCTCCCTCTCTAACCTCTCGTCTTTGCCTCTGCTTTCACCTGTTTTCTCTCCTATCATGGAAGCTGAAGCTTGCAGTTGAGCTCTCTCCATACCAGAGAAGATCGTAAGAAGAACATTGAAATTTAAGAAAGAATGGCTTGCATGAAGTTGGGATCCAAATCAGAGGCATTCACACGTGAAGGCCAGACCTGGTAATGAAAAGTTTCTCATACATTCACATGTCTTGTTGGATATTTTATTTTCATTCTCCAGTTCTTCCCCTCCATTCTTTTCCTTTTTTCCAATGATGATATTTGAAAAGTGGAGAAAATTGAGATGCTGCCCATATCTTCCAATGTATGGATCAATGATGAAATGTGTATGTTGGTTGTTTTACTTCGTGAGATAATTGGTGCATTGCATTCATACATGTAGAATGGCAGGAAGAAAGTCGGAAGAAAGTAGCAAATTGGCATGGATGCAATCTAAATGCACCTTTCTGTGTATTGAATAAAATTACTACATGTATCTGTGAATACTTGTGTGAATATAAAGGGTCTTATTGCACATATATGTCACTGAATAAGATGCCCTGCCTAGTTCAGAACCTAAGCAAAGCCAATGGCTTTCCCTAATCATGACAACAACGAATGATTCCATCCTGCTCATGGAGGGGTATTTCCCTAGTATGTAGTAAGGGGAAAGGATGGAAGCAAATATTCATAGACACTAAGAACGTCCATTAGTATCCATTGTTTGCTTGCCACTGGCACTAAAAATGTTGTTAGATATTTGTAATCACTACTTTGAATGTTAGTGTGAATAGAACTGAAATGTGGTGAATGGTCCTTTCAGTTCACAATCATCATTTTTACTATGCGTCGGGAGAATGTGGTCATCTTAGTCACAGGAAGAAAGAAGCATAAACCCAACATATCTCTTAGTTAAATCCATGTGGCACAGCTTGGTCAAGGCTTAAAATACAGACTGATGCCTACTAGATTTGCTCTCTGTAGAAAATTAGTCTATTTCGATAGCATGACAGTAAATTGGTTGAAGATCAATAGAATTGCACTCACACTCAAAAGTAGATACGGCCTGACTTCTTCACCCAACTTCAATGAGCTTCTAATACTATGCTTTGAGTAACATTGTCTCTGACAAGCAAGGATTTTCTCTTTCTACAGGATTTGTACAACAGGGCTTCCAAGTGATATTATTGTTGAAGTTGGTGAATTGTCCTTTCATCTTCACAAGGTAGCCGTTTGAGAAATCTTGTCTCTTTTAGCCCTTCGCATATGCTCATATTAGAATGGCAAAAGATAGGTATGCATTGAGATTAGGGAAGCAGCTTATGAATCTTTGATGCACATTAAGTTTTGAGATTTATAGATCTGCATAGGGTCATCATTACCATCAGCAATTTTCCTTAGAAGTTGGGTTAGTTGCATAAGTCCTGTATTCCAAAAGGATGATTTGATCATAGTTGGTAGACATCCAAAAAGAAATGACCTAGAAATGAGTTCCCATTCAAAGATAAAGAAATCAAATACATTGCCCATTCTCTTGTTTCCCGTGCAGATGCCCTGATTGAAGGTATCCTAATTTGACAGTTATTTGGTGCTCCTTGCAGTTCCCATTGCTGTCAAGGAGCTGCGTCCTTGAGAAAATGATCGCAGATTACTCTTGTGAGGAAGGAACAGCCAGCATCTTGGAGCTCCATGGCATCCCTGGCGGCGCCAGGGCTTTCGAAATCTTAGCTAAATTCTGTTACGGTGTTAAAATAGAAGTCAATGCCCTGAATGTAGTCTGCCTCCGGTGTGCTGCCGAGTACCTTCGCATGACAGAGGAGTATGGGGAGGGAAACCTAATTGCCCAGACAGAAGCTTTTCTAAATGAAATTTTCAGCAGCTGGAATGACTCACTTAAGGCTCTGGAGACTTGCGAGGATGTCCTTCAAGAGGCAGAAGAACTCCACATTGTATCAAGATGCATCAATTCATTGGCAATGAAAGCTTGTGCAGACCCTTCCTTGTTCGGGTGGCCCATACCAGGGCAGAGTTCAACCCAAAGTCCTAGCGGCAGCAGCTTATGGAATGGAATCGGCTCAGGAAGTAAACTGAAATCTGTGGGTGAAGATTGGTGGTTTGAGGATGTGTCTTCTCTCAGTTTCCACCTTTACAAGAGGCTGATTTTGGATGTAGAATCAAGAGGCTTGAAACCAGAGATCATAGCAGGTTCTCTAATGTTCTACGCCAAGCGATATCTCCCTGGGCTGAGCCGGCACTCGAGTTTCCATGATAACAAAATCCGCATTATGCCTGGCCCTTCTGTTTCAGCACCATCTGAGGGTGACCAACGATCTCTAGTTGAAGAGATCGTTGGGTTGCTTCCAATGAAGAAGGGAGTTGCATCAACTAAGTTCTTGCTGCGGCTTCTTCGAACATCGATGATCCTGCACGCAAAAGTATCATGTAGAGAGAATTTGGAGAAGAGGGTTGGAGCTCAGCTCGATGAAGCTGCATTGGAGGATCTTCTCATACCAAACGTAGGCTACTCAGTGGACACTCTTTATGACATTGATTGTATCCAGAGGATCCTTGATCACTTCATGCAAGTAGACAAATCAACAGCAGGATCTCCTGCTCCAATTGTCGATGAGGGTCAGCTGGTGGGCTCCCCTTCATTGACACCAATGACCATGGTGGCCAAGCTCGTGGATGGTTATCTTTCTGAAGTTGCTCCAGATGCCAACTTGAAGTTCCCAAAATTTCAGTCCCTGGCAGCTGTTATACCCGAATATGCCAGGTCGCTTGATGATGGCATCTACCGTGCAATCGATATATATTTGAAGGTAATAATATATGGGTTATGATCTTGTTAACCTAAGCACTTTTTTTAATTATCATGTCACTCACTTTAGATGACTAGGCAAAAATGAGGCAAATGCCTCTTTATAACTGTGAACCTCGGATCTCTCCTACTGTACACCCTTAACGCACTCATGTCAACCACTGAGTTATTTAGGTAGTGACACAAACACTTTTGTTAGTTTGAGCTAAAAGATGTACTTTTTAGTGTTTTTTTATGAAGTAAGTGTTTTTTAAGCTTTTGAGTGACACTAAGAAGTATCCAACACAACAATCTCTCTGAGAATATTGGTTGTTTTTTTTTTTTTTAATTATTGGGGAGAACATTGAATTTTTTTTTATTTTTTTATTTTTTCGTGAAAGGAGAATATTGAATTTCGAATGCATAAACAAACAAAAAGTTCCCAAATATCCAAAGAAAAGTCATTTTCTGTTGAAACATTCATAAAACAGTTCATGACATCTAAACACTCAAACACTTCTTGGTATTCATGAATCTACCAGAGAACTCAGACACCCTGTGCGCGCGCGTGCGCGCGCTCCCCTTTTTGTTATCCTTAATGAAATTTCTCAATTTCAGGCACACCCTTGGCTCACAGACTCAGAACGAGAGCAGCTTTGCAGACTCATGAATTGCCAGAAGCTGTCACTAGAGGCGTGCACTCACGCCGCTCAAAACGAGAGGCTACCACTAAGGGTTGTGGTTCAAGTTCTCTTTTTCGAACAGCTGCGCCTGCGGACGTCGATTGCCGGATGGTTCTTTGTCTCTGACAACCTTGAGAATGGGCAAGGTCAGCAAGGGAGCCTTCCAAGCTCCAAGAACAACACCTTCACCCAGGCAGTGGATGAGTGTGAAAGCAAGGAGATCCAGGCAATTTGCATGGATGACATGAAATTGCGGGTCTCAGAGCTTGAGAAGGAGTGCTTGAACATGAGGAAAGAGATTGAGAAGCTAGGGAAATCCAAGGGTTCTTGGAACATCTTCTCTAAAAAGTTTGGATTCAAGCATAAATCACAGAGTTGTAATGGAAAAGGAGTTTCCACTGATGTTCACAATCACTGATGTCCAGGATCATAGAAAAAATAACTGGCTAATTAAACTGTAGTCGTCTAACAAAATTCTTTCCATTTGCTTTGCAGCTTACCTACTTACCCATCTAAGAATGAGTATGTATGTATGCAAATGTATGATGCCATGTCCAATTTCTAACCTCAGTTGTGGGCTCATTAGTATGTTAGTTTTGTTGGTGGATTAGCAAATCATTGGATCAATTGTAATTACAATTAGAAACTAAGTTGTAACTCAATTCCTTGCGAATGGACATGCCCTCTTTTTGTTTCAAATTGCTATACATATCGGATTAAGTGTCCTTAGATTAGCTTTCCATGGACTACATTATTGGGCTTAGTGATGGAGATCATTTTGACTCTTGCTTGTTATGTGCTTATTTGAGGTGCAGTTATAGAAATTAGGATTTATTTTTATAAATGATTTAGATTATTGATTTTTATTTTAAATTATTTCCGAAATCATAAATTACTTTCCATATAAGTTTGCCTAGTCCGTCGATTTACTTGTAGAGCAAGGTTACTTATTAAGTAGAATTTTACTTTTTTATTCTTAGGTTATCTTTCTATAAATAGGATCACGCGGATTCTATGTAGAATAATTTATTATTATTTTTTTAATAATTGATTGAGATTTTGCTTTCGCTAAAATTCTCTTTTATAATTTACTTCTAGTTCTTCTTGAATTCTTAGTTCCTCTAATTCCTTTCCCTCTCTTCCTTTCTCTGATTCCTTTATAAGAATACCTTCTTTTTCTTTTATCTTCTTCTTTGCTCGTAGTCTACTATTTAGGTGTCACTCCTTGTGTCAACATTTTAGTGTTAATACATTTACAATCGTCTCCTTAAACCTAAGATTAAAGGTTTTGTTGATTTTATAAGCCATAATCATCAGCAATTTGAGTTGCGCTCACTCAGTTGTAAAACCTACGAAGGACTGGGTTGATTTCATGGCCAAAAGTTTAGAAGTAAAAAATGTCATGGCTAGGCCAAATTGTAGAAGCTGGGGGGGGGGGGGGTGTTATGGCAATATTGGATTCAATTTGCAAGAGGTCGGAATCTTTGATTTCGTCTTCTACTTTATCGAAAGCACAAATATATGGGGGAAGAGAGATGGTTGATCCTTTAAAAATGTCCACTGGGTTCAGCAACTGTAGTGTACGAGTAGATGCCAGAAGACTCCGATGTTTCAGCTTCACGAAACTCGCAATTATTTGCAGAGATGTGCTGCTTGCACTTTTACAGCATCTTGGTTGGATCTCAGACAAGTCATAGATGCCATGGAGACGGAACAGAGAAAGTAATTCAGATATCAATGGGAAAGAAATACAAAGAAAATGAAGGGAAATTTATTTCTCCAAAGCCATGAGAGGACAATGAATTCTCAAGAAATGAATAAAGAACAAGACTACCTGATTGATAAAGTTCACCATCGTCATACAAAATTTACAACTCCCAACGGTAGCCCTCTCCACAACCTCGAGTTTGAACAGGCGATTCGAGTGATGTGTTACGAACCTAAGGAATGGTTAAATGAATGTATTGGGTTCATGTGTATGCCAGCCATTCTCCAGTCGACAACTTAGCATTCCAGAAGAGCACGCGAAGCAAATGCGGAAGGACATAGGCGAATGCGAGACAGAAAGAAAGAAGAAAAGAAAACAACAATGAGATGGAACATATGCTTGTTAACTACCCTCCTCTAGCAAAAGCCAATCTTTGTGCCCTTGGTTCTCTCGTTGATCATGACATCATCATCTATAGGCCCCATATGACTGTTGAGGTGAATACCCACCCATGCTCATCATCGGGTTGTAGCCGCCTTGCATACCTGGATTCTGACCCATGCCTAAATTAGGTTGCATTGCTACTCCTTGTCCCATCCCCATGTTCTGAGCTCCCACGTTCATGCCCATGCCCATGGCTTGATTCATTCCTCCACCATAACTACCCATGCCCACGTTCATGCCTGGCCCCATTCCCATGCCACCACTACCCATACCTTGGCCCATTCCCCTGCCGCCACCTCTACCACCCATGCCCATTGGGGCAGCAACACCCATGCCCATGTTCATGCCCATCCCAGCTCCCATGCCCATATTCACGCCCATCCCACCTCCGCCACCCATTCCCATGCTCATGCCTATACCCATGCCAGCGCCCATCATATGATTTGGAGGAGGGCGAAAAGCACTTGCACCGGCACGTCCAAATCCAGAACCAGCTCCCATGGCTTTACCCATCGCGATGGTAGATGCAGCTGGAGCTGGAGCAGTTTTCTCCTCTCTTCTCTCCTTTCTATGCATTGAGTCAAAATCAATGCCAATGTCCGCCAATGGATTGGTTTTGGCTACAAATGCAGGAAAATAAAAAACTAAATCAACCGAGAACAAATCAAATTATATTAGCAGTTTAGATACTAACTTTCAAGGATTTTGTAGCAAAGATTAATAGGAAAATTAGAGATTACTAAATACTCTCATCTTTAAGGAGAGAGCAGCAAACTGATGCTTTTTGAACTGATTCTCTTTTAGCATACTCAGTGGAGCTTTTCAAACAAAGATTCATTTTAGGGAGAGAGAACAAAGCTCTTTACTTTTCTCCGCAGATCTTATAATTTGCAACATCCTGGAGTAAGACCAGATTATTGACATGTTTGCAGTCACTGCAAATTAGCAGGTACACTTTGATTGATCTAAAGAGGATTTAGAACAAAATGTCTGGAAAATACAAATAAAGGTTAGTTGGACGGAAAGATAACCATTCTCTTTTCATTTTTATTTCTTTGCTTCTTTTCATTTTTACTTCTTTGCTTCTTTTCATTAGAGTTTCCACGCCACAGGCCTTTTGGCTTCTTAACTTTGCAGGTGATGAAAAGGAGAATAGTTTCTAAAATACTGTAAGGGAAGAAGAAAGTATAACACTTACGTCCAGATATATTCAAGTCCACTAGACCTCGGCTCAATGTGTCAGCCCACACTGTCGACTTGGGTTCAAATTTCTGCTTTGACAATTCTGTCTTCGCAGGTGGGCCTGTTTGTAAAGGAACGGGTGCCAAAGAATTTGTTGAGCTTGGAAGCGATTTCTGAAAAATAATTGGGCCTTGAGGAGATTCTTGAGAACTAAATTGGGCTGGAAGAGATGCCTGAGAAGTAAGCGGATCAGTGGATCCTGATGGTGCAAGGGGGCCGCCATGAATGCCCATCCCTGCCTGCGAACCATGCGGCAGTTGCCCAGAGGACAACTGTCGGCTGGCAGGTATACGTGGAGAACTGTCCGAGTTGGGAGAGGGTACTGTTAGAGGAAGGATGCCTTCAAGAACATCAGTGCCAGTTTGTGCCGTAGTGGGTGGCTGTGGAAGCAAAGACCCATCGGGCATAGAATGGCGTGGTGACTGTGGAAATGAGGACCCATGGACCATAGGAGGAAGTGGTGCGTGTGAAAATGAGGACTCATGTGTCATAGAAGAAGGTGCCGCTTGTGGAAATGAGGACTCGTGGATAATAGAAGAATGCGGTGAACGTGGAAATGAGGATTGATGAGCCGGGGAAGGAAGTGACTGTGGTGGAAATGAGGACTGATGGACAGCAGAAGGAAGTGGTGACTGCGGAAATGAGGACTGTGCAAATGAGGACTGATGGGTTGGGGAAGGAAGTGGCGACTGCGGAAATGAGGACTGATTGGTAGGAAGTGGTGACTGCGGAAACGAGGACTGATGGGTCGTAGAATGAAGTGGTGACTGTGGAAAGGAGGACTGATGAGTCGTAGAAGGAAGTGGTGACTG
This sequence comes from Annona cherimola, assembly GCA_030490835.1. Taxonomy (NCBI): domain Eukaryota; kingdom Viridiplantae; phylum Streptophyta; class Magnoliopsida; order Magnoliales; family Annonaceae; genus Annona; species Annona cherimola. The sequence continues at coordinate 116,908,229 of CM059971.1, forward strand.
TGGAAATGAGGAAGGGCGGGCTACAGAAGAGAGTGGCGACTGCGGAAGGGAAGAGCCCTGGTATGCAGCAGGAAGCAGTTGCTGCGAAAATGGAGACTCCTGGATCATAGAAGAAACCGGAGACTGCGAGGAAGACCCCTGGGGGTTCGTAAAAGGAAGCAGTAGCCTCTGTGGAACCGAAAACTCCTGGGCGGCAGAAGGAAGCGCAACATTACTGATATTTGGCGGGATCGTGGGTCCTGATACTGTAAAAAGGCCTGCAAGAATATCCACGGACTGTTGATTTGCTGGCGGCTCTGGATGAGGAAACTCGGAGGTTGTTGTAGGCTGCCCAGCATTGGCCACGTTGTGAGGTGCATAGGTAAGGGCTTGAAGCATTCCCCCAGAGTTGATGTCGCAGACCACTTCTGCATTTGGGCCATTATGTTGAGTAGGGGAAGAGAATTCTCTTGTGGTAGGATGCGGAAAGGATGCCGTGAGTGCCAAGGTCTGTTCTTGATGTACAAAGCCGTTTTCAGATGGTGAAGCCAGAAAAGGAAAATCTCCAAATGGATTTTCACAAGGCTGCATCAGAAAATTCCATTGTGAGAGGGAGTTAAACATAGTGGATTATAAGCAGAGAAAAATAATAACAAGAATTTAAAATACATATATACATACATATATATATATATGTATGTATGTATGTATATGTAGAGTACCGATCTTTTCAGACCCGACCGGTCAAAAAATATATTTTTTTGCTTTTTTTTTTGAAATTTTTTTTATAAACATATTAATCTAATTATATTTAATCTATAAACCAAGTTTTATCATTTTTAGATATGTATATATATTTATTTTGGATTTTTAAATACAGGGATATTTAAGTTATTTTAAATATTCTTAAAATGACTTAAATACCCCTGTATTTAAAAATCCAAAATAAATATATAGATATATCCAAAAATGTTAAAAATTGATTTATAGATTAAATATAACTAGATTAACATGTTTATAAAATTATTTTTCAAAAAAAAATTCAAGAAATATATTTTTGACCGGTCGGAAATCACCGGATTTCCGACCAGTCTGAAAAGATCATTCCGTGTATATGTATATATATATGTATATATGTATGTATATGTATATATATGTATGTATGTATGTATATGTATATATGTATGTATGTATGTATGTATGTATATGTATATATATGTATGTATGTATGTATGTATGTATGTATATGTATGTATATAAGGTTGATCTACAGAAAAGAAATGATCATGTGAAGATGCAGTATAAAAGGGGCTACGGATGGATGATAGTACAGAGATAATAACAAGAGTAAAAACAATGGAAAGATGATCCACTGAAAGAAATCATGTGATGATGCATTTGGAAAAAAGAAATTATGCATATTCTTAGAGATTCCTAAGTCATTTCAGCCAGTAGAGATGCATCGGGCGACAAAAAGAATATGATAAGTTTAGTAATCTACGAAATAGTGTTATGAGAGAGACAGAGACCTGGTTTACTGAATTAGAAGCTGATGATGGAGGTACAGAGCCAGGTCCAAGGGTAGAATCCACAGCTGTATTGTATCTACCGTTTTCAACACTAGTGGCTGCAGTAGTTACTGGCACAAGCGCCAAAGAATTTGAAGGAACTGGATCAAAGAAGGCGCCAAGGAGATCCATTTCTGCAGCATTTGGTGCTGGTGTGTAAGCTTTTCGAGGAATACAATGATAGTTTGCAAACTACATAACAGTGTTAGAAATTAAAATAGCACCATAGAGTCAGTTCTCAAGCATTACTGACGCAAGGAAATTCTGGAAGTTTTCGTTCTTTGCTGAATTAGGATTTGATGAAGAGATCAGCTTCTTCAGTATACTGAGGGCGCCGAGCATGTTCGTTCCCAATAAATGACCATTTTTTCCTTTATCGAGTGCCATTGATCACTTTTCACCTCTCTCTCTCTCTCTCTCGGCAATGGTCGAATTATTTGAGCTGTCTTTATGTTTAGGTCACACAACTAGTCAATCTACTCAAATAACATTTGAGATAAATCCAATCCATCGACATCTCCAGCCAATGAATTTGTTATGTTTGTCCCAACCATTTTCCAAGCCACTAAAGGGAAGGAACAAATGGGATGATCCGTATAGTTATTTGAATAAAATTTAAAGATTATGATATCCCCAGCAGCACTGGAGCTCTCTATTTAGATAGTAGATGTAATTTACTAAGAATCAAAGAATTTGGCTTCGTCTCAAGTAACTTATGGGGTGTTCGCGAGTATACACAAGGATGAGGAGATTGGATAAGAAAGGATTTTTGCGTATTGAGAAATGAAAAATTATATTGGAAGTGGAAAAAGTAATACTACAAATGAGAAAAGTAAAGTTGTTATATATTGAAAATGATGATTTTTTTTTTGAACGGGACTTCTCATCCCATTCACATCCATTTTCCATCCCCTCGTATACTCTGGAACAAGCTCTAATTACTCACATCGAGAGAATATGAATCTGTCTTAATTCTCTCAGGTACTTTCTATGAATACACACATCAACTAGGCTCACTTAAGTAGGTTCTTATCAATTCAAAACTCAAAATCAAAAGATTATAAACATATTATGCCATAGTCTTATAAAATTCTTTATAATAACGTGCCAGCTATGGAATCATGCATATAAAACTCACCCAATGTGCCAACCTTTTCCCTGGGAGAAGCCACCATGTCAAGTACATTCCTGTTCTGATTTTCACTCTTATCTTGAGGAGAGGACGCTTCATGTGGAGATAGGAGTTCTAAGACTTTTGTTTCGTGCGAAGATAGAGGCTGTGCAACTTCTGATTGAGTACCTCCCTCCCTACCATCGAACAAGATATTAGCTACGGTTGTACACCAAAAAACACAATACAAAACTGCAGATGGGAAGGCTAGAGAATACCTGCCATTCTTGGTTGGACTTGGGCCTTGGCTTACTACTTCGTCATAGCTGGGAGGTTCATTGCTCTGCTCAATAATCTTGCTTTTCCTAGTGTGAGAAGAAAATCTTGTTTTAGGGTTGTGCAGTCCTCCAAGGGTGCCAGAAAGTTCGGAACAGATGAAAATGACAGCTGTAAAAATGAAGTGGTAGGCAAAGAAAGAGCAACTCCTCCTCATTTTTATGATTCGTCATTTTGTATTTTTCTGAGAGCTTACCCTTCATCTAAAGACTCATCATCAACTCTACCGCTTCTGCACCCAAAAAAACCAAAAAAAAAAAAAAAAAATCACTATCTACAAGATCGAGAAAATAGCAATTGGTTAGCATTTATGTGATTCATTGAATTAATCCACAGGATGCATTTGTTCAATACTGAAATTAAATTATTAAGTGACCGAGTAATAAAAATAATCCACATTTGCAGTTTGTATAATGCAAGAAGGAACCTTGATTTCATTTCATTTCATCAAAGATAATAAAACCAAGAAAAGAAACTTAATGCGCAGGAGAAATGATTTATATGTGAGATATACCGTTCATCATCTTCATCTAGATGGGCTTTTTCTTTCTCCGAGCTTCTGTTTCTGGAATCGTTGTATCTGTAACTGTCTCTGTTACGAGGGTCTCCATGCCAACCTCTACCTTGTCTGTCCTCATCCTTACTTCCATGTCCTCTCTCTCTCCCATGGACATTTTGGTCATCATATCTATTGCCATAACGGCCTTCGTGACGATCATCATCATAGCTTCCTGTACTTGACTGTGAATTAGATCTGTATGCTGATGATGCGATAGGATACCTAAAGTTACGTGAATTCTATGTCAGACATTTAGAAATAATGCTTCATTACATCGTTAATGAGGATGCAAGACTCACTTGTCCTTGCTATTGAGAGCTTTCTGTCTGATTTCTTGGATCCTTTCTTTATCATTCACAAGGGCAACAAGAAACTGAGATTTCTTCCGGATGTTGCACCCCTGGTCTCTTCCACTAGAATCAACATATTGAAAATTCGAAAGAATCTGTTACAACGAATAAATATATTTTTTATGTGAGCCTGATGATTCCAAAATCCCCCAGCTTTTCAACTATAGAGCAGCTAGATTTGTAATGAAAATGAAAAATTACCGATATCTGGTAAGCACGTTCCCTTATCTCATCTATAACGCGTTCTGACCCATGCGCCACAAGGTATTCTAGAACAATCAACCCCTGGATGAAATGAATGGGGAAGTGAATAATTTTGAAAAGTGTGCAAATGATGTGATATAATAGAAATAAAGAAGGAAGGAATAGGATAGTCGTGTGAGAAATGATTGGAATATAAGGATAAATATAAAAAAAAGTAAGGTAGTTAGATAGTTAAGATGTCAGATTATTTTTTGAAAGTGTGGAGAGAGAATATTCCCACTTACCATTGTTACCAAATAGTGCCCCAGTTAAAGGCTAAGAATTGAGCCTTCGCTCATAAGGAACCAAGCAATCTGCTCCAACAATTCTTGTTACAGAACAACTACAGTATTAAATACTTAAAGAGTCCCAACCCATAGGAAGCACTTCCCTTGGGTAAAAAAAAGGAAGCTGGGCATTTTGGTAATTTCACAGCGATAGTATAATAACTTAAAAACGTGAGTATGTTTGGTTTTTTGATAAAATTTGTATTATATATATACAAAATCTCAATCTATTCCATTCATTTGCTAGATGAAATATTAAAGTGTATGTGGACATAATTTCTCATCATTTGAAAATTTCTAAAAAAATTTTTGTACAAAAAATTATTTTTTTAAAAAGATTTCATTATAATTAGTAAAGTTAGAAAATATAAATTTTATTAGAAGTTATTTCATATTATTTAAAGTTAATGTAATCATGGTACTCTAAAAAATAACAAATTCTTTTATTTTTCTCGAATTTTTGAAAATTTATTAATATTTTATTATTTTCTGAATAAAATCGGATCTAACGGCATCTAACAGCATCTAACGGCATCTAACAGCATCTAACAGCATCTAATTTTTAAAATTAATAAGTTAATCCTAATTTAACACTTGTAATATAATCCTAGGTCCCTTATAATGTCATTTAGACCATAAATTCAGAATTTGAAACTCATATTATATAATTTAATAAAATCATCATAATCTAACAGCGTCTAACAGCATCTAACAGCATCTAACAGCATCTAACAGCGTCTAACAGCATCTAACAGCGTCTAACAGCGTCTAACAGCATCTAATTTTTGAAATTAATAAGTTAATCATAATTTAACACCTGTAATATGATCCTAGGCCCCTTATAAGGTCATTTAGACCTTAATTTCTGAATTTGAAACCCAGTTAATATGATTTAAAGAAATCCAACTTAATCTAACAGCGTCTAACGGCATCTAACGGCATCTAACAGCATCTAATTTTTGAAATTAATAAGTTAATCCTAATTTAACACCTGTAATATGATTCTAGACCCCTTATAAGGTCATTTAGACCTTAATTACGGAATTTTAAACGCATATAATATGATTTAAAGAAATCCAACTTAATCTAACAGCGTCTAACGGCATCTAACAGCATCTAACAGCATTTAACAGCATCTAACGGCATCTAACAGCATCTAACAGCATCTAATTTTTGAAATTAATAAGTTAATCCTAATTTAACACCTCTAAAATGATCCTAGGCCCCTTATAAGGTCATTTAGACCTTAATTTCTGAATTTGAAACCCAGTTAATATGATTTAAAAAAATTCAACTTAATCTAACAGCGTCTAATGTCATATAATGACATCTAACAGCATTTAACGGCATCTAATGGCATCTAACAGCATCTAACAGCATCTAACGGCATCTAACAGCATCTAACAGCATCTAATTTTTGAAATTAATAAGTTAATCCTAACAGCACCTAATTTTTTGAAGCCCGCGGGACACATTTAAATTTTTATAAAACATTATATTCATTTTTGGACGCCCACGGGACACGTATATATGTTTTTAAAAATAAAATATTCATTTTTGGACGCCCGCGGGACATTTATATATTTTTAAAAAATAATATATTCATTTTTGGACGCCCGCGGGACACGTATATATTTTTATAAAGCATTATATTCATTTTTGGACGCCCACGGGACACGTATACATTTTTATAAAAACAAAATATTCATATTTTGAGACCCGTGGGACATTTATATATTTTATAAAAACAATACATTCATTTTTTGAAGCCCGCGGGACACATTTAAATTTTTATAAAACATTATATTCATTTTTGGACGCCCACGGGACACGTATATATTTTTTTAAAAACAAAATATTCATTTTTGGACGCCCGAGGGACAAGTATATATTTTTAAAAAGCATTATATTCATTTTTTGAGGCCCGTGGGACACATTTAAATTTTTATAAAACATTATATTCATTTTTGGACGCACACGGGACACGTATATATTTTTATAAAAACAAAATATTCATTTTTTTAGGCCCGTGGGACACATTTAAATTTTTATAAAATATTATATTCATTTTTGGACGCCCACGGGACACGTATATATTTTTATTAAAACAAAATAATCATTTTTGGACGCCCGCGGGACACGTATATATTTTTAAAAAGCATTATATTCATTTTTGGACGCCCGGGGGACACGTATATATTTTTATAAAAGCAAAATATTCATTTTTTGAGGCCCGCGGGACACATTTAAATTTTTATAAAACATTATATTCATTTTTGGACGCCCACGGGACACGTATATATTTTTATAAAAACAAAATATTCATTTTTCGACGCCCGCGGGACACGTATATATTTTTATAAATCATTATATTCATTTTTGGACGCCCACGGGACACGTATACATTTTTATAAAAACAAAATATTCATTTTTTGAGACCCGTGGGACATTTATATATTTTATAAAAACAATAAATTCATTTTTTGAAGCCCGCGGGACACATATAAATTTTTATAAAACATTATATTCATTTTTGGACGCCCATGGGACACGTATATATTTTTTTAAAAACAAAATATTCATTTTTGGACGCCCGCGGGACACGTATATATTTTTAAAAAGCACTATATTCATTTTTGGACGCCCGTGAGACACGTATATATTTTTATAAAAGCAAAATATTCATTTTTAGAGGCCCGTGTGACACATTTAAATTTTTATAAAACATTATATTCATTTTTGGACGCACACGGGACACGTATATATTTTTATAAAAACAAAATATTCATTTTTTTAGGCCCGTGGGACACATTTAAATTTTTATAAAATATTTTATTCATTTTTGGACGCACACGGGACACGTATACATTTTTATAAAAACAAAATATTCATTTTTTGAGACCCGTGGGACATTTATATAATTTATAAAAATAATACATTCATTTTTTGAAGACCGCGAGACACATTTAAATTTTTATAAAACATTATATTCATTTTTGGACGCCCACGGGACACGTATATATTTTTTTAAAAACAAAATATTCATTTTTGGACGCCCGCGGGACAGTTATATATTTTTAAAAAATAATATATTCATTTTTGGACGCCCACGTGACACGTATATATTTTTATAAAGCATTATATTCATTTTTGGACGCCCACGGGACACGTATACATTTTTATAAAAACAAAATATTCATTTTTTGAGACCCGTGGGACATTTATATATTTTATAAAAATAATACATTCATTTTTTGAAGCCCGCGGGACACATTTAAATTTTTATAAAACATTATATTCATTTTTGGACGCCCACGGGACACGTATATATTTTTATAAAAACAAAATATTCATTTTTGGACGCCCGCGGGACACGTATATATTTTAAAAAAGCATTATATTCATTTTTGGACGCCCACGGGACACGTATATATGTTTTTAAAAACAAAATATTCATTTTTGGACGCCCGCGGGACATTTATATATTTTTAAAAAATAATATATTCATTTTTGGACGCCCGCGGGACACGTATATATTTTTATAAAGCATTATATTCATTTTTGGACGCCCACGGGACACGTATACATTTTTATAAAAACAAAATATTCATATTTTGAGACCCGTGGGACATTTATATATTTTATAAAAACAATACATTCATTTTTTGAAGCCCGCGGGACACATTTAAATTTTTATAAAACATTATATTCATTTTTGGACGCCCACGGGACACGTATATATTTTTTTAAAAACAAAATATTCATTTTTGGACGCCCGAGGGACAAGTATATATTTTTAAAAAGCATTATATTCATTTTTTGAGGCCCGTGGGACACATTTAAATTTTTATAAAACATTATATTCATTTTTGGACGCACACGGGACACGTATATATTTTTATAAAAACAAAATATTCATTTTTTTAGGCCCGTGGGACACATTTAAATTTTTATAAAATATTATATTCATTTTTGGACGCCCACGGGACACGTATATATTTTTATTAAAACAAAATAATCATTTTTGGACGCCCGCGGGACACGTATATATTTTTAAAAAGCATTATATTCATTTTTGGACGCCCGGGGGACACGTATATATTTTTATAAAAGCAAAATATTCATTTTTTGAGGCCCGCGGGACACATTTAAATTTTTATAAAACATTATATTCATTTTTGGACGCCCACGGGACACGTATATATTTTTATAAAAACAAAATATTCATTTTTCGACGCCCGCGGGACACGTATATATTTTTATAAATCATTATATTCATTTTTGGACGCCCACGGGACACGTATATATTTTTATAAAAGCAAAATATTCATTTTTTGAGGCCCGTGGGACACATTTAAATTTTTATAAAACATTATATTCATTTTTGGACGCCCACGGGAAACGTATATATTTTTATAAAAACAAAATATTCATTTTTGGACGCCCGCGGGACACGTATATATTTTAAAAAAGCATTATATTCATTTTTGGACGCCCACGGGACACGTATATATTTTTTTAAAAACAAAATATTCATTTTTGGACGCCCGCGGGACAGTTATATATTTTTAAAAAATAATATATTCATTTTTGGACGCCCGCGGGACACGTATATATTTTTATAAAGCATTATATTCATTTTTGGACGCCCACGGGACACGTATACATTTTTATAAAAACAAAATATTCATTTTTTGAGACCCGTGGGACAATTATATATTTTATAAAAACAATACATTCATTTTTTGAAGCCCGCGGGACACATTTAAATTTTTATAAAACATTATATTCATTTTTGGAAGCACACGGGACAAGTATATATTTTTATAAAAACAAAATATTCATTTTTTTAGGCCCGTGGGACACATTTAAATTTTTATTAAACATTATATTCATTTTTGGACGCCCACGGGACACGTATATATTTTTATAAAAATAAAATATTCATTTTTGGACGCCTGCGGGACACGTATATATTTTTAAAAAGTATTATATTCATTTTTGGACGCCCACGGGACATGTATATATTTTTTTAAAAACAAAATATTCATTTTTGGACGCCCGCGGGACACGTATATATTTTTATAAAGCATTATATTCATTTTTGGACGCCCACGGGACACGTATACATTTTTATAAAAACAAAATATTCATTTTTTGAGACCTGTGGGACATTTATATATTTTATAAAAATAATACATTCATTTTTTGAAGCCCGCGGGACACATTTAAATTTTTATAAAACATTATATTCATTTTTGGACGCCCACGGGACACGTATATATTTTTTTAAAAACAAAATATTCATTTTTGGACGCCCGCGGGACATTTATATATTTTTAAATAATAATATATTCATTTTTGGACGCCCGCGGGACACGTATATATTTTTATAAAGCATTATATTCATTTTTGGACGCCCACGGGACACGTATACATTTTTATAAAAACAAAATATTCATTTTTTGAGACCCGTGGGACAATTATATATTTTATAAAAACAATACATTCATTTTTTGAAGCCCGCGGGACACATTTAAATTTTTATAAAACATTATATTCATTTTTGGACGCCCACGGGACACGTATATATTTTTTTTAAAACAAAATATTCATTTTTGGACGCCCGCGGGACACGTATATATTTTTAAAAAGCATTATATTCATTTTTGGACGCCCGTGGGACACGTATATATTTTTATAAAAGCAAAATATTCATTTTTTGAGGCCCTTGGGAACATTTAAATTTTTATAAAACATTATATTCATTTTTGGAAGCACACGGGACACGTATATATTTTTATAAAAACAAAATATTTATTTTTTAGGCCCGTGGGACACATTTAAATTTTTATAAAACATTATATTCATTTTTGGACGCCCACGGGACACGTATATATTTTTATAAAAACAAAATATTCATTTTTGGACGCCCGCGGGACACGTATATATTTTAAAAAAGCATTATATTCATTTTTGGACGCCCACGGGACACGTATATATTTTTTTAAAAACAAAATATTCATTTTTGGACGCCCGCGGGACAGTTATATATTTTTAAAAAATAATATATTCATTTTTGGACGCCCGCGGGACACGTATATATTTTTATAAAGCATTATATTCATTTTTGGACGCCCACCGGGACACGTATACATTTTTATAAAAACAAAATATTCATTTTTTCAGACCCGTGGGACATTTATATATTTTATAAAAATAATACATTCATTTTTTGAAGCCCGCGGGACACATTTAAATTTTTATAAAACATTATATTCATTTTTGGACGCCCACGGGACACGTATATATATTTTTAAAAACAAAATATTCATTTTTGGACGCCCGCGGGACACATATATTTTTAAAAAGCACTATATTCATTTTTGGACGCTCGTGAGACACGTATATATTTTTATAAAAGCAAAATATTCATTTTTTGAGGCCCGTGGGACACATTTAAATTTTTATAAAACATTTTATTCATTTTTGGACGCACACGGGACACGTATATATTTTTATAAAAACAAAATATTCATTTTTTTAGGCCCGTGGGACACATTTAAATTTTTATAAAATATTTTATTCATTTTTGGACGCACACGGGACACGTATACATTTTTATAAAAACAAAATATTCATTTTTTGAGACCCGTGGGACATTTATATAATTTATAAAAATAATACATTCATTTTTTGAAGCCCGCGGGACACATTTAAATTTTTATAAAACATTATATTCATTTTTGGACGCCCACGGGACACGTATATATTTTTATAAAAACAAAATATTCATTTTTGGACGCCCGCGGGACACGTATATATTTTAAAAAGCACTATATTCATTTTTGGACGCCCGTGAGACACGTATATATTTTTATAAAAGCAAAATATTCATTTTTTGAGGCCCGTGGGACACATTTAAATTTTTATAAAACATTATATTCATTTTTGGACGCCCACGGGAAACGTATATATTTTTATAAAAACAAAATATTCATTTTTGGACGCCCGCGGGACACGTATATATTTTAAAAAAGCATTATATTCATTTTTGGACGCCCACGGGACACGTATATATTTTTTTAAAAACAAAATATTCATTTTTGGACGCCCGCGGGACAGTTATATATTTTTAAAAAATAATATATTCATTTTTGGACGCCCGCGGGACACGTATATATTTTTATAAAGCATTATATTCATTTTTGGACGCCCACGGGACACGTATACATTTTTATAAAAACAAAATATTCATTTTTTGAGACCCGTGGGACAATTATATATTTTATAAAAACAATACATTCATTTTTTGAAGCCCGCGGGACACATTTAAATTTTTATAAAACATTATATTCATTTTTGGAAGCACACGGGACACTTATATATTTTTATAAAAACAAAATATTCATTTTTTTAGGCCCGTGGGACACATTTAAATTTTTATTAAACATTATATTCATTTTTGGACGCCCACGGGACACGTATATATTTTTATAAAAATAAAATATTCATTTTTGGACGCCCGCGGGACACGTATATATTTTTAAAAAGCATTATATTCATTTTTGGACGCCCACGGGACATGTATATATTTTTTTAAAAACAAAATATTCATTTTTGGACGCCCGCGGGACAGTTATATATTTTTAAAAAATAATATATTCATTTTTGGACGCCCGCGGGACACGTATATATTTTTATAAAGCATTATATTCATTTTTGGACGCCCACGGGACACGTATACATTTTTATAAAAACAAAATATTCATTTTTTGAGACCTGTGGGACATTTATATATTTTATAAAAATAATACATTCATTTTTTGAAGCCCGCGGGACACATTTAAATTTTTATAAAACATTATATTCATTTTTGGACGCCCACGGGACACGTATATATTTTTTTAAAAACAAAATATTCATTTTTGGACGCCTGCGGGACATTTATATATTTTTAAATAATAATATATTCATTTTTGGACGCCCGCGGGACACGTATATATTTTTATAAAGCATTATATTCATTTTTGGACGCCCACGGGACACGTATACATTTTTATAAAAACAAAATATTCATTTTTTGAGACCCGTGGGACAATTATATATTTTATAAAAACAATACATTCATTTTTTGAAGCCCGCGGGACACATTTAAATTTTTATAAAACATTATATTCATTTTTGGACGCCCACGGGACACGTATATATTTTTTTTAAAACAAAATATTCATTTTTGGACGCCCGCGGGACACGTATATATTTTTAAAAAGCATTATATTCATTTTTGGACGCCCGTGGGACACGTATATATTTTTATAAAAGCAAAATATTCATTTTTTGAGGCCCTTGGGACACATTTAAATTTTTATAAAACATTATATTCATTTTTGGAAGCACACGGGACACGTATATATTTTTATAAAAACAAAATATTCATTTTTTAGGCCCGTGGGACACATTTAAATTTTTATAAAACATTATATTCATTTTTGGACGCCCACGGGACACGTATATATTTTTATAAAAACAAAATATTCATTTTTGGACGCCCGCGGGACACGTATATATTTTAAAAAAGCATTATATTCATTTTTGGACGCCCACGGGACACGTATATATTTTTTTAAAAACAAAATATTCATTTTTGGACGCCCGCGGGACAGTTATATATTTTTAAAAAATAATATATTCATTTTTGGACGCCCGCGGGACACGTATATATTTTTATAAAGCATTATATTCATTTTTGGACGCCCACGGGACACGTATACATTTTTATAAAAACAAAATATTCATTTTTTCAGACCCGTGGGACATTTATATATTTTATAAAAATAATACATTCATTTTTTGAAGCCCGCGGGACACATTTAAATTTTTATAAAACATTATATTCATTTTTGGACGCCCACGGGACACGTATATATATTTTTAAAAACAAAATATTCATTTTTGGACGCCCGCGGGACACATATATTTTTAAAAAGCACTATATTCATTTTTGGACGCCCGTGAGACACGTATATATTTTTATAAAAGCAAAATATTCATTTTTTGAGGCCCGTGGGACACATTTAAATTTTTATAAAACATTTTATTCATTTTTGGACGCACACGGGACACGTATATATTTTTATAAAAACAAAATATTCATTTTTTTAGGCCCGTGGGACACATTTAAATTTTTATAAAATATTTTATTCATTTTTGGACGCACACGGGACACGTATACATTTTTATAAAAACAAAATATTCATTTTTTGAGACCCGTGGGACATTTATATAATTTATAAAAATAATACATTCATTTTTTGAAGCCCGCGGGACACATTTAAATTTTTATAAAACATTATATTCATTTTTGGACGCCCACGGGACACGTATATATTTTTATAAAAACAAAATATTCATTTTTGGACGCCCGCGGGACACGTATATATTTTAAAAAGCACTATATTCATTTTTGGACGCCCGTGAGACACGTATATATTTTTATAAAAGCAAAATATTCATTTTTTGAGGCCCGTGGGACACATTTAAATTTTTATAAAACATTATATTCATTTTTGGACGCCCACGGGAAACGTATATATTTTTATAAAAACAAAATATTCATTTTTGGACGCCCGCGGGACACGTATATATTTTAAAAAAGCATTATATTCATTTTTGGACGCCCACGGGACACGTATATATTTTTTTAAAAACAAAATATTCATTTTTGGACGCCCGCGGGACAGTTATATATTTTTAAAAAATAATATATTCATTTTTGGACGCCCGCGGGACACGTATATATTTTTATAAAGCATTATATTCATTTTTGGACGCCCACGGGACACGTATACATTTTTATAAAAACAAAATATTCATTTTTTGAGACCCGTGGGACAATTATATATTTTATAAAAACAATACATTCATTTTTTGAAGCCCGCGGGACACATTTAAATTTTTATAAAACATTATATTCATTTTTGGAAGCACACGGGACACTTATATATTTTTATAAAAACAAAATATTCATTTTTTTAGGCCCGTGGGACACATTTAAATTTTTATTAAACATTATATTCATTTTTGGACGCCCACGGGACACGTATATATTTTTATAAAAATAAAATATTCATTTTTGGACGCCCGCGGGACACGTATATATTTTTAAAAAGCATTATATTCATTATTGGACGCCCACGGGACATGTATATATTTTTTTAAAAACAAAATATTCATTTTTGGACGCCCGCGGGACAGTTATATATTTTTAAAAAATAATATATTCATTTTTGGACGCCCGCGGGACACGTATATATTTTTATAAAGCATTATATTCATTTTTGGACGCCCACGGGACACGTATACATTTTTATAAAAACAAAATATTCATTTTTTGAGACCTGTGGGACATTTATATATTTTATAAAAATAATACATTCATTTTTTGAAGCCCGCGGGACACATTTAAATTTTTATAAAACATTATATTCATTTTTGGACGCCCACGGGACACGTATATATTTTTTTAAAAACAAAATATTCATTTTTGGACGCCTGCGGGACATTTATATATTTTTAAATAATAATATATTCATTTTTGGACGCCCGCGGGACACGTATATATTTTTATAAAGCATTATATTCATTTTTGGACGCCCACGGGACACGTATACATTTTTATAAAAACAAAATATTCATTTTTTGAGACCCGTGGGACAATTATATATTTTATAAAAACAATACATTCATTTTTTGAAGCCCGCGGGACACATTTAAATTTTTATAAAACATTATATTCATTTTTGGACGCCCACGGGACACGTATATATTTTTTTTAAAACAAAATATTCATTTTTGGACGCCCGCGGGACACGTATATATTTTTAAAAAGCATTATATTCATTTTTGGACGCCCGTGGGACACGTATATATTTTTATAAAAGCAAAATATTCATTTTTTGAGGCCCTTGGGACACATTTAAATTTTTATAAAACATTATATTCATTTTTGGAAGCACACGGGACACGTATATATTTTTATAAAAACAAAATATTTATTTTTTAGGCCCGTGGGACACATTTAAATTTTTATAAAACATTATATTCATTTTTGGACGCCCACGGGACACGTATATATTTTTATAAAAACAAAATATTCATTTTTGGACGCCCGCGGGACACGTATATATTTTAAAAAAGCATTATATTCATTTTTGGACGCCCACGGGACACGTATATATTTTTTTAAAAACAAAATATTCATTTTTGGACGCCCGCGGGACAGTTATATATTTTTAAAAAATAATATATTCATTTTTGGACGCCCGCGGGACACGTATATATTTTTATAAAGCATTATATTCATTTTTGGACGCCCACGGGACACGTATACATTTTTATAAAAACAAAATATTCATTTTTTCAGACCCGTGGGACATTTATATATTTTATAAAAATAATACATTCATTTTTTGAAGCCCGCGGGACACATTTAAATTTTTATAAAACATTATATTCATTTTTGGACGCCCACGGGACACGTATATATATTTTTAAAAACAAAATATTCATTTTTGGACGCCCGCGGGACACATATATTTTTAAAAAGCACTATATTCATTTTTGGACGCCCGTGAGACACGTATATATTTTTATAAAAGCAAAATATTCATTTTTTGAGGCCCGTGGGACACATTTAAATTTTTATAAAACATTTTATTCATTTTTGGACGCACACGGGACACGTATATATTTTTATAAAAACAAAATATTCATTTTTTTAGGCCCGTGGGACACATTTAAATTTTTATAAAATATTTTATTCATTTTTGGACGCACACGGGACACGTATACATTTTTATAAAAACAAAATATTCATTTTTTGAGACCCGTGGGACATTTATATAATTTATAAAAATAATACATTCATTTTTTGAAGCCCGCGGGACACATTTAAATTTTTATAAAACATTATATTCATTTTTGGACGCCCACGGGACACGTATATATATTTTTAAAAACAAAATATTCATTTTTGGACGCCCGCGGGACACGTATATATTTTTAAAAAGCATTATATTCATTTTTGGACGCCCGTGGGACACGTATATATTTTTATAAAAGCAAAATATTCATTTTTTGAGGCCCGTGGGACACATTTAAATTTTTATAAAACATTATATTCATTTTTGGAAGCACACGGGACACGTATATATTTTTATAAAAACAAAATATTCATTTTTTAGGCCCGTGGGACACATTTAAATTTTTATAAAACATTATATTCATTTTTGGACGCCCACGGGACACGTATATATTTTTATAAAAACAAAATATTCATTTTTGGACGCCCGCGGGACACGTATATATTTCAAAAAAGCATATATTCATTTTTGGACGCCCACGGGACACGTATATATTTTTTTTAAAACAAAATATTCATTTTTGGACGCCCGCGGGACAAATATATATTTTTAAAAAATAATATATTCATTTTTGGACGCCCGCGGGACACGTATATATTTTTATAAAGCATTATATTCATTTTTGGACGCCCACGGGACACGTATACATTTTTATAAAAACAAAATATTCATTTTTTGAGACCCGTGGGACATTTATATATTTTATAAAAATAATACATTCATTTTTTTAAGCCCGCGGGACACATTTAAATTTTTATAAAACATTATATTCATTTTTGGACTCCCACGGGACACGTATATATATTTTTAAAAACAAAATATTCATTTTTGGACGCCCGCGGGACATTTATATATTTTTAAAAAATAATATATTCATTTTTGGACGCCCGCGGGACACGTATATATTTTTATAAAGCATTATATTCATTTTTGGACGCCCACGGGACACGTATACATTTTTATAAAAACAAAATATTCATATTTTGAGACCCGTGGGACATTTATATATTTTATAAAAGCAAAATATTCATTTTTTGAGGCCCGTGGGACACATTTAAATTTTTATAAAACATTATATTCATTTTTTGATGCACACGGGACACGTATATATTTTTATAAAAACAAAATGAGGCCCGTGGGACACATTTAAATTTTTATAAAACATTATATTCATTTTTGGACGCCCACGGGACACGTATATATTTTTATAAAAACAAAATATTCATTTTTGGACGCCCGCGGGACACGTATATATTTTAAAAAAGCATTATATTCATTTTTGGACGCCCACGGGACACGTATATATTTTTATAAAAGCAAAATATTCATTTTTTGAGGCCCGTGGGACACATTTAAATTTTTATAAATCATTATATTCATTTTTGGACGCCCGCGGGACACATTTAAATTTTTATAAAACATTATATTCATTTTTGGACGCCCGCGGGACAGATTTAAATTTTTATAAAACATTATATTCATTTTTGGACGCCCTCGGGACACGTATATATTTTTATAAAAACAAAATATTCATTTTTGGACGACCGCGGGACATTTATATATTTTTAAAAAATAATATATTCATTTTTGGACGCCCGCGGGACACGTATATATTTTTATAAAGCATTATATTCATTTTTGGACGCCCACGGGACACGTATACATTTTTATAAAAATAAAATATTCATTTTTTGAGACCCGTGGGACATTTATATATTTTATAAAAACAATACATTCATTTTTTGAAGCCCGCGGGACACATTTAAATTTTTATAAAACATTATATTCATTTTTGGACGCCCACGGGACACGTATATATTTTTTTAAAAACAAAATATTCATTTTTGGAAGCCCGCGGGACATTTATATATTTTTAAAAAATAATATATTCATTTTTGGACGCCCGCGGGACACGTATATATTTTTATAAAGCATTATATTCATTTTTGGACGCCCACGGGACACGTATAAATTTTTATAAAAACAAAATATTCATATTTTGAGACCCGTGGGACATTTATATATTTTATAAAAACAATACATTCATTTTTTGAAGCCCGCGGGACACATTTAAATTTTTATAAAACATTATATTCATTTTTGGACGCCCACGGGACACGTATATATTTTTTTAAAAACAAAATATTCATTTTTGGACGCCCGCGGGACACGTATATATTTTTAAAATGCATTATATTGGCTACTTACCTCGGCTGATCTACTTATACCAATTGATTTTTCTCGATGGCAGCTTTGCAGAGACAGACGATGTTATAGTTTTGACTTCCAAAAAATTGAAGAGCTTGGGCGGGAAATACAAGCCGCTGGAAGAGACCTTTGCTGACATCGTTAAGTGCTTTCAGGAGGCTGGTTTTCTGGACAAGGCCTAAATTTGTGCAGGCTGCTTGCCAATCTTCTAAATGGCAACCAATTTTCTTAAGAATTGTTGCCAATTTGTGCGTGATAGTTTATAAAAAAAATAAAATAAACTGTGATGTATTATGTCTATAGAGTTTAGTTTAATTTGATTTGCAAAATTGCAAACGTGTAAGAGTTTATTTTCGAATTATCCAAAAATTTACAAAATTGCCTATTAAATAATGTTTTTACATGAGTATTTCCTTTTGGATTAAGATTATCTGTGAGTAAATTTTATTAGGTGCTACATAAAAATTTGTGCATGTAATTTATTTGGTTCTTAATAATTTCGATCCTATCTCTTTTATAAAATAAATTTACTTATACAGTTAATTGGGCGATTGCGTTTTATGTTTTTTTCAAATATTTTATACATTTTTGGGTTCCAACCTAAATATCTTTATATAAATAATATTTTTAGGCGTTTATAGATATGATATTTTCATTTTTAAATAAAACGGGCATTGCTTTTTTTATTATATCAACATATTAGATGACTAAGTACTTGATGTTGGTGTGTTCACTGGGAAAGGGTTACCAAGATCAATCTAATTTTATCTTATTAATGTTAAAACCAAATATAAAAATTAAAATATGTTCTTCTATTTTCTATTAGTACAGCAAATTTAAAATTTCTAACAGGTTAAAAGTTCTCATCTTTATATTTGGATATATAAAATTTAATTGATCATCGTGACATGATGTGCATCAAAATTTTAAAATAGAATATTGAAAATATACCATTTTCTCTTTTTTTATGATCATGCGCATGATCAAAAGCAAAATTATTAGAAATTTTCACTTTTTTCGTGCTCTACAATACATTAATTATAAATTACACAAATAATTATTTTGGAAATTTAATGATTATTAAAAATTTTAGTTTATTTAAAATTTTAATTTTAATTTTTAATTTTTTAATTTTATTGATAAATTATTAATACATAAATGTTTTCTTGATTTTAGTTATTTTGGAGTTAATGACACGTGGTGTCGAATAAAATTTGTACAAAATAAACATAAGGTTAATAATTCAGTTCTTAAAAACTAAAAATAATAGGAGGGGATAATGAGACGCAATCAATGGTTGCCTCACGCAAAGGTTAACTCCTCTCAATTAATAGATTCATTGCATTTGTTTTATTAAATCTATTTTCAATTTTATTACATTTTTTATGAAATTTAAAATGAATTATCATTATTGAATTGTTTTGTGACAAATAATATTGAATTATTTAAAAATAAGCTTTATTATTTTAAAAAATAAATCATAGTATTTTAATATAATTATAGTGTAAATAACTTATTCGGTACCCATTCATTAATCTAATTATAGTGTAAATAATCAGTAAAAATGTAAATTTTTATTCCTTAAAAATATCAAGTAGATGAAATGTTCAATAAAAGAATTTAATGAAAATTTAATAAGCTGCAGAAATTTATCGTTTAATATTTTCATAACTTTATATGTAATTATTAGATACAATTTATAGTGCTCAATAATTTTGAAATAAGGATGGGACAGGTAATTAACATTAATTATTAATTAACTTTTGTTTAGATATTATCATAATTTTAAGAATTCAAGTTATTTTTTGGTCTACAGCGCAGGCTGAGAAAAATAATCTCAAAATGCACCTTATTAACGATATTCAATACTTAAAATTTTTACTACTGACTATATTTTTAAAAAAGGTGCACATCAACTCATTCTCTTAAATCGATGGGTTTATTATATATATTTATTCTAAATACTATACTATATGATGTATATTTTGTACTTATTTAATAAATAAAAATATAAATTAGAATTATAGATTAAAATCATAACTAGATAATCCATCCTAAAGCATTATTAATTAAAATTTATAAGTTCTAATAATTAATCATAGGAATTAAAAGCATGCATATTATAAAGAGAATATTGTCGGAATCTATTAAAAAAACTAAATTCAAAAAGAATTTTGTTAGAACCAGTATCAAAGCAAAAATATTATTAGAACCGCTATTAAAATGGCAAAGAAAATGATCGTGAAAATAAATGCGTACGACTACATTAAATTGTATATTTTTAATAAAAGCAAAAGTAACAAAGTTTGGCTAGTATGGACAATAAATTCTAGCCATCGAGGGCAATTTTAAAAAAAATTGTATACTCTATAATACATATATTAATAATTTTTAAATTTCAGTTGGGGCAAATCCCCCAGTGAAATGCATGTGGATCTGCCACCGACTCCGTCTGTGGAAATTTGCAATGAAGACCAATTATATGCGTTTTAGGAGTATTTTTTATGCATGCCAACTAAATTGGAGGAATATTTTAAAGCATCAATCTGCAAAACCTATTTTTTAAATATTTTTATAAAATTGTTAACTTAGGTATATTTAACTTATTTATTAAGTTTTCTATTTTTGGACATGTAGAAATATATTTTTTTATTTTTTAAAAATAAGGGTATTTTGGTCATTTAAAAAGACTAAAACCTCCCATAGTTTAAAAAATCAAAAAATATATATACACATCTCCAAAAATGGTAAATTTTGATTTATAAATCAAAAATATATATACACATCTCCAAAAATAATAAATTTTAGTTTATAGATTAAATACATCTAAATTAACAGTTTTATAAGAATATTTTCAAAAAAATATTAAAAATAAAGTTCTGTACTCTAATGCATTGAACTATTATTCCTTAAATTGGGCATATATCTATATTATACGTAAGTAATGTTTCAACGCATCATGTATGAAACCCCATTTTTAAAATATTTTTAAATTTTTTTATAAAATTGTTAATCTAGGCGTATTTAATAAATTATTAAGTTTTATCATTTTTAGAGTTGTATAAATATATTTTTTAATTTCTTAAAAATAGGAGTTTTTTAGCCATTTAAAAATGATTAAAACGTTCCCTATTTTAAAAAATAAAAATATATATACACATCTTCAAAAATAGTAAAATTTGATTTATAAATTAAATACACGTAATTAAGAGTTTTCTAGAAAATTTTCAAAAAATATTTTAAAAAATAAAAATTTGCACCATAATGCATTGAAATATTACTAATTATACAACATACACGTATATGATTTTGTGCATTTATATGCATTATAAGTTACAGTACATTTGACCCAAAATACGCTCTACATATATTTAAGTGTACTAAAGGAATTTACCCTTACATCAATGGACCCTGATTCAGTGCGCCCGGGAGCATGCAGTGCTCCATGCTCCCGGGCACATACATATATTTTTTTTATTTTTTTTCAAAAATATTTTCATAAACATGTTACCCAAAGTGTATTTAACATATATATCAATTTTGACCATTTTTGGAGTATTTTAGGTATTTATTTTTTATTTTTGAAAATCAATGGCATTTTAGTAATTTAAAATTACGTAAAATGCCACTGGTTTTCAAAAATGAAAAATAAATACCTAAAATACTCCAAAAATGGTAAAAATTTAAACACAGATTAAATATACTTAGGCTAACATGTTTATGAAAATATTTTCAAAAAAAATAAAAATATATATATGTATGCGCCTGGGAGCATGGAGCACTGCATGCTCCCTGGCGCACTGAATCAGGGTCCTACATCAACGGTGGAGATGACAGATACTCAAAATATACATAAATTAGCAAGTTTATGAAAAAGCAAAAGAAAAATTTTTTAAATAGATTTTTTGGCATGAAATAAATAAATCATTATTTAACCCAAGCTAACAAGTTCATACCTTATAAATTAAATACATATAATCCTTATAAAATGAAATATATATATAAGCTCAAAGAAACTGTTTGTATCGAGGCATACATATGTATTGAACGGAAATCCTTAATTAAATAACTAGTCAAATATCATCTACTATGTTCATAATTCATATTGTGAAAATGTACAGAATTTTTATTGAATTTCTTTCGCACAACCATAGTCCGTAGAGCCCCTGCGATGGACAGAACCGGATGAAATGGTGAGATTGCAATTTGTTTCGCAGTCCAGAAGAAACGCACAAGCATAAAAGACGCAGATTTTCCTCTTCGTTCCCCTGCGATGGACAGAACCGGATGAAATGGTGAGATTGCAATTTGTTTCGCTGTCCAGAAGAAACGCACAAGCATAAAAGACGCAGATTTTCCTCTTCGTTCCCCTGCGATTTTCAATTCTGAAAAAAATCTCTGCGCCTCCTTCTCTGTACCGACTAACTTCGGAATTCCCTATACCCAGAGTTCATTTTTTCGGTGCCCTACCCTCTTCTTCGAGCTTGTTTTCCAAACGCGATTTCATACCCAGAGTTAGCCATTTTTTCGGTGCCCTACCCTCTTCTTCGAGCTTGTTTTCCAAACGCGATTTCATACCCAGAGTTAGCCATTTTTTCGGTGCCCTACCCTCTTCTTCGAGCTTGTTTTCCAAACGCGATTTCATACCAGAGTTAGTCATTTTTTCGGTGCCCTACCCTCTTCTTCGAGTCCGTATCAACGGAGACATGGTAAGTGAATTTCTCAACGTGTTTTTCTACAGGGGTTTCGTGTTTCTAGGTCTAACACGTCAAACCAATGCATTTTTTTTCTTTTCGATTTCATGATTTAGGGTTTAGTTCTAAAACTTGTGTTCAGTATGTTGCCAAGCGGCGGTCAATGAGAAAGCGCTTGCTATGTTAGCAGTTGCTAATAAGTGCGTGCTTGTTTCACATGCAATCGCAAAAGACAGGCTTTAGATGCTTTTTGGGATTTATTACTGGCTATAATAGGTAACGAAGCTTGGGAGGAAATATGAGCTTTTGGCTTCATTGTTGGGTAATCCATACGATTTTATATTCTCCTTCACCTTGCTCCGTTAACTGGTGTTTGCTGTAGTTTGTTGACGCTTGTACGAGAAATAAGATATTGGTATAATCCCTATCGTTAGACAGGGAACGTGCATCTCATGTGTTAGCTATTTGGAAGGAAATATGAGCTTTTGGCTTAATTTAGACGATCCATACGATTTTATATTCTCCTTCACCTTGCTCCATGAACTGGTGTTTGCTGTAGTTTCTTGATGCTTGTACCAGAAATATGATATTAGTATAATGGCTATAATGTGCTGAATATTTCTGAAATGTAATTTGCAATAATCTATTCTCTAACTTCTGTTTGTATTATGGCTGATAAGGGCAACATTTCATCCATGCTGTTGTTTGAGTTGTTCTTTTTTTTTTTCTTTTTTTTGAAGTATATTGTTTGATTTGTTATTCTCTTATACATTAACCCTTTTGATGGCTATCAAAGATAACTTAATGATTTTTTAAAAATTAATTTTAACGATAGCTATATTTCATCACATGTATGGGTAGGCATGCATTATGGGAGCATCAATGCCTGTTCGAGTATAAAGAAAAAAGACATACTTTTTGGGATATGCACACATTCATTGAAATTGGTTGCTTCTATTTGAAGCTTTGACAGGCTATACTCTCTGCATGTGTGGACAAACAGAAACACAGGATTTGACTGGCCAGGCATGCTGATGCATGGATGTTTGTACCTTGTCTACCATTGGTTTGGCTAAATTATGTATGGAAAATTTATCCACATTAGCTTAAAGGTCGCGTTAGCCATTTATTCTGGTTCCGGATTTCATCTTGCCACCCAAAGAAAGAAAAAAAAATAAAATAAAGGAAGACAGGAAAGAAGATGGAAATTTATAATGTGGTTTCTCATGTGCTGTGGAAATGTTTTTTTTGTGTCATTAATTGAACGTATAAGAGAATACTGTCATCTTGGCCAACACTAATCATAATTTTTGTCATAGTGTTGCCTTGTCTCCACATAAATGTGTACATGTATATTTATTTTTTGGCTTTTATTGAACTGGTAAGAGAAAGCTGTTATCTTGGTCAGCACTTATCACCAGCTTTGCCATATTGTTGCCTTTTCCTCGACATGTGGTTCTTCACAACTGAATTGGTAAGAGGAAGCTGATATCTTGGGTAACGATTAACATTATCTTTGTCATAGTGTTGCCTTCTCTCTCTCTCAATCTCGAGTATGTAGTGGATCAACAAGTGTTCCCATTTGTTTATGACTTCTTGTTTCTAATTTCGTCTGAATGGACCCATTATTCCATAGCATTTCTGTGAAAATTTTCTTCTTAATGTGCACTTAACTCAAATGTGTTTGTGCAGGCTGCAAAGATTATTGCTAACCTGATTGTAATGGGCTCAGGAATATTGGCAAGGGCATTTGTTCAAGCATACCGCCAAGCACTCGCAAGTATGTTAGGCAACTATTTTTGCCTTAAATTTTGTATTTCCAATATTTAAATCTTGCATTGCCAAAGGAGATGGTTTTTGTGGTGTTCTTTGTTACTATTATTTTCTTTTCCCTCTTTTATTGTTGTAAGCTGTTACACAACAACGTTAGCCAGAATTTACCAACCACCTCATGTCTCTTTTGTGTTTACTAGCCCACTTTTGGGAGCAAGGCATCTAGCTTGTCTGTCTGTCAAATGCAAGTTATGTGCCCATCTGGATGCTTGGTCGTGATTATTTATGACCCAAGTGGACAGCTGAAAGTCCTTGGCCAGAAGCCTTTTTCCCCTTTCTCATCTGTTTTCTTATGAAACCTTTCCATCATGTGAGTTGGATTTGCTACAAGGCATGCAGCATCGGCCTATGCAATTGATGGCTTGGGTGCAAGATCTCTCTCATTGTTGGGGTGTGCGGATGAGCTGCATGTATGTCCCTCAGAAAACCCGTAAACTTTTTTTATGGGTACAATTTGAAGGTCCCAATGGTTCCATGTGAGAAGAGAAAGGTTGATCTGAGGGAGATCTGGGATCAGGTTGCCATGAGGAGATCTGTTACATTTGTTTTATGTTCAATTGTGGGATTGTGGAGGGGAAATGCCCCTTCTCTTGTTGTTGTTTGCCACTGACAAACTGGACTACTAAAAGTTATTTCTTTAGTTCTGAGCATTAGGAATGAGGCCGAGGAAGAACTGATACACACGTCCATTCTACTTTATGCCTAATATGTCCTGACTCAGCTGTTTCCTGGGAAATTGTAGATGCATCAAAAACTGGTGTTGCTCAAGAAACAATACAAAATGCTGTTCGCAAAGCAAGCAAAACATTGACTGAACAAGAAGCCCGACAAATTTTAGGTGTCTCAGAGTCATCTTCTTGGGAGGAAATCTTGCAGGTTTTGGTCATTGATTGAATGGTTCCCTGTTTAACTGTTTCTTGCGCTATCATATTTTAGGCTGCAGCAGCTGCCTCCTTGATAGTTGAATAGTTACAAATATATTACATGTGTTTGCTTTATCATGTGGACACTAATATTATGCACTGCTGTGGTGAATATTTTATTTTCAGATTTTCAGATTTTCAAATTTCTGATCCTGTCTTCTATGTTGGTTATACAGAGTAGGAGGTCTGGTGTATAACAATTGTGATTAGTGAGGGTCACCATACTGGAGGTTTAGGATCAGAAAAATGTTGTCCCATTTGTACAGATTGGAAATTGGTTAGCTGTTTTAGAATATTTCTTTTCAAAATGGTACAATGAGATCTGTTAGCCCTGCATTCGGTGTCTTGCCCATTCAATGTGACAAGTTTTGAGGGCACACATGTATCGATGAGGTTTCTCCTACCCAGGGTGGTCACATACAAAGTTTGCATTGTTCATTCCTCACAGACTCTGGCCAGGTGCAAAGAAGTTGATCAATTAAAATTTCTACAATACATATCACATGTATGTCCTGGGTAATGAAAGGGTTATTTTGTTTTTTGTGCTGTTTTCCCTCTTGGTATAACCAATATGCATCAAGGTTAGAAGAGACAAGAACATCAACTCCCATTACCTCCATTCCTGTGCCCTGCGCAGATGCACCACTCGCATGTGCATTTTTCTGCCATTTACCATTATACAATTATTTCAACTGCACAAGTTCCTGTCTAATGATGCATCTGTTCCATCAGCATCCCTTGCTGTATGGTTTCCCTAATTGACTACCGCTAAGGTGATCTAGCTTGCTTAATAGATTTTTAGACAAAAGAAGAACGCTAGCTTTTTCATGCAGACATGCCCACAAAATGGAGGGAAACTTTTTTGACCAGGAATTCATTTGGATGGTTGAGTTATGTGTGGAATTTTGCTACATCACAATTGTTTTGCATCTTCCCAGCTACCTGAGGACAATTTCATGAATCTTACCAAGCCATTCCTATCTATAGCCACATCCATATTCTTTTGATCTGCCCTTTTTCCGTTCATAGCCCTCATTTTGTACCAACTTCTGACAATTACAGTTCTTGATATTCGTTATGCATATGCCTTGTATGACTGAGATTTCTGAGTCACGATGGCGGTTTTCCTACTGTTAGAGGGACTTCAATCAGCTCATTTGCCTTGTATGACGGAGATTTCTGAGTCACTCAGCATGTTATTAGTGAAAGTTTTGTTGATAAAATTTCATATGCTTCTATATTTTTTTTGGAACCAAACAACTACTCCCACATTTTATTTTTTAATATAATTTGTGTCCAGTTTGGGCTGTTGAGTTTTCAAATCAAGCTGTCCTGAAACACACCTAGTCCAGTTGTATTCTTGGCCTATGAGGAAGCATGTGTTGATATTGATTATGTTTTAAAATACCATAACAACAGTAGGTTAGAGAATTGTGAACTATGGGAAAGGGGTGGAACTTTTCCACAATTATGTGGTCTGGTATTGTGGCATTGCATGTTTCCATACTTGGATCTAATGAATACAGCAATGTGCTTGGTCCTATGACTTTTAAGTCCCCTGAAGTCTGTGGTTTATGTACTTGCAGAAATATGAAAATTTATTTGAAAGGAATGCCAAGAGTGGTAGTTTCTACCTTCAATCAAAGGTTCACAGGGCTAAGGAGTGTTTAGAAACTTTGCAACAACAGAAGGCTCAGGGGACAGGTTGAGTATCTGTTTTTTCATTGCCACTTATAGTTTCCCTTCCTGAACATGTAATTTGCTGTTGTTGGCAAAACTTTGCCCCAATTTTTGTACAATAATATTTGTTAACCGGGAAAAAAAAAACTTTTATCATGTCTTAATATATACCCGTATCTACAGAATAAAGTTTGTTGCTGTTAAAGCAAATTTTCATTGCAATAGGGGAGATTTTGCATTCAGCTTTCTTCACAGGTGCTAGGTTTGTTGGATCAGCTTACAGGCAAATGAGGTGGCCCACGTACTAAACTCTACCTAGAGTCTAGAATACCGCATGTTATGCTGCCTGTACAATCTGCAGTCTCATGCATAAAGCCATGAACAACAATGAGGAAAATTGTACCCTGTCAGCATGCAAATGCGATCTCCATGCATGGCTGACAATGCCCGGCATTATTCCTGGATCATCCAATAGAAGTTGCCAGAGTCCTTTTCCTGTCTGAATATGTGCTCTTTCTAAAACAGCTAACCAATTTCCAATCTGTACAAATGGGACAACATTTTTTCCGATCCTAAACCTCCAGTATGGTGACCCTCACTAATCACAATTGTTATACACCAGACCTCCTACTTTGTATAACCAACATAGAAGACAGGATCAGAAATTTGAAAATTTGAAAATCTGAAAATAAAATATTCACCACAGCAGTGCATAATATTAGTGTCCACATGATAAAGCAAACACAAGTAATATATTTGTAACTATTCAACTATCAAGGAGGCAGCTGCTGCAGCCTAAAATATGATAGCGCAAGAAACAGTTAAACAGGGAACCATTCAATCAATGACCAAAACCTGCAAGATTTCCTCCCAAGAAGATGACTCTGAGACACCTAAAATTTGTCGGGCTTCTTGTTCAGTCAATGTTTTGCTTGCTTTGCGAACAACATTTTGTATTGTTTCTTGAGCAACACCAGTTTTTGATGCATCTACAATTTCAGGAAACAGCTGAGTCAGGGCATATTAGGCATAAAGTAGAATGGACGTTGTTGAGGTATATTTTGAACTGTAGGTCTACTACGAAAAAAAAAATAAAAAAATCACAACAAACGAGAAATTGATGGCCATAAAAAAAAAAAAAGAGAGAGAAAAGAAAAAAAGAATAATAATAAGAAATCTCACATAGTCAATTTTTTTTTTTTTTTTTTAAAGAAAGGGGTTTATAGGCCGGCAAATTTAAACACAAAAAAAAAAGAGAGAAAAAAAAGAGGTTATAATAAAAATAAAAAATAAATAAAAAGAAGAAGAAGAGGTGGGGGCGTAAGCTTTGGCCATCCAATGAGAAAATTTCAATGGGAGATGGTGCCAACTCGAAATCTACGGGGTCTTATGGTGATGGTTAGCTCAAAAGCAAATATATAATAATAATAATAATAATAATAATAATAATATACCCTGGACAATTTTTTTTTTCCCGCTCTGCAGCTATTGCCACCATTGTGAAAGTACTTTTATTTAAAAAAAAAAAAGAGAGAAAAATATACATATATATATATATATATATATATATTGGTCTCACAATCTCTGCGATGGAAATAACGACTCCAACCTCGAATTAGTGGAAATAACGACTCCAACCTAGAATTAGCAGCAGCAACAGCCATTAAAACAAAGAGACGTTGTTAACCAAAAAAAAAAAAAAAAAAACTACGAGCAAGCAAGGCGCAAGTGATGAAGAACCTGTCAGATGGACAAAGAAGCGGAGTCATCTTTGCTTGGTTGGCAAAAAGTAATTTTAAATTTATTTTTTCAACATGTAAATAATCTAAGATATAATTTATACAAAGATAAATAATTTTATAAAGTATTAATACACTTAAATATATGTAGAGCGTATTTTGGGTCAAATGTACTGTAACTTATAATGCATAAAAATGCACAAAATCATATACGTGTATGTTGTATAATTAGTAATATTTCAATGCATTATGGTGCAAATTTTTATTTTTTAAAATATTTTTTGAAAATTTTCTAGAAAACTCTTAATTACGTGTATTTAATTTATAAATCAAATTTTACTATTTTTGAAGATGTGTATATATATTTTTATTTTTTAAAATAGGGAACGTTTTAATCATTTTTAAATGGCTAAAAAACTCCTATTTTTAAGAAATTAAAAAATATATTTATACACCTCTAAAAATGATAAAACTTAATAATTTATTAAATACGTCTAGATTAACAATTTTATAAAAAAATTTAAAAATATTTTAAAAATGGGGTTTCATACATGATGCGTTGAAACATTACTTACGTATAATATAGATATATGCCCAATTTAAGGAATAATAGTTCAATGCATTAGAGTACAGAACTTTATTTTTAATATTTTTTTGAAAATATTCTTATAAAACTGTTAATTTAGATGTATTTAATCTATAAACTAAAATTTATTATTTTTGGAGATGTGTATATATATTTTTGATTTATAAACCAAAATTTACCATTTTTGGAGATGTGAATATATTTTTTGATTTTTTAAACTAGGGGAGGTTTTAGTCTTTTTAAATGACCGAAGTACCCTTATTTTTAAAAAATAAAAAAATATATTTCTACATGTCCAAAAATAGAAAACTTAATATATAAGTTAAATATATCTAAGTTAACAATTTTATAAAAATATTAAAAAAATAGGGTTTTGCAGATTGATGCTTTAAAATATTCCTCCAATTTAGTTGGCATGCATAAAAAATACTCCTAAAACGCATATAATTGGTCTTCATTGCAAATTTCCACAGACGGAGTCGGTGGCAGATCCACATGCATTTCACTGGGGGATTTGCCCCAACTGAAATTTAAAAATTATTAATATATGTATTATAGAGTATACAATTTTTTTTAAAATTGCCCTCGATGGCTAGAATTTATTGTCCATACTAGCCAAACTTTGTTACTTTTGCTTTTATTAAAAATATACAATTTAATGTAGTCGTACGCATTTATTTTCACGATCATTTTCTTTGCCATTTTAATAGCGGTTCTAATAATATTTTTGCTTTGATACTGGTTCTAACAAAATTCTTTTTGAATTTAGTTTTTTTAATAGATTCCGACAATATTCTCTTTATAATATGCATGCTTTTAATTCCTATGATTAATTATTAGAACTTATAAATTTTAATTAATAATGCTTTAGGATGGATTATTACCATCTTTGACTTCCCTTTTCAACCTAAAATTCTTTCTTTTCCTACTTTATCTCTTTCATGTTCACTTTTCCTTTTTCATCTATAATTTCAAAATAGATTTTTGCATATAGGTATTAAAAAGTGTACTATTTTTCTTTTAAGTTTAAATTTTTGAAGATGATGAATATACATTGATAGGATATAACATTAGTCTTACCTTCTAAGATGGTAAGATGCTTTAAATATGCATTGATTGTAATTAAAATTAAATAAGTGAGGTAAATCGATGTAAATAAAATATATAAAAGCTAAACTAATGGCCTAAGATATTATACTATAAGTAATTTATCTTAGAAAAATACTTATTTTTTATTAATCACATGGTAAAACAATTGGTAAAAGATTATTAATGCATGGCTTTACGATATTCATAACATCTTCATTCATTTCAATATATGTCATTCCCATATTAATATTGTCATTATTAATTTGAATAATTATTAAAGGAATGGTCTTTATTTTGATACAAATACTATATATGTTGAGAAATACTTAAATATCTTTTAAAAATAAGCCTCAAATGGAGAAATTTCATGAATGTGAATTTAGTAAACTGATTTTACAAGATCGTGATCATTTTAAATTTAATATCATAATTTACCTGCATTCACCGGCCCACTCAATTACATTTTCAGATGATAATCTAATTTTAGCCGTCAATGTCTCATAAAAAACTTCAATGAAATGTTAAATTATTTTCATTCATTATTTAATTTTCTAAGACCAGAAAGTAAGAAAAAATTTAGAGTAGATAAAATAACAAACCGTGCGCAATTGTAGTGCCTGACACCTATTAGTCATCCGACATAATATTGTAGTTATAAGAAATTTTTTCCATCTTCCATATAGTGTTGACATTATTATATGATATCGTGATATTAGGTGAAACTTGTCTTCCTTTGATTTTTTTTTTATATTTTTTTTAGAAAAATCTAAGTCATGAGTTATATTCAATGAATGTTTGTACGTTATGAATTTTATAGAATCCATGTGTAGGACGGGATTTTTAGCGCGCTACGATGGGCCGGTGAATGAGCCTAAAAAAGTGTGAGGTAGGCTCATAAAAATATATAACCACGAACAAAGATGTAACAATAAAATATGCATACACCAGAGAAGAAAAAAAATGATTATGAGATGCGAGTTAACAGGTTAGCGGGTTAGACGTGATGCAAGTTAGGTGCAGAAATTAAACGTGCAAAAATAAAAATGTAAACGGTGTAGAAGAGGGGTTCAAGATCAGAAATGGAAAAAAAACATAAAAGGTGTAGATGTGAGGGTTAAAGAAGGGAGATGCAAGCGTTAAAGCTTTTAGATGATGCAGGTTTTTTTAGAGATTTTTAAATGATGCGAGTTAGACAAACACAAACATGTATCTCAATTAGACGCAATTAGCAGTTAGTAATATGTGTACAAATAGAGGTAAAATGTAATATATTAACTTTAGGAGTCACCACTAACCATATAACGGTGGTTAGTCCGTATACAATAAGGCGCCGAAAAACAGAGATTTTCTGGGTGAACTCACAACTAGAAAAAAAAAATACAATTTTATCTTTCCGGTACATCGGTCCTAGGAGCGCGAAAAAATTAATATATATTTTGTATGTAAAAGCTCAGGAGGGTGAAGGCGGGAATTTAATCCCTAGGCTTTTTTTTTTAGGCCCTAACTCAATCTGGAAATTGGAATCGGGTAATTGTTCTCACTTGCGTGGAAATAAAATGTTCCTGATGTTGATTTGATTTTGTTTTTTTTTATATTCATTTCATAAATATAATGAAATATACTTGTTGCATATATATATATATATATAAATTTATGAGGATAATCCTCCCCTGTTCTGTGTTGCTTCAGTCATGTTTGTTTGACTTGCTTTAGACCTAGTGATTACCGGACTGCAGGGTGATAAATTTTTTTTTTATGCGCTATTCTTGCT
Source organism: Annona cherimola (assembly GCA_030490835.1). NCBI lineage: Eukaryota > Viridiplantae > Streptophyta > Magnoliopsida > Magnoliales > Annonaceae > Annona > Annona cherimola. Next base: position 116,941,109 of record CM059971.1, read on the forward strand.
ATATATGTAGATTTTTAACGCTGAATAGTACTTAACTTCTATGGATCTTTCGTAAAGGGCTATTAAAATTTTTTTGTTCCTTTTATCTCTTTTTTAAAGAGAAAAAAAAATATAAATAAATAGACAAAAAGAGAGTTAGGATCCTTTTCTTCAAAACTTTTACTTATTTTTTCTTAAAAAAGAAAAAGAAATTTTTTTAAAAAAGAAAATACCCTCCTTGAGCTTTTACTAAAAAAAGAAATTAGCACTCTTACTCGTTCCCAGCGAAGTCGCCAAACTGTAGCACGAGATTTTTAGCGCGCTACGATGGGCCGGTGAATGAGCCTAAAAAAGTGTGAAGTAGGCTCATAAAAATATATAACCATGAACTAAGATGTAAAAATAAAATATGCATACACTAGAGAAGAAAAAAAAATGATTATGAGATGTAAGTTAGCAGGTTAGCGGGTTAGACGTGATACAAGTTAGGTGCAGAGTTCAACCCAAAGTCCTAGCGGCAGCAGCTTATGGAATGGAATCGGCTCAGGAAGTAAACTGAAATCTGTGGGTGAAGATTGGTGGTTTGAGGATGTGTCTTCTCTCAGTTTCCACCTTTACAAGAGGCTGATTTTGGATGTAGAATCAAGAGGCTTGAAACCAGAGATCATAGCAGGTTCTCTAATGTTCTACGCCAAGCGATATCTCCCTGGGCTGAGCCGGCACTCGAGTTTCCATGATAACAAAATCCGCATTATGCCTGGCCCTTCTGTTTCAGCACCATCTGAGGGTGACCAACGATCTCTAGTTGAAGAGATCGTTGGGTTGCTTCCAATGAAGAAGGGAGTTGCATCAACTAAGTTCTTGCTGCGGCTTCTTCGAACATCGATGATCCTGCACGCAAAAGTATCATGTAGAGAGAATTTGGAGAAGAGGGTTGGAGCTCAGCTCGATGAAGCTGCATTGGAGGATCTTCTCATACCAAACGTAGGCTACTCAGTGGACACTCTTTATGACATTGATTGTATCCAGAGGATCCTTGATCACTTCATGCAAGTAGACAAATCAACAGCAGGATCTCCTGCTCCAATTGTCGATGAGGGTCAGCTGGTGGGCTCCCCTTCATTGACACCAATGACCATGGTGGCCAAGCTCGTGGATGGTTATCTTTCTGAAGTTGCTCCAGATGCCAACTTGAAGTTCCCAAAATTTCAGTCCCTGGCAGCTGTTATACCCGAATATGCCAGGTCGCTTGATGATGGCATCTACCGTGCAATCGATATATATTTGAAGGTAATAATATATGGGTTATGATCTTGTTAACCTAAGCACTTTTTTTAATTATCATGTCACTCACTTTAGATGACTAGGCAAAAATGAGGCAAATGCCTCTTTATAACTGTGAACCTCGGATCTCTCCTACTGTACACCCTTAACGCACTCATGTCAACCACTGAGTTATTTAGGTAGTGACACAAACACTTTTGTTAGTTTGAGCTAAAAGATGTACTTTTTAGTGTTTTTTTATGAAGTAAGTGTTTTTTAAGCTTTTGAGTGACACTAAGAAGTATCCAACACAACAATCTCTCTGAGAATATTGGTTGTTTTTTTTTTTTTTTTTAATTATTGGGGAGAACATTGAATTTTTTTTTTTTTTTTTTTTTTGTGAAAGGAGAATATTGAATTTCGAATGCATAAACAAACAAAAAGTTCCCAAATATCCAAAGAAAAGTCATTTTCTGTTGAAACATTCATAAAACAGTTCATGACATCTAAACACTCAAACACTTCTTGGTATTCATGAATCTACCAGAGAACTCAGACACCCTGTGCGTGCGCGTGCGCGTGCTCCCCTTTTTGTTATCCTTAATGAAATTTCTCAATTTCAGGCGCACCCTTGGCTCACAGACTCAGAACGAGAGCAGCTTTGCAGACTCATGAATTGCCAGAAGCTGTCACTAGAGGCGTGCACTCACGCCGCTCAAAACGAGAGGCTACCACTAAGGGTTGTGGTTCAAGTTCTCTTTTTCGAACAGCTGCGCCTGCGGACGTCGATTGCCGGATGGTTCTTTGTCTCTGACAACCTTGAGAATGGGCAAGGTCAGCAAGGGAGCTTTCCAAGCTCTTAGAACGACACCTTCACCCAGGCAGTGGATGAGTGTGAAAGCAAGGAGATCCAGGCAATTTGCATGGATGACATGAAATTGCGGGTCTCAGAGCTTGAGAAGGAGTGCTTGAACATGAGGAAAGAGATTGAGAAGCTAGGGAAATCCAAGGGTTCTTGGAACATCTTCTCTAAAAAGTTTGGATTCAAGCATAAATCACAGAGTTGTAATGGAAAAGGAGTTTCCACTGAAGTTCACAATCACTGATGTCCAGGATCATAGAAAAAATAACTGGCTAATTAAACTGTAGTCGTCTAACAAAATTCTTTCCATTTGCTTTGCAGCTTACCTACTTACCCATCTAAGAATGAGTATGTATGTATGCAAATGTATGATGCCATGTCCAATTTCTAACCTCAGTTGTGGGCTCATTAGTATGTTAGTTTTGTTGGTGGATTAGCAAATCATTGGATCAATTGTAATTACAATTAGAAACTAAGTTGTAACTCAATTCCTTGCGAATGGACATGCCCTCTTTTTGTTTCAAATTGCTATACATATCGGATTAAGTGTCCTTAGATTAGCTTTCCATGGACTACATTATTGGGCTTAGTGATGGAGATCATTTTGACTCTTGCTTGTTATGTGCTTATTTGAGGTGCAGTTATAGAAATTAGGATTTATTTTTATAAATGATTTAGATTATTGATTTTTATTTTAAATTATTTCCGAAATCATAAATTACTTTCCATATAAGTTTGCCTAGTCCGTCGATTTACTTGTAGAGCAAGGTTACTTATTAAGTAGAATTTTACTTTTTTATTCTTAGGTTATCTTTCTATAAATAGGATCACGCGGATTCTATGTAGAATAATTTATTATTATTTTTTTAATAATTGATTGAGATTTTGCTTTCGCTAAAATTCTCTTTTATAATTTACTTCTAGTTCTTCTTGAATTCTTAGTTCCTCTAATTCCTTTCCCTCTCTTCCTTTCTCTGATTCCTTTATAAGAATACCTTCTTTTTCTTTTATCTTCTTCTTTGCTCGTAGTCTACTATTTAGGTGTCACTCCTTGTGTCAACATTTTAGTGTTAATACATTTACAATCGTCTCCTTAAACCTAAGATTAAAGGTTTTGTTGATTTTATAAGCCATAATCATCAGCAATTTGAGTTGCGCTCACTCAGTTGTAAAACCTACGAAGGACTGGGTTGATTTCATGGCCAAAAGTTTAGAAGTAAAAAATGTCATGGCTAGGCCAAATTGTAGAAGCTGGGGGGGGGGGGGTGTTATGGCAATATTGGATTCAATTTGCAAGAGGTCGGAATCTTTGATTTCGTCTTCTACTTTATCGAAAGCACAAATATATGGGGGAAGAGAGATGGTTGATCCTTTAAAAATGTCCACTGGGTTCAGCAACTGTAGTGTACGAGTAGATGCCAGAAGACTCCGATGTTTCAGCTTCACGAAACTCGCAATTATTTGCAGAGATGTGCTGCTTGCACTTTTACAGCATCTTGGTTGGATCTCAGACAAGTCATAGATGCCATGGAGACGGAACAGAGAAAGTAATTCAGATATCAATGGGAAAGAAATACAAAGAAAATGAAGGGAAATTTATTTCTCCAAAGCCATGAGAGGACAATGAATTCTCAAGAAATGAATAAAGAACAAGACTACCTGATTGATAAAGTTCACCATCGTCATACAAAATTTACAACTCCCAACGGTAGCCCTCTCCACAACCTCGAGTTTGAACAGGCGATTCGAGTGATGTGTTACGAACCTAAGGAATGGTTAAATGAATGTATTGGGTTCATGTGTATGCCAGCCATTCTCCAGTCGACAACTTAGCATTCCAGAAGAGCACGCGAAGCAAATGCGGAAGGACATAGGCGAATGCGAGACAGAAAGAAAGAAGAAAAGAAAACAACAATGAGATGGAACATATGCTTGTTAACTACCCTCCTCTAGCAAAAGCCAATCTTTGTGCCCTTGGTTCTCTCGTTGATCATGACATCATCATCTATAGGCCCCATATGACTGTTGAGGTGAATACCCACCCATGCTCATCATCGGGTTGTAGCCGCCTTGCATACCTGGATTCTGACCCATGCCTAAATTAGGTTGCATTGCTACTCCTTGTCCCATCCCCATGTTCTGAGCTCCCACGTTCATGCCCATGCCCATGGCTTGATTCATTCCTCCACCATAACTACCCATGCCCACGTTCATGCCTGGCCCCATTCCCATGCCACCACTACCCATACCTTGGCCCATTCCCCTGCCGCCACCTCTACCACCCATGCCCATTGGGGCAGCAACACCCATGCCCATGTTCATGCCCATCCCAGCTCCCATGCCCATATTCACGCCCATCCCACCTCCGCCACCCATTCCCATGCTCATGCCTATACCCATGCCAGCGCCCATCATATGATTTGGAGGAGGGCGAAAAGCACTTGCACCGGCACGTCCAAATCCAGAACCAGCTCCCATGGCTTTACCCATCGCGATGGTAGATGCAGCTGGAGCTGGAGCAGTTTTCTCCTCTCTTCTCTCCTTTCTATGCATTGAGTCAAAATCAATGCCAATGTCCGCCAATGGATTGGTTTTGGCTACAAATGCAGGAAAATAAAAAACTAAATCAACCGAGAACAAATCAAATTATATTAGCAGTTTAGATACTAACTTTCAAGGATTTTGTAGCAAAGATTAATAGGAAAATTAGAGATTACTAAATACTCTCATCTTTAAGGAGAGAGCAGCAAACTGATGCTTTTTGAACTGATTCTCTTTTAGCATACTCAGTGGAGCTTTTCAAACAAAGATTCATTTTAGGGAGAGAGAACAAAGCTCTTTACTTTTCTCCGCAGATCTTATAATTTGCAACATCCTGGAGTAAGACCAGATTATTGACATGTTTGCAGTCACTGCAAATTAGCAGGTACACTTTGATTGATCTAAAGAGGATTTAGAACAAAATGTCTGGAAAATACAAATAAAGGTTAGTTGGACGGAAAGATAACCATTCTCTTTTCATTTTTATTTCTTTGCTTCTTTTCATTTTTACTTCTTTGCTTCTTTTCATTAGAGTTTCCACGCCACAGGCCTTTTGGCTTCTTAACTTTGCAGGTGATGAAAAGGAGAATAGTTTCTAAAATACTGTAAGGGAAGAAGAAAGTATAACACTTACGTCCAGATATATTCAAGTCCACTAGACCTCGGCTCAATGTGTCAGCCCACACTGTCGACTTGGGTTCAAATTTCTGCTTTGACAATTCTGTCTTCGCAGGTGGGCCTGTTTGTAAAGGAACGGGTGCCAAAGAATTTGTTGAGCTTGGAAGCGATTTCTGAAAAATAATTGGGCCTTGAGGAGATTCTTGAGAACTAAATTGGGCTGGAAGAGATGCCTGAGAAGTAAGCGGATCAGTGGATCCTGATGGTGCAAGGGGGCCGCCATGAATGCCCATCCCTGCCCGCGAACCATGCGGCAGTTGCCCAGAGGACAACTGTCGGCTGGCAGGTATACGTGGAGAACTGTCCGAGTTGGGAGAGGGTACTGTTAGAGGAAGGATGCCTTCAAGAACATCAGTGCCAGTTTGTGCCGTAGTGGGTGGCTGTGGAAGCAAAGACCCATCGGGCATAGAATGGCGTGGTGACTGTGGAAATGAGGACCCATGGACCATAGGAGGAAGTGGTGCGTGTGAAAATGAGGACTCATGTGTCATAGAAGAAGGTGCCGCTTGTGGAAATGAGGACTCGTGGATAATAGAAGAATGCGGTGAACGTGGAAATGAGGATTGATGAGCCGGGGAAGGAAGTGACTGTGGTGGAAATGAGGACTGATGGACAGCAGAAGGAAGTGGTGACTGCGGAAATGAGGACTGTGCAAATGAGGACTGATGGGTTGGGGAAGGAAGTGGCGACTGCGGAAATGAGGACTGATTGGTAGGAAGTGGTGACTGCGGAAACGAGGACTGATGGGTCGTAGAATGAAGTGGTGACTGTGGAAAGGAGGACTGATGAGTCGTAGAAGGAAGTGGTGACTGTGGAAATGAGGAAGGGCGGGCTACAGAAGAGAGTGGCGACTGCGGAAGGGAAGAGCCCTGGTATGCAGCAGGAAGCAGTTGCTGCGAAAATGGAGACTCCTGGATCATAGAAGAAACCGGAGACTGCGAGGAAGACCCCTGGGGGTTCGTAAAAGGAAGCAGTAGCCTCTGTGGAACCGAAAACTCCTGGGCGGCAGAAGGAAGCGCAACATTACTGATATTTGGCGGGATCGTGGGTCCTGATACTGTAAAAAGGCCTGCAAGAATATCCACGGACTGTTGATTTGCTGGCGGCTCTGGATGAGGAAACTCGGAGGTTGTTGTAGGCTGCCCAGCATTGGCCACGTTGTGAGGTGCATAGGTAAGGGCTTGAAGCATTCCCCCAGAGTTGATGTCGCAGACCACTTCTGCATTTGGGCCATTATGTTGAGTAGGGGAAGAGAATTCTCTTGTGGTAGGATGCGGAAAGGATGCCGTGAGTGCCAAGGTCTGTTCTTGATGTACAAAGCCGTTTTCAGATGGTGAAGCCAGAAAAGGAAAATCTCCAAATGGATTTTCACAAGGCTGCATCAGAAAATTCCATTGTGAGAGGGAGTTAAACATAGTGGATTATAAGCAGAGAAAAATAATAACAAGAATTTAAAATACATACATACATACATATATATATATGTATGTATGTATGTATATGTATATATATATGTATGTATGTATGTATGTATGTATGTATATGTATATATATATGTATGTATGTATGTATATGTATGTATATAAGGTTGATCTACAGAAAAGAAATGATCATGTGAAGATGCAGTATAAAAGGGGCTACGGATGGATGATAGTACAGAGATAATAACAAGAGTAAAAACAATGGAAAGATGATCCACTGAAAGAAATCATGTGATGATGCATTTGGAAAAAAGAAATTATGCATATTCTTAGAGATTCCTAAGTCATTTCAGCCAGTAGAGATGCATCGGGCGACAAAAAGAATATGATAAGTTTAGTAATCTACGAAATAGTGTTATGAGAGAGACAGAGACCTGGTTTACTGAATTAGAAGCTGATGATGGAGGTACAGAGCCAGGTCCAAGGGTAGAATCCACAGCTGTATTGTATCTACCGTTTTCAACACTAGTGGCTGCAGTAGTTACTGGCACAAGCGCCAAAGAATTTGAAGGAACTGGATCAAAGAAGGCGCCAAGGAGATCCATTTCTGCAGCATTTGGTGCTGGTGTGTAAGCTTTTCGAGGAATACAATGATAGTTTGCAAACTACATAACAGTGTTAGAAATTAAAATAGCACCATAGAGTCAGTTCTCAAGCATTACTGACGCAAGGAAATTCTGGAAGTTTTCGTTCTTTGCTGAATTAGGATTTGATGAAGAGATCAGCTTCTTCAGTATACTGAGGGCGCCGAGCATGTTCGTTCCCAATAAATGACCATTTTTTCCTTTATCGAGTGCCATTGATCACTTTTCACCTCTCTCTCTCTCTCTCTCGGCAATGGTCGAATTATTTGAGCTGTCTTTATGTTTAGGTCACACAACTAGTCAATCTACTCAAATAACATTTGAGATAAATCCAATCCATCGACATCTCCAGCCAATGAATTTGTTATGTTTGTCCCAACCATTTTCCAAGCCACTAAAGGGAAGGAACAAATGGGATGATCCGTATAGTTATTTGAATAAAATTTAAAGATTATGATATCCCCAGCAGCACTGGAGCTCTCTATTTAGATAGTAGATGTAATTTACTAAGAATCAAAGAATTTGGCTTCGTCTCAAGTAACTTATGGGGTGTTCGCGAGTATACACAAGGATGAGGAGATTGGATAAGAAAGGATTTTTGCGTATTGAGAAATGAAAAATTATATTGGAAGTGGAAAAAGTAATACTACAAATGAGAAAAGTAAAGTTGTTATATATTGAAAATGATGATTTTTTTTTTGAACGGGACTTCTCATCCCATTCACATCCATTTTCCATCCCCTCGTATACTCTGGAACAAGCTCTAATTACTCACATCGAGAGAATATGAATCTGTCTTAATTCTCTCAGGTACTTTCTATGAATACACACATCAACTAGGCTCACTTAAGTAGGTTCTTATCAATTCAAAACTCAAAATCAAAAGATTATAAACATATTATGCCATAGTCTTATAAAATTCTTTATAATAACGTGCCAGCTATGGAATCATGCATATAAAACTCACCCAATGTGCCAACCTTTTCCCTGGGAGAAGCCACCATGTCAAGTACATTCCTGTTCTGATTTTCACTCTTATCTTGAGGAGAGGACGCTTCATGTGGAGATAGGAGTTCTAAGACTTTTGTTTCGTGCGAAGATAGAGGCTGTGCAACTTCTGATTGAGTACCTCCCTCCCTACCATCGAACAAGATATTAGCTACGGTTGTACACCAAAAAACACAATACAAAACTGCAGATGGGAAGGCTAGAGAATACCTGCCATTCTTGGTTGGACTTGGGCCTTGGCTTACTACTTCGTCATAGCTGGGAGGTTCATTGCTCTGCTCAATAATCTTGCTTTTCCTAGTGTGAGAAGAAAATCTTGTTTTAGGGTTGTGCAGTCCTCCAAGGGTGCCAGAAAGTTCGGAACAGATGAAAATGACAGCTGTAAAAATGAAGTGGTAGGCAAAGAAAGAGCAACTCCTCCTCATTTTTATGATTCGTCATTTTGTATTTTTCTGAGAGCTTACCCTTCATCTAAAGACTCATCATCAACTCTACCGCTTCTGCACCCAAAAAAACCAAAAAAAAAAAAAAAAAATCACTATCTACAAGATCGAGAAAATAGCAATTGGTTAGCATTTATGTGATTCATTGAATTAATCCACAGGATGCATTTGTTCACTACTGAAATTAAATTATTAAGTGACCGAGTAATAAAAATAATCCACATTTGCAGTTTGTATAATGCAAGAAGGAACCTTGATTTCATTTCATTTCATCAAAGATAATAAAACCAAGAAAAGAAACTTAATGCGCAGGAGAAATGATTTATATGTGAGATATACCGTTCATCATCTTCATCTAGATGGGCTTTTTCTTTCTCCGAGCTTCTGTTTCTGGAATCGTTGTATCTGTAACTGTCTCTGTTACGAGGGTCTCCATGCCAACCTCTACCTTGTCTGTCCTCATCCCTACTTCCATGTCCTCTCTCTCTCCCATGGACATTTTGGTCATCATATCTATTGCCATAACGGCCTTCGTGACGATCATCATCATAGCTTCCTGTACTTGACTGTGAATTAGATCTGTATGCTGATGATGCGATAGGATACCTAAAGTTACGTGAATTCTATGTCAGACATTTAGAAATAATGCTTCATTACATCGTTAATGAGGATGCAAGACTCACTTGTCCTTGCTATTGAGAGCTTTCTGTCTGATTTCTTGGATCCTTTCTTTATCATTCACAAGGGCAACAAGAAACTGAGATTTCTTCCGGATGTTGCACCCCTGGTCTCTTCCACTAGAATCAACATATTGAAAATTCGAAAGAATCTGTTACAACGAATAAATATATTTTTTATGTGAGCCTGATGATTCCAAAATCCCCCAGCTTTTCAACTATAGAGCAGCTAGATTTGTAATGAAAATGAAAAATTACCGATATCTGGTAAGCACGTTCCCTTATCTCATCTATAACGCGTTCTGACCCATGCGCCACAAGGTATTCTAGAACAATCAACCCCTGGATGAAATGAATGGGGAAGTGAATAATTTTGAAAAGTGTGCAAATGATGTGATATAATAGAAATAAAGAAGGAAGGAATAGGATAGTCGTGTGAGAAATGATTGGAATATAAGGATAAATATAAAAAAAAGTAAGGTAGTTAGATAGTTAAGATGTCAGATTATTTTTTGAAAGTGTGGGGAGAGAATATTCCCACTTACCATTGTTACCAAATAGTGCCCCAATTAAAGGCTAAGAATTGAGCCTTCGCTCATAAGGAACCAAGCAATCTGCTCCAACAGTTCTTGTTACAGAACAACTACAGTATTAAATACTTAAAAGGGTGCGTTGATAAAAAAATCTAATACCTTATACACGTGCCGCCAATTTTTACCAGTATCACTAATTCTCTTCCAGATCACTGTCATTATCTTCTGATAATCATAGCTGTAGCCAGGAACAATATATAAAGATAAAAGATTAAATAAAGTTAGAGCAAATAAGAAAGGCGATGTCTGAAACAAAAATTTTCAGTCTTACTAGTGTCTCGTTGCCTGTGCAATTTCTACTAAATGGGTTCCGTGAGGGCCCCATGGATCATTGCTGGTTGCATCAAGAACCTGTATAGGTAGAGAAATAGCATTTATATTGGCTTCAAAACATGATTATGAAACCTTATCAGTTCACAATGTCATCAGTGTCATAGACTATGTTAGCTTTCTGTATATATTATTAAATGAAAAATCTCACGCTACAACTCATATTATATATTGGATGGACTATTTTCTGCAGGTTGGATATGAGGCAGTGAAGGAACAATGTATCCTATAAAAAAAAACAGATGAGATACGTGGATCTTGAACGGGAATATAACAAGACAAAGCGGATGGATTAAGAAACAAATGCACTCAAGGAAAATTCAATAACAAATCTAAAATCAAGTGGCGAAATGCCCTAGGAATGAAGAATTCTATGAAAGAAAAAAAATTTAATGAAAGAATATTACATTATCTCAACCCATTTAATAGAGATGAGAGTTAGATAATGAGAAAAACCCAAAGAAGAAATGAACAGACACTTGAAGCATTATCTTCTACCTTCTGCTCTAAACTAGGAACTTTCAGAACTTTCTTGTTCACTTCTCTTTTACTGCAGAACATCAAAGCAAAAAGGTTACTCAAGTTCGAACAATATGACAATTCGTTTTGGAAATAATCACTAGTTCTTAAAGATTATTATCTTTTGGCAGGAGCATGTACCAGTTTATCATTTCTCATAACTGAGTTCTTGAATTCCAATGTGGAGGAACAATGATGGCTTTACAGAGATTCTCTTAAAATAAAACAAAAGAAGAATAATAGGAGCAAAATGTAAAATTCAAGTGAAGCTTTTTACATGTCTCTAACAGTTTGGCCAAAGGCCTTCTTCATGGTCTTTGAAGATTGAAGAGTCACGGGGCTTCTTCAGTATATATTTTGCTTTGCTCACTCTAATGAAGAATTCTCATCTGAAAAAAGCACTTTATGTTAGACAATAAATAAATAAATAAAAGACTACAAAAGACAAGAAAAGGCACGTGCCACGAAAAGCAAACCAAATGCTTTTAAAAAAGAAAATTATGAATCAAGATAAAATATTATGTGACATTTAAAATAAAAGGCTAAATTGAGAAATAGCACACGGCCACAATGATTATGATATAAAAACACAGTCAACAAACAGAGTAAAACGATGTTAATCGCAAAATAAATTAAAAAGAAAAAATCATAAAATATACTTTTCTGTATATTATATATCATATATTAGACCAATGCATATTACAATAATACTATAGGTTATCATACATATATTACTATATTCATATTATTGAAAACCCTCAATAGCCAAACGGTTTTTGAAAAATTATGAGTCAAGATACGAAAGATTAAAGTAAGAAGGCCAAACGAAAATAACTAAGGATCATTAGTTAAAAGGGGCTTATTAATTCTTCGATCCAACCAATGACATAACCGGATTTATATAGTTGCCCTGTTCTAGTGAAAAACAACACATCCATGTATTCGTCAGGGCCGAAAGAATATTGGTAGACAAAATAAGAAAAATAAAAAATAAAGTTTTCTTCAAGAGTGTTACAGGATCACTTTCGTCGGAGAAAATATAGCTACACTCGTATCGTGATTGCTTTCCTCACATAGAAAAATAGAATATGCACCGAAACAGAGAACAACTCCTCCATTGGCAAAAGAACATTTCATTCAGGATAGCTTTTAACGAAAGGTATTTGCAGAATTAATTTGTAATTAATTTGATTTGTAATGCGCAATCCACATGCATCCAACGAGTTCATTTATACCATGGTTTGAACCATTTCTGCCATGTATGCTTTTTCAGAAGGAGACATTACGAAGTCACATCAGAAAAAAGTTCAAAAGAAGAAAGTTGGTCAAATCGATCCCAAATCCAAATTCTATTTTTCTTATTAGGAAAATATATAAATACAAAGTTAATACCATCTAATTATGGGAAATTACCCGGGCTTTGTTTGATCTGATCTAAAACAAAGTAGTGTAAATGAGGAAGATGCAAAAGGAGAAAAAAAATAATAATTTCAACAGAATATAGAATGATGCATATCATAAATTCAACAAGACTGCAAAAGAAAAAATAAAAATCTTAATCATTGCTTGCGTATGGTGAGAGCAAAAAAACATAAAACGTACATAAATTTTTTTCTGCAATTTTTTTTCTGCCCAACTTCCTCAGCATCTCATCGTACAGAAATCCAAAAAATTCAATGATCACGAATGAAAATAGGGAATGGAAGCAGCCATGAATCAAGAAACAAGAAAAGCACAAGCAAGCTATAAGGGAAGCGAGAGGGAGAGGCGCAGTTTTACTTTGAGAAGACAGGTCTGGCTAGTGTGTTAAGCTTGGAACATGAACGGGGAAGAGGAAGACAGAGACAAGAGACAGAGAGAGATTGTACGGGTATGAAAAGGTCCTATCGCTCTTCCCAAATATTCGGAGCGTGAGAAGCGCGGGACATGGTCAGTCCTTGAATGCCATCGTTTTCCTTCTGCGCCTTTTTATTTTATCCACCCTCTTAATTATTATTGTTATTATTATTATTTATTCTTACTTTCATGGAACTTAAGTAACTAGGTTAACTATGCCCAAATATTTGTGAGCTCAAGATGTTTGATGATATGCACCGTCAGTGGCGGATTAGGACCTATGGTTAGTGGGGCCAAATTTACACCACATTTTAATGTTTTATATGTTTAAAAGTAATTTTTTTTTTTATCAATTTGATCATGTAAAAATTTAAAAAATATATTTCGATCATCATCCGCAATCTCTAATTAGACAAATAAGATTATGACACTTAATGGAAAAGTGCAAAAATTACGTTGTATTGTCATCAGTTTATAAATAGAAAATTTTAGATTTTTTAGATCTAAATGATGCAACTATTTTTCTAAATCGAAAATTAATTTAGTTGAAAACTTTACAATAAATATTAAAAAATATAATTTTAAAGAATCTTATACATTTGAACCTACCATGGATTCTATAACATTCATAACATACAAACATTCATTGAGAAGAATATAACTCATGACTTAGATTTTTTTTTAAAAATTAAGAGAAAAAAAAAATCGAAGGCAGGCAAGTTTCACCTAATATCATAATATCATATAATAATGTCAACACTATATAGAAGATGGAAAAAATTTCTTATAACTACAATATTATGTCGGATGACTAATAGGTGTCAGGCACTACAATTGCACACGGTTTATTATTTTATCTACTCTAAATTTTTTCTTACTTTCTGGTCTTAGAAAATTAAATAACGAATGAAAAATAATTTAACATTTCATTGAAGTTTTTTATGAGACATTGATGGCTAAAATTAGATTATCATCTGAAAATGTAATTGAGTGGCCCTGTGAATGCAGGTAAATTATGATATTAAATTTAAAATGATCTCGATCTTATAAAATCAGTTTACTAAATTCACATTCATGAAATTTCTCCATTTGAGGCTTATTTTTAAAAGATATTTAAGTATTTCTCGACATATATAATATTTGCATCAAAATAAAGACCATTCTTTTAATAATTATTCAAATTAATAATGACAATATTAATATGGGAATGACATATATTGAAATGAATGATGATGTTATGAATATCGTAAAGCCATGCATCAATAATCTTTTACCATTTGTTTTACCATGTGATTAATAAAAAATAAGTATTTTTCTAAGATAAATTACTTATAGTATAATATCTTAGGTCATTAGTTTAATTTTTATATATTTTATTTACATCGATTTACTTCACTTATTTAATTTTAATTATAATCAATGCATATTTAAAGCATCTTACAATCTTAGAAGGTAAGACTAATGTTATATACTATCGATGTATATTCATCATCTTCAAAAATTTAAACTTAAAAGAAAAAGACTATACTTTTTTAATACCGATATGCAAAAATCTATTTTGAAATTATAGATGAAAAAGAAAAAGTGAACATGAAAGAGATAAAGTAGGAAAAGGAAGAATTTTCGGTTGAAAAGGGAAGTCGAAGATGGTAATAATCCATCCTAAAACATTATTAATTAAAATTTATAAGTTCTAATAATTAATTATAGGAATTAAAAGCATGCATATTATAAAGAGAATATTGTTGGAATCTATTAAAAAAAACTAAATTCAAAAAGAATTTTGTTAGAACCAGTATCAAAATAAAATATTATTAAAACCGATATTAAAATGGCAAAGAAAACGATCGTGAAAATAAATGCGTACGACTACATTAAATTGTAAATTTTTAATAAAAGCAAAAGTAACAAAGTTTGGCTAGTATGGACAATAAATTCTAGCCATCGAGGGCAATTTTTAAAAAAATAGTATACTCTATAATACATATATTAATAATTTTTAAATTTCAGTTGGGGCAAATGCCCCAGTGAAATGCATGTGGATCTGCCGCCGACTCCGTCCGTGGAAATTTGCAATGACGACCAATTATATGCGTTTTAGGAGTATTTTTTATGCATGCCAACTAAATTGGAGGAATATTTTAAAGCATCAAGCTGCAAAACTCTATTTTTTAAAAATATTTTTATAAAATTGTTAACTTAGGTATATTCAACTTATATATTAAGTTTTCTATTTTTGGAGATGTAGAAATATATTTTTAAATTTTTTAAAAATAGGGGTATTTTGGTAATTTAAAAAGACTAAAACCTCCCTTTTTTAAAAAATCAAAAAATATATATACACATATCCAAAAATAGTAAATTTTGGTTTATAAATCAAAAAATATATATACACATCTCCAAAAATAGTAAATTTTAGTTTATAGATTAAATACATCTAGATTAACAGTTTTATAAGAAGATTTTCTAAAAAAATATTAAAAATAGAGTTTTGTACTCTAATGCATTGAAATATTATTCCTTAAATTGCACATATATCTATATTATACATGAGTAATGTTTCAATGCATCACGTATGGAACCCCATTTTTAAAAAAAATTTAAATTTTTTTATAAAATTGTTAATCTAGGTGTATTTAATATATTATTACGTTTTATCATTTTTAGAGATGTATAAATATATTTTTTAAATTTCTTAAAAATAGGAGTATTTTAGCCATTTAAAAATGATTAAAACCTTCCCTATTTAAAATATATATATATACACACATATTCAAAAATAGTAAAATTTGGTTTATGAATTAAATACACCTATTTAACAGTTTTATAGAAAATTTTCAAAAAAAATTTAAAAAAATAAAATTTTGCACCATGATGCATTGAAATATTACTAATTATACAATATACACATATATGATTCAGTGCATTTATATGCATTATAAGTTATAGTGCATTTGGCCCAAAATACGCTCTACATATATTTAAGTATATTAATACTTTATAAAATTATTTATCTTTGTATAAATTAGATCTTAGATTATTTACATGTTAAAAAAATAATTTTAAAATTAGTATTTATATCAAATTATTTTATTATGTTGATTTTGTATTATTTTCAGATGTAGCTTATATCAATTTGGATAAAAATTTATATGCTAATAAAAGAAATAATTTTAAATATAATAGGTGGAGTAGATATATATTTTATGATCATATCAGGCTCATTTTGAGTAAAATACACTATAACTTACGGTGCATGTAAATATACATGATGATATCATATATATGTATATATGTATATGGTTGCTTAATTCCACATGCTTATGAGCCATATGTATTCTCTTTACTTTTTGTTATTAACTCTATTGTATCACATCACTTCTTTCATTTTAAAAAAGTTTATATTAAAAAATTTTCTTTCAAAAGTTTTATTAAATGTCAAACACACCTTAAATTATAACATTAAAATTGAATAAATTATAAAAATTATTCAAATGAAATTCATGAAATTTAAATGCATTACAAAATTCTAGGGAATAATTAATCTATAATATCTAAATGTATTACATATGAGCTCCTGTTCATGAAACAGTCCATTTAGTCGATAAAGGTGATAATTAAGTAAGCCTAGTGATCATTTGCGACTGGATTATTAAATAAAGGAGGTGTTTGTTTAAACTTAAAATTTTTCACTTTCCACAAGTACTCTATTTTTTAATTATTTTTTTAATTCTTCCTATATAATTATCACACTTTTCAATAATTTCTACACAAATACTCATATATCTAAATTATCTATTTTAAATTTATTTTCCTTACTCCTCATCGTTACCTTTATCATATCACATCATTTTTTCTCATTTTAAAAACTTTTAAAATAAAAATTTTCATCAAAAGCTTTATCACTTCCCAAACATACTTAAGAAAATAAAAGATAAAATGATTTCAAAAAATATAAGAAAATATGAAAAAAGGTATACCCTACACTTCTAATTAGGGTATTGTTGTAGACGTTCCGTAATATAAAAAGTGAAATCAACATTATACAGAGAAAGGAGCATAGAGTTGAAACAACAAAACAAGCTCGATGACAAAGAACTCACCATAAGTACAGGTCGTGATATAGTACATCCGGATGTTTTAACCTATTTTTTATTTTATTTGAAAATTTTGTATATGTATATTAATTTAAGTATATTTAACATGTGTATCAATTTTTACTATTTTTGATTTTTTTTTTGAAAATCAGTAGTACTAATATATATATATATATGAGGAATATTCAGGTGCAGCACCGCTGAAATGGGCCCCACATGATCATGAAATTATAATCTACTCCACTCATTGTATTTAGAATAATATATTCTATTACCATACCAATTTTCATCTCAATCAGATACTTTGAAGTTGTTATTTACATCAAACTATTTTATTACGTTGGATTTGTACCATTTTCAGATGAGGCCCATATACATATCTGATTGGGATGAAAATTGGTATGATAATATAATACATTATTCTAAATACAATGGGTGGAGTAGATTATGATTTCATGATCATGTGGGGCCCATTTTTGGGCAACCGCACTGCTGTTCCGGTGCAGTGATGCTGCACCGGAACAACTCTCTCTCTCTATATATATATATAGGGAAATGATCCAGTGCATGCGACTGCACCGTGCAGTCCATGCACCGTGGGGCCCACCTGATCATTTCCCATAAATCCACCCCACCCATTACATTTAGAATTGTTCACTTTATTACCATATCAATTTTCATCCAAATCCAACATGTGTGTAGTCTCCATCTTAAAATGGTGCAAAATCAACGTAATAAAATAGTTTAATGTAAATATCAAGTTTAAAGTGATTTTTTCAACATCTAAACCGTCTAAAGTATGATTTATATATGAATAAATGAGTGTATAAAGTTTCATTACAATCTAATATGTGTGGGGTCCATTTTACAGCGGACTGCACAGGATCGGTTCCCATATATATATATATATCCAAAAATAATAAAAACGGGTTAAGTGTGCACATGCACCAAGGCTAAGTGCACTCAGAGGCATTTAACCCCTTATACACAAACTCACCCCATCCATAAACTTTCCTGACCGTTAGTCTCGATTTTAGCGGAGCAGGGGCAAATTGGAGTTCAATCGAATATGGATTTTATGCACATAAGTAATTTAATCCGCTTAAAATTCTTTCAACAACAAGCGGCGGTAGTAGCCCCCCTTGGTGAGGAAAATTGGAGTGAGCTTATTTCCTATACTCCGGAGTAATATGTTCATAGTTACTCAACATTTGCCCTTAATTACAAATACACTGGCTAAGTTTAAAATCTTTCATATATACCTATTAGGTATACCATTAATTTCAAATGTAGCCAAAATTAGACGTTAGTACGATGGCTGTTAATATTGATTCAAAATAATGAAAATTAGATCTACAAGCAAAATTTTTTTACAGATCAATGTGGAGAATTCCTTTTAACAAAATCTCTAAAGCTCCCACTTGCATCAAATGACAATCAAAGTTGACAATCAAAGTTACAATATACTTAAGAACAATATGATCATTTACAAACGCAAAACTGGACATAACTAACAGAATATGGATTTTGAGTATATTCGAAACTAATAATTATTTAGCGGGTATATATGAAAAATTTTAAACTTAAAGTGCATTTGCTCTTGTTAAGAGCAAATATTATGAGTATATATAAAGTTAACCCATTTACACCAAAAGAAACCAACAACATGGCCATTTTTCAGACATAAGAAGGAAAAACTAATTTACCGCCATGATTTCTACCAAGGGTTGCTCAGTTGGTCGGGACAGTCGCACGAAACTCCCCTTGACACACCGAATTTGGATAATTTACGAATATATTCACGGAATTTAACCATAATTCCAAATATATCCATCTAATTCTAAAATTTACAAATAATTCACACGCAATTACAAATATACCAACACTATTATGATGTCGTTACTGCATCATCACACACGAGCATATTTACAAAGACATACAAACTACATAAATATATTTGCAATTTTAAAAATTAAATAAATATATTTAATTTTTACAAATGTTCCTACATAGTTTGTATGTCTTTACAATTATACTCACAACATGACAATGCAACAACAGCAAAATATCAGCATGAGTATATTTACAATTGAGGTTAAGCTATGTACTTATTATTTACAATGTATCAAACTATATGGATATATTTACAATTATAATCAAACTATAAGAAAATATTTGCAAATTACCCACCAAATTTTAATCAGACCAATGTCACTACTGCAGGATTTTCGAGCCACTCTTCTAGTCTTTTAGTAGATGGCCTCTCATTATTAAAACAAACGGAAGAGAAGGCCGGCATTCGGAAAATTTTCGCAGGAACACTTTTTTTTCCCCCAATTCTATTATTGAGAGCACATGCACGGCTGAATGTCAGCTCAAATTGAAAGCACGGTTCTTGGGGACTCCATGTCCATTTCCATCATTATCCTGCCAAAACTATTTAATAAAGTGGACCCCTCTGGTACAGCTTCAGCTATAAGCATCTGAAAAACAACCATCGAATCTCAGGTATCAAACTCAGCTGCAGCTAAAAATACATGCCAGATGAACAGCTTCCCTAGGGGACGAACAACGTTTACATCCAGGACAACTACAGCAAGAGCAATTGATCCGAATCAAGTAGGCGTCGTTGCTAAGCGTCTCCCCCCTGGAGTTGTTCTCGTCTTCACCCTAAAAACAAAAAGAAAAGCACCGTCCTCATGTACAAAAAAGATGATGAAACGCCCCGTCCATCATGGCAGATGAGTAAAAAGAGCACATATTCAGACAGGAAAAGGTCTCTGGCAACTTCTATTGGATGATCCAGGAATAATGCCGGGCATCGTCAGCCATGCATTGAGGTCGCATTTGCATGCTGACAGGGTACAATTTTCCTCATTGTTGTTCATGGCTTTATGCATGAGACTGCAGATTGTACAGGCAGCATAACATGCGGTATTCTAGACTCTAGGTAGAGTTTAGTAGGTGGGCCACCTCATTTGCCTGTAAGCTGATCCAACAAACCTAGCACCTGTGAAGAAAGCTGAATGCAAAATCTCCCCTATTGCAATGAAAATTTGCTTTAACAGCAACAAACTTTATTCTGTAGATACAGGGGTATATATCAAGACATGATAAATGTTTTTTTTTCTGGTTAACAAATATTATTGTACAAAAATTGGCGCGAAGTTTTGCCAACAACAGCAAAGTTCAGGAAGGGAAACTATAAGTGGCAATGAAAAAACAGATACTCAACCTGTCCCCTGAGTCTTCTGTTGTTGCAAAGTTTCTAAACACTCCTTAGCCCTGTGAACCTTTGATTGAAGGTAGAAACTACCACTCTTGGCATTCCTTTCAAATAAATTTTCATATTTCTGCAAGTACATAAACCAAAGACTTCAGGGGACTTAAAAGTCATAGGACCAAGCACATTGCTATATTCATTGGATCCAAGTATGGAAACATGCAATGCCACAATACCAGACCACATAATTGTGGAAAAGTTCCACCCCTTTCCCATAGTTCACAATTCTCTAACCTACTGTTGTTATGGTATTTTAAAATATAATCAATATCAACACATGCTTCCTCATAGGCCAAGAATACAACTGGACTAGGTGTGTTTCAGGACAGCTTGATTTGAAAACTCAACAGCCCAAACTGGACACAAATTATATTAAAAAATAAAATGTGGGAGTAGTTGTTTAGTTCCAAAAAAAATATAGAAGCATATGAAATTTTATCAACAAAACTTTCACTAATAACATGCTGAGTGACTCAGAAATCTCAGTCATACAAGGCAAATGAGCTGATTGAAGTTCCTCTAACAGTAGGAAAACTGCCATAGTGACTCAGAAATCTGTCATACAAGCCATATGCATAACGAATATCAAGAACTGTAATTGTCAGGAGTTGGTTCAAGATGAGGGCTATGAAAGGGAAAAAGGGCAGATCAAAGAATATGGATGTGGCTATAGATAGGAATGGCTTGGTAAGATTCATGAAATTGTCCTCAGGTAGCTGGGAAGATGCAAAACAATTGTGATGTAGCAAAATTCCACACATAACTCAACCATCCAAATGAATTACTGGTCAAAAAAGTTTCCCTCCATTTTGTGTGCATGTCTGCATGAAAAAGCTAGCTTCCTTCTTTTGTCTAAAAATCTAGTAAGCAAGCTAGATCACCTTAGCAGTAGTCAATTAGGGAAACCATACAGCAAGGGATGCTGATGGAATAGATGCATCATAAGATAGGAACTTGTGCAGTTGAAATAATTGTATAATGGTAAATAGCAGAAAAATGCACATGTGAGTGGTGCATCTGCGCAGGGCACAGGAATGGAGGTAATGGGAGTTGATGTTCTTGTCTCTTCTAACCTTGATGCATATTGGTTATACCAAGAGGGAAAACAGCACAAAAAACAAAATAACCCTTTCATTACCCAGGACATACATGTGATATGTATTGTAGAAATTTTAATTGATCAACTTCTTTGCACCTGGCCAGAGTCTGTGAGGAATGAACAATGCAAGCTTTGTGTGTGATCGCCCTGGGTAGGAGAAACTTGTGTGCCCTCAAAACTTGTCACATTGAATGGGCAAGACACCGAATGCAGGGCTAACAGATCTCATTGTACCATTTTGAAAAGAAATATTCTAAAACAGCTAACCAATTCCCAATCTGTACAAATGGGACAACATTTTTCTGATCCTAAACCTCCAGTATGGTGACCCTTACTAATCACAATTGTTATACACCAGACCTCCTACTCTGCATAACCAACATACAAGACAGGATCAGAAATCTGAAAATCTGAAAATAAAATATTAGCCACAGCAGTGCATAATATTAGTGTCCACATGATAAAGCAAACACATGTAATATATTTGTAACTATTCAACTATCAAGGAGGCAGCTGCTGCAGCCTAAAATATGATAGCGCAAGAAACAGTCAAACAGGAAACCATTCAATCAAGGACCAAAACCTGCAAGATTTCCTCCCAAGAAGATGACTCTGAGACACCTAAAATTTGTCGCGCTTCTAGTTCAGTCAATGTTTTGCTTGCTTTGCGAACAGCATTTTGTATTGTTTCTTGAGCAACACCAGTTTTTGATGCATCTACAATTTCCCAGGAAACAGCTAAGTCAGGGCATATTAGGCATAAAGTAGAATGGACGTGTGTATCAGTTCTTCCTCGGGCTCATTCCTAATGCTCAGAACTAAAGAAATAACTTTTAGTAGTCTAGTTTGTCAGTGGCAAACAATAACAAGAGAAGGGGCATTTCCCCTCCACAATCCCACAATTGAAGATAAAACAAACGTAACAGATCTCCCTCATAGCAACCTGATCCCAGATCTCCCTCAGATCAACCTTTCTCTTCTCACATGGAACCATTGGGACCTTCAAATTGTACCCATAAAAAAAAGTTTACAGGTTTTCTGAGCGAGATACATGCAGCTGATCTGCACACCCCAACAATGAGAGAGATCTTGCACCCAAGCCATCAATCACATAGGCCGATGCTGCATGCCTTGTAGCAAATCCAACTCACATGATGGAAAGGTTTCATAAGAAAACAGATGAGAAGGGGGAAAAAAGGCTTCTGGCCAAGGACTTTCAGCTGTCCACTTGGGTCATAAATAATCACGACCAAGCATCCAGATAGCACATAACTTGCATTTGACAGACAGACAAGCTAGATGCCTTGCTCCCAAAAGTGGGCTAGTAAACACAAAAGAGACATGAGGTGGTTGGTAAATTCTGGCTAACGTTGTTGTGTAACAGCTTACAACAATAAAAGAGGGAAAAGAAAATAATAGTAACAAAGAACACCACAAAAACCATCTCCTTTGGCAATGCAAGATTTAAATATTGGAAATACAAAATTTCAGGCAAAAATAGTTGCCTAACATACTTGCGAGTGCTTGGCGGTATGCTTGAACAAATGCCCTTGCCAATATTCCTGAGCCCATTACAATCAGGTTAGCAATAATCTTTGCAGCCTGCACAAACACATTTGAGTTAAGTGCACATTAAGAAGAAAATTTTCACAGAAATGCTATGGACTAATGGGTCCTTTCAGACGAAATTAGAAACAAGGAGTCATAAACAAATGGGAACACTTGTTGATCCACTACATACTCATTGAGATTGAGAGAGAGAAGGCAACACTATGACAAAGATAATGTTAATTGTTACCCAAGATATCAGCTTCCTCTTATCAATTCAGTTGTGAAGAACCACATGTCGAGGAAAAGGCAACAATATGGCAAAGCTGGTGATAAGTGCTGACCAAGGTAACAGCTTTCTCTTACCAGTTCAATAAATGCCAAAAAATAAATATACATGTACACATTTATGTGGAGACAAGGCAACACTATGACAAAAATTATGATTAGTGTTGGCCAAGATGACAGTATTCTCTTATCCGTTCAATTAATGCCATAAAAAATACATTTCCACAGCACACGAGAAACCACATTATAAATTTCCATCTTCTTTCCTGTCTTCCTTTATTTTTTTCTTTTTCTTTCTTTGGGTGGCAAGATGAAATCCGGAACCAGAATAAATGGCTAACGCAACCTTTCAGCTAATGTGGAGAAATTTTCCATACATAATTTAGCCAAACCAATGGTAGACAAGGTACAAACATCCATGCATCAGCAGGCCTGGCCGGTCAAATCCTGTGTTTCTGTTTATCCACACATGCAGAGAGTATAGCCTGTCAAAGCTTCAAATAGAAGCAACCAATTTCAATGAATGTATGCATATCCCAAAAAGTATGTCTTTTTTCTTTATACTCGAACAGGCATTGATGCTCCCATAATGCATGCCTACCCATACATGTGATGAAATATAGCTATCGTTAAAATTAATTTTTAAAAAATCGTTAAGTTATTTTCGATAGCCATCGAAAGGGTTAATGTATTGGAGAATAACAAATCAAACAATATACTTCAAAAAAAGAAAAAAAAGAACAACTCAAACAACAGCATGGATGAAATGTTGCCCTTATCAGCCATAATACAAACAGAAGTTACAGAATAGATTATTGCAAATTACATTTCAGAAATATTCAGCACATGATAGCCATTATACTAATATCATATTTCTAGTACAAGCATCAACAAACTACAGCAAACACCAGTTCATGGAGCAAGGTGAAGGAGAATATAAAATCGTATGGATTGCCTAAATTAAGCCAAAAGCTCATATTTCCTTCCAAATAGCTAACACATGAGATGCACGTTCCCTGTCTGACGATAGGGATTATACCAATATCTTATTTCTCGTACAAGCGTCAAGAAACTACAGCAAACACCAGTTAATGGAGCAAGGTGAAGGAGAATATAAAATCGTATGGATTACCCAACAATGAAGCCAAAAGCTCATATTTCCTCCCAAGCTTCGTTACCTATTATAGCCATTAATAAATCCCAAAAAGCATCTAAAGCCTGTCTTTTGCGATTGCATGTGAAACAAGCACACACTTATTAACAACTGCTAACATAGCAAGCGCTTTCTCATTGACCGCTGCTTGGCAAAATACTGAACAAAAGTTTTAGAACTAAACCCTAAATCATGAAATCGAAAATAAAAAAAAATGCATTGGTTTGACGTGTTAGACCTAGAAACACGAAACCCTTGTAGAAAAACACGTTGAGAAATTCACTTACCATGTCTCCGTTGATACGGAAATCGCGTTTGGAAAACAAGCTCGAAGAAGAGGGTAGGGCACCGAAAAAATGGCTAATTCTGGGTATAGGGTATTCTGAAGGTAGTCGGTACAGGAGAGAGGTGCAGAGATTTTTCTCAGAATTGAAATTCGCAGGGGAACGAGGAAAATCTGCGTACTTTCCACGCCTTTTATGTTGTGCGTTTCTTCTGGAAGGAGAAACAAATTGAAATTACCATTTTATCCAGTTTTGTCCGCTCGCTGGTTTACGGACTACGGTTGTGCACTGTCATCTCGACCGTTGATGTAAGGGTAAATTCCTTTAGTACTCACCACATTTGCTCTTTTTTTTTTAATTCGTAGTATTTTGATAATTCCTGCCATATCCATGACATTTTATACATAATTCCTTCCTTGCCCATGCTGTCACGGAAAGCTTAAATGCCCAGCATGGGCATGTAAAATGACATATTTACCCCTTTCTACAACCCACCTCCAATTGCAGAGGGTGTGTTTGTTAATAATAAAAAGTTGTCAAGTTAAAATTTCTCAATCTAAAACTTTTCACTCTCCACAACTATCCTATTTTTTAATCATTTTTTCACATTTTTTTATACAACTACCCTACTTTTCAATCATTTCTATACAACTACCAACACAACTAACCTATCTATTTCAACTTTATCCTATTTATTCTTTATCATTACCCCTATCATATCACATCATTTGACAACTTCTACTCTCTACAACTTTTCATCAAAAGTTTTACCCGTTCCCAAACACATTGGGAATGAATAAAACTTTTGATGAAAAGTTTTAGAAAGTAAAGTTGTCAAATGATGTGATATGATAGGGGTAATGATAAAGAATAAATAGGATAAAGTTGAAATAGATAGGTTAGTTGTGTTGGTAGTTGTATAGAAATGATTGAAAAGTAGGGTAGTTGTATAGGGAAATGTGAAGAAATGATTAAAAAATATGATAGTTGTGGACAGTAAAAAGTTTTAAATTGAAAAGTTTTAACTTGACATTTTTTTACTATTGTCAAACACACCCATAGAAGGGGATTTTGTTAGAGAAGTTGTTGAATGAGATGTCCACACGGATAAGCCACGTTAGCCCAGAGAGGCTAGGTGGAAAGCCTTTGGAGAAGTAGTTGTCCTAGATGTGGAGGCTATGGAGGAGTAGGGTTTGGAGAAGTCCGTCGGGTGCTGGCCAGAGAGATGGTTGGAGCCAAGGCCGAGGATGCAGAGCTGGGTGAGGTTGCCGATGGTGGCTGCTGGGATTTGGCCGACGATGGGTAGAAGAGGAAGGGCGTAGAGGGCAATGTGGGTATTTTCAAAAAACAACAACAACAGTAGTTTTCCTCTGCGTGAAACTTAACTAACAGAAGCTAACGACATGGGTCTACAAGGAATAAGAGGTAAAATGTTGGGAGTATTAGAGAAATTATAAAAAATATTATGAATATGAAAAAAAATAATAGGCAAAAGACGTGGGTATTAAAGAAATTTACTCTTGATGTGATGATCCTAAAGGAATTGATATTGAGATTGTTGATACTGATTACCAGGTTATTTATCTTTTGTGTAAGCCAAACCATATAGTTTTTTTTAAAGATGAACTAAACCACATAGTTGAAAATGAAAATTCATATTGTCTTATTTTATCTATAATATATTACAATATTATTGATAATATTCATTTTTTGCTTATTTATTTATTTATTATTGAAAATTTTACAATTCTATCAATAAAGAAGGTGTTTGTTAAAGTATGAAAATTTTCGATATAAAATTGTTCATTCTTTATAACTAATTTATTTTTAAAGTTATTTATTTACTTCTCCCTATATAACTACTCTACTTTTCAACCATTTCTACATAATTATCAATCCATCTAACTTATTTATTTTAACTTTATTCTCTTTACTTTTTATTCTTATCCCAATCATAACACATTATTTTCTTGCATTTTAAAAGCTTTTATACTAAAAACTTTTCAACAAAATTTTATCACTTCTCAAACACACTCAAAATTATTTTAATACATACATAATTTTTTTAAAAATAATAATAAACATTGACAATCTAGCAAAACAAATTAAGAACAGTATTGAGTTGGAAATTGAGCGAATATCTTTAAAAATAGATATAAGCCTCATTTTTACTCACCATACATAATTGATTTTAATTTACTCTCATGTCTCATTAATTTTGCCTCACAATTTTAATAATATTCAAGATATATTAATTTCTATTTCTAAGTAGAATCTTATAATATTCATTTGTGAATGATTTTAAATATGTTGGCATAAAGATTCATAGCATATAGAAATAAAAATAAAATAAATCCAGAGTGGATTCAACGAAAAGAGAATGGTAGGAATATAATAAATAAATTGTAACGAAAATAATTTCTTAGATAGAATTTAAATATTTAATTTGATAGTAAATAAAATTTGTTATGAAATGTCTAAGTTTCTTTGACCATATATTAGAAATAATTCAATAAAATGGTGTTGATTTTATTGTACAGAGATAATTTCTTTAGTATAATATAATGTTAATTAGAAAATATATATTTATTTATGATAATATAAATTAATTTTAAGCAGAAACTTATACGTTCTAAAATTTAGATGCTAATAGTTGGTTTTTATATTATAACAATTTTTTACAAATTTAAACAATTTACAATATTTTTCTTCATGTATATGTTTATCTTTCCATAATGCACTTTAATAGAAAATTTATGCATACATATAAGTTTTCAAGCAAAGTAAATTTTGATATCATTACAAAAAAGTGAATCTTATCATATTAAATTTGTCGATTGATTGAAAATATAATCTATGATATGACAGCTCCATATATTCTTATTACGTTAAATTTATAAAGTAATTCAAAATATGATATATGATATAATAATATTGAATTATATAATGCCGTGACTCAATAATAGTTTTCGTGTAGATTTTGATGTTATAACTATGGTTCCATACTACATGTTTATATTTTATTGTACTTTTTACTATTATTTTCCATTATTCATTTTTTCAATTTTTTGACAGCTTTCCCCATTAAAATAATAATATTTTTCGGAATGATCTTACGGTTTTTAAATCTATTTTAAATTTACCGTGAACGCTGGCTTCTCTTCTTTTTTTTCTTCCTCTTTTTCCTTTTTTTTTTTTGGCATATTAACGGATTCAGGACGCTTGCTTATTCTCCCGGGAATGTTTTTAATCTTCTAATGTGTTTTTGGTGATGGGTAAAAAATGTCAATTTAAGATTTTTTAATCGAAAACTTTTTACTTTCCACAAATATCCTTTTTTTAATGACTTTTTCATATTTTCTTATGCAACTATCCTACTTTTCAATCATTTCTACAAATCTGTCATACAACTAATTTATTTATTTTAACTATATCCTCTTTACTCCTTATTATTATCCTACCATGTCACATCATTTTACAACTTTTATTTTCCAAAATTTTTCATTAAAATTTTTATTCATTTCCAAATACACCCTTAATTTAACAAATAACTATCCACTTGGATACTTTATTTGACACTTGGGTACTTTATTTGCCAAATCAACTGTCGCACTTGTTAACATTCCCCCACGCACCCACACCAATATAGTGCTAGTATGCGGGTTAAGTTTAATACTAGTATTTTAAGTGGGGGGCAATCCTCATAAGCCAGCCTAAAAAACATATTTTTAGGCACTTTTTAAAAAAAAAATTTTGCAAATATGTTAAGTTAGGTGTATCGAATTTATAAATCAAATTTTATCATTTTTGGATTTTTAAATTTTTTAAAGATTTTTAATCACAATGACATTTCTGTAATTTTTAAATGACAGAAAAATTACAAGAATACCATTGTATTTAAAAATCTTTTAAAAATACTTAAAACTATCAAAAAATAATAAAACTTGGTTTATAGATTCAATACACCTAGCATAACATGTTTATAAAAAAAACTGAAAAAATATCTAAAAATATGTTTTTTAAGCCACCCTAAGTTGATCATTTTCCTTTAAAGTTTAATCTTTTTTATATTCCTAAATCGCCCATGCGTCTATCAGCCAGTGATGGTCGACGGGATGTCAGATCCGGGAAATTCAGCATCGTGGGTTCTGCCGCCGCTCCGTGCCGGGTGCTCTGCACTGCCATGGGCGATGGTGCTGATGCCACTGCTGACAGGATGGAAGGAGTAAGGTCGATGGAGGCATGCTGCTCTGGGGTCGGATTTCTTCGACGTTATTTTGACCACGAAAATTGGTCACGACTCTTAAATTGAGTTATATTACAATAAGTTTGAAAAAACTCGATTTACAATTATTACAAAACCTATCAAAAATTGAAAGGTTTTTTTAAAACCCAAGTCTAACCTGCGTATCTTTATGCGTGACTGAATAAAAATAACTGGTAAGAAACTACTAAAAATTTTTTAGAACTGTTATAGCGTGAAGTCTTATTTTATAAATACCGAATGTTTGGAATTTGGACATAAATTTTATAAATATTTT
This sequence comes from Annona cherimola, assembly GCA_030490835.1. Classification (NCBI taxonomy): domain Eukaryota; kingdom Viridiplantae; phylum Streptophyta; class Magnoliopsida; order Magnoliales; family Annonaceae; genus Annona; species Annona cherimola. Next base: position 116,970,196 of record CM059971.1, read on the forward strand.
ATTACTTTGGCGCATTGAAATCATTAATTGATATAAATTTTTAATCTTAAAGCATAATTATATCTTACAAATGGCAAGGATCATTTATTCTGACCATCTTTTAGGCCCAATGAACTTGACAATGAAAGGGGCCAAATTTTGTCCAGAGTGCTGTTAAACTTTTCAGGTTGTCACTTCAACAGAGCAGCCAAAGTTGAGCCACTAGAACTTCAATTTTAGGCCATTAGTCCCATTTTAACCGGCTCGGGCATCGCTTGAATAGCCATCTGAATTTCAGTCCAATAGCGAGGGATGTTCATGGCCACTGGGTACGTTGAGAAAGTTGACAGAAGATGGTTTGCAATTCTGTCGACAACAGCTGAGATATGGTTATGAAAATGCCGTCCAAATCATTAGAAGTACGGTCTCCAACACATAATTACAAAGCGACTTAAATGAGACGAAGTCATTCCTCTAAACTAAGCATATCTCCAAACATGAGACTAGACATTTTGTTAATTTTGCCATTTGACAGAGCTTTAAAATTCACGTGTTGAAATTAGAAAGGACCACAAAATAAATGGCAAAAGTTAGATTTTCTATTCGCCGAAGCACCTTTGCTGTACTTTACAAAAAGAATTACCCGGAACCATTGCAGTGAAAACTTGTCCGACTCCCCCATACATTGCCAGCTTACATTCATCTCCTCCTCTTGCGGAGGTCCTCTCACCCTAAGAACTGACGCTTGGAAGAGTAACCAAGCCTTTCCATTTCCCAACTCACCTTTGAAGCAACTATCTCATGACATGGGACGTATTCCTATTGTCAAAAAGGCAAAAAAGTTTTAAACGATTGTCTTGAAAACGGTTGAGGATGAGAAGGCTGAAAGTTGTTCTGTTCTTGGAAAAGGGCATGAATTGATGATTTAGATGGATGCTAATAAAAAAAAATAACAGCTGCGCCATCGAATGTATCTACCTTTGAGTGTTTTAGAAGCAGAAAGAAAGCCCCAATATGTTTTGAATAACATTTGACATTGAATGATGAGTTTCGGATACCAGGAGCGAGAGATAAAGTCTCATTGCAGATGATCAGACCATTCAGTCTGCTATATATTTCTAGCAGGTGCATATCTTATGGTCTTTCCTCTGGCCATCATAGGGCAGGCCAATTTGATCATCAGATAGGCCAGATACTTTGACAAGGAAATTTGGGGGCTGAAATAGCTTGTTCAACCGCTCACATCAGTCGATTGCATGGAGCAATCTGATCAGTCAATCAAACCCTAATACCGAGAATGCCACTCTCAGTAAAATGGCAAACATAACAAAAGGATTTTACCAACTGGCTGCATTTGCTATCAGCGGTAGAGAGTAGGACAGTGTTGTTTTCGTTGGTATCTTAAGAAAAAGCCATTTAGGTAAAAATTGATTTCAAGAAATATCACCTCCAATTTCTTCACCAATTCTTTTGGGGTTGGGGCAGATACAATGATATGTCGCGCATTTGGGCTAACAAACCCTTCCTCAACAGCTTTGTCAATGAAAGATAGCAGGGAATTGTAGTACCCATCCACATTCAATAACCCCACCTACAATATTCAACAAGATCACACAATGATGCATGCAATTAGGACTTACTGAATACCACTGCAGTGCAATCCCAAAAACAAATAGCAAGAATCCCATTTATGTCGCATCTTAGATGCTGAACTGAATAACAGAATCGCAACCCATTTGAATCCATTTGTGTAGGTAAGCACATGCGAAATTATTTGGTAAGGCTGCAAGTTGCTGAGCAGTTAACTGCCCATGCAAACAATTGAAATGTGATTATGGGCCTTACCGGTTTGTCATGTATGCCAAGCTGAGCCCAAGCTATCACTTCAAGGAGCTCTTCAAGAGTTCCATAACCTCCTGTATTGGACCATAGAAGCTGGTTTATCAATAGACACCAAATCTATTTTCCACATTTGGTAATAAAGGACACCCGCTTAACATATATATATATTTTTTTATCAAACTTACATATTTATTAGTGAACGGTGTTGTTATCAGAAAAGGTGGGTGCAAACAGAAGATCGGACAATAACGCAGTAATATATTTTGACAGCTGCACTTTGTTTTCCCCATGTGGGTAAAATTTGATAGGAACAACCACAGGAGGTGAGACCCTCTTATCAGACTCTGAAAATTCAGTGGCAAGAGGGCCCTAATTTTCAGTGTCAGACGTCGAAGGGGTAAGAAAGCAGCAGTGGTTTCTGAAGTGTTGCTCTCTCTAATCATGGGTCTTGGGGTATGTGCAAGACCAACTCCTGTGTTCAAAGGAATTTGGTACAGCCGCTTTTAGACATTGACCACCAAAATATTTTGATGGTTTGAATTCCTTCCCATGAATTGCAGAACTCACATTATCCATTGGTCTATTCCTCATTGGCAAGGAAGATCATTTTATTGATATCTTTCTAGAATACACAGGAAAGTTGTTTTTCGAACATAGATGTTTTGTGGTGTGCTCAGTGGAGTTTCTTCTAACAGCAAAATCATTCGTTTTCCCTGTGTCTACTCTGCTTTCTTGATTGATTTGCTTTAAAGCTGGCGAGGCCATTTATGATTCCTAGTCAAATATCAAATGAAGAGTTACCATCCATGCCTTCTGCTGTGAAATGGACTTGCCAACATCCAGAGTATGGACATGGGTTCTTTTAATTCCACCAGAACTTACTTTAAAGAAGAAAAAATGAAAGGAAAGAGTGGAGTTGCAAACAAGGAGCAGAGTATCTTTCTGAGCTGAGAAGGATTCTCATGGCAGCAATCAACAAAATAGAACATGGGTTGGGATTTCTTTTTGCCATACTAGAAGTAGAGGCAACGTGATGCTGGCTAAGGAGTTGCAGGGAAATTACACAAACCAGGCAGGGCAATAAAGGCATCCGACCGCCTGGCCATCTCCGCCTTCCTTTGATGCATATCTGCTACAGCTTTCACTTCCCCCACTGTCTCTCCAGTTATCTGTTGTAAGAAAACGGAAAGAACAGAAAACATGAGGTGGCCCAATGATCTTCGAGAGAGGAGAAGGCGCCTGTGCTGCTAGTAGATTGATGATCAGAGCCATTCATTAATCTATGGAAATAAAAAAAATGCATGATGCTGAAAGTTCATCTTTTAGGATACATGGGTCCCTTCTGTTAAGAAAGGAAAGGACAGATAAGGCCTTGCTGGCATGCCATGGGGGGCCCCAGTTAGAAATGGGTCACGGTCAAAGAAAGAGAGAAGATCATGAACCTCAGTGATCTATGAAAATAATCACGTTGGCTTTTTTACCCACTGTCAGAAAAATAAAACCTGCAAATTAACAACGGAGACTAAAATGATGGTCAAGCAAGTGTTTTAATATTGGGTTTGAATTTAATATTTGATTTTTTCCTTTTTCATCTTATAACAGAAAAGGACTGTTCATGGCCAGGTCCGTGGTGGGACCCACTTTTTCTTGTGGTGGGGGTTCAACTGACCCACAAGGGGCAGCTGGCAGGTCACGATTGCATATGCAGCTCCACGAGCAGCCCGCTTTCTGCACCATCTTTGCCCTCGGGTGCAAGAGGTTGTAACTGCCAACGTGTCGCGCAGCACTCCCGCGTCGCAATGATGAGTGCCGTAGCGGGCCTAGCGCCTGCTGCTTTATCCACCTCAGTATATCGAAGCCAATTCCTCGCCGATTAATACAACCCCCGAACTACTTTTCAGAAAAGGGCAAAATACAACCCCCTAACAGCTAGCGTGTTAGTTTTCAACCACTAAAGAGACATGGATAATAAATCGCCGCCGTCCAAATGAAGCATAAATCCACTTCCCGTTGCCGTTCCTCGGCACTAACATAGCGGGTCACCACAGTTTTATACTAAATGACAGGCCTGCTGCCGTCTGAAAGGTAGTCTTATACCCAATTATATGCAAGGAAGGGAGTTATTTGCTAGTCTGGCAATGTGGAGCTCTTGATACGCAGGGCTGCCAGAAGCTTACACGTGGTATAATATAAACCATTGTCCCATGAAGTACTGGACTCAGGACTAGCTGGACAAATTGTGACCATTTGTTACGTGGATATTGGATCGTGTTTCATTTTTGTGGTCTCCACGAATTCGACCATGACATATCTTGGTTGGTTTGTAAATATCAGCTCGCTCCCGTATATCGCGCCTCTCCGCCAGTGCAGAGATTTTTTTTTTTTTTTAGGGAAGTCCACGGTGGATGTAGAGATAGCTACAAGAAATAAAAACTCCTTTTCCTCGTTTTGAAAATGTTTTTTTTTAAAAAAAAAAGCTGCTGGGAAAAGGCAATAAAGGGTGAAAGCTTCAGGACCAATGCCAAGAAAGTGGGGCCAAAGAAAAACAGTAAACGCAAGCAGGAAAAGTGGATAATGACAAGACAAATTGTAGAAAATTAGAAGAAACCCAGGAGAAAGAGAAGATCGAGAGACAGCGAAGATCGAGAGACAGCAAACGCATTTCGGATCTTTGTTTGAAAAAATCATTCCACCAAAAAGCCTTGAGACTTTTAGTTACAGCAGACATACCTCTCGAGGCATGAGCGTCTTGGGAATAACTCTGCAAACAGGCAGTGGTAGCATGACAAAAATCAGTTTCACGGCTAAAGAGGAAAAACGAAAAGGAGAGAACTGGAGAAGAAGGAATCAGACTATCAGAGGCTCACCCGATAACATGGCGACCGCCATCGTAGACGGCCTGTGAAATCAAGCCCATCAGACCAACACTCCCACCTCCATACACCAAATCAATGTTCCTTGACACCTGCCAAAAAAACCCAAGACAGCATTCAAGGCCCAGAAAGCGACAGTGGCAAACCCCTCGAGGCGTTGCAGCAATCCCATGATTAGAATGTTACATGTTTTGGAGAGCTAGCAATGAGAGCAGCGTAGAAAAGCGGTTTGGATATCAGCTCCGCATAAAGAGCGTGATAGGCTTTAGGGAGACAAGCATCTTCCAGATAAAAACCGGTTTCAGAAAGGAAAGTGAAAAAGTACCCACCGGTATACAGTTAGCAACAGCGAAAAGGGCGAAATAAACAATTCCCACATGCATTCCAACACCACCCCATTTCCAGCCCGCATACAGAGCTAGTTGAAATGGTGGGTTCCAAAAGTCTGGGACCAGATCCCATTTCTCAAGAACAATAAAGAGAAGTACATCTACTCGAATAAAAGATTAGAGGGGGTCAGGATGAGACAAGTTTCGACTGTCGGTGCCATTACTGGTCCACTGGTAGAAGATTATGAAACGGGCGATGAGAAAATCCCATAAAAATTACAAGCGATAGCAGATTTTTCTTTTGTCAACAAAAAAAAAACAGAAATGGAGGGGTGTAGTAGTAATCAAGAAAAAATCTGTCAAAGAATCAAATATACAATCTAGAGGAAAGCAAACCCAAAAAGAAGAAGAAGAAGAAAGAAAGACGTGATCTTATTTGCGGAGCAGAATACCAGTTCCCTGCCAAGCTCTATTGCGGCAGCTTGATAGCTGCTCTTCTTCCCTTGGCTACTCCCGCAAAACACACAAATCCTCCTGAATTTCGACTCCCTCGCCTCCCTCTCCATCTTCTTCTTTCTTCCTCACGACGCAAGCATTCACCCAAGCCTCCCGGCGCCTCCGCGTGCGTATTTAACAAAATCCCCACACGTGCCTACTACCCTAGCACGCGCAGCCGCCCATTTTCTCGTGCGCTTCTACACGTACGCACTACGCAGAAACGTCCCAGAAGCCCGCATCTCGCCGGCCACGTGCCCGGCCCTCCCCCAGCCCTACAAAAAGTCATGGTCTACGTTTTGTCAAATATACGTCTCTATTTCCAAATCAGAACCGCACGTTTCAGTCCAATGGTGGCCCACCAATTACCAGAAAACGATCGCCGGTCGAGCTCCAAGGTTCCAGATCCGACGGTTCCAATATTATTTCCCCTATGGTTGCGTCTGTCCACTCTAGGCCCGATGCTTGGATGGTGTGGATCGGCATTTGTGCGCACCATGTGTACGGCGCACGAGCAGCAGCACGCGCGTGGTAAACAGCAGACAGCTGCGGCGCACACAAGAAAATGATAATGGAGTGCGGGGCATCAGGCATCTTCGATATCGACGCCCTGCGGAGCCGGGGAGAAGTCCTCTCCCCTGCTTTACTTTCTAATACGACGCTACCCAGTCCTACCGAAAATAGAAGGAAAAGGTGGCGAATGATCGTAACAGTAAGCAGTTGCAACCTTTTTGGAAGGAGAGCAATTATCGGCTTCCACCAAGCTTTTGAAGTTTGAACGGTACCCGTTTTGACATTTCGATGTCTTGGGGGACAATAATTCCGTATCCAAATTCCGAACCCTCGGCAATTGGTATGACATGACCCCAGCAGGATATTCCAAAATCTATTAAATTTTTTTAATTATATATTGTAGTATCTTAATTGATAGTACATTCATTTTGTGAGACATTCTATAAGTATTTCATTAAAAATCTAATTTTTTTGGAAATAATTCTTAAAACACTCACTTGGTGAATACTTCCACAAAATATTCAAAGAGAATAAACACCATCACTAGAATTTTTCAGAAAATACATCTACTAAGATTCAAATGAAAGATACCCAACTCACTAGGGCTTGTCCTTGACCAAAACTATTAAAATTTTGTATACACTCAATTATGTTATTTTGCAAATAAAATATATTGGTAAGTACATAATAGGCATGTTTGGTAAGGTGGACGGAAAATGAGGAGTAAAGAAAAATGATAATATTTTGAAATGGTGTAAAAGTGATGTATGTAATAGGAATAAATATGATAGTTGTGTAAAAATAATTAAAATATGAGAATAAAAATAAAAAAAGTAAATAAACTAAATAATTTAAATCTCCAAAGCTTTTCTCTTTTGAAATTGGGCGCAACTTGCACTCCTTTCTATTTTCATTTTCTTGGTTTTATATTTTAAATCCAAGTCATGTATTCTGTTTAAAATTAATTTAAATTATTTGTTTAATCTAAATATAAAAATTAATTCGATTGAAACTTTTACCGTTTATAGTAATATTATAAAATAAATTATAATTTTTTTACAATTTATGATATAAAAATATCATTACAAAAAACTTTATACATCCACACTTGCTATTGATTATTTCAAATCCAATGAAAATGGATTTTCGCATAAAACATGTTCATAGAGGAGAATATAATAGACAATTAAGAAATCCAAGACGGTGCATGTTAAAATGAGTTTCATGGAAGGAAAGCACATATCTATAAATTAATTTAGCTAGCATTTGCAAACCCAAAATGTAATTTAAAGTGGACCCACCACAACGTGGACCAGTGTCAGAATTTAGAGTGAAAACGATCACATGATCTTGCAATTTGGGCCTCTTCACGGTTGTGTGTGTGTGAGAGAGAGAGATTCATGATAGATGCATATACATGCATTGATATTTGAATAAACATATATTTCTGGTTTGTCTCTTCTCACCATCTGAACGTAGGAGTGGGCACCTTCTCTCTCAACCTTTACGACCTTGTTTCGTGCATAGGAAACATTGTATTTTTTATTTATACACACCCCACCCATTCCCCATATCCCCAACCTCAGCAGACCAAGCATGCTGTCTCTTCCACGCCATTCCTTCTCCTAATTCCTTGCTTCTTCCTGCGCTGTCAATGTTTTCTTCTCTTCAGTACTATATGCACTAAAAATAATATTAAGAAAAAAGACCCATGTCCCGTTTTTATAATCACGCTTTTATGTTGTACTTGTTTTTAACTCATGTGTCTATTGTCTAATATAATTTCCATTTGCTTAGATTAGTGGAACGAACACGATCATTCAATATTAACCTATCTTGCTGTGCGGGGATCCCCATGACCTTTTATGGGTATTGTTCTTCCCCTTTCTCCAAGAGTTAAGTAGTATTTTATCCTATGCCGGTAGAATTTATATTTCACGCGTACGTATGAACTATATCCAGTGTAAATAACAAATATCTTTGCGCAGGAAGCTAAAAGAACATAATCACTATGAACGTATATGCCATCCCAGCTTGTTATCATATCTCACTCGTATTATGCTGCGATCAATTTCTTTTAGTCAAAATATCGGCAACCAATGTTTGCCCATATAGCTTATGACACACTCAACGCAAAATACAAAAAAATTTATTAATGTAGCCACCATTTGCGGTCACAGTTTTTTGTTATAATTGTTGTCAAAATTTTATTATTATTTGCAGCTAAATTTTAATAATTATAAAAAATAATACTTCTGTCGTATTTGATGTAAAAAAATTATAGTTAAATATATTATTCAAAAGCAGCCAAGTATTCATAGTTAAATAATAAAGTTCCCTAAAACAAACCTAATGTAGCCAGCTGAAAATTAGCTATATAAAATAAAATTTATTGTGGCAACAATATGATAGATGATACCTTTTATTAGTATTACATACGCCGTGACGTTTATATTACAAATTAGTCTCATTCACTACCGTCACTATGGAAGGATATTGTATAAATATTTTCACACTAAGGAAAAATCAACTATATAAATATCTCCTAGAGGAAGATACACAAAGAGATATAAAATCCCACACAAATGCCGAGAGGTGAGCTTTGAACCTCCTGCCTCCTGTTTTGATAGCATTCAAAAAACTGCCACCACCAACTTGGATAAGCCCAGTTCGCAATAATTTTTTTTTTTTATCATTAACAGATGATACTTTTTTATAACAAAACAGATGATACTTTTGGCAACAACTGTAGTTGCTAATATCATTGCTGAGGCCCAAATGCCCGTCAGTACATCTATGTTGTCCGCAAGGCGGATCTAAGTGGATCTGGAGCGGAATTTTTGAAAATTAAAATCTTCCCCTTGAAAAATAAATTTTATCTTGACATGATTGCCCCTTGCTGTGTTGTTGCTAAAATTATAATTTACTAAGCCTTCCTTGATGGCGATGGTAGACGAGCATTGAGCAGTCGCTACAACAACTTGTAATCGTTAGAAAAGTCGATATCGTTCGTTGTCAAGACTCTTGTTGATGCCAATTAAAAAAAAAAAAAAAAGACTCTTGTTGATGAAACTCGTTGATGATGTCCGTCACCAACAATTAATATTTCTCTGAAAATCTTTTCGATATCACTGTGAAAAATAGAATTTGCCGCAGTAATTAAGTGGCCTACATTGAGGAGCTGGCCATTTGAGGGGAGTGAATCTCAAGAACTAGTATGTTGTTAGGTGCATTTTTTGCCTGACAACATGTATTCATGATAACAAAAATCATTACAGCAAGCGTCAATGAACGGAGTCATATTTTCGGCTACTTACAAAAGAAAATTTGGCTCCAAATGAGTATTTTGCTACAAACTGCTTAAGGGTGATGGCATGGGGTCAAATGCATCCAAATTTTATATTACTTATAACCAAATTTCACTGGCTACAAACAATGATGACTATTTGGTTATGAATAATATTGAAATTAGTGGTGAATTTGGTCCAGGCTTGCACTAGCTGCATGCATGCCATAGCCCACCACCCCAACATGCCTGCCTGCAAGCGTGTTAGGTGACGGCAGTGATTGCAGAGATCCATTTCCTTTTCTTTTTTTTCTTTTTTTTTTGCATGTCTTTTCCTCCCCCAACGTATTATTCCAATCCAGAGGGAGATTGTCTGAATCCAGAAAGGGAGATTGACTGAGTCCTCCCAACGCCCGACCTCTGCTTTTATTGCGCCTGCCTTTTCCCTATGCACGCCTCTCTCTCTCTCGTCCCCTCTCTCACTCGCTCAATCATGCTCCTGGCTCAATAACATGCATGGGCGTACGGTTGTACTTTATGTCCTCGACGGACACATGAATCAGCAATCCAATTCCGATTCTCACGTGCAAGGAATGTTGTAGATATGGATCATGCATAGGATGGGTCCTTGGACGGGTTTCTAAAAACCCAATAGTAGATGACTATTCATCTGTTTTTCAACAGTTTATTTATTTATATTTTGATATATTCTTCAACAGTTTTTACCAAATGGCAATTGGCAGGAAGAATATGAGCCAGAATTAATTGTGTCATCTAACATCCATGGATGGTCGTCTCCAGAGCATATGACATTTTTTTCATTTTTATACTGATTTTCACAGACTGAGAGAATAGACAGCCCAACATCTTGCTGGGAAATAATCGCCAAAGAGACCTGCCGCACAATTAATGTGGCCCATCTTTTTGTTGATACCTAGGGCTTTGATTGAATGTGGGGCCCTGGCCAGCTAGCTTCTGTTCCCCACCGTCCATGGAAGAGACGTCAGTGGTATGGGATCTTCATCACGGACACGAATCCCATTCAACTTCTGCAGGGCATCTAAAACTCCATTCCCAATGAGCTCACAGGCTACACGTGTGCACTTATCCTCCTCCTCTGTAAGTGAAAATTCTTCGAATTTACAATCGAACGATACGAGAATGTTTTAATACGAACACTGTCTTAATTATTTCTCAGACACCCATATCAGGAATTTAAATAATTTATCGAAATTTTCTTCTTAATCACCATCCAGGCAATTTGCGCTACAAGGAAGTCAATATCTTGAAACATACTTTCTACAATAGATAATTATAGTAAAAACAACTGTAAAATAACACTTTAGCGACAACTTCAAAAAATTGCCACTAAAGACTTCTCCGACGGATTGACACTGACTTGGCTACAACGACATCACATTATAAGTTGATACATATAATGACCAGTTTAGGGCCAATTCATGTCTTTTTACCTCTGCCAACTCGAAAATCACAGTCTATTTGAATACAGAAAAGCTATTCCGTCGAGGAGATAAGTTGAATTTGTATTCTGATCGAGTATGATTAACAATGCTCTGGACAGTTCCTTTAAGAAATAATATATCCGAAAAGCATAAAAGAGTGATGATCTACGACTTGCTGCTCAATTAGTCTTTGCTGGGGTATAGTTTTTGCTTTCCACAGCAGCAAATTATGAAGCCTGCATGTAAAAAGCTTATTTTGCCATTTGGTATTGTGCTTCCGCATTGAGAAATAAAAAACGCGGGGTATCAAAATCTCTTTTGGCAAAAAAAAAAAAAAAAAAACACGTAGAACGAATTTTTAGATTAGCAAGAAATCTAATTTGCATGCACTATCCATAGCAAAAGTCTTTCTGCTAGGGTGTAACTTGGGCCTTTAAGTTTGATTCATTATGGACTATATTTTATCTTATTTTTAAAAACTTAAATCCTATCTTATTGTAAGTCAAATGGGTTCTATTTTTTAAAGTACTTTATTTTTCAAGATTAGTTTGGTTGCAATTTTGGTTCAAAATGAATTATTTGCCTTAATCTTTATATATATTTGAAAATTATAATTCTAATATAACTTTACTTAAAATCGATATGATAATAATATTTTATCAAAGAAATATGACAATAATATAGTTTTAAAATGCATTTATTAAATATTCTAAATAATAGATAAATTGGTCCATCAAAAGAATAATAGATAAACTGGCAAATGAAAAAATAAAAAAGTAAACAAGTTTCTATATTTAAAAAAATATATTCTATATCTTAGTTTAGGCCAATTCTAAGTACATGAACATTGAAACTTACCATAATCTAACTACATTAGATAAAAAATAAGAATCTATCCTACCCATTTTAGAATACTCTATTACCAGCCTTAATTAATTGATTAGATTAAAATTATGTAGGTGGCCAACATGAAATGCACATATGATGAATTGAGCCTGTGGGTCTTCATTGGTTCACAAAGTGCAAACAACATGAATGATAATGAACTAACCAAAGTATGATCGTTATGTTAGGTAATATTTGCAATGGGGCCAGCAGACTATCTGAGGACACACATGTCCTCGACAAGTTGCACTTGTTGCACTTGGTAAATGGCTTCTTCATCTAAAAGATTGAAACATGAGTTACATGACCGCCTTTTCTTTGCATATGGAAATTCTAATTAATGAGAGGCAACTGATAATCACACGGAGTTTAGATGTAACTAAGGCATCTTTGATCATACATTGTCACGTGACAGTGGATGTTTGCCAGTCGTTTCCTATAGTTCCCATGCTTTTTTTATTATTCGCCGTCTCATAAAATATTTAGATATTCAACAACCTTACCTTTTTACCTTAACTTTTTGAATTTTAACATTATACTCTAATCACTTTTCATAACTATCCTATTTATCCTAATTTTACTGAGTATTTTTTATCATTCACATAACTTTCAAATATTTACTATTCCACTTACAATATCTCAAAATCTCATCAAAATATGCATTCGCAAACATCCCCTATTGGGCTATTTGCCCAAAATGCATTAAACAAAGACGAGCAAACTCATAGTTGCGCTTATGTCGAATGCAGGTCCAATGACTTCCATAATCATGTTGATAAATAAGTAGATTTGAATATTTTATGAAATCAAAATATAGAATTTATCAATATTATTAAAGTTACTCTTAAAAAGGTAGATTTATATTTTAGAAAATCTCTAAATAATGCATGTAAAAATACATCCGTATATTTAACAAATATCTTTTCTTTTATGAATATTTTTGTGTTATAAATATTTATAATATCTTAAATATTATTTTTACAATTATTTTTTATGGTTTACATTTATTGTCAAATTATTATTTATTTTATATAAATTTAGCTAAATATTTATAAGTATGTGATCTTGAAAGTTTAATTTATATTTTTATACCTTAAAGTTTTAATTTTAAAATATTCAACGTACTTAAGATAGTTTTACCTTAAAATTATATGTATAGTTTCACCTTAAAGTTATATGTTTATTTGGAAGTCAAATATTTAAATATTAGCAATATTAAATAGATAGTTAAAATGTTATTAAATAATTTAAATAATAATGAGTACAAAAATTATATTTTATTCTAATATAAATATATTCATGTAAACATACTTCTTCCATTTTTTTGAATTCTTCCAAAATACAAGTTCACTTATTTTATTTACATAACTTAGATTATTGATAACATTTTGTATTGTAATATTGTCAAAATGTTTAAAAATAACAATTTAACCTATTTCTCGTATAAAATATACTATATATGGATCATAAAATTAGTTAATTTATCAAATTACTGATTTATGAATTCAAATATACATATTTATTATGTAAAACATAAAATGAACATATTTAAGTTTTGCATGAACACGACTGTCGAATAAAAGTCTTCGAAGTTGCACTGGTGCATTTGAAGCCGCAACCATGACTCGATGAGTTTTGCACGCCTTTAAAGCATGTTAGAGCAAACAACCCATCAATGCCATGTGGCAATGCATGAATAGGGTCAACTCAGGGCGCCATCTTTTATAAGGTGCCATATACATGTAGGAGATGACATCTAAACTGTCCTTGAAAATCCACTTTCACTCCACTGTCCCACCTCCCACGCTTACTAAGTTCGTCAGTCGGAAAGCAGCAACAACAACTACTCTATTGCACATAAAATCCGAGAATCACTGGCAGTGTAATACATCTCAGCCCGTGATCAGGTGCAGACAATTATAGAGTTACTGCGACCATTACAATTAACCAGAGGACCCTAAAACGAAATCATGTTTTTTTTTTTTCCCCTGAAGAGCGAGTTAGGGTAGTGATTGCAGATGCATGGATGGCTAGGATATCGTTTTGCAGGTGGGAATGGTAGTAGCAAGCGCTTGACTTATCGAGGTCGATCAATTACTAGCCGAATTACTTTCTTCTGCTGCTTTCCAAAACTCTTTTCAGGCGGATGACGAAGGAAAAAACAAAAACGCCCTCCAAGGTGACACGTTTTGCCTCCCAACAACATGGCCATCTTCTTCGCTACACGGAAGTGACAAGTGGCTATATTGATGGTTTTTGGCAAGTTGCTGGGATACGGATGCTTATGATTATTCCTACTTCTTTGCACTTAATTGGTTACCCTGTTATATCAATAAATATTCGGAGGGGTACACGTCCCGGGAGGAAAGCGCTTTTGAATATGCATGAGACAGAGATCACAGTAGATCTGTACTAGGTAACTATTCGAGATATTTGAGTCAAAATAAATGCTTTTTCTCAATGGTCCTGCTTGTAGACGCTTCAGCATCTTTACTTTGGCTTTTTGATTATATAATACTTGTAATACATATACACAGAAAAGCTATCATTGGGCCTGACATACAAAATACACAAAATCAGAAAACGTTCATTGGGTCTGCAGGTTATAGGCCTTATGATGTAATATCGTCCACTCTGGTCTGGTAGCTTAGTCGTACGATTTTAAAACGCGTCGCACTATATCATTTATAGTCATATTTGAGTTGCATACAACATTGCTTTGTTTCGTTGCAAATACTACTTAAAATTGACCACGAACATCTTCAAATTGGTTATTCGTACCATTTCTTCATTAGACATGTAGGCTATAGGCCTTACATTGTGATATTGTTCGCTCGACAACTTAACATTGTAATAGCTTAGAACCGAATCTCACATCGAAAAGGAGATAAAGTTCCTGGGTAGTTTTTAAGTGGGTCTCAAGTTCAATATGGTATGATACGTTTTAAAAACCGTGCTACTAAGCTGCCAAGTAAGAGCAGACAATATCACATTGTAAGACCCATAGCCTACAGATTCAATGGATGTTCTCTGAATCTGTGTGTTCTATACGTCAGACCCAATAGTTACTTTTCTGGATTTGTGCGTTACAAGTGGTATTAAAGAGGTTCCCACTTTAGCAGATGTGGTTCGAAGATGTGATCTAATGAAAGCAAGGGCTGCAGGCAAAAGCCCAAAATTAAGTTGTGGTTCGAGAACTAATAAGGCGGAAGCTGATGGACTTGTAATAACCCAGAATCGAATCCTACATCAAAAAAGGGTAAAAGTTCCTCGTAATTTATAAGCGGGTTTCAAGTTCAATATGGTGTGATGCGTTTTAAAACCATGCAACTAAGCTGTCAGGTCAAAGCAAACAATATCACACTGAAGACCCATAGCCTACAGACCTAATGGACGTTTTTTGGATTTGTGTGTTCTGTACGTCAAGACCAGTTGTCGCTTTTCCAGGTCTGGGCGTTAGAATACTAATACGACAAAAGTTGCTATATGTAGCAAAATTTCGTAGCAAAATGTCAATTCTACTTGCATTCGATTATAAAGTAATTAAATTTCAATATTACTTGTAGTCAAATAATTATCATTATTCGTAACTAAATATAAATAGCTAGAAGTAATAGGACATTTGTTGCAATTAATATCAACATTAGTTGCATTTGACCACATGCTACCACCCCTAGGTTTGAGTTAAGTATTTGTAGTTAAATAAGCACTTACGATAAAATTGTCTTTTTTAATAAAGGAAGATGAAATTATTATATATAATTAATTTTATTAATTTTTAGGAAAAAAGATGATTATATTTATTAACACGTGTAATCAGCACGTGGTTGAAGTGTGTTAGATAATGATTCGCTACTGCTGCTTTTTTATAATGAATGTTCTGCTTAAATAATGGGAATGACTTTTATAATATAAATGCAACTGACCGCTATGTTGCTAATTGATCTCGATGACGATGGGGACATTAGGGGAGAGTCGAGCCCAAACGTGGCTCGTCCAACCCGAAAAACTTCAGCATTAGGTAGCCTGTTTAGAACCCTTGCCCGATTACACGTAGGGTTAAGGTTAAATCAAATTGAAATTTGAGGAAGTTAAGCTTGATTTTTCATTTTTATATTTAATAAAAAATATTATATATAATATGTAAACAATATTTTTTTCATATTTATGTATTTTATAGTATTTTTATTTATGTTTGAATACACGCTTGTCGTATTCAATTACATTATAGATAAAATTATGTTGTTTTTATTCACATCTATTTTTATATTTATAGTATTTCCTTTAAATTGATTAATATTTTTCTTTATCTTAGTTATAAAAGCTGAATTCTCTTCTAAAAATATAGTTATATTGGAGTCGAATTAAATACATCATTCATTTTATTTTATTTTAGATTTTCTTTCATAAATATGTTTTCATAAGTATATTTAATTTATATACAAATTTTTATCATTTTATAATATTTATATATTTTAGTTTTTATTTTTAAAAATATCAATTTTAAGTGGAGGTGCAATTTGGATAAGGTATCCATGGATCAACCTACGGAGTACTTTAAAATAAATAGAATAGATTTCTATTTTTATATCCATAGGTTATAGTAGATTTCAAGCAAAAAAATATACTACCGAATGAACGTAAATTAGATACCAATGTGCTGGTACATAGAACCAACCAAAATAAGTAATATAAGTTTCACATATATTTTGTGAAATATCTTTTATATAAAATATATAAATATATTCTTTAAATACATAGAAACTTATTTAATTCATCCATTATTTTATAGATTTAATAAATATATTTAAAAATTTATCTTATTATCATCATCTTGATTATAGGTGTCTAAGTAAGATATATAATAAAATTATAATTTTTCAATATAATATAAATATTATTTTAAAGAAACAATTTGAAAAAAATAAGATAGAATAGACTTAGAACTAACCCAACCTAAAATAAGATAGGACGAGAGTTTTTGATAATAGAGTAATGATAAGATTAACCACAAATTAGACCTACTCGACTTAAACTGCACTCCTAATTTCAATAGTATTTAAGTCATTTTCACTTGTTAAAAATTTTGATTTTTAAAAATAAAATAAATATGTACAAAATTATAAAAAATATAAAACTTGGTATATAAAATGAATACACTTAGCAAAACATATTGGGAATTGATTATGTACCTACCACTTTTTAAAAAAATTTGAAATTTTTTATAAAAATTGTTAATTTAAGTATATTGAACATATATATTAACTTTTACCATTTTCAAATATATGTATACATATTTTTTATTTTTGAAAATAAGAATGTTTACAGTCATTTTTAAATGACTAACATACCCATATTTCAAAATATATACACATCTCCAAAAATAATAAAATGTAGTTTATAAATTAAATATACTTAAATTGACAGCTTTACTTTCATCAAAAAAGATTAACGATTATACAGAAAATTCAAAAAATATTGAAAACGTGAGTTTTGCACCCAAGTGCATTAAAGTTTCGATGCATTTGGGTGTGTTGAATTAGTTTTTAAATATATTTATGAAGAAAAAGTAAAAATATAAATAATTATGAAAAAAAATAAAATATATATTTTAATATGAAATAAATCAGGATGTATATAATAAGGCTACCACTGGATTAGTAAAAATGTAGTTAGACTGTGTATTATTATTTTGCTTACGTAATGTATTGTTATTATATATTTATATGAAAGTTTAAACTTCTCATTTTTTAAATCAAATGAAAATTTGTTAACTTTTATTACTTAGGTTTAAATTTTATAAATAGAATTAGAGTTAAATGTACCGTGAGCCCCACCCCCTGCCGACCATCTAAAAGCGCTTTTACAGATGTACAACACAAGCGTTTTATTCTCTAGCAACGAAGATATATGTATGCACAATATATCACAATATACGTATGCACATGCAAGAAATGCATGCATTAATATTTCACCCGTTAACTACGTGCTGTTCAGTACTAGACACAGATTACCATCGACGTGTCGTCTGTGTTTTTAATTCTTTAGTGGAATAAGAAACAATCTAAACTGTCATTGTATGCAACTTGCAGATTAATCATAAGACAACAGACGTCTAATTAATTTGATGGAACCACTACTCCAGATTGTGACACTCAATCTCAACATAATTGGAATATTGTACACGACGTGTTCAATTTTTTTTTATATATCAAATCTTATCTATTTTGGCGTCTCACGGGAGTGGACCCCACAAGCAAATCTGGTTATAAATTTGTCGAGATCATGAAGAAAGTTTTGAAAACAAATAAAGAAGAAATATATAAAAGGGTGTGTTTGAAGAGTAGGAAAAATGTGAAAAAAAAAAGTCGGTGGAAGGAAAATAAAAGTAAGCCAATAAAGTAAAAATAATTATGAAAGTGGTATAGGAAAGTGTAAAAAAATTAAAAATTGAGAAGCACAGTAATTGCATGGAAAAGTGTGCGTAAAAATAGTGAATTTTTTTTTTCTTAGTTACCAAATACAACAAGAGTTGAGAAATCAAGAGTATTTCTATTTGGATTAGACTGGTGACCAAGATGGGCAACGCACGTATTGTGCATGTGCATATATAGCTAGTTTGGATGAATGGGCGAGTGAGAGAGCTTCATGAAACAATATCTGCGGTATATATTTATATAATGATTCCTTAAAGGGTCACATTCACAACATCTGCCCTCTCTTTTGTGGGCAGAAATGCTTTTGGCCACAAGCGTTTGGAATCTTCAACCCCCAAGGGATGCTGCTTCTTCTCGGTCTGCAAGAAGACAAATTAAGCAGTTGAAATCCCAGCCATCTCCAGCCCCACCATCTTCTGTTTGTATACATATGTACAAGAGAGACTGCTAAACAAGACAATTAATTTTCCTGCTTATAACGTGCATGTGATTGTAAATAGGAATATGTGGAAAACAAAATAGTTGCAGATTTAGCTACATATAGAAGTAAACGCAGTCCTTTTTTAAAAATTTGTTGCATCTAATATTATATGCAGTCACCTTTGAGTTGCATACGACATTGCTTTTTTTTCGTTGCAAATACTACTTAAAATTGACTGCAAATATTTTCCAATTAGTTGTTTTTACCATCTCTAACCATATATAAAATCACACTACAAATCAATAAAATTGATCCATATGCCTTTGAATTTGTTGTTAGCTAATGAAGGATGGGTACGCAAAAATGTCAGTCATTAATTAATATCAGGCATTAGCATGTTAGTCAGTCTTAATTCTTAAACCATTCTCATGCTCCAGGAAAAAAGTGCTTGCGCGTTTGCCTGACGCATTTACTACTAGCTAGCTAGCTGACCAAACCACCGGCCTTGGGCACCGCAACGTTTGTATTCATTTTGTTAACTGTTAACATATGGTGACAAAGAAGCGGATCGAGTCAGCTAAGCAGAGGCAGGCTGCAAAAATCGACGGGATTTGACAAATCCGGCATCTGCGATTCGAGCAGACAGCCCGATCTGGCCAGGCATGCTGGTATCCAATTCACGATCCACGTCCAGCAAGCTCCTTCACTGGGGAGCCGCCACCTATACAAATCATCCCCAGACGCTCGCTAGCTCCGTCCGTGTGGCCCACCCTACCCTTTTGTTATGTCATCCCAAAGCTGCTGCCTAAAACGGCTTGTCTTGTTTGTATTTGGATGCCGCAAGAAATAACAAGATATTCGCGCAAGTAAGAGTTATGGACCCAAAAGCAGACAAATACCATCGAAACAGTGTATATTATCGATTAGCTTGATCTGTAATTAAGCATTAACTTCACGAGGATCAATATAGCTTAAAAAGGAAGTAAAGTACTTTTATTTATTAAAAAAAAAAACGTATGTATTCAGTTCGTAAGCTTAATGATTTTTCTCATGAAGGTAAACGACTTTAACATTGCGTAGGTCTCGCTCACTTGCGCCCCAGCCGAAGGCTTATAGGTATATCTCTAGGATGATTTTGCTTGTCGACTTGGTGGGATCTTTAAGATGTGCGACCTTGTGGTGGTGGGGGCTTGAAATCTCATATATAGTGCGTGACTGCCTTGCTGGACGACACAGAGATTTGAACAGGAAAAGTTAGTTGCATGAAAGCATAATGAGACGGATTATGTAATTATCATTCCTAAAGAATTTTTTTTTATTTTTTTTTATAATTCCAAACCTCACCACCGTCCTTGAGCTGGGTTGAACACCGAACAGGCCTCCCACGCAGTCATTTGAGGTTCTTGAAAATCAGGCTTGGAAATTTCTGTTATTTTGTTTACGTGCTTCCCTAGCGAACGGCGCAAGCGCGCACGTGAAAATCTTTATTTGCGTCAAATAAAAAGCTCTAAATTCACGATTTTCTTCTTTATTCTCTTACGGAAGTTTAAGATAATCAAAGTTCAACTCGGAGTTTTCTTTTGGGAATTAGTCAGTTTGTAGTCAGATATCCTCCTTCAACCGAAGGGTCTTAAGGCCTCATCTGAACAACGCATATCCAATCATCCATGCAAGTGGCGGACCACGTAAATAAAAATAGCCTAGCGATCGTCTCTCCGTTTGTGTTTCAATCGCAAAGCCCGAAAAAATCGGCGATTTTGGAGGCGAATGCCGTTCGTTTCGCCCGCATTGATTGACCGCTAATCCCTCGCCCGCATTCCCCACTAGCATTCGCATGCTGCTGGGAAGACAAAGCTATACTAATGAAACAACGCCTTAAATGCTAACCCGTTGCGAAAACATCTAGACTTGGTTTTCGTCCAACCCGTTTAACGGCGTGTGATAATCGGCCTGTCTCAATCGATATGTTAGCAGTATGTATAAAATATATAATGTACTAATAAGATATAGAGCAGTAGTCCTATCAACATGAGTTAACAGCTTCATTTGTTAGCCCAAGCCATAAAATATATTTTTTATTTTTTTATAAAATTTATCTTAAGTGCATTTAATTAACAAGGCTGACCGAATGCACTTGGGTGCATTCAGCTTTAATGCACCCGAGTGCATTTCACCATTTTTAAATTTTTTATACAATTATTAATCTAGACTTATTTAACATATGCATCAATTTTTACCATTTTTAAAAAATTTTATATATTTATTTTTGATTTTTTAAAATCAATAACATTTTCGTAAAATCAAAAAATATCTAAAAATGTTAAAAATTATTATATATATTAAATATACATAGATTAACAATTGTATAAAAAAAATTAAAAAAATGGATTTTTCCATCTGGGTGCACCGAAGCTAATGTACCTGAGTGCACTGTATCACATTCTTTTAATTAATACACTAAATTTTATTATTTTTAAAAATGTATATTTATTTTAAAATTTTAAATGTAAAAGTATTTTAGTATTTTTTACCTTTGACCTAAGGGTTACGATCGTGGGCTTGGCAAAAATATTTTTTTATATTTTCATTTTTTTAATAAATATATGAGTCTTATCTAAAATTTGCATTTGGCATAATTTGATAATTTTTCAATTTATTTGATAATTTATTTTGATTTTTAAAAATTAAAATAAAATACTAATAAATTAAAATTTTATTTGTAAGATCTACGTAGGGTTTCTATATGTACGGAAAATAAAAAATATATAATTTTTCTAGTTGGCAGGGCATATAGTGCAACACGCCATCATATAGCCCTTGAAATAAAAATACAATGGCCAAAGAATAAGATTCAGCTTAGATGAAATATACTCCTACTAGAAGAAAAATAATATTTCGTGACACACTTTTAATGACGCTTAAACCTTTTACCACGAAAAGTCTATTTAGCTACGTAAATAATTGTTGTTATTAAAAATTAGTTTTAACAACAATAATATAATGGATGTTGTAAAAAGTAATCTTTTATCCACAAAAATTATTAACAAAAGTATGACTCCTAGTGAAAATTTTAAAAAATGTCACAAAAGACTTTTTTGATGGACTTATATTGATGTTGTTATTGTAACATTATAGTGTAAATTAACACAAAATTTTGTGTCGCTGGAAGTCTGTTTTCTTGTAGTGTGCATTTTAAATAAATCAAGCACCATTACTTCTTGACCTTTCATTCCTTATTTTAGGCCAGTAACTTCAATTATGATTTTTTAATATTTTTCTATTTTGTCTTCATTTATATATTTTTTAATTACGCATGCATAGGGTAACAGAAATTAATCAATGAAGAATGCCCCAACACAATATTGGTTTCCTCTTATTGTGGTCCACGAATATAATTCCAAAGATCAATTTGGGCCTGTTTGGCCCGACGATAAAATCACGGCACAGTCTTTAATATATTAAGCTAAAAGCTTTTTTTTTTTTTTTTCGATTGGACAAGCTAAAAGCTAATTTGGAACTTAACCCATACCGTGCTTTTTACTGATTTTATACAGCCCAAAATTTTGAAGAAAAGAATAGAACGGCGGGCCAAACCCTGGTAAGACTCTTAAGTCTGTCATGCCACAAAGCGTGTTGTCATGAAAGAGTAAGGCTGGCGTCATATGGAATATTACAGAAAAGAAATATTGCTTATAATAATACACGTTTTCTTTGGTTAATTAAGCTATAATTGCCATCTAAATGATGCTTTCAAAAAGGCCCAAATTAAAGTAAATTGGACCAGATAAAATATAATTTTCATATATATCTTATAGCAAGGGATGTGTTAAAGAAAAATCTCAAGATGTAAACAAAACAACTTTCAAATGTCTGATTAGGATTCGGGACTACTTTTCTTTAATAAAACACAAGTAGCACAGTTTTCTAGATAAAGTACATGAACATATATAATGAGAGGGGACCATTTAATCATTCTCTCGTTTATTTTGTTCTAGGTCGCTTACTCATGAAAAATTACCCAAGAAAATCAAATGACCATCCACCACCAGCTGTGATTTCTTCCAAAGTTCATGTGCTATGATTTTGGATGTTGGCATTTGCTGCGACCCTCACATGGTGGCATGAACAATGGAGTGATCAGGGGGCAGTTGTTATAATTCCATACGAGGGAGCCTCTGAAGGCATTTGGGTCACTCATGGCTTGGGAATTGCCGAAAGGAATAATCCAGCTGATACCTGTTGATGGAGGTCTATTCATCATATCACATGGTAGGAAAGTGGGCCAGATTCTGGGATTGGACATACACTTGGTACCCCAGCTTTCATTTTCTTTTCTATGAAAGAGTGTGCAGACACACATATATGATCAAAGACCAGCCAAGTGTCATCTTGTCAAGGGGTCCATATGTTTTCCTCTCCGTGGTACAGCACCATGCTATCCTCAAAATAGCACCATGTTTGAATAGTAAAAGACTGAAGGGTGGTGGGCCATGCATTCAGGTGGGTGCTAGTCAGATCTCATGATCAACAACCAGCCACATTCCTTCTCACATTATCTGTATTGATTGCACTATGGCTTTTCCTTCCACATAAGTTGGCTTCCGCTTAATTACCAAACCAAGATAAGATAATGCATAGTCAATGCTTATATCTGATTCCTATAATCATTTGGTCATTAGCATATGTGATTATTTTCTTTCTCATCTACGAGGGTAAGTAATTTAAGTCGGCTTCTACAGATCGAATTGTTAGAGCATGCGACGATGACTTATCTGAATCTAAGTAGTTATGCCTTCTGTTTTGAAATTTGGATTCCTATGGGCATTCATGCAGTTAGCATCTGCAGCTGGCCAAGGTGAAGGTGGGCCCCAAGCATGGTGACTAAGATCACATACATCCAGACACAGCCATGCCGGTTGGCTGCTGGTGTCTGCGATAAGCACATCAGAATTCAAAACATGGGCCCCATGAGAGGGTTGGAAGTGTAAGGTGGATAGGGGAATGTGAGTTATGCTTTGGGCCCATAAGGTGTTACCCTTTTATTGATCTTGCCTGCTCTTTCACATGCTGTTTTGTGCTTTTCTCATGAATTTGTCTACCACCTCCCTCTCAACTGGCTTTCCTTCTCAGTCATCATCATCATTTTATCCCTGTAAAACTGACACTAACTATGGTAGGACTCGCATTTTTTCTTAATTGCAGGAAAGAGAAAATGAAAAACCCACCACACAATTGAGGGCCGCTTGCGCGTGGAAGGAAGCGGGGGTGCAAGTTGGCCGGCAGTACCGATTCAACGTTAATTTTAATATAAGGATTCAAGAAACTTGAATGAGATTGAGAATATAATGATGTATATTAAGAATGAGAAAAGTTCTGTTGAAAATATAAAAATTTGACTTTCAAATTAAAAAAGTTTATCTTGAAAGTGGAAAATCTTATCCAATACTTACCTCATTCATCCTATTTTAGGTTGTATTTATTTGAAGTTTACTACGCCCTATTCTTTAATGTCCAGGTAGTTTTGGTTTGGGTTTTAAATGTATCAGCTTTTTAAAACAATGTTCTTATTATATAATTTAATTAAAAATCTTATTTAAAAACCTATAATCAATGTGATAATAAATAACTATGAAAAGTATTAATTTAATATACTAATTAATAAATAAATTAAATATTTTCTACATTTTTAAAACTTTTTTAATTTTTAAAATTATAATATATTTCATAAAAGATCTATTAAATATATATTAAAAGTTCAAGTCAGTTTAGAATGTAGCACCTTCAAACGAATCTTATCATAATTACACTAATAATTTTTTATTTAATACCTGCTTTACCTAACGCATAGAAAAATAAAAATTTGTTTCCGATATAAATGGAAGAAAGTAATGGAGGTGGGATGCAATTAATGCCAACTGAGAACGCGTGTCGAACAGTAACGGAAAATATATTAATAATTCGAGTTGGCTGTGGAAGTTGAACCTTCCAACATATCTTATCATAATTACACCAATATTTTTTTATTTAAAAGCCTACTTTGCCCTATGCATATAAAAATAAAATTTCATATCCTCAATTTGGAAGAAAGTAATGGAGGTGGGCTGTAACTTACAAGCCATCAATCGTGAGAACGCGTGTCAAACATATAGTAGATGGTGGCTGCACGTGGTTGAAGCTTGATACGGGTCAAAACAGACCATAGAAAGCCAGAATCTTGTCCCCCTGCCACATTCCAATGAACTTTTTGTTGGGATTTTAAACTATACAATTATATTCTACCGATAGATATCAGTTTGAACTTAGATTTCCAAAAGCCTATAGTGACCGGGTGAGTTTCATGAGGATAGCCAGCCGAGGTTTTTAATTATGGTAACAGAAGCTTAAATCCCGTTAATCTGTACCATTATGTATATTCTTTTGAGAACTTAATATTGCGTTTTTACTGCTGTTCATCAAGACAAAAGATGGCCTATCACCATCATAGCCAACCTCTTGTCCTTTGTTTCAATCCATCAATTTTGGGAACTTTTGATTTATACAAGTAGATATTAATTTATCTGTGCTGCATGGTGATTGGGCTAAGTATGTTTTAATTAATTACACGCTAATATCCAGGTATGCATTCTAGTTGAGCCACGTGGGCAAGCCAAAGACTACATCGAGCTTATTATCGGACAGGGACAGGCAGTCAACAGATATCATTATTATTGCACAGCCCAAGATCAACTCCCTCGCTCTAGCGTGTGGAAGAGTAATTAATTAATTGAAAAAACACTGAATAAGCATCCCAGCATTCATTGCATGCTGGCACTCTGAGCCAATCAAACAGCTGTGGCATGTCATTCATGATTATTTGGGTTGAATTCCGAGATCACCACTTTCAGTCTTATGGGTGATTTGCCTGCTTAAAAATATTCCAAATTAGAATAGATAACGTGTCGATCGATCTCTATAGCATGATCTTCTGATGGGTGCTTATCTGGAGAATTCATGCAGACCGGTGGGCAAACGATTTTGGGCATGAATGTCTGGGGCCATGGATGCTGGGTGGTGTCTGCCGTCCGCTTTGACATCATCCTCCCACCTTGAGGGTAAGGTGGGTCTAAGGGGGAATAGAATGATAGGGTTTGGGGCAGTAGGCCTTAGTCAGTGGGCCGGGTCTCATAAATGGAAGGGAAGAAGTATAATTCGGGGATGTTGCTTTGCGTCGATTGTCATTCCTTAGTTTTCATTGTGCTGTAGTTGGTCTGGACAGTCTTATATTGTTAAAAAGATTCTTTTTCTCTGTGGTTAATTGTAAACTGCATCTGTGATTCACTGCTAATTCAATAAATTCATGGATTCTTCTTCCATTGCTATGAGTTCCTGTTTGGATCTTATCATAAGCCATTAATATTTTCACATTTCTAGCTAATTCAAGGCCGTTGGTTCTTGGATTATACAATTGAAAAAGATTAAAGTATAAGAAGCAGGTATCATGATAATGTACAATGTGTTAGTTACTTAGCTAAATAATAATCAGATATATTTTTTATATTTTTAAGTATATTTTTTGAATTTCTTTTCACTTTTATTTAAGCCTAAGTGCATTTAGTTAAAATATCAAAATTTATCAATTTTAGAGTTTTGAATATATTTTTATAAAAAATTTTAAAAAAAATTATCATTTCTCATGTGGAGAAAAGTGTAAGACGAGTATAAAGTTTTTCCTTTTTTGAAATTTTATAAAAAGTTCAAAAATATTAAAATTTGATAGATAAACTAAATACCCCTAGGCTCACGTAAAAGTAAGAAAAAACTAACAATTTTATTAAAAATATATAATACATGTGATTATTACTTTTCTAAGTACTAACATTGTATAATATTAGAAATATGAGAATATAGGGAGGACTACCACTTTCTATTCTTTTAACATTAAGTTAATTGCCAAGGATTATATGATCTCTTTTTTTTCCAAGAAAAATATGTGGTAGCAACTTTTCATTTAATATTTGTACATGAATGATTTCTTATACCCGGGTACACTTAGGCTCGGTGCACTGGGTGCATTTAATCTATTTTTACTTTTTGAATTTTTTTATACAACTGTTAATTTAAATGTATTTAACATGTATATCAATTTTCAAGATTTTTTATTTTAAAAATAGTGAGATTACTAAAAATGCCACTAAAGTTTTAAAAATAAAAAAAAAATAAAAATGACGAAAATTGATACACATGTTAAGTATATTTCAATTAACAATTATATATAAAAAGCTTCAAAAAAATTTTAAGAAATAATTTAAAGCACCCTATGCAGTGTGTCAGGGTCCATACTTTCGTAGGGTCTCAATATTGTACTGTCGTCGATGTAAGATTGCATATTCTATTCGCTGTTAGGTGCTGTGGGATTGATCTGGAGCGGTAAGTGTGCAACTCGATTCGGTTCGGTTCAAGTAGTGGTCTACCATACCCGTACTCTATTTGTAAAGGGCCTACCCTACCCTATCCATTTATTGGCACCCTACTCATTACTCATAGAGTCGGTTCTGGCTTCAGTTCATTTAATACTCAAATACAATATTTTTTAAAAATTTCTATGTTATTTTAAATAATGTAAAATAACGCTCATTTATGTTTTAAAATCATAAGTACATATATTATTGTTTATATTATTATATAAAAATATGAAGTATAGACCAACATGACCCAATCATTAAAACTATTAATAAATTATAATCATAAGTCACAAGCGTATTTATAAGAGTCTTTCGGAAGTCAATGACATATATATAAATTCATTTAAATTCATACTTCACAAAGTACAAAATTCATTTAAATTTGAATTTGTTAAAATATGTGTGCATATAAGATGTCAAAGACAAAGTATACTATATACTATATAATATATATATATATATAATTGTGCACCTAATTAATTACCCATGTGAGTATCTATGTGGATCGGTTTTGGATACCCAGCGTATCTACCCTACCTGTACCCTATTTGAGGAGGCGGATAATAATTTATACCATACCCATATCCATGGGTAATATTTTCCACCTTACCTTACTATACCCAAATTAGGGTCGGGGGTACCCGATGACCCAAGTTGCATCCCTATCAGGAGCGGGGAGGCTCGAGTAAGTATCCCACCATTTTTGGATTAAAAACAAAGAAAACCCAGTCGAGGCCCAGCCCGCCCCGAATTGAAGATTTCGGACGCCCACCCGGCCACCCCTGCAGGCCACAGCGAATCAGCGATTTCCCCGCACCCCTTCGACGCCGCCTGCTCCTGTCTCCCTCTGCACCCCTCCCTGCGACGACGATCCGCATCCTCCTCCTCCTCCTCCTCCTCCTCCTCCTCCTCCCTTCCCTTTCGTCCTTCTGTAAAAGCCCTAAAATCTAATTCTCCAGCTCCCCCTTTCTGCTCGCTTCGATTCACCAACACTGCTGCTCGCATCGGAAGCAAGGTAAGTGAAGAAGACCCTAATATATCTTTCTTCTCAGATTGCTTTATCTCTTTGTTCTCTGGTTTTTCGTATAAAGTCTCATTTTTCTCTTGGCATCACGTTGAACGAGCCATATCGCTTATATTATCCGTGAATGGCTATGCAGTTCTCTTGAAATGCCTATTTCATTGTCTTAATTCCATCGTTACATTTGAAATTCGTTGTGAGGAGAAAAAATGTAGTCGCTTTGGATAGAGGCGGATGAATTGGTTATGAGCAGCCAGTGTGCTGGTTCAATGGAAGCTTTTTTTTTTTGTGGTTGGGGTTGGGTGTTTGGGGAGGGTGGTGGGAGGGTGCAGCTGTTGGACACCGTAAAACCCTATTGATTGGGTACGAAGCGGCATTGAGCGATTTATTGGTTGAATGGTGGGAGATTATTATCTTTTTTTTATAAAAAAAAAACGCTGAAAGAGAGTTGCCCCGGAAGACCGAGAAGGATAGAATCAAGAATGGACAGGTAATTTGGATATTTATTTTATGAACTTGTAGGAACAGGGCTTAAAGGGGCAAAAAAGATAGGGAGGCTAGTCCTCCATGCTATAACTATTAGCATGTTATAAAGTACTGGGTGCTGAATTTATTTGTCAAAGTAGATAATGCCTAGAGTGGCGTCCAGAAAATTAAGGAAAGACTTGCAATTTTTGAAGAATGGACTGTGTCTTGATAGCTTGCTGGATATTCATGTTCGAGTTGTTAATAAGCAACGTGTATTGGACATTTCACATCTTCTAAATTTTTAGTTATGGAGGCTTTCCCTCATACCTAGAATAAATGTTGGCGTTTGCCTTATTATATCTACAAAGCTTATCGTATATATTTTGGGGAAGTTGTAATAGATTATTTCAGTGCCGAATAATTAATTAAAAAAAGAAATGTTGATTTTTTAAATTTTTGGTAACTATTTTGTCCAAATAATGTGGATGGTTTTATGCAGTCATATTTGTAAATTGCCAGTAAGCCATTTTTGAATTTTGCAACTTGTCCAAGAATAATGCTTTGAATTTGTATGGTAAGAAAATCAATTTCAGTTTTATTTTTGTTTTAATAAAAATTCTTCACATTTTTTATTTTGCTTCTGAAAACATGAATACAATAGAACCTACATAACGAGGGCATAAATGAATCCATCTATCCACGCAGAGAACAATATGAATCTTTGATTGAAATTTCATTGATGTGTCGTTAAGATTATGTATCCACGCACTTTAGTAATTGTAAATTTACATCGACTTTTTCAATATATCAAAATCGAAGTAGACAACACAATTCAGAGGGGAAAAAAGACAGACAGAAATGGAGGTGTGCATGCCCATGCTGGCCAGTTGAAGATGGTTAAGAGCTTGTTAAGTATGAAATGGAACAGAAACGGGAATCAATTAGCATTAAAATCTTCACTTGTTTTACTAGAAATGAAGGACAAAAGCTGAGAATTTCAAGAAACAGTGGGAAATAGGCAACTAGCGAAGGATTCTGGGATCAAACTTCAGTAATTAAGCACCGTTGATTCCCAAAATTCTTTAAGTTTTGGAGGATATTCAGTCAAGAAATTGATGAATAACAACCATTCATCAGGGAGATTGATTTGCCCAAAAACTAAGAAAAAGGTCAAAGCAATCACACATAAAAAAAGCATGATATTTCTAGCCATGAGAATCCAAGTAAAGAAGAAATTTATGTTAGCAACTGGTCATGGTATTCCTTCGCTGATCGATTTTCTGTCAGCCACTAGCTTCAGTTATCTGCTATGTTCTTCCTGTCACTTGCTTCCTTCTTTCAAGTCCCAAATCCCAACAGCAGACCCCTGAAAATGAATGGGCCAAAAGGCCTGGAAACCTAAGGCCTAGTTCACTAGATTGTTGGAGGTATGGCTCTTGATTTCAAAGCTTAGAGAAACAAGTGCTACTAATAAAAAAATGGATTCTGATCCTATACAGTTACCCATATAGGATCTCATGTCCAGTCAATGATTCACGCTGTTGGGTGTTAACATATTGTTAGCTTTCAATATTGCT
Organism: Annona cherimola; assembly: GCA_030490835.1. Taxonomy (NCBI): domain Eukaryota; kingdom Viridiplantae; phylum Streptophyta; class Magnoliopsida; order Magnoliales; family Annonaceae; genus Annona; species Annona cherimola. The sequence goes on from CM059971.1 coordinate 117,000,226, forward strand.
GCTCGCTGCAATGAATGTTAACATATTTGTGATCATTTTTGTCCATTCCTTTGTTTATAGGCATTTAATGCATTATGCACTAATGAAGGCTCTCATGATTGGCTGAGATGATGACTGAAGTAATGGAGTCTTCTAAGAAGGTTGATCTTGCCACTTCCCATGATATGATTCGGCAAACAACTTCACGTTTTAAGAGATGGGGTAGGAAGCAGCCATTTATCAGATACGGCCTGCCATTCATTTCACTTACTGTGCTTGGGACACTTGGCATGGCTCATCTATTACGAGGAGGGCAAGTAACCACTATCCTTTTATATATTGGCTCTATCTTGTATGAAGTTTCTGATGCTCACAAGCTTGACAGATTCAATGTTTTTTGAAACTAATCCTGTTGTATGGACTAGTGAGAGAACTGACTCTGTTGCATGAGGGTGCGCATTTGCATCATTTGTCTTATTGTAGAGGTGATATGGACTTCCATAAAAAAGGATAAAAACTGTTTGTGAGAGAGTGGAGTTGATCTGACACTTTCTGTTCATCATCATTGAAGTCTTACTAATATTAATTAGGTCAATCAGGTTGGCCACTTGTATCCTTTTTTTTTTTTTTCTTCTCATTCAATGTTTTCTACTCACTTGTGAGATTTTATTTTCACCATTTCTGATCAAATGATAGGCAAGGAGCTGATGTCTTCAGATGTTTTTGTGCCTTGATCCTTTCTGTTTGTCGGATTCAGATGATTTGCGGTTGTTATCGATTCTGATCAAATGATAGGCAGGGAGCTGCTTGCTTTATGTCTTGTTGCTGTTGAAGTCTGCAGTGAAATTTTCATAGAACATAGATGCTATTCATCATTAGTCTTCACGTCCATTAAAATCATTGTATCAGCAGATATGGCCAACGTACTTGGTACAGCTGTCCGTTCTGACACCCTTCCATAAGTAAGACTATTAAAAATGAGCATCTGATAGGACATTGCAAATGTGGGTAACGCTACTTATGCCCCATGACCAATGAGGAGCTCATTGTTCACCTTGACCAAAAGGCGTTTTGCTACCTATTTTAACCAGAAAGCATCACTGCTTTAGCCACTCTAGTAGGTCTATCTCCAATATATTCCAGTTAATTATGTTGGCTGATGTTCTCTGTATCAGCATTTTTACCCACAATCCAGTGGCGCATGATACAATCCCATGTTTTCCCCAATGAAAACAATATTTTCTGGTAGCCATGACAATATCAGTGATACACATTGCTGACAATCAAAATACTGATTGAATTGTTATAAAAAAAAAAAAAAATTTAATAAAAGATGTGTTTAGGAAGTAATAAAATTTTTAGATGAAAAGTTTTTTGTATAAAAGTTTTTTAATTAAGAGAAAATGATGCGATATAATATGGATAACAATGAGGAGTGAAGAAAATAAAGTTAAAATAAATTAGTTAGTTGTATATGTAGTTATGTAGAAATAATTGAAATGTAGGGTAGTTGTATACAAAGACGTGAAAAAATAATTCAAAAAAGAATAGTTGTGAAAGTTATAAATTGAATAGTTTTGATTTGAAAAGTTTTTATGTTAAACAAACATGCCTGATTGAATGTGTTGTTTCTGAAGTGCTGTTTGTCCTTCTGGATCAGGAAAGAAGTGTCAAGGATAAAGGATGATCATGAGTGGGAAATTATAGAAACTACAAAAGCCCTATCAAGAACAGGACCAGTAAATCGTTATAATCCCAAGAAGATTTCACTGGAAGAAGAGCTGAAGGCAAGTGTTCTCCCATTCATAATGTGCAATTCATCTGTTGCCTGTATGTGCCTGCTATTGATGTTTTTCCCTTTTGCTTTATTTCAGGCCTTGCAACAGAAGATGGACATAAACAACTATGAGTACAAGAGAATTCCTAGACCAAACGAAGGGAAATAAAATAAAAAAAAAAAAAGCTAGAGTCACTATGGGATTTTGTTTTGCTTGTACTTTGTTTCTATTGCAATTCAATAGAGGAGTCCGTTCCTTCCTTAGAGGAACCTTTCCGAGAGAATGAGGCATCTTGTTAAGAAACGGATGCCAGATGCTAGAGCCTTGCCCACTTCCATGACTGGTCTGTATCAGGTTACTGCTATATGCAGACATCATCTGTGTGTGTGTGTGTGTTTTTGTTCTTTCTCCCTTGTTCTGATGTTTCGATTACACATGTAATCTGCGCATTTTTGGGTAATACTTTTGTCTTATGATAACATGTGAAGGGTGGACCCCAAGAACACTTGCACTTTGCTGCTTTGCAGTAAAATCATGCTCAAAACGTTACGTAAAACGTGTGAGGAGAAAGCGGGGGTCTGCTGTTGTTTGTGTATGATGTCGTTTACCAAATAGGTGGCGAGGAAGGGCAGTATATGTGTGGTGCATCGATCTTTCAAATTTTTTTTTTCAAAAAAGAACTTCCTAAAACGGTTGGGTGCAATGTTTTCTATTTTTCTTGTCCCTGGTTCTGAACGGAAAGGCAGGCTGTGCCCACGGGCGTAGAGTGGGCCGAGTGGCAGAGCCTGAGCGTTTCCATCTTCAGATGAGTAGGCCGGCGTATATGGCTATATATGGTTATATGGGGTTCCACTCCTGGGAATCAGTACAAACAGGAGTGGCCGTGATGAGTGATGATGATGACTTGGAATTTAATTACATCACCTGTATTTGATCAACATGTCAAATCAATGTAATAAAATTATTCGATTTATACGAAATTTTTTACAGCTGTTAGTTTAACATTTAAACTGTCTAAAGCATTATTCTTGTACGGATGAATGATTGTGTAAGTATTATAACATTTTCCAAATCGAAAAAAAGGCATTATGACATTTGAATGCGTCTATGGCTGCCATAAGTATTTTCCAAACTTTATACACAATTTGATACATTTGAGTAGGTACTGCCCACCGCCTCAATGCCGGTCGTGTTGGCGTCGTGGTACTCATCAGGTTATTACACAACCGACGCATGTCGGAATGGTCGCTGGCATTAGTCTTCTTCGTTTTTGTTAGTGTCTACCCAGTAGAAAATTAGAAATCTTGTTCGATGTTTATTAAAATATTATATGAATTTCGCAGATCACATAATAGTAAATACTTGTAAACAAAGTAAGTACCGCCCACCCATTACTTGGATTGAAATCAATATTATAATAAAGTAGGTCCTAATTTTTTCCAAATATGTGAGCTCTAAGTAGATCTTCCACCTTAGGAAAGTTGATATTTGAAATTTATTTTGTATTTTATTTTAATTTTTCAAAAATAAAAAGATCATAAATACATGCGCTGGGAAAATTAAATTAGAAATACGTTTTTGTATTTAAAAAATTATTTCTCAGATATTTGTTAATATTAAAAATCTTTAAACTTATTTGTCTTGGAAATTTTCAAATTTTGATAGACATGAAACTAGTATATTTAGCGTGAATATTTTAATAAAAGTAAATTTTAAAATATTTTAACGTATTTTCTTGCATTTTTCTTCTATAAGTCTAGGATATAAATTTTTAATATTATTTATCATAAGAATTTTCAAATTTTGACAAACATAAAAATTAATTTTTTAGTATGAAGAATATTTTTAAAAATAAATCTTCAGTATTTTTAAATTATTTTATGATTTTTATTTAATTTAAATATAGATATTAAATTGATTATTTTATTTTTTACTATTAAATATTTATGTATATAATAAAATATTTTCTTTTGCAATAGTTTATATAATATTTACGATCAAAATGATGATGGCAAATAATAAGTTTTATCTCTGCCTCCTGCACATTTTAATGGCCATCAATGAAATCAAACTGAAGGATCGGCTTTGATAGGTTTGGCAATGGGAAAAAAAATATCCTACTTTTCTATACAATTAGTCTACTTTTCAATCATTTGTTGGAATCCTTCACTCCGCCCTTATTATCCTACTATGGCATAATCTTTTCTCCATTTTTTCTCAAATGCCAAAATCATCATGCAAAGATTAAAGATACAAATGCAAATTTGTGAAACTAAAGATTCCTTTAAATTATGTAGGTATGGGTAATTCTATAATCATCTTGGTATATTTGACATAAAAGACTATTTACATTAACTTTCTAATTTTGCTTGTTGGTGATTTTTGTGCTAATTCGTGATATTTTTATTATAAAGGGTGTGTTTGGTAATTTGCAAAAATTGTAAAGTTAAAACTTTTCACTCTCCATAATTACATTTTTTTAATTATTTTTTACACATCTTTCTATACAACAATCCTACTTTTCAATCATTTCAACATAATTACCAATACAACTAACCTATTTATTTTAAATTTACTCTCTTTACTCCTTATCATTACTCCTACAATATCATATTATTTTCTACTAATTTAACAACTTTTACATAAAAAACTTTTCATCAAAAATTTTACAACTTTCCGTACGCACACAAAATCGTGAAAGAGATGAACAAGTAAAATGGGGACAACCACATCGATCGACCGAAAATATAATATATTCATTCGTGTATCTTCCTTAAAAATATTACAGTTTTGAGGAATGGGTGGGGCCGAGCGCGCGAATCTCGAAAGAAAACAAAGCATTTTAGCGGCGAATTCTTTCTCCGTTGTTCCTACACCAGTCACTGTCATTGCTGCTCCTCTCTCGTTCCTCCTCTTTTGCACTCTCTCTGTCCTCTGTACTTGTGATCAGGGGGTTCTTGCTATCGTTTTCCTCCTCCGATGGCGGACTGGGCTCCCGTAATAATCGGCGTCGTGCTGTTCGTGCTTCTGTCGCCGGGACTTCTCTTCCAGCTGCCGGGAAACAACCGGCCCGTGGAATTCGGGAGCATGAAGACCAACGGGAAGGCTGTTGCCATCCACACCCTCATCTTCTTCGCCGTCTTCACCATACTCATCTTGGCGCTGCATGTCCACATCTATACTGGCTGATCTGGTAACCCCTCCATCCACTGTCGAAACTAGATTTCTATGCTAGAGAAAAAATAGGGTTTTTCCTTTCTTCTCTTTTCGGTTTGTTGGTTGTTGTGACTTGCGAGTTGATAGCCGCTTGTATTTGAAATTAATCCAACGGTTTGAGTAATTTTCTTTGTATTATCTGTAGTTCCGATTTCGCTTGGGTCTTTTTATATTATAGCTTTTTTCATCGCTACTGTTGTCTCTGTCTGTGGAAATAAAAAAAAGCACGGCCTATTGTTGTTTCGAGAGAATTAGGCCCTTGTTCGTGGATGAAGGCCCAAAAAGCTTACACTTGGAATGAAGGTTGGGATTGGGAAGAATCTCGAGAGACAATTCTTAGAGCCACTCAGAAATCGAAAGGGGGGGGGGGGGGGGTATTTTCATTCTACTGGGGGGAGTAGCAATGTCACAGAAAGAAGCACGTTCTATCAGCATCGAAGTGTCTGAATGGTGTGGAGCATAGGCGAAAGACTGCGCAAAGCTAGCACTAGTGAGACGATGGTGTAGAATCTGATGCTTTCTTGATGACAATGGCTTAAGAGATAATACTCAATTCTCCTCAATCATTCTAACATTAAGATGCTACAGACTCTGGAATCGATTATTCTCATCTCATCTTTTTTAACATCTCACCCAAGAAAGGTAAGGGAGGGAAATGTTTCTGAGCTAATGCGCCTCCGAGATGTTGGGCTTCGATCTCTTCATCCTCGGCTATTCAATTTCAGGCGCATCAATTTTCCCTAATCGAGCTAAGTCGTTTGCTACAAGGCGAGGGTTGGACGAATATTTGGAAATCGGATTGAGAAGCGTCTTGAACGCAATCTGAATCGTTAAGACTGAGAGGTGTGTCGGCTCAAAAATCCAAACTGTTCCTGTTAAGCAACCTTGTTATAAATCTAACTCAGAGAACAATGACCCACGAAAATCTTCACACGTTTCCAGTTTATACCCACAATTTTAAAAAAAAAAAAAAAAAAAAAAAAAAACAATTAGCAAATCATTTTGAAGTTTATTTTCAACAGATTTTCTTCTAGAAATCATATGTCAATTTTTGGGCAATAAGAGCTGTGAAATAATTCCCTTAGATTATACCCCACTATTATCTTTAAAGCCAACGGGTTGTATGAAGGCGATCAACTCTAAAGACTAGAGATTTAGCAGGATCCATATCCATCATTTTCTCCGTTAGCTATCACCGGATGTAAGGGTTTATTCAGGAAAGAAGCTATCACTGACGGGGTTTGCTGGAAGCTTGGAAGCGAGTTTTTTTTTTATTCAAAAAAGAAGCTACTGCCACAATTATCTAGAGCAGCAAATATCAAGCCATTGAAAAATTAGAAATGCGCAAGTAAAAGTTAAGTAGTATTATTTAATGGAGTTTGATTTATATACACCATGATATATTTGAGGCTTAAATACATCCTTCATTTTTTTTATAATTATTGGTATTTTTTTAGTTTTTTTCTTTATAAACATGTTTTCCTAAGTATATTTAATTCATATATCAAAATTTACCATTTTATAATACTTTTATATATTTATTTTTGATATTTTAAAAATTACCTTGAAAATTTGATTATTTTTTTAAAATAAAAAATAACTATGTAAAAGTAATATAAAATGACAAAACTTGGCATATGTATTAAATACACTTAGCGAAACATGTTTACGAAGAAAAAGGAAAAAATACAATTAATTGTAAAAATAATTAAATGATGTATTTTAGCCTCAAATACATCATGACATATATAATCAGGCTCTATTTTAATTAGCTTGATAACTTTGTATTTATATGACTCTTAACTGATTCTCGACCCATTTGAGATCCGAAATTTCAACCCACAATATAGCCACACAACATGTGCTGGACTCTAAAACCGGCACAACCTGACCTTCTGAAAGTGACGATGCTATGGGCATCGTTTTTGGGTATTTGGGTTGCGATCATGCGCAACTTTCTTTACTAACCATTTTTACATTTTTGAAAATTTTTACATATTTTTATTTTCAAAAATAAGAAATGGAAGGTTTCCATGAGCTAGTGCATAGAAAAACTCCCTTTTTTATTTTTGAAAATGAAAATTACAACTAAATTCAAAAAATTGAAAAATTATGCCCACTTATCCATCAAAAGTAATGAATGAATAATGAATATTGCGAGTAGGCGCGACTTCTGCACGAGATCGCTACCCAACGCTGTTAAAACTTATATTCCATGGAATCGAATACGATAGGATAGAAGGTCATCCTTTCACAAAAAGCCTGAAGCTAAAATGCACAAATTCCAGAACACCGGCATTTCACTTTCATTACAAAAGCTAGCGAGTTTAGAAAACCCAATACTGAAGTTTTCTGGACATTACACAAGAAGTCAAAGAACACCCTGGCCACGCCTTTGCCCCCCTCCAAACCTTCTTTTAAAGAATGAAGAAGACCAAAATATTTTATAATTGCACCCCCCACGTATCCTGAATTACAAGCTTATACCCCCACCCTCTCTCTCTCTCTCCCTAAGAAAATGTCCTCCTTATATACAGCACCCCATTTAAATAAAAACCTTCAAATTTCAAGCCCCTCCTATACCCAATTTATTTCATTTACAGGACAGGAAAATACCCACCATGTAAAAATTCTTTCGCCACTTTACCCCCACCATAAAAATAAAAATAAAATAAACGGAACGGAAAGAACTTCAAAAAAGAGAACTGAGAGGAACTGTAAAAATGGTTTTCTTCAGAAAACATAATCCGTAAAACCTGGATCACCTGGGCTGGGGTTGAGACGGAAACAAACGGGCTGGCCGGACTGGTGGTGGATGCGGCAGGCCCCCAGGCCCCATGGTTTGGGACCTTGCAAGCATGTCGGCCATGGAGGGCGTTTGATACACTTGGACAAGGCTTGCGCCATCCATTGAGTCACCTCGTGCTGTTGCCCTCTGCCATGAATGTGAACTCAACCCTGACAGGACGTATGCCCGGCCAGATGCTTCATAAACACGCCTGGTCGCCATCCTCTCCTGCATTTCCTTCAGTTCAGCATTGAGAGCAACACACAGCTGATCACCAGCACGGAAGGCAGCAGATTCACCCAGTGCCTGCCTTCTCCTCTCGAGGATGGAGACAGCAGCAGCCAGGTCACCCCCCTCAGCTGCCACCCGAGCTTCCGCCATTGCCTCAGCTGCTTCTAGCCGGCTCCTTTGACGGTCCACTTCAATGGACACCACTCGTTCTCTAACAACATCAGGCCTTTGGATCTTGACATCCTGACCTTCCAAATTAACCCTTTCCTTCAAGACTGGATCTTTGTAGGAACATGCAACTTTCACCAATGAGGTTGTTGGCTCACCAGCATTGCAAGCAGGAATATTGACCGAGATGAGAAAATCTCTTTCTTCATCAGCATACAAGTCACCTACATTGATTGAACCAGTGTGCCGATCACTTGATAGCCAGCTAGAATAACTGCCTGCTTTGATCGAATTGATGCGTACTTGTGGGTACAGAGAATCTATGCCCAGATGCAGCTCCTGCACTACCACACTCAGGAGGCCACCGATGCATTGAGCAAATGCATCCTGGATAACGCCTTCAGCTTCTATGAAGGAGAAAGTGCCCCCTGAGGTTTCGGAGATTGAGTGCATGGAGGCAGCATCATGATCCATTCCAAATCCAAATGCATGTACAGGAATCTGGCAGCCGGCACCACCCCGTATGGATGATGGAAGAAGGGACTGATAATCTGGCCGAATGTTGGCTGAAGCATTGCCAGAGACAGTGTACGTGTCCTGCCCATCAGAAAGTAATATAATGCTACCCACTGGGTTCTTCTCCCTTCGGTCTTCCATCACCTTGGCGCCCTTCCTTAAGCCTTCAGCAATATTTGTCCCACCGCTTGAGGTCAGGGAATTCACAGCTTGCAGTGCCTGCTGCCGCCCGGAATCTGACATCTGTCTTAGGGGGAAGAGACGACGAGCAGTTGATGAAAAGGCAATCACCGAGAGGCGGTCAGAGGGACCAAGGTTCTGAATCACAAAACCCATGGCTCGTTTCAACAATGCAAGCTTTGTACCCGCCATGCTACCACTGACGTCTAGCACAGTTACAAGGTCAACAGGAGCCCGGGAAGTTTGGCGAGTGACATGGGGACTGGTTTGAGTCACACCAGAATTCAGCTTGAGAGATGCAAATGGAGCTTTGAGATGGACAAGGATGGTGAAATTCTCTTGGGAGGTTGATCGTGGAATCGCTGAAAATTCCGGGTGCATCTTGATCTCTACTGTTCTAGCCCGAGAGTTACTCAAATCCACAGCCTGAGAACTCTTCTCTGACTTTTCAAGGTGAGGGTTCAAAGCATCATCATCATTGAAAACACTTGGCTCGGATGCAGGAAAGAGAGATGATGCAAGCTGTCGACTAGCATCTGTGCGAGGTGGAGGCAGCCGACGAACTACAGTTGTCCAATTACCATCTTGGTTCCAGTCAACAGGATTGATGCTTGCTTTTCCATGGTTGAGATCCGCTGGACCTTGGAAAGGGATCTCCTTCCACTTTCCCCGGCAAACAGGGCATATCTGGTTACCGTGCTTCACATTGGAAGCAATGCATTGGAAATGGAACGTGTGGGAGCACTCTGCAGTGAAAAGAGCATGACCATTTCCAGCTTTCATGGTGCCCAAGCATATAGCACATGTTCTCTGCACAAGAGAACCAGATTACCATTAAATGCCAACAGCCATGACTATCACTTTAACAGAGAGCAATATAAAAGGTTCTTACAAATAACACTTGAATCTCAGTAGCAAGAGAGGGGAAAGACATTGATACCATCTACATAGATACGAAAGCTCACAGCAACAAACAAAAGACATGATATTGCACGTGCATTCACACAACCCGATACTAACTTAGAATAACAGGGCATGAAGAATTTTGTTGCAACCAATGATTTTTCTTTTAATTCATAATCCACAAATTTCTACTAGGTAGCAGAAGTAATAAACATATGATCCCGAATTTGTATGGCGCTAAACAAATTGGCCCTCAAATTTGAAACCTTTTCAATTGAAGAAACAAAAACTTCTATCAGAAAACACAGTTCGGTAGCAAAGGCATGACCCCTGTTCACAGTTTTTATATGCTGGAGCAATAAAACATGACTATTCCAATCTAGAATAGCATCTTTTATAAAATCTCCCATCACCCAACTTTGCATGTCCACACACTCCGCACAAGGCATTTGCCAGCCGTGAGTCAGAGCCAGTACTTAAAGTAATTAAACCACTTTCAATTAATTTCTCTTTATTTTTTTAATAATCTATATAAAGTTTAGATGTGTTCCTTCTCTTATGAATTTTTCATATTTTACTAGTACATGCATTTTTGCAGGGTGAATAGGTTACATTGCATTCATTTGATGCACTTTTGATTGTGTTCCTCCATTTCAACCATTTCTTTATGCATTATATTGATGTGCATGGTTTACCTACCAACTTTGCTGAAAACATTTAACCATCCCATCCCCTACACGGCTACACCAACTCCAACATGGAAGAAAGAGACTGATACATGGTAAAGCTTCTGATTAACAATAAAGCAAATAGCGCACTAGGAAAGCCAACTCATAAGATTACTTGAAAGACGAGAAGCCCCCTTTGGTGGTGGTCATTTGACTCGCTAAATCTTAAAAGTAGCGACAAATCATAAAAGAGATTGTCTGCTGTAGCTAGGCATTATCTTATGAAAACTTTTCTCATACAGAATTTATTTACAGAGAGGAAAAAGACACAATGACCCGGATCCATTTCTCCTCCAATTTTTTTTTTTGTCGGATAGAGGAATGTCTGAAATATTGCAATTCCAAAAGATGTAAATCATAAGGGCAAGGAAATAATTGAATCCTATGAAATGCAAACAGAAATCGTGTTAAAAGAGCTGGGTTTCTTTATATCAAATTGCGCAGCAGAATACAAGGGTCAAGCTGTCGAGACGAAGGGGCGATCCAGATTTCCAGTCAAAAGTGAAGGTCATCAAGAGTTACTCAGTTTCTCTCTTTCCAATTGAATCTTTAAGAAAGCTTGGCCAGAATGACCTACAGGTTACAGTAGAATAGCTACCTATGAAACCATGTAGCCTCTGACCACAAGAGAGAGAGAGAGAAGGGTATTCTCTGCTGTAGTTCCCCTTTTCAAATAAGCCAAGTGTAACTGGTCCTTAAAGTGACGACACCACTTTATCGCCAGAGAGAGAACATGTAAAAGCAAAAAGATGATGGCAGCATGGATGGGTCATAATATCAGGTCACTGTACCCAGCAGCAGAAAAGAAGAGATCCACCCACAGATTCCCGCACGTTACCATTTCATATCGAAGGCCAGACGCACCACATTTGTGGGCATAAGCAGACCATATTCGAGACCACAAAATCCACTTCGACTAGAAAGAGCATCTAGGGTGATTTCAACTTATCAAAAAGCTATAGTTAATTCTTCCTTCGTCGATGCCCGAGTAGTTAACGAGGATGGATTGTAAATTCGTTGGCAATATATCTTAAGCCTGTTCAAGAATTTGCCGGACCCACAAGAATCATATAACCAATTTGTCCCCCGGAAATACTGCTGGGGAATAAATGATAGATAGTCTCCGCTACAATCCTATCTTTTTTGTTCGCCACATGTTATCAGTTGATGCGGCAATAATAGCAGGATTAAGAGAGAACTTTCAAAAAGGAATTAACCATGCTAAGCTACTGGATAATCTTAATCTGAAATTTTGCCAAAACCAAGAAAACGTGGTGACTGCCTTTCTTTTCATAGTAGAAACCACAAAATCCCCTCGGAACTAATGCTGATGGACTAAGATGATAGAGACTCAAATCCATCATGTGTCTCAACATCCAACCCTGTAATTCACGGGCATGCACGAGAACTGAATGAGGGCCATTCAATATCTTTTTGTTTTTTGTTCTCGTCTTTTATTTTTTTCTCGCCATACTCTTCGGGACGCCAAGACCACATTTCTGCGGACGGCCCGCGTCTAGCAATGGCAGGCAAAAACTTTTTGTGGGAGGGGCCTGCGTTCGGGGGAAAAAAATTCAAGCTCTGCGAATAACGTACGTCTGGGAATAACGTGGAGCGCCATGCTGCGCTGGGTCCGGCTTCAAGTCACTGCCTCAAATTCAATCTACTCTTAGAGAAGTAGACAACAGAGAATAGCACTAATTCACCTACAACCGCCAACCACCATACGCTTCCTCAAAAGGATAGAGATCTGCATTATCACATTCATGTAGTCTTTCGAAGCTCCGAAAACAAACACGACGCTGATCCATTTTTAAGGGTTTTACCCGCAGCGAATCAATCATCAAGGCTGTAATCTACGATGGGAAATCGTCCCCGACGAATACGTGGAAAACATCAGAAAGCCGTTCAAAATACGAACCGTTGCAGCCCAATCATCGGAAGGGCCGCCTATTGGAACCAACGGACATCCGACGATTCGGATGGGAATATGTGTGACCCACCCTAAGATTGGATCTACATGATTATCACCAAAAGCCACCGTCGTGATGAGATTTATGGTATTGACGGTCCTGATTTCATATTAAAGGACAAGTTGAACCATGCGAAGAACACGCGAGTTACCGTACTTTTCGCGCCGCAGAAATTTTTGGAAAACGGGGCACATGGGTAGAATTACAGAACTAAAACGAAGAAGGTGCAACTACTATAGAAAACGGAGATTTAAATATCATTATTACCGAAAAGAGTGGGGAAAAGAAAAGGCAAGAATTTTCATTACCTTAGATGATCTGCTCACCGTCTTCGCTAATCGCAGGCCAGAACTGGAGGGAATCGGTGTAGTCGGCATCGCCGGCGTAGAATCCGAGTTCACAGACGTCGGAGAGGACAGAGACGCGTCCGAAAACCTCCTCCTGGCGATTTCTATGGACGGAGACGCGTCGTCCTGAGACCCAGGAACATAGACGCAGAGATTCATTCCGAGAGCGACCTTCGCTTTCCTCCACTTGCTCGCCATTCTCTGCTAAACCCGGAATAACCCTCAACTCCAAGCGTCCGAATCTCAAAAGCGGGGCATGAGAAAGATTGGAGACGGATCCTTCGTGCACAAGAGGCTGAAGTGGAAGGGCCTCAAATGGAGAAAGGGAGAACGTCTGCAGGGGATTATGTATGGGAGGATTGAGAAAGAAACCCTTGGAAAATGTCAGAGCTTGTGGCTGTTGACATTCATGGCGGCCATGAGAGGGAGAGGCGTAGTTTTGACCTTGGAATTAAAGCGGCGGCCTTTTTATCTCCTTCCTCTGCTTTGTATGAAGACGAGAAGGAGCGAAAGACGGTTGGGGTTTTGTAGTAGAATCAATCGCGAAGCTGGACTTCCTTTTGTTTTTATTTACGAAAATGCCACGGGACTCAAGCGCTATGCTACACATGGTTTAAGTGATCCAGTTACCTAGCGCTAAACAAATGTTTAACATAGTTTACCTTACAAAATTTATTTATAATAATTTTTTTACTTTTTTCTTCATACACTTATTTATCTAAGTATATTTAATATATAAATTAAGTTTTACTATTTTCGGATATATTTATATATTTTTATGAGATTTTTAAATCTCTATATGTATATATATATTTAAAATACCTTTATTTTTAAAAACCTAAAAAATTTTATCAAAAAAAAAAACCTAAAAAAATATTTACACATATCCAAAAATAGTAAAACTTGATTTATATGTTAAATGCACTTAGATAAACAAGTATATGAAGAAAAAAGTCATTATAAATGGATTTTTTGATATGGGTTTAGTGGAGCATTTGTTTAGCCGAGGCTAACATGATCATTCATTTTGTTGCATATAAGGGTTATGATCTGGTGAGTTAGCATGTGTCCAACTCTGTACCTATATTTTAAAACTTCTATTTGATCTTATTTTTTATACCAAGTCAAGGTAAGGTCGATCTGATCATCATATTTCTTTAATAGGTATTGGTACAAATTTTGGATTGGTTCCAGGTTGATAGGGATGCAACTCAGGCTCATGAAACTCAAATTTACCCCAACCCTAACCCTAACCCTATTTATAAAAAATCAACCCTAAACCTAATCTTAACTCTAACCCTATTTATAAAACATCGACCCTAAATCTAACCTTAACCCTAACCCTATGTGTAAAACCTAAACCAAACCCTATTTTTGAAAATTGGGTTTGGGTTGGAATTTAGGTTGCTAAATTTACATTTTATTTAAGAATAATAGGTTTAAAATTTTATATGAATATATAATAATAACAAATCATATAAGTAAACATAATAATATACAGTCAAACCACATATTTTTAAAAAATATAACAGTATAAAGAAAAAGAATGATCCTGTTAGCCCAGGCTAAGCAAATGTCCCGCTTAACTTACTTCAAAAAACTCATTTACAACAACTTTTTTTGTTTTTCTCTTCATACACTTGTTTAGCTAAGTGTATTTAACATATAAATCAAGTTTTACCATTTTTGGATATGTGTATATTTTTTTTGAGATTTTTAATCATCTGTGTATATATGTATTTAAAATACCTTTATCTTTAAAAATCTTAAAAATATATATACATACATCCAAAAATTGTAAAAATTATTTTATATGTTAAATACACTTAAAAAAATAAGTATATGAAGAAAAAATAAAAAAAAGTTGTTGTAAATGAGTTTTTTGAAATAGGCTAAGTAGGACATTTGCTTAACCCGAACTAATAGAATCATTCATCTATAAAGAATATCTTTAGAAAAAATTTAACATAAAAAACAAAATAAATAAAGAAGATTATAGAAATAAAAGATAAATATAAATGAAAATAATATACTTTATTTATAATATAATTACAATATATCAAACATGTATTTATAAATATAAATAACATAAAATACAAAAATATAAACAAATATTGTTTAGATATTATATATAAAATATATTTTATAATACATATAAAATAGAAATCGGGCTCGGGTTCACTTGAACCCTAACCCTATCACATTTACAAATCGGGTTCATCAGGCTTAGGTTGTAGAAAAGTGAGTTCTAACATCGTTAGAAACCGGGTTCGGCGGGCCGAGTTCGGGCTCAAACCGGCCAAAGTTGCACCTCTCCAGGTTGATATTGGGACACTAAGTTGGGTTGAAAAATCGAGTTAAATTTTAAAATTGTACATACATATTAATATAAACTCATATCTATAATAAATTTAAAGGTTAAATGATTCGATATTTTACTATTTAGTGAGTACAACACAATTATCATGCAAAGCGGTAGTAAATTTTTTTTTAATAATTTCATTTACAACTTAACCTTAATAGATATATGTATCAACCTTAAAAAGGACATTGATATAAATTTTAAATTACAGTTAATTAAAATGATTAAATTGTAAAATGATAATATTTATTCTTGTAGGATATAAACAACTTAGACAATATGTTTTATTTCATTGATAAATATGTAAATGAGATACGTAAAAAAAATACGTGTAAATGAGATAATTCAAACAACATATATGTAATTAAGATATAAAAATTTATCAATATAAATAAGTTATAAAGCTAAACGTACAGCAACATAAATCATATTCATATTAATAAATCATACAATCAAATATATTTATTCAACAAAACAACATTTATATAAGTAAATCATATAATTTATAAAAATAATGTACACACTGTGGGTCGAACGGGGCAAGGCGGGTCGGGACATAGTCATACCCTTGTCCTTTTATATTTAAAACATTGGTCTAAAATCTTGACTCACCTAACCCCACCCACTCAAAATCCTTACCCCTAATCCTCTGTAAAATAGAGGCGGGATGGCCATAAGTCGATTCAACCCCTAGTTAAATAGGTTGGACCTTTTGCCGTGAGGATGATTGCATCTGCCTAAAATTTTTCGATTTAAAATTTTTATTCTTTATAATTATTTTATTTTTAATTATTTCTATACAACTATTCATACAAATAACCTATAAATGTGTTTGGGAAGTGATAAAACTTCTAAATGAATAGTTTATAGTGTAAAACATTTTTTAAATATAAAAAACAATGTGATACAGTAGTTGTACGAATGATGAGTAAAAAGAATAAAATTAGATTAGATAAATTAGTTGTATTGATGGTTATGCAGAACTAATTAAAAATTATGATAGTTGTGTGTTAAGTTGTGAAGAAATAATTAAAAAATATGATAATTGTGAATATTGGAAAGTTTTTTGAGTTATCGAACATGAACATGCCCTGTATATTTTAACCTCTCTCTCTTATTTTTATCATGTCATGTCACTTTTTTCTATTTCAAATTTTTTTACATCGAAAGCTTTTATTTCAAAAGTTTTTAACTTCCTTCCTGAACACACCATAAATATATAAAAACTAAATGTGAAATGAGAAATGATTAGTAATTACAATATGAATAAAAATAAGATTATTCAAATTGAAAAATAAGTAATCATATAACCAATGGAAAAAATAACATAATACTTGTCAATTTATCTCATTTTTCTCTACAATATTAAAATTTTCTCACTTTCATAAAACTATTTTATTTTATTTTAAATTGATATAACAGCAATAAAGTTTAAATTTAAGGAAAGTGTGGACAGAAAGTGAATTTGCATTGGTAAAACACGAGATGATTTCACTAAAAGGAAATATTTTAATAAACACAAAAAACATTGAAATTGGGTATGTATATTTGTCAATGAGATATAAAATTTTATCTATGCATAGTGAAAACCAAGAAATGATTTAAAATGTTATATGAAATAAATACACTGGATATATATTACCTGAATATAATTTTTTTTTAACAAAATATGAATGGTGCCCAAAAAGCGGACGTGGCTTGTAAGAAATGATCTTTTGCCAGACAGGATATTCTCATTTTGGAAATGGTAATCAATTCAATATTCCATGTTTGTTTGGACATGGCGCCCGGTCATTTGGATTATGAATGAAACAGGATAAGTGATACAGATGTCAGAGCGCCCAATCCAGTGCACCCGGGTGCATTCAGCCTCAATGCACCCGGGTGCACTGCACCTATTTTTTTTTATTTTTTTTAAAAATTCTTTCATGAAACTGTTAATATAGGTTTATTTAACATATGTACCAATTTTTACTATTTTTGGAGACTTTTATATATTTTTTTAGATTTTTAAAAATCAGTGGCATTTTCGGTAATTTAAAATTACGAAAAATGCCACTGATTTTAAAAAATCTAAAAAAAATTATCTAAAAATCTCCAAAAATAGTAAAAATTGATACATATGTTAAATAAACCTAGATTAACCATTGTATAAAAAAAATTTCAAAAAAAATAAAAAAAATAGGTGCAGTGCACCCGGGTGCATTGAGGCTGAATGCACCCGGGTGCACTGGATTGGGCTCCGTGAATGTACCCCATTGCTATTGCCATTCTTTTAACTTTCTTCCGTGGAAGGTGGGCCCCATCAGATAATCAGATTCATAGTTTGGCCACAGCAACTTTGATCGGGCCCACCTTCGAAATGGTGGCTTTATCTGATTTGGATGTGTCACGGTTGATATGTTTCAATTTTGGAAGTCGAAATATCATTTATTATTATTTAGTTCGCCTGTCCTGTCCAATGCAGGCCACTAATCTGCGGGTGGAATTGCTTTTCTGGTACGAATTTTAGGCCTACCATGCTGCCCCCTTTTTTTCGGGTCAACCGTAGATGGTCCAACGAGCCACCATGCAACGTGTATGATTTTTCTTTTGTGTCACAGGCCTTCCAACCTTGGAACTTGAAAACTCATGTTATTAAGCTAATATATAAATACATTGCAGATTTTTTTTTTTTTTTCCTGGCACGATGGATGGATTTCTAGTAAGATAGATGGGTGGTTGAATGAAACTTTTGTTCTACTTCTAATCTTACTTACTATGGCTTCGGAAATAGGATTTAGGTTATTCGTCCGATGATTTCCTCACGGTTTTAGGACCATTTACCCGAACGGGATGAGATGGGATTGATTATTTTTCTGCTTAAATTTTTTTCTTTTTTCTTTTATTTCCTGATACATAATAATTATTTTTCTAATTAGCAATATTACTTTTTTTCCTTTCCTGTACATTGTCTTATTTCTCAATATACAAAACTCCTTATTTAATTTTCTCACCCAAATCTAATTAATATTAAATACTTCCGAAAAGGTTAGAGAATCCAGCCATTACTGGTGATTTAATTCTAAATATAAAGAGATTTATTTCAATATAGACATTCAAACCTACCTCTATCAGTACATAAACCTAATCAATTGTCGCACGGTTCGCAGCAAAACAATATACATCCACATTTTTTTTATTGAGATATACACCTACTTTTATGACCGCTATTACGTAGTATACATGTTTGCTAATTAACGTGATCAACTTTAATTATACAACTGGATTTTTTAGATGCTGTCACTTTATACTTTTACTTTTATTCATTTTTATATAATTATTTTTTAAAGATAAAATTCTAGTTTGATTTATTTTAGAGTTTGTTTGGAAACAAGAGAATAAGAATGAAGAATAGGAAATGCAAAAAATAAATATGTCAAGGGTTTTTCCCAAATATACTTACTATGTTTGACTCTAATTCTAAATATACCCACTGCGTTTTTAAAATTCTAAATATGTTTATTACGTTTGCAGTTAATCCTAAATATGCCTATTGAGTTAAAAACGGTTACTTAAATTTTTAAAAATGCTCAAAATACCTCTGTCATAAAATAATAAAAAAGAAAAGAAAATAGAAAGAAAACGAAATTATGGCTCTTCAAATTTAGATGTCGTGTGTAATTAGGGCATTAATGAGTTGTGACATTAAAATCTTTAATTTATATCCAAAATTTGACAGGTATATTAGTAATTTTATATATTAACTAACGACATTAATTCATGGATTTGGTATTTTAAAAATTAAATGTAAATGTAATCGGTATACTTAGAATTTTGGAAATGTAATTGGTATATTTGGGATTAAAGTTAAATATAGTAAAAAAAACTCATATACTAATTATCCACCTACACTATTCCGTATCTAAAATGTTCCTCAAGAACTCTGGACCCCCGACACATAGGCTAGAGACATAAACCAAAAGGGCTGTATCCCTTTTAACGCCAACCAACTTTGAATTCAGGCCATTTTTTATACATAAAAATCTCACATATATAATTTATCTTTATTTATAGCCTTATAACCCCCACTCGTCTCTCATTATCATCCCTTCTTGACTCATCGCTAGCCAAGCTAATTAAGTATTAATATTGTAACGTGCTACTTTGAATTCAGACCACCATCATAAGTCATAACTACCAGCACACCAGCACAAAAGCTGTTCTCATTTGTGTCCGGTGCATATATCATTCCTCCAACTCAGCGGAAGTAGATGTAATCTGGTATGAATTAAATTAAATTTTAGATTATCAACCGTTTGATTATCGACGCATGTTGCTTTCGCTACACAAAAATCATATAGGAGATGCCAGGTCTTTATCACCAGGGCAGTGGACGGTCACGATCCACAGCCTAGCCCGGTGCTAGTGAACTTCGGTTTGAAATTCAATTTGATGATTGCATTCTTCAAAAAAATTAAGTTTTATTTAAATCAAATATTTTTTACGTGTCTTATTCAATGAAATTGATAAAAAAAAAAAATGTAAAACTGATGATGGGATAAATTCGTTTGGTTTACAGAGCTAGATAAAACTATTACTTGGCATTTAACATTTAAAATATTATTTTTATATGGGTAAATAATCCATATGTTATTATAAAATTGTAGTAAATTTATGGATGGGTCTGAATTTTTTTCATATTTAAAATGATCTTCATATCGTAGTAAAATAATAATTTTAACACAAAATAAATGGTTTAAATTTTGATTTAATAGTCAAAATGAAGCAAAATATGCAGCTACAATTAAGACTAAAGTGGAGACAGTTACATTATAATTCTAATTATAATCACGCATATTTCAATTACGATTTAAACCACTAACAACTTACTAATCGTCAGTCGGGTTAATTCCGGGCACGTTCTTGTAGAGATTCAAGAATCCGAAAATCCTGTCCAAACTTTGTATTCCAGCTAAGGGTGTTAATAGTCAAGGTCAACCCACTTGTCCAACCCGTTTATAAATGAGTTTGGGTTAGAATTTTTGAATAAATGGGTTATGATCCGTCAACCCGTTTAATCATTTAATTAAATAAATGGATTAAGGTTAAGATTTTATAAATCGTCAACCCGTTTAGTAACCCATTTAACCTATATAACTTATTCAACCCGTTTAATTCGTTTAACCTATTTAACTCGCTTAACTCATTAAAGTTATATATATATATATATATACATACATATATACATACATACATACATACATGTAAACCCCATTATTATTTTTTTCTCTAATCTTCCTCAAGTCACATAATTTTCATTTTTCTACTGCTGACTTAATTTCATTTTTCCGTTACTGCCCTATTTCCATTTCCCCTATGCCAAAAATACCCTCTCGCTTCTTCCCACAATATCATCATCTACTAAAGTTTAGACTTTCAGATTATTTGCTATACAATCCGTTAACAACTCACTAATTTATTTATTAAATGGGTTATAAATGAATTAAGATTGAGATTTTTTAAATAAATTAAAGTTAAAATATTTTAAATAAATTAAACTTAATTAAACTCCAATCCGTAGTCCGTTAACCCAAGTTCGAGCCATGGGATGCTGGTGTTGCACAAAAGCCGCTGCCAAGTAGGGGTGCAACTCGGGTCGGGTTATACCGGGTTGGAGTGAACCCAAACCCTAAGCCAACCGGGTTGGAGTAAACCCAAACCCAAACCCTAAGAATGTAACTCG
Source organism: Annona cherimola (assembly GCA_030490835.1). NCBI lineage: Eukaryota > Viridiplantae > Streptophyta > Magnoliopsida > Magnoliales > Annonaceae > Annona > Annona cherimola. Next base: position 117,021,120 of record CM059971.1, read on the forward strand.
GGTTCGGACCGGGTTCGGGTCGGGTTCGCATTGGTTTTGGTTTGGTTTCGGGTTAGAATTCGGGTTACCAATAAACTTTTTTTTCCAAATTCAGTTGTAATTTAAAAGAAAATTATTGAAATATACATATATGTGTTTATGAAGTAAAGCCTCACGCTGAATTCTGCAACATACTTTCAAAAATTTTGCAACATTATGCTGAATTCTACAATATTCTTTGAATGAACTCTGCAAGCAATTTTTCAGCACCCTATAGACACAAATAAATGATAAATTAGTTAGTTTTATGACTAGTTGGTCATTTCTATTTAATAGCTAATGGAAATGACTCAAGTATACCAAATAGAAAATGAACATATCATACCAACTTTGTAGTTGAAACTAAACATTATCGTACAAATTGATGAAATTAAATTCAAACTGAATATTTATCATACAAATTGCTAAAGTAAAAATTGACCACTTGTCATACCAATAAACTTAAAATATGAATTAAATTTATATTACAATCTGAAATTCAAACTAACAGATTTCTCATGCTAATAGAAAGCATAATATGAAATAGATTTATCATACCGACTTAAATTCAAACATAATCTACATAACAGTTATTCAAAGTAACTAAATCTAAATACATTAAGCATAATGGTTCAACATTCCAATCTAATTTAAGTGCAATCTAAATTTAAAATGAAAATATAAACAAATCTCAAGTTTAAATAAGTTTACATCTACTTTTAAACAATTTCAAATTTCAAATGAGTTCATGTCTCTAAAGTTTCCAAAAAAACTAAAAAACTATTCGAAGACTTCCAAGTAATTTCTCCCTTGATTTTCATCTGCATTTCTAATGTCAAGTTCTTCCTCCTTGATTTACATATTTGAAAATAATATGCATCAACCTAGACGAAAAAAAATGCATGCAACTGTTAACAATAAGAAGATAATAATCATAAAAAATCATCCTAGAAATTAAATTATCTCAAGCATGCTTTGATAATGAAGAAAGAGGTGATTTGTCTAAATTAGAGTTAGTAATGTCTAAAACATGTATATATATAGATTAATATTACAAAAAAACATGTATAATTGATGAAAAAATTATATAAACTATAACGGGTTCGGACCGGGTCGGGTTTTGGTACCGGGTTGGTGCGAACCCGGTTTTGGTTTCGGGTTTCTACGGGTCGGGTTGAAACCGGGTCTATTTTGAAAAAAATCTTAAAAATAAAACTCATTTTTGGTTTTGATACCGGGTCGGGTCGGGCGGGTTCGGACCGACCCGGTACCAAGTTGCACCCCTACTGCCAAGAGCCACTCGGCTTTCCACGCCCACGTGGGGCGCCAGTCAAATCCATTGCATCGTAGTCCTGCCAGCCGGCCTCGGACTTCCCAACGCCAAGAGAAGATCCTATCCATCCATCCAATCAGAGTCCTCAATTCCCTCCATGCAACGGCTCTTTTTTTTCTCAGTTGTTTTTGGCGTTAAGTGATAGATTTTTTGGATAAAAAATGTCTGGGGTAAAAATTTTTAAAATAAGAAAAAATTGATGGTATATTGGTATGAGTAATAATAAGAAAAAAAAGAATAAAATTAAAATAGATATGTTGATGATACGAGTAATTTTGTATAAATAATTGAAACATAAGATAATTTGTATGAAAAAATAATTAAAAATATATAATAATTACAAAGAGTAAAAAATTTTAAATTAAACAATTTTTGTTAAATAATTTTATCTTAAAATAAACACAACCTTGTTATTTATATAATTTGGCTATTTTTCCGTGAGGGCCATTGTCATTGGTCGCCTCGCACGTTCACCGAGAAAATGAAGGGTAAAAAATGAGAGAAGAAAAGCGTGCACACAAAATGATATCCAATCCCTTACTCGGAATAGAGACATGAAGGGAGCGGTGAAGTCGGGTTCGAATCACACCGCCGTGATTCTCAACCTAGTTTTAAATTTGTGGGCATTCATCTCCCAGTAAAATAATCGAGAGCATAGTGTCTTTGGGTCTTCTTTAAAGATATGGAGTTTGTTGTCTTTTTTATGAATAAGCTTAATTTGTAATATTTAATTTTATGTTGTATAATATTAATAAAAAATACATCTGAGGGTATGCACAGAAAAAGTTGGCACTTGGCATAGGGGCACCATTTTTGCGTGGTCCAAATCCAAATCCCATTTTTGGGTGGTCCAATTCGACACTGGAATATGAATATTCCATCATTTATTTGGCAATCTCTATCGTTGACAATAAGGTGAAAGTGGGATTTCAGCTACATGACGCTCCCACCCACTCGCGGTAATAGTGATAAAAAACCAGACTGCGTAATAATAATAATCACGTTGACTTCCATATATCATCATTTTTGCTGTGGCTGAAAAATCAAGAGATCTCACAGCTAAAGTGGGCTACAGCACAAAGCAACAAATGGCATTTGAGAACCAGCCACCACTCAAACAGTGTGGAAATGTTGCTCCTCCCATCACGTCATTTGTTACTTTTCCTTTTCCTCATTTTTTCTCATTTTTTTTATTTTTTTATTTTTGTTTTAAATTTTTTATCGGTTCCTTTTTCTAAAGTCGTACCAACAGAACACTGGTAGAAAAAGACTGTATTTTTTCATGATTAATGATATGAAAAAAAAGAGATCATAAATGCCCACTAATTACGGCATTGACCTACCTTAATTATGGTAGCGTTTATTTGGCTTATGGCAGGCTTTTAAAACTCGCACCTTCCATGACTATAAAGCACAACACAACTTTGGCTTCCATGTCAATAATTAAAGGACAACGGCCCTAGCTAGAGAAAATAATTTTTTTTATTGGTATTTTACACACTATCACAATTGGTATTGCAATTAGGCACCTTCACAACCCTCACATTATGGATTTTTTTTTATAAATACTTTCACATTCAAAAAAAAAAAAAAAACATATACAACTACCTCCATACTTAGAGAGGACTAGAGAAAGTGATCTTTTGACTCATGTCATTCACATGATTAAATTATTTTAAGGCTAAATTTTAAATATATCTATATAATTTTACCATAATTATAATTATACTTACTAAAGTTTTTAAAATTATAAATATACTCATATAATTTGCATATATTTGTAAATATACGAATATAACCCTCTTAGGGCTCTATGATAGTGTGACAATATTTATAAAATGTAATTATTTGAATATATTTATAATTTCAAAAATCAAGTGGATATATTTGCAATTATAGTCAAATCATGCATATATATTCGCAAATTGTCCTTTTATAATTTTCAGATATATTTTTAATTTCAAAAATAATAATTCTAGAGTAATTTAATTAATTTTTAGGGGGTGTAATTTATGTAAGGTACTCATGAGTACCCACCAAATTGACTCTAATTTGGACAGAGTAGGTTCCATGTTATAATTATAAAGCACCCAAACTAGCAAGATAGTTGCCATTTGGGTATCTAATGTTGCATTTTGCCCTTTTAAACATTAAAAAGGCTATTTTAATGACTTAGATTCTACTTAGATTGTTATTGTTGTTTTTAGTGAAAAATTAGAATAATTCACAAAAAAAGAAAATTTTAAACCTTACTCCACCTAAATTATGGTTGATAAGATACATTGCACTCCTAAAAAATACTTAAATAACCCTAAAATTTATTATCTTTTGGAATTCAAAAATATGTATAAAAAATGACAACTTACACATATATATAACTATATTTTGGATATGCGTGTATGCAAATATACCTATATCATAATGGCATGTTATAACATACACAAAATATGTATATATTTGCAATTTTGAAAATTAGATAAGTATATTTTGCAATTATTGTCAAACTATATCGATATGTTTGAAGTCTACCAAAAGAGTACTTTATATTTTATTTGGCAAGGATCAGCATGTAAAAACTATTAGAAAATTTTATTTTTTAAAAAAACCACATATATAAAATGAGGAAAAATATAAAAGAAAATGTCGGTTCCAAATATACCTGTTACTTTTATCCTTGATTCTAACTATACTCGCTAAGTTGGAACACTTTCATCTTACCTACTAAGAATGCTATTAATTCCAAACATACCGAATAAATTATAAAGATTGTTAGCTATGATTAAAAATAATCAAAATACACCCTTAAATTTAGGTTTCATCTCCTTAATACATCGGGCAACGACTTTGGAGGAGAAAAATCTACATTTGAAAGCTTCAATAATCTCGATTTGCACTTTTTTTAATATTATATATATACAAAACACTCCATACAATATATTAAATTTATATTAAAGCCTATGAGTAGAGGAGACATTCCCTGCACAAATAATATAAAGACACAACTCCAACATATGGACAACTAGAATTGAATCTAGACAGGGGCAAATGGGGACAACGCCCCATGCCAACTGCCTAAACAGAGCTGGCGATTTGCACCCTTGAATGAATCTAATTTGGAGTATACAATATAAATGTTGTATACTGCACCAAAAAAAAAAAAAAAAAGGGTTATTAAGCACCCGACAACTCGAGCATCCATCCGATGAATGATGCTCACTCCCACAATCCTGCTTTCACGTGATTGAGAATGGTGGTCCGGTGATTTTATGCAACCCAAGGGGCGTTCATGGAAGCGAGCGAGGCACTGGCCACTGGGCGCCGAAATTCGGAAAAGCGAGAGAAGTTGGTCCCAAAAACAGGAGCCCAAGGTTGCAGTTCTCAAAAAGTGGAGAGACTGGTCACAGGTTTAGGCAGAAGTGTCACGGCGAATTGTGAACGGCGCCGCTTCCATCAATTCCCAGTTTCCCACTATATGCCATGTAGTGTACCAAACATTCCGTTCGTTGCAACTGGGAGAAGCAATTCGATCACAATCGGTCGATCTGTACCGTTGGTTCACTTTTCATTATATATTTTCGTTGATGTTGTTAATCTTCATCTATCGAATTCTTGATGACCTTAAAAAAAACCCGAGTTCATAATATGGAATATCTGTTGGAATGTAGAGTTCGAATGCGGTGTCGTCCGAGATCAACGGCTTGAGAGGCTACATCTCTCACGTCGACGGTGGCCTGGGTCTTGTTCGCTCCGTCATGCTGCAACGTAGGCAGTTGGTATTTTGATTTACCCTTGTGGTTCACGTGGGAAAAATCCACGTCTTAAAGCATTGGCATTTGCCTGAGCTGTTGGGTTAAAGTACTTGCAAGTTGCAAACGGGGGCAGGCGAGGTGCTTTGGAGCCGTGCGTAGGAGACTCTTTGGCGTAATTCGGACTTTTGGAGCCGTATTCAGTGCTCGTTGCTGCAACATTGTTTAGGAATTGGTTACAGATGAAAATGTTGTGATAGAGGGGACGTGTTAATAAATTTGTGTCGGATTGTGGAATGGGGCTGAGAATGTAAAATAAAATATTTTGAGAATTATATGATGAATATGAAGTGAGAGAATAAAATTGAAAAAAATAAAATTATTAGAAAGAAAATGAAATGTCATGTTAAAATGGAAAAATAAAATTGTTAAATTATTAAATAATTTGTAAAAAAATGAGGAAGACGATATTTTTCTCATTACACCCCATCACATCCCACTCATGGAGCTTATCAAACATCTTTATAAAAGTATTTTTTGACAATTGTGTAAAATTTTTTGAAAGAAGATAAAATGATATAATAGGGTAAAAGTAATAATAAGGGGCAAAGAGAATACATTAAAATATATATGTTAATTTTACGAGTATTCATATATAAATTATTGAGAACTATGATAATTGCATATATATTGTGAAGAAATAATTAAAAATATAGTAATTCTAGATAGCGAAAAGTTTTATATTGAAAAATTTTAGTTTGCAAGTTTTTGTTATTAAACAAAGACAACCTAAATCAAAATTAAATTTTCTTAGTTCATTTAAAATTATTTATTTAAGTAAAAGATTATTCATATACGAATCAAGTATAACATAGGTCATGTCAAAAATTATCTATTTGACTAAACAATCAAATTTAATACAAATCAAGTAGGTGCACATATCAAGAACAAAAAAATTATGTGCACGTGCCACGTCTACTAAATGTTAAAATAAAAATTTCATGATATTATATATAATTTTAGAATTATTAGTTCAACATCTAAATCATCTAAAACATCATATTCAAATATGATATTATAATATATTAATGCATATATAAGTGAATCTAAGTTTTTTTTTATAAGTTAGATATGATTGCATACATTTTTAAGTAAGCACTTGCGCACAATAGTCTCATTGAAATAATTTTTTGATATCATAATAAAACAAATAGTGTTACGGGTGTTACCGATGCAGTAGCATTTATAACACTGAACTAGTGTTTGAGTGTCACCTCATGTGTGGGTAAATTTACAATCTATCTTAGTAAGAGGGTAATTTACAAATCTCTCTCTTTGTGGATGTTCATAGAAAAATTTCCTTCGTGGTGTACAGGTCGTGAATATGCTTTATTGTAATATAAGTTATCATGATATATAAATATTTCAATTGAAAAATAGTGTTAAAAATTGAATTATAACAATAAAAAAATAGTGTCAAAAAATTAAATTATACATTAATTTAACCATCAAAAGAGTTCTGTCAAAAAAATCATTACAAAAGTTTGCTTGGAAAGTGATAAAACTTTTGAAAGAAAAATTTTTGGTATAAAAATTTTTAAAATTAGAAGAAAATGATGTGATATCATAAGGGTAACACTGAAAATAAAAAGAATAAAGTTAAAATAGATATGTTAGTTGCATAAGAAATTTTGTAGAAATGATTTAAAAAATGTAATTATATATGAAGATGCAATAAAATGATCAAGTATAGAATAGTTGTAGATAATGAAAATTTTAAAATAAAAAATTTTATTTGAAAAATTTTAATTGTAGCCAAATACACTCAAAGTGGGCCAAAATGGAACAAGAATGGGGAAATATTTTTGTATTTCGAACACAATTGAAGCACTGTACCAATATCTAAGTTTTTCACTTTCTTCATCTACTATTACTCATGTGAATATATTTTTCTAGTAAAATTTGTAATAAAATATAACGTTTATTATTATTATTATTATTATTCCTTTTCTTAACACTGGTCATGATCGCGCACGCACACTAGAAAATCAGCACCGGTAGTAAAATGTTGTTTTTGGACTATCGGTGGGAAGGATCAACTGTCCACGCGTTCCCGGGAAGGATGCGAAATGGCCTACCATAGACTGCATCATACGTGGCCCACTAGGACGTAAAAGATATATGCGGATTCGAATGCAACTTGTTCCGCTTGAGACGCAGAAACTGTGTCACGTTTTGACCAACGACCTGTCCTCTTTCCTGATACTGTTCACCTCATGATTCCCTGATGGCAGCCATCTACGCTGCTTTTTATTTGGTTATTTTACCATGAAAATCATTGTTTTTCTTAAATAAAAGATCAGTGATTCAACACATTCAATGCAGCACCCTTATTTTTTAAATGCAACTGTTTATAATATATATATATATATATCTATTTATTTATGATTCTTAAAAATTACATATATCGTAAACTTTCAAACGTTGCACATAATCCGTTTTTAACAATTTTTAATAGTAATATATTTACTTCTGGAAATTCTATTTTTTTATAAAATATAAAATTTTAATGAGTTTATTTTTGGGATGAAATGACGTTTATTTTTAATAGGACAGTGAAACAAGACGTGCTCTGCTTTTAAACTCGAACTATGATATAGTGTACCAGGTGAACTTAAGCTTGGTGCACTTGGGTGCATTTATTTGTTAGTATTTTAAAAATATTTTTATACAACTTTTAATCTAAGTATATTTAATATGTATATCAAATTTTATTATTTTAAAAAAATTTTAGATATTTATTTTTAATTTTTTAAAAATCAGTAACATTTTAGTGAATTTACATTACTAAAAATGCCAATAATTTTTATAAATTAAAAATAAATATCTAAAAATGATAAAACTTAATGTACATATTAAATATACTTAAATTAAAAGTTATATAATTTTTAAAAAAATATATTAAAAAATTAAATGCACACCGCTGCACCAAACCCAAACCTAAATGCTCCAGGATGGAAAGAATCAAGTTACTTTAAACTCAACTCCCTCTTCTGCTGTAACAAATCTTCTTTCCACTTTTACAGCCTGTGTGTCTGTGACTGTTGCAGATTGCTTTTCTACGGTGGTAGTGGTACGCCTTTATTGCCTTTTCCGTCCTGCTGTTAAGGCAGTGTCCGGAAGTCGAAAGACAGCCACAGGCATACTACGGTGAGGTGTGCCAAACGTGCCAATTCACTGCGTGGAGAAATTAATCCAGCGATTAAGCCAAAACGCCAAATCGATACATATTTGGCGTAGTTGCTTTTATTTATCATCCAATTTTGGAGTCAATGGATGAGATTTTAGAGAATAATAGATGGCAGCTAATTAGTAATGTTGTGTAACCTTTTATTCTTTTAGCTGGGTCTACAAGTCTATATGCCTTTTATCGTTTGGTGCTTGAAACGGATGACATGACTTGTAGAGATGAATGCCACTTCTTCAACCACGATTTAAAAGAAAGCAATATTAAAAATAAAAAGAAGACACATGCAAACGTCATTCCATGCCTACCCTTTAGAGGTGCTTTGCATTTGTCTTGGCCCAGTGCCAGTGAATTTGGCCACGAAATCTGTAGCCCGTAAACTTATATCGTCTAGTGAAATTTACTTTTTATGGATGTGTTTGGCAACAATAAAAAGTTATCGATTTAAAACTTTTCAATCTAAAATTTTTCATTCTCCACAACTATTTCATTTTTTAATTATTTCTTCACATTTTTCTATACAACTACCATACTTTTCAATCATTTCTACACAACTACCAACACAACAAACCTATTTATTTCAACTTTATCCTATTTATTCATCATCATTACCCCTATCATATTACATCATTTGACAATTTATCATCTCTACAACTTTTCATCAAAAATTTTATCCATTCCCAAACACACCCTATATATCCATGCAATGGCAGCCATATGAAGTGATAGCATACGCGCACCGTTACGTAATACCCACCAGCAGCGACAGTGCTTTGCAGGTAGAATGTAAAGCCATTCATGAGATCTACAGATGACTTTCTTATCCATTTAGGGTGTGTTTGGGAATGGATAAAACTTTTGATGAAAAGTTGTAGAGATGAAAAATTGTCAAATGATGTGATATGATAGGGGTAATGATGAAGAATAAATAGGATAAAGTTGAAATAGATAAGTTTGTTGTGTTGTTAGTTGTGTAGAAATGATTGAAAAGTATGGTAGTTGTATAGAAAAATGTGAAGAAATGATTAAAAAATAAGGTAGTTGTGGAGAGTGAAAAGTTTTAGATTGAAAAGTTTTAACTTACAATTTTTTGTTGTTAACAAACACACCCTTACTTCTGATCCCAAAGGGCGAATGTTGATCAGTATCATGGAGTTCTCAGTAAATCGTCTTTCGGGAATGTACATTTGAATCAACTCTAAGAAATGCTTGCGGCAAGAAAAAATTATACAATGTCGTGTCCAATTTCATCCAACTCGGAAGCACTTGTGAAAATTGAAGGGACAAAACCAAGAACAGCTCAAATTAAATTCTTAAAGAAGAATGATTCAATTTTTTTTTTTTGATTGATGTTATATACATTGCGACAACCGATATTACAAATTAAACATATTCACAACCCTTATTTTTAGAAGGACATTCTACAAATACTTCCATATTCATGAGGGGCAAATTGTAAATACTTAAGGAGCAAATATTTTGACTCCCACCAATATGAGACAAATTTCGAACTCCTAATGTTGAGAAAACCAGCCAATGGAGTTAACACCATCCCACAAGGCTAGTGGCAAAAATGATTCAATATTTAACGTAAGCATGAAGCATCCATAATTACTCTTTTTGAAAAATAAATCATTTATAATATTCAACGTATCTTCTTTTCCTTGTGCCACTTCAAATAATTTATATTAAAACTTATACTTTATAAGGAAATATCTTTTTGAGAGTAAATATATAACTATTTATATATTAGAATTTTTAGAAATATATAGTATAATACAACATATAAAAGTTTGCAATACATATTATTTTTCTAATTATAAATGATACGTGTGGATAAATATGACAGATAATTTTAAATTTAAAAAATATTTTAAGATTAAAAGTAATGGATAAGTATAAAACTTCCATGAGTGTTGAATCGTTGCTAACGGTGTAACTCTAACTTATGAAACTTGGACTTTCAATCCTATTTACAAAACATAAACCCGATACAAATTCTATTTATAGAACTTTAAAACTCTAAGCTTATTTATGAAAAGCATATCTGAGTTGGGTTTCGGGTTAAAATTTGAGCTAATAAATATTCATTAGATTTAAGTGTGACATGTTTAAAATTTCATATAAATATGCAACAATAACAAATTATGTGAGCCAAATAATATTATGTCTTACCTAATTTTTTAAATATATAGGAATATGTAATATATTACTAGAAGAAAATTCGACCTTTTCGAATAAGATAAAAGAAGAATGAAAATAAAAAATTAAAATTAAATAATATAAATATAAAATAAATCCAAATGAAAATTATATAATTTATATATAATATATGAAAATTATATATAATATAATTTCAACGAAACTAATCCTATTTACAAATTGGGATTTCAAGTTCTAAAGAAATGAGTTACAGTACTGTCTTTTTTGGGATGGGCGTTGAAATTCGAGCTTAACCTAGCACTAGATGCAACCCTTAATCACTACCCTTCTTTTTTAATAGTGGAGTATTTTTTTTTTTTATATCATATGTCAACTGATATTACAATCAAAGCTTTAAAATAATTTTTATAAAATTTTAAAATGACCTACAAGCTTCCAAATATGAGTAGAATAGAGATCATAGGCTACCAAATGTCTGTGGGGAGACAAAGCTCCGCAACTGAACGCCTCGTCGCTGCAGGTGGTCGTGACCCTTCTTCAATTGCATATATTTCAATTTTATCCATCAAATCATTTGACCCGTGCTGGATGGATGCAAACGTGGCGTTGTTGAATGTTGAAAATTTGATCAGATATGGCATACGGATGCGGTAGCCAGTGAGATTGAGAGATTTCGGAATTTTTTTTCAAAGAGGCGGCTGAAAGTGAAACATCTTGCTTTGGTCATTATCACCAAATATCTCCTATTAGGATGGGGCCCTTCCTATACGGGGAAAAATGTCAAAAATATGAGGGAAAAGAGAGTGCCGTGATTAGGGGTGTAAATAGGGTCGGGTTCAACCCGAGCCCGCATCAACCCGGACCGATTTATACCATGGTTGGGTTGATGTTTTGGAAATTCGGTTTTTGAAAATCGGGTTCAACCCGATCCGATTTTCAAAATCGGTTTGAGCCGGGTTAGGGGGTCGGCCGACCCGACCTGAACCGATTTCATAAGATATGTATTTGGATATGTTTATGAGAGTGTATTTCATTCATGTTATTTGGATATTTAAATAAAATTGTGTGGAGTTTGGAAATATGTTTGACAATTTGGTTATGAAATGTTGTTTGAATTTATTTGGTTAATTAGTTGTGAAATTATGTTTGGATTATTTGGTTATAAGTGTGTTTGGTAATGAATAAAACTTTTGATGAAAAGTTTTGGAAAGTAAAAGTTATCAACTGATGTGATATGATAGGGATAATGATGAGTAATAAAGAGAATAAAGTTAAAATAGATAGGTTAGTTGTATGGATAGTTGTATATAAATGATTGAAAAGTAGGTTAGTTGTATAGGAAAATATGAAAAAATAATTTAAAAATATGATAGTTAAAAAAATGATAATTGTAGAGAGTGAAAAGTTTTAGATTGAAAAGTTTTAATTGACTTTTTCTTTCAATCGCCAAACATACCCTATATTGCATTGTAAATAGATTGTTTAGATGTTCGCTTGCATTGGTGATTTGAAATAACGAACAGGTCAATTGGGAATTTGATATGTTTGTAGCTTTGATTGGAAGTCAACTAAGAATGTAAGTAAGACTATGATATTCGTTTTTTCATTTTGCATAATTTACTGCAATACTTTTAATTGGCTTTCACTTTTTGACTTGCAGGGGACATCAATTGCTCAAAGAATACAAAAGCAAAAAAATAAATCAATTACAAAACTTATCCTCTACTTTTGAGTTACATAAAACTTTTTAGTACTTATTGTTTTTATAATTATCATTGCTTTTTTGTTATTTTAGAAATTTGGGTGAACAAAAGTTTAACTAACATTGATAATATGTGTAATCTATTAGCCCGATTTCTAACCCGAACCGAACCGATTTGAGGTGGGTTGAAATAGGGTTGTGTTAAGGTGTGAAAAGTAGGGTTGAAAGTAAGGTTAGGTTGAGATTTTACAAGGTGGGTTAGGATTGTATTTGTCCCAACCCGAGTCAACCCGACCCAATTTACGCCCCTAGCCGTGATGGTTAAAAGTGATAATGATAAGATAAGGATAACAACTAAACAATAAAATGAATAATAGTTAAATGAAATATTTTTTCATGAAAACGTACTAATAAGGTTGTAAAATATAGATAACAATAAAAGAATTATCAAAACAAGTAACATTATAAAAAATTTGATTTTTAGCAAAAAATTTCCTTGCGAAATGTTAAAATTTGCTTTGTGGAAGAAAAGCTTGGTTGCCAGCAATTTGTAGTATATTCTATATAATAATTATTAAAAAAATTTTGATAGTAAATAGTTCATGATCTTTATGTTTAGATAAGAAAATTTTGATTTAGTTGCCAAAATATTATTATCAGTAATAAAATTTTTACTTTGCCAATAAAAATTATTGTCTATAAAAGGATTACTACATTTGTGTTTTCATTGCTAATAAAGATTTCTCTTTGCTAATAAGAGTTGAGAAAAATGTATTTTTCTTATGGTGTAAATGGAAATAGTTGATCTAAGATTTATCAAGAGCCTGTTTATCATTATACATTAAACAAATAATATGACATTTAACTAACTTAGTTATCTCTAATAATTATGTATAATTATTTATATTTACAATCGCTTAATAATTTCTGTAATATTATTTGAGCTCAACATGGCTTTCTTATTCACGTGTTTCTATGTCATGTCCGTATTTTTTTAAACCATTCACAAATTCCACTCTTCCCTCTTACTTCCCACATAACCCGTCTGTTACGGGAACACACGCCGAAGTGACTGTGCGAGTCATTCACCCCATCTCATCTAGAATCGCTTTATCCCTTCTCCAGTTCTCCCTTTTTTTATAGTTATATTTACATATATCTCAACCCATATTACATTGAAGTTCAGAGACATTATTACAAATACAGAGATACGTAACTCCTCAAAAGAAATCTGGAGACACAGCTTCACTAAAGAATTAGGAAGATACAACTTCCACCAAGCCAAAGGAAGACAACAGCTCCCACACCATTTTTTCGGGCCGAAATCCCAACGTGGGATTCGAACCCACGACCGCAGCTCCGCAAGCGCCTTATTACTGCTGCGGCCACCAATCGAGCACGACTCGGTTGGCTTCTCCCCTTTTTATCTACCACATTATGCAATGGTCCAATCCACGTATATATGTCTCCCTTCCAATGTTATTTCGAACAATTTATGACATGGTAAAAGTCCACCAATCCCATAAAAATAATCTCTAATACAAATCCACTCCGTCAAACCTCTAATATTCCCTATGCTGAACTTGCATACACAACTAAATACTCCATGTTCCTGAAGAGCAATTGGACAATTAAGATTGTTTTATTGAGTAGAAGAATTAAATAGCCAACATTATCATGAGTTGCCACCATCATGAAAGTACAAGGCAAGAAAAAAAAATCCTTAGTGGGATACAGGATTGATTTCAAATATACTCATTGCATTTGCCCTTAATTACAAGTATACTCACTAAGTTTGAAAACTTTCACACATACCCACTAAGTATGAGTAAAATTTCAAATATACCCGTTATGACAGCTATAAACGTTTAATAATTATAAAATTCCAAAATAAGAGGCTATTCGTTTGCAAGAAGGCTATTCATAAATATATTTTAAAAAGTATATTTAACTTATATATCAAGATTTATCATTTTACAATATCTTTATATATTTATTTTTTATTTTTTAAAATTAATAATTTTTAAAAATAAAAATAAATACGGAAAAATTTGCAAAATAGTAAAACTTAGTATATGAGTTAAATACATTTTTAAAAAACATATTTATGAACAATAAATTAAAAAATAAATATTATATGAGGGTTGTCATGCCATTAATAGCATGTAAACAGCCCCCATTAACAAATATACTATCTGATTTAGATTTTCAAAAAAAGTCTTGGGAGGTGTTTATTTAGGACCTCAATTGCATGCGCCCTGCAGCGCGCGCTGCATGCTCCCGGGCACATACACCTATTTTTTATTTTTTTTTCAAATTTTTTTTACAATATTGTTAATCTATATCTATTTAATATGTATATAAATTTTTACCATTTTTGGAGTATTTTAGATATTTATTTTTTATTTTTGAAAATCAGTGGCATTTTAAATTACCTAAAATGCCATTGATTTTCAAAAATAAAAAATAAATATCTAAAATACTCCAAAAATGGTAAAAATTTATATACATGTTAAATACACTTATATTAACAGTTTTATAAAAAAAAATAAAAAAAAATAAAAAAGGGGTGTATGTGCCCAGGAGCACGCAACATTGCATGCTCCCGGGCACATGCAATTAGATCCTGTTTGTTTATTCCAAAACTTTTCAACCTAAACATTTTTTATTCATTACAACTATCATATTTTTTCACTTTTTCTATACGATTATCCTACTTTTCAATCATTCATACACAACTACTTATACATCTAACTTTTTTGTTTTAATTTTGTTTTTTATTACTCATCATCATTCCTATCATATCACATTATTTTTTCTTATTTTAAAAACTTTAACACAAAAAAATTTTCATCAAAAGTTTTATCATTTCACAAACATGCTGTTAATTTAGAAAATCAAAGAGTTATAGAGGCACACCGGTTGTTGGATCAAAACTCTGCCACAAAACATTATTACTGAAGTTGTTAATGTTTTGGGTTATTTCGATGAGGTTATTGGGGCACGTCTTGGATGGTGGCTGTGTGGAGTAAAATGAGATATCGCGGGGGTGTATGTTTTGCAATAAATGATTTATCCTTCCAATAATTTCATTTTTCAATTTTATTCCTGTATTTTAATCATTTTTTCATAATTAATCTATTTATTTAAACCTTAACTAGGAGTGCAACTTGGATCGAGCTCAACCCGAACCCTATTTGGTGCAGTGCTAAATTGCCCAATGTCGAACCCAAACCTAAATTGAAAAGAATTTGATCACAAGTTAAGCTGAACACGAACCCGAATTATACATAACATATATATTTTATACTCTATATAAATCCTGTCTCATTCCCCTCACATACATTATATTTATTTTATACCATATATAAGCGCTATTTCTCCTTAAATTCAATTATATAATATAATATTTTTATATTTTCTTTTAGAAAAGAAGAGTTTGGTTTAGTAGTAGTTTCAAGACAAAAAGAATGAAAACCATTTTTAGAACTTAAGATGTTTTATTTGGTGTTGTAACTTACCTACTTATGTAGGATGTTATCATTTGGTTATTTTAATACGATAGTAGTGATTAGATATTTATTCTACTTGAAGTAAATTTGTTGTAATCTTATTTAACTTAATATTATGATTGTTGAATTTTTTTTATTACAGTTGACGCTGTAAGTTTTTTTTATAATTAGATATTAATATTTACGTATATGGTTATGATATTAATATTAAATTGCATAATAGAAAATTAATATAAATTTTTATTTTTCGAAACAGGCTACTAGTCTGCTCTTTTTTTCTGAGAAATATCTACTAATCTAGTTAATATAAAGAAAATGTTTAAATGAATTTTTCTTCTTTATATTCCTAAGCGCTTTTGAATTTTTGTTTGAAAATAGAAAATTAGCATTTTTGATTTTTTAATGATAGATTTAAAATTGAATAAGTATAAGATAGATTACAAATATATAGAATAATTTTGATTTGAATTCTAGCCCAAAACTTAATCCGAACCCAAAATTTCAAAAACATAGTTAAGATTTAGATTTAGAAATAGGGATAATCTATTTTATACTCATAACAATTGCATATAATTCATAATATATCCACGACATTTCATAATTTTCTTTTATAGTTATAACATTTCACCTTAAATTCCTCTCATACCCATGCTGTTAAAACTACTGTTATCTATTCCATTGAAAAGACGATTTTGCCCTTTTAAATTTTTTTCTAATTAAAATAAATCAACCTTAATATGATTTCAAGTTATTTAATATCTTGTATTAATGATTTACTATCATCAATTGAGTCATATTAAGGTTAAATAATCTAAATTAAAAAATTTTAAATAGGCAAAACCGTTTTTTCAATGGGGGTAGATAATGGTGGTTTTAACGATGTGGGTACGAGAGGAAATTAGGATGAAATGTTATTAGTATACAAGAAATTTATGAAATATTGTGGATATATTAGGAATTATGTGCAATTATTATGAGTATAAAAGGAATTATTCCTTTAAAAATGAGGTTAAAATTAATTTTTAGGAATATGATTAAAGTTCGGTTTGAAGGGAAACGTAAGTTTAGCCTACATGAGTGGCACTCTTAAACTTTAACTTTACGAATGACACAATTATTTTCTTTCTTACTTTTTGCGCTGGCAGCTCGGAAGCAATTGTACTTTTTGACCAAAAAAAAAAAAAAAAAATGTACCACGCGGCTGACATTAATTGGGTCCGCCATTTGCCAGGTAAGAGGCCTATGCTGCCATAGTCAACTAAATACCAACCGGCCCACCCAATCCCAAACGTGAGGTAGGATTTCGACAACCACATGCAAAGTGGCCGAAAAAATAGACCAAACAATCAAAATTTCAATTCCCTCGACTATTCACATGCAAAGCACAAGACCAGAATGTTATTTCTTATTATTACTATTATTATTTAGCACAATTCAGGTTTGAATTTTTTTTTATAAAAAAAATCTAATATTTAGGCACGTCAATAGTGATTAATTTGCACAGATGGTTTTGATCTTTCATATGCCCCAAAACCAAAAGGCACTACGACATACCCGTGAACAGAACTGAGAAATAGCAGTTCCGAAATGTCGGATGATGGAAATGTCCAAACACACCCGCGTATTTATTTTCTCTACCTAACAATTAATAACCACGCCGTGCTATCAAATCGGAAAAGGACGCGCCGACGAACACATGAATGGCTGTGGGTCTCTACCCGCTTGCACATGCCATTGTCTGTGCATAAATGAGAGAAATGGTTGAATACCAAAACCATTAAAGTCAGTGAGTCAGTGTCACGGTTGCAGCGGTGATGGCAATAACCCGTGAATGCATTTTTTGTTTATTACTTGCTTAGGAACACTCACATGCACCTTTTTGGACCAGATCATGACATCCGTGGCATTGCATGACATCATTGCAGTTGTCTAATTAAGATAGATGCCTTTGACTAGCTAGCACCAGCAACAATATTGTCTTTACGGACCCCACTGGAAATAACAGATTTTTATTCTTCCTTTGAAAGCACGCTATCCTAATTAGCTGCTCTTCCCACTGCTACACGTCCATTACCTTGTGCTGTGTCATATCCACGAAGGAGTGGTAGATAAGTGCTTTAGACTCTGGTGTGCAACATCCAATTGCTCACACCATAGACACGATGCCCCCCAAATCACATGATTAGCTGATGAGCGGATGACCAACTGATGCTGATCATTTGGTCACCTCATCAGTGGCTGAGATTTCGCGTGTGGTTCAGCGCTCAGCCGCAACTATGAGACAAACGCGTACAGCATCAATGTAAGGGCTTGGATTTGAAAGGAAACGCCGTTTTAAAGCTGCGCTTTTCAAAAGTTAAATGGCTTTTATTAAGGCCCTCTCTCACCCGCTTGATGCCCTCAATAAGTGGATGAACCACTCTATTTAGTATTTATAATAAAGAAGGCCATATATTAGTCTTGGTTTCAATTTGGTTAGAAGAGCTTTTGTTTCTCATTTTTGAAGAGCAATGTTTCTTTTGTAAATATATTTTTTTATATTTTATCTTACAAGTTAAGATTTTTTAAATCTAATAATATATTTAGTTATTTACACGGGATTGCTTTTGAAAATAGAAGATAAAACTGTAGATACATTGTAAGGTTTACATTTATTGACCAAAAATTGTAAAAAAATTGTACTTAAGATGATTGAGTCCTAAGATAAAATATAAAAGACCATTTATTTTAATTTTTTGGGACATATGTATCTATTTTCTTGTTTGTAGTTTTATGATTTTTTTACTTAATAATACAGTTTATGTTATAAAGATGTTCTCAATTTTAAACTTGGGTGTGTCTGGAAAATAATAAAATTTTTGATGAAAGTTTTTTGTATAAAAGTTTTTAAATCCAAACAACGGCAAAATCAACACCCCCGGCATTATTTTATTTTGAAATTTTTTTTCCTATGGTTATTTACTACTTTTTAAAATGCGCAAATATCATACATGAATCGTCAAAGAGACTGGATGAAAAGGGGTGGTTATATTATGGGAACCAGAAAAATAGTATTTTTATGTGCTTAAAAATTTATATTTAAAATTAAAAAATTTCAAGAATAAAAAAATTACATTCCGTTTTCATCTCACCATTTGAAATTAAAAAATTTCAAGAATAAAAAAAATTACATTCCGTTCTCATATCAGTTCTCACTTCTCACCCGTCCCATTCAATAGGGAAAATTGAGCAGGGATAATAAACCGTACGACGGCAGTGGACCGGCATGTGGGCCGAATGGGTGCGCTCCTGACGAAAAAGTGACACCAACATCGCGCGTCGACCTATGCCGGAAATTATGGTAGCACGGTACATGCGGGTATACCTAATTCTTAGACCCCCACAGTCCCACACATGCAACATCATGATTGAGAAAGGCCATGTTCCAAATCATCCATGACCAATAATATGGATAAGAGAAAACAGCCTGGCATGGCGAGAATTTTTTTTCACCCCTTTTTTCTACCGGGCGCATATTTGACTTTTAAAAAATTTTCAAATTAAAAATTTTCAATCCACACGATTTTCTTATTTTTAAATTATTTTTCATATTTTTTAATACAAATATATACTTTTTAATTATTTCTACATAACTACTATATAATGACCATATCTATTTTAATTTTATTTTCTCATTCTTAATCATTACTCGCTATTACATTATATCATATTATTTTTTATTGATTCGAAAATTTTACACTAATACTGTGTTTAGAAAGTGATGAAATTTTTAGTTAAATTAAAAAAGATATGTTATAATAGAAATAATGAAGAAGAACAAAGAGAATAAAATTAAAATAAATATATTAGTTTTATAGAATAATTGTGTAAAAATAATTGAAAGCTAAGATAATTGTATAAAAAAATATGAAAAAAATAATTAGAATATAAAATAATTATAGAAAGTGAAAAATTTTAGATTTAAAAATTTTAGTTTAAAATTTTTTTAAGTTAAACAAACAGTAAAATTTTTTATCAAAAAATTTTTTATCAGTTCGTAAACACGTCCGGACAAAGAAGCATAACACATAATTAAGGTGCAGCAGGATCCCCCAAAGCATAAAGTAAGCAAATAATTGCTACGATTAGACTCCTGTCATAGTCTCCCAATTTCTTCTGGTGCACACATGCATGCTAACTCCCCAATCCAGAGAGTCCTAATCACTCAAAAGATTCCTATATTTAAAAACATTTTCGTTCTGGCCAGTTATTGTTTTGCTCTTCAGCCGTTCCTGAGGGGATCACCACTATTTAGAAAAAAATGGTAGATTATAACTTTTAGAAGAGGCCGAAACCCGTAATCCCTGAGGATAAAATAATCAAGTTAATTGGTTGGCTGTGTTTATCAAGAAAAGGCGCAAAAGCCATCTTGCATTGATATCCCCCAACGTCAGAAAGATACACTCCCGATGTCTCAGACCATTGGTTTGGTGGACTGGAATTGTCCCGTCTTATCCTCTCTAGAAGTTCTGAAAATTTCTATATTTACCACCTTAGGAGACTTGACTCAGTGATTATTCTTATCTCGGTTGAGTTTCTATTGGATTCGTCTGCAAAAAATTATAAGCATTATTTTTGGCGATAGCCCATTTTGGATAAAGAACTTATGCACAAATGCCCCTATATTTTTTATCCCCAAAAATATTTTTTTATTTTCAAAAAAATTAAAATATTTTTCTCATTTTACACAACTTTTTCCACTGTCAACGTACTATAACACTTTTACATCTCATTTCACATCTCATCACAACCTTGAAGGGTCCTAAATGGACATTAAACTTCTACTCTTTGAAATTTGATTTTCTGAAATTATTATTCAGTGGACAGTTAATAAAATGTCGTTAAAATTAACTATCATGAAACTGTCTCATAAGAAAAAAAAAAAAATTCGTGAAACCGTATTAATTCATAACTCGAGTGTTGGGTCAACTATTTTGATTTCAAATTATATCAAATTAAAAAAACTTTGTTATCCGGTTATACCAATTACTTCTCTAGCAGGTGCATGGATTCCCACCGATGATGTAGGGTCAGAGTACTGGTACAGAAGAGGGGTACCCTGAGAGAAAAGCCCGACTCATGCCTTTTTATGTTGACTTACTCCACATATAAAAGTCTGATAAAGTTAAGAGTCTATTAATTAAAACAAAGGAAAGGAATCACCTCCCCAACACCTCTTGGGATTCCTTCGTTCTACATATTCTCTCTCTTTCTCTCATTCATATATATTCATATCCACCGGGGGAACAAGTTGAGAGCATTTGTGCTCTCAAAAGGAGTAGCTAATGAAATGAAAAGGAGTCATTGTCTTGGTCCCTTGTACATGTTCTCTTGTGGGGTGGAGAATAACTTTCCATCCTAAAAGATGAAGCCTTTTCTTTTAAAAGGGGAGAGCTTTATGGGCTCGCATACATTTAGTGGAGAAAGATAACTCCACTCACGTACTGGGGTCCATATATAATCACCAAATTCATACAATATATATGCATTATGCTCAGCTCTTATCGATGCATATGGTGTTGTTTTTTTATATACCAAATTACACTACAACCAGATTCGTTACATGTGGCTACTTTTTGAAGTCAAAATTAAATTTGGCCGCATTTAGCACCAAATGAAGCTAATGTCTATTCACTCTCAGTCAAGTTTTGTTGCTATTTATTGTTAAATTTAAACAATTGCATTGAATATTATTTTTAACTGCATTTGATGTAAAATTGGTTGCATTCAACTATATCTCACCACTCATAAACAGCTAAGTATTTGCAGCTAAAATAAATTGTGGCCAAATCCATTTACATGAGTCAGAATAATGTTACACGGGGCAAAAAATCTGCTGTAATCAAAGACATTTGTTACGGTCTTAGTTGATTTCTCGTGGAGCTGCTGCTAGTGGTTCATTTCCACATTCATGCATATATATATATATATATATATAATGCAAAACTGTTGTCCACTAGATAATATTCTACATTTTTTCTGATCATATTCATGGGTTGATTTGTTCTTGCCAATTGGGTGGGACTACTGGAATGGGAGGATGCATCAATGGAGTGAATCATTCCATGCCGGAAATCGTGAAACGCGATGAAAAAAGAAATTTTATATGCTTAGCCACACCACACTATAATGCGTGAGAAACAGCTGCTGTCTTCCACAACAAAATTGCATCAATGCCAGCATTACGGAAAAAAAAAAAAAAAAGGAAAACGAATGATATCATTTTATGGAAAGCTACGATATTATTCTTGGAGATGGTGTTTGGATCCTAGGAAAGCTAAGTGTCGACCAGGTTGACCAGGAAGCAGTGCACGTGATGATAGTGAGGCAGATGCGTCGTATACGTGTGGCCCTTGTAACACTTACTTTATATATATAATTTCTTCATCGACATTTAATATATTGTGACAACTGATATTATAAGTAGACTTCTTTACAACCCTCACGCTATGGAGGACTCATTCTAAGAATATTCTTATGCTAGGATTATGTAAATACTCTCCCTACATTGGGTGGGTTTGGAATGCATGCCACCAAGATAAAGATAACTGAGTGGTATAATGCGTTACGGCACCTCCCTAGTGGCACGCTTGCTTTATACTTAATTAATAGTTATGTACCTTAATATTTTTAAATACTTAAAAATGGATAATTTATCTCATTCACAAGAATATATATTTTTAGGCGGTTTACTGTTATTTACATGCCATTACTTCATTTGGACATCTGGTTATTCAGACAAGTAATATACAACTTATCAGCAATACTTATGTATTTTTTGATAATAACTTATCAACAATATTAATTAGGAGATGCTCACAAGCAACTTTCTTGGTTTTTGCATCAAAATGACGGGGTCCTGGTTACTACTGTACGTTTTGCCAAATTTTGGTAGATTCGAATCAACAGTTTCTGTTGGTTGATACAATTATTTCACAAAATGTCAAATGACCGAAATTTATATTCTGTCAAACAATGGTAGTTAATCTGTTTAGAGATTTGTATTAACCATAAGTTGGTAGTTATTTGGACAAATCCTTGAATTTGACCTAATATTCAACAATCCAACGAATTGGTCTCGTTTCACAACCAGAAAGGAGACAAAATCAACCAGTAACAATCTTCTACGAGGAAAATATAATATTGTCAAAGGAAAATTACTCTTTGCAAGTTCTATTGAAATCTAAGTGCTACACGAATCTAGGTTATTGCCATGTATATATATATATTTTTTGAGTGTTTTTCTTTTTGAGGGTGTTGACATGTATATATTTAATAGTAGCAAAAATTACCTTAATTAAACAATTAGATCATAAAGCATAATAAATTCCAACTCTTAATATTATCTAACATCACTTTTTCAATATGTAGTATTGCTGACTTCGAATAGGAAAATTTGGGGTGCTTGTAATTTCCAATAAAACAGTTAATCAACCGGTTGGATTGCTCTGGGGGCTGGGGTAGGAACCTGATTTCATGACAACAAAATAGGTCTTTGGAAACGCATTAAGTTATTAAGAAATTAAGAAAACTTTTAGTTTCTTGTATTCTTAAATGTTCTTAGCTAAATATTAAGAATGTAAAGAAACGATATTTATGCAACAGCTGGGCAGATTTAGATTTTAGACAACTATACTTATTATAAATAAGAAACTTGTAGTGCTAGGTTGGCATGCACTATAAAAATGGATGCATGAAAACTGATTTTTCTTTTTTCTTTTTCCCTTTATATCGCCAGAGTACCCAAGGTCTGATCCATGGATGGAAGAAGAGACGTGCCCGTATGCTCCATGAATTTGTTTGGACTGTTAGAAATGGATGAGAAGGAATGGTTGGTTGTCCACTGCACCCAACTCGGTTGGTTGTCGTATATGTCTTGTTCCCAAATTGAAATCAGAGGAAATAATAAGAAAATAGTTTCTCTGAATTCGGATGGGGAATGAAATATATATATATACAGTTCGCTGTAAAATAGACCCTACACGTATTAGATTGTAATGAAACTTTATACTCTCATTTATCCATATATAAATCATACTTTAGACGGTTTAAATATTGAAAAAACCACTTTAAACTTGATATTTACATTAAACTATTTTATTACGTTGATTTTGTACTATTTTAAGATGGGGACTACACACATGTTGGATTTGGATGAAAATTAGTATGCTGATAAAGTAAACAATTCTAAATACGATGAGTGGGGTGGATTTTCTATTTATGATCAAGTAGAGCCCACAGTGTATGGACTGCACCGTGCAGTCGCAGACACTGGATGATTTCCCATATATATATATATATGGGAGATGATCCAGTGCAGTCCACAGTAAAATGGGCCCCACACATATTAAATCACAATGAAACTTTATATAATCATTTATCCATATAAAAATCATACTTTAGACGGTTTAGATGTTGAAAATACCACTTTAAACTTAATATTTACATTAAACTATTTTATTACGTTGATTTTGCACCATTTTAAGATGGGGATCACACACATATTGGATTTAGATGAAAATTAGTACGCTAATAAAGTGAACAATTCTAAATACAATGGGTGGGGAGGATTTCCCATTCATGATTATGTGGCTTCCACGGTGTATGCAACTGCACGGTACAATCGCATGCACCGGAACAAATCCCTATATATATATATATATAATACTTTTCTCATAATCCCCACCAGAGCAGAGCACTAGTACCGGATGGCGATGGGAACAGACAATGCATTCTGTGATTCCAGATTTGAATATGTACGTGGTCCGGTCAAATAAAAATTTCATTACCCTCCAAATCCTGTTCCTTGGAGGAGAAAATCCAAAGCCTATTTGACAATATATAGACATTAGACCACGTGCTGCCGCTGCTCTCAACCAGTCTTCTTTGCTCTCTTTACCGGCTATTTTATTATTATTATTATTATGGAGCCGTCCAGGCGTTTTACACTGTAGTAATAAATTGACTTTTCCTGGTGCACCACTATGTAAATAGTCACATGAGTGACGAAATCAATGGTTGGTTTCAATCTCTGATTTAATACATTTATAACACCAATTGGTCATCTATCATGCCAACTGAACTGCCGGCCGAAAAGTCGGCCTGCTATCAAATCTTCTCAAGCGCGTGGAGTCTTATTTTTTTCCTGGCTATAGGGGAGAAAAAAGAATTTGGTGAACTAAATGTTCTCCTATAAATAAATTATTTTGTAAGTCACTGTCATTTGTTTATGCCTTGCTAATTAAATGATTCACTGCCCGCATGGTTAACACTATAACACGAGAATGCAATGAGAACAACAAAACAAAAGCAATTAATGTTACAATTATCTTTTTATTTTTATTTTTATCCTTATTTTTAATTATTTTCTCATTTTTTATTCATTCCCACTTTATTCTTGTTTTGTAAAAAAGAAATTTCAAATTTTTTTAGCGTTGCAAAAATAACCATGAATGCAAAAAATAATTTTAAATGAACGAAAATGCCTGGGAATATTTTTATATGATATACAACTTGAAACTTTAAGAGTATAAATATTCAAATCACCAAGGCAAAAGTCTAATAAAATAAATTTAAAATGTTATTTTTGCAAATATATGTAATGTATTAATGATATAATTTTTAATGTATTTCCTTCATTTTTGGGATTTCTCGTACCGGTACTCATGGGAATAATTTTTCCAACCTGATATCAGAGCCGATGCCAAGTCTAGTTTATGTCTATTTGTCCAACTAAATATTTTTTGAGATTTTTTATATTGGTGGGAATGGGTTGATTTCTAACGTGTATTAAAGCCATGCATTGAAGGCAGATCTAAGCCGAATTTACAGGTGTAGAAATTAAGGGCGGGATGGGTCTAAGGAAAGCAATTAAAACCTCACATCCGTCACCGAAGCCATTTTGGAAAATAGTTGTGACGGTCCAAATTTCACAGCTAGGAAGAAAAGTCAAATTTCCACTGGGCATATTATTAATGCTTATTCAGCATCAAAAAAAAAAAAAAAAGAAGAAGCTTATTCCTGAAAAAGATTTGCATGGGCTGGGTTGTCACTTGTTAGAGACTTGGATCAACGCCATCTTGGGCTGGGTGGAATCCCTTTGAGCCCCAAAGACATAGTTTCATGACAGACAAAATAAATATAATTTAACACGTAGTTCATATATAACTGCAACATAATTTTCCATACTTTCACGTAAAATTGAAATTCCAAAACAGAAAAAAAATTAAAAATACTAAACCCCGTTGATGACGTGAATCAAAATTCAATAACGGAATAAAAATGAAAATATGAAATTCGATAGTAAAAATATCCATTTCCATTGCCGGGATTTGAACCCGGGTCGCCTGGGTGAAAGCCAGGTATCCTAACCGGACTAGACGACAATGGATAACGATTGAAAAACCTTTCTAATATTATTTCACCAGACTACATTTGCATCTTTCTGCCTCCACTAAAAGAAATTTGCATTTTTTCGACTCATAAATTTTATATTCACAGCAGATGGTTTAAGGTTTCTCTCACCTTCCTTTACACTGAAAAATTATGCACCCAAATGGCTATTTTTTTTACTTTTGAATCCGTCCAACTTTTATACCCTACTCGAGTTGAGAGATAAATAGAAAATAACAAAAGGCCTGTGCCCCAGTGGTCCAGCACATAGGCGCAAATTGCCCAGCTAGTAGGGGTAAGAGTTCGAAACCCCCGTGCCCAAAAGTCCCCACATTTATTATGAGGTTTATTAAAAATTCTAAAAATTCTTCCTTCTGTGGGACAGAGTATCTATTAAAATTTTCTCCTTAATGTAGAGGTATTTATAGAAATATCATTTCATTATGTAAGAGTTGAATGCACTTGATTATAATATCAAAGGTATTTATAGAAATATCATTTCATTATGTAAGAGTTGAATGCACTTGATTATAATATCAAATGTCTCCGTGTATATGTACTAATAAAAAAGGTAAGAATTAACTTTATTTCTACTTACATCAAAAAAACAAAAACTTTATTTTGTCTTTGTTGTGCTACAAATGGTTGGAGGGAATATCTGCATTTTATGTAATTTTTTTTTTAAAAATGTTTGTATTGTATGTTTTCTAATCATTTCATTCAGAATACAGCTGAAACTCGGAAGGTACAATGACCTTTTTTTTTTTTTTCTTCGAGAGAGAGCAATTTTTAAATATATCTACAAATTTTATCCCTCGCCCCGGTATACACTCGCACATTTCCAACAGTTTCTCCAAGTCCAGCACCCGCAAAGGCGCAAAGTTTACCCGAAGTTCATGCCATATCTTCCCACGCGTTGGTATGAAGGATGAGAGGACTGATTCGCCCCTTCCAATCCTAATTTTCCCGTTGTCGCTCGAACAACTGCCTTATCTGGTTGCTGTTGGTGAAGGCCAACCCTAAATCTTCTCTCTAATCTCTCCGTCGACAACGACAGTGTCAAATCCTTCAAACCGACAATAACAATTATCTTCCTCAGCCACGTCTTCGGTCGTTAGACCCCCAAATCCTTCAGCTGCTGATTTATAGATTCTGCTAGATCTGCAATTGTATTAGTGGATTTCTTCTATGATGTAGATGGTGGTGCTTGGATCTTGAAGCTTCTGCGGAAACCATGGCTGAGGAAGTCAATGGAGCACCGAACCTGCCGGCACCCTAGCAGGTCCACACCTGCTCTACACCACTCTCCTCTTCTAATCGGCCGGACAAACCCATCAATTTGCTACGAACATCTCCCAAAGCTAGCCAAGCTTTCATCGCTCCAATGGAAGATCCGACCCCCATCACACAATCATGATTGCAACGGCCAGCCCTGACGCACTCCACCAGCAATTAGTCTCCATCTGCAAGCAGCCCTCCATCAAAAGTCGTCAGCAGCATTCCGGCAAGGAAATTGCAGCCGACCAAGCCATCGGTTACAAACCAGCTTGGCAGCGAACTGTGCATTCTCTGTAAAACCGGTGACAGTTGTCTTCTTGCATTTCGGCGTTTATTTGCCAACCCCAATCGCCGGCGGTAGCGTTACTTGGATACTTTTGGCATTTAGAAAAAATTAAACATAAAAGAAGGAAAAATCAGAGTTTTAAATGCTAACCGACGGAACTTAACGGGCTTGGGTATGGTGGAAGAAGGTTTGGATAAACTTTGTGAGCATAGGAGGAATTATGGGGGGTATATTAGGAATCAGCATCAAACTTCATAGGTATATTTGGAATTTTCCCTTAGGAAAAAGCTAATCTTCCTCCTTTATGTGGTTTTCCATCTTATTTCGATTTGTACCACTCCATTCTTCGAATTGATCAGGTTGTATTTCTGGTTGATTCGCCCATTGTTGACTACATCCTCAAGATTAATATCCACATGCCCCAATGATTCCTAGGCACAGAGAGCAGAAAATTTTTCAGATTCAAAACGGTTCAAAACGGTTCAAAACCCAAAAAATGAGACATGTCAATGGAACAGCTTCCTCACCTTTGGATGAAACGTAAAGCCCCTCTTCCTGCTCATGACTTCAACATGGATCTTGTCATCATCATTGGGATCCTCTTCTAGCACAAACTGAAACTCTTCGTTCCATCTTGGGTCCCTACTTTTCTTGACAACCTGCAGACAATTGTGTGATAGATTATTACAGTTGGCAACTTGGCATCTGGTTTGGACTGAAAGCAGTTTTGCCTGATTCAACTGTTATGCTAACGGAATAATTATATCAGATTAGATAATGAAAACTTTTGCTAAAAGGATTCCGTCACCATAGATGCTAAGGTAGTTTCACTAGGAGATCCAAGCTTTCCAGCACTGCTAGCTATTTAGCAAGACAATGTTTAAACCTTCATGCCTCGTATCGCTATATTTTCTTCTAGTGGATGGCATCCATCAGAACGGGAAGCAACCACTAATTCATTTCTGCCATGCGTCAGTTGATACCATTGAATCTAAACATGTTCATAGTCACAACTTCAGAACCATGGATTTGGATTAACGTCATGTACCAACTTAGTTGACTTAGATGTGGTTGGATCTCATCATGCCAATAAATAACAAGTCACTGTAACCCAAAAAAATGCCTATATAAGGCCTCTTTTGGCTCTTGAGTGGGGATTCCGCACAGTAACCTGAAGCCTAAGTCAGCATCAACTTGGTCTATTGATCTGATTAACGACAACCAGGCAGAGATAATCCAAGTTCCTGAGTCCTTTTAACCTGATCTGAAGACACTGACATCCAATCGACTCATCAATCAACTTGATCAGTGGCTGCAAGATATGGAAGCTCTTCATGAAGTCAAGTAAAGGATGGGAAAATGGAAGTTTGCTTACAAGCTAATAAGGGACTGTGTCATGGGAATATAAATATGATTTGCTCTCATTTTAGTTAATTATAATTGTGAATTAGATACTATGAGACATTATTTTTAATCACAGCAAAGGTGCGTATGATAACTCATGCATGATTACGATCAACTTACTGGGATAAAATCAATTTGAGACATCTACCAAACAGGCAAACAACAAGATCTGTAAAATAGTGCACCTTGGTTTTCTTTTCTTCTCCCCTAAACAGGATTGCTGCATAAGGGTTATTATGATGCCTTCCCTCCACATCTTCTGCACTTTGGACTGTAACTAAGAGCAATCCTCCTCTTGAAGCAATACTGTCACCACCCCTGCTGATGCCACTGTCTTTGCCAGGTCCATCTAAAGGTTCGATGTACACGTCATTTTCTTTGAAAGGGTCATAAGTCAGCTCCACAACCAGCATCCCTCTGTTAACTTTGTTTTGAGGATCATTTGGATTCATGTTCTTTAGCAAGTTGAGGGAGAACATCTGTGTTTCATTTGGAGCAAGCAAGCGAAGCGGAATCACTTGCATTCCCAATTTGTCATGTGCTCCCACCTGTCGAAGGTTGTAAATGTAGGGAAGATTACAAGAAATCCATGGACGGAAAATGAGCACAAAAGAAATTGGGAGCAATGATGCTTTATTCCGGCTTGCAATAGCACATTTGGAACTTAAAAATTCTGCAGGCCGACCAAAGGTCTTGAATCCTCCACTGCCGAAGGCACAATAAGATTACTCTTGTTTGTAGCATTTTGAATTGAATGAGCAATGAGACAAACAAAATATTACTATTATATGCAGCTATTTTGTGATTGAATGTGCATGAGAAAAACTTGCAAGTGCATTTTCTTGCTGAAATGGCATCATTGTCTGAGTCTCATCCTAATTTCTGAACTACTTGTAATTACCCCCTACAGTTTTATTTTTCTATTCCACTTGGTAAAGGAATTTTCAGATAAATAATAGATCCACATTTGTTTTTCTTATCATCCATGTTCACACCCTCATGGTCTATCTCCTCATTAATACATATTTGTAATTCTCAAAGATCATATACTTGCCTGAAAATTTTCATGAAAAAATTTAGATGAAATTATTTTTCTTTCCCTCCAAAATTAAGCCTTCAAAAAAATGAAACATGATAGGCTGGGTCTCCCATTTGTTTGGGATGATCATATGGCGGTGTTCAAATGAATTGAGCTGTCCCATTTATTTGGGATGATCATATGGCGGTGTTCAAATAAATTGACCAAACAACAGTTAAATGTAAGAAAGGATCTTAAGCATATGAGGAGCTAAACCTTTTCCCAATCATAGACTTGAAGTTGAAGGGCTTGATTATGTGGATCTTTGACTATAAGCTTGAACTGCTCGTTCCACTCAGGATTGAGATTTTTCATCTTGATTGTGGTTTTCTTTGATGGTAGTTTCTCACCGATCATGCTTAGTTTGACATATGGATCAGATTTTCCAAATATATCCATCTTCGAGAGATTGAGTGCTCGGAGAACCCTCACATGTAATATGCCCACAGGTTTCTTCATGGCCACACTGTCAAGGACCAAAATATTTATAATAATAAAAAATCATGATTTCAGACAAGAATTCTCCTATAGATGAAACTTGTATTCAAGTAGGAATTATCAAGAACATGGAACATGAGTAATCTGGAAGAGGCCAGATCGAACATCGTTTGATCGTCTAATCAGCTAGAAAATATTAGCCATGGCCGTCAGGACCCATATGAGCATGACACACTGTCAGATTATGTTCATCTCTCAGTCAATTGGGTAAGTCTAAATTGACTGAGCATATGTTTAGAAAATCACATAGAGAAGATGCATACGCATAGAACAATGAAAAAATGAGGTCAGCGGTTGCCCGACTGGGTTGATCAATGCTAAGAAAACCTAAATTGTCTTTCAACAAAAAATAGCTTACCTTGAGTTGTCTAGGATGGGTATTTCAAGGAAATTTGGCCAAAGGTAGAGACTTGTGACTTGTTCCTTGATATATTTCTGTTAACAAGAAAACATTTATAGAAATCGTTAGCTTCAGATGTGGCTTGTTCTAAAACAGCAGGAAAGAGAATTGCATCGACATGGCTATTTCACTTTCTATCTTTACTCCTTGTGTGTGTCTTGGTGTACAGGTGTGCATGTGAGTGTGAGGTGAGAGAAATTCAAATTTTATTGTTCATGGAAAGGATCAAAGCTTGAGAAAGAGAAAAAAAATTTCATGATGTAGCTTATATGTTTGAAATTTTAGAGAATTCATTCGCTTTACAAACAGGCGTATCATTTTGCTATAGGCTGAAAATTTTATAACCACTTAAGCATTGATTTTTTTTTTTTTTTTTGAGTCATTCATTTTATCTCTCAAGATTTTTTCTTTACATCTTTTCACTTGTGTAAAACCTTCATCAGGCCTAGGGGCTTTGGTTGTTGGTATTACCCTTGCCTTGATTTAAACTAGTTGCTTAAGTTCTTTTGTGATATAATTGAAATATGATTGAGATTTACTTTCACATGTTTGCATCTTTGTACTATAAGATTTGCACGTAAACAGTGATTCATTGGAAGAACCATCTCAGATATGATATTATATCTCATAATCTCATGGGACTTTAATCTAAACATTGCCTAGAATATGACTAGACTATCCCACATGCTTGCTAGCCTCTATGTCAGGTTCTTGACATAGGAAGTGTCTGTATGAGTTGATCAATCGGATGAGAAAGAGCATGTTATCCGCTTAATGAAGGGAGAACTACATCCATTCAAATCGCTCAAAGGAGAAATTTTAAGCACCAACCCAATAAGTTTAATTTCAGTTACGCATGACCAAAACCTGAAAATTTGAGACCGAAGGGCAGATGTACCTGAACAAATCGATATAAACCAGGGATAGACATGATATCTCCTCCAAGAACTTTAAGCCCAAAGTCTACACGTGGCTGCAGGAAAATTAGAAAAGGATTCTGGTGAGAAGAATACACAAATGATCAAAACACTTATTTGAGAAGTGAGAAAAAAGTATAGCTTCAGTTACCTTTTTCATCAGTGATACAGAAATGTTGGCAAAACATGGGAAGGTTGGCACAAGAGGCTTCAGAGACACACGAGGAATCATAGATACCTGCAAGTCCACCACCTAAAGATGCAAAGCTTCTTAAAAAAATTTCCGTTTAAATATTGTTCTTTAGCTCACTACACTTTATTACTTCTTGCCTGAATTGTCAATCTGAATGATAGAACTTTCAATGCCACAGTTATGTTTGGATTTCCAGCCCATCGAACTGCAGGCTCAAGGACTAAATCTTTCTCCTGAGTCTCATAGACTTTCAGGCCTACAAGCAATCCAAAACAACATCTCATTAACACACTTTCTCTTAGTAGCTAACTAAATCAACTACATAAACTTCAACTAGTGTTTTGATTTTTTAAAAATGAAATTTTTTTTTATCATGTCACTTACCTTGTACCTTGAATGACTAAGCACCTAATGGACGTATGCTCCAAAGGTGGGGTGATGAGACCACTTCATTTACCCAACATTTGAACCCTAAACCTCCTACTCTTGCTACTTAAGACACCCACGTCAGCTGCTTGAGCATCCAAGCATTGACATAAAAAGTGAAAATTAAATGGGTGCTACAGTGTCTCTGATCTTACTGAGAATATCCTCCACGACATGTACAACATATTCTAGATAAGGCATTGAACAAATTGGCAGATATAAATTTGGTTTATTTTCTACGCATGTTAGGAAGCAAATATCAAATTCAGATTTGTGCTCAACAATGCGAAGCATGATTATTTGTGTAAAATGGATATTCGTAATGTAATTCATGATTTCCAACCCTTGTGTCAAAGAAATCTTTTGGCGCATTGCTTGGAAGAGTTGATTTAGGATGTGTTTGAGAATTGATATAATTTTTAGATAAAAAGTTTTTGAATTGGTAAAAAATAATATGATATAATAAGGATAATAATAAGTAAAGAGAATAAAATTAAAATAGATAAGTTGATTGTATTGGTAGTTATAAAAAATGATTAAAAAGTAGAGTAATTTGTATAGGAAGATGTGGAGAAATAATTAAAAATATGACAATTATGGATGTTGAAAAGTTTTTATTGTAAACAAATATGCCCTTAGCATTGGTTTACGTATCAATCTATATTCAAGTGAGATTGATATTGATGAGAACGTCCAAAAATTTTTCTTCAAATAAAAAGAGTTTTGGAAGTGCAATTAGACGGTCTTCTTTTTGTCTCTTTTTTTTTCTCCTTTAGGAGATAATGCTAACAACTACGTTGAAATATTAAAGCACTATTTAACACCGTCACATAAGGCATGCAATATTAGATCATTATTTTTAGAAAACACAAGCCACAATGCACCGGGTGCATTTCGCCTATTTTTTAAATTTTTTTGACATTTTTTTAAATTACAAAAATGTCACTGATTTTAAAAAAATCTAAAATATCCAAAACATTGTAAATATTGATACACATGTTAAAATACTACACCTAGATTAACAGTTGTATAAAAAAAGATTTAAAAAAAAGATTTAAAAATGGATTTTTGCACCCGGATACACTAGATTGGGGCTCAAAACACAATAACTAATAAGAACATAAGATTAACATATTTGATTATTGCACAATCATGTGTTTAAGTAAGTCTCGGTGAAAGAGAAGCACTACAAAAAACAGAACAAAAAGCTGCGGTCAATTTCTTTGGCTGTTTTGCAGGAAGAATATCTCACCGTGAATTGTGGGAGGGAGAGACCCAAGTGTTAAACTGTCAAATTCAATAGATTCAATGTGAAACCTCCCAACGTACTCGTCAAACATTGGCCTGGTGGTGCTTCGTATCATACCACATATTGCCTGTTGAGGAAAATTATGTGGAAGAGATGAACATAGCAAAAGACTATATTAAAGTACAGACCTTGGTCACAACATCCCCACAAAAAGCAGAATTGGACGTCTAAACATGAACGCATTTCATTTTCTGGTGGAAAAATTAAGAAGGTTGAGATATCAAAGTTACCTTATCTAAATAAGGCCACATATCAGCTATAAACTTGTTCATCCAATCAACCTGCAAAATATAGCATCATGGTGAATAAAACACCTTAAAGTAGAGTGGGAAAACAGGCATTTTTTCCGCATGACCACCATTGAAGCCTGGAATGTCATTCCTGGCAACATTTGCAAATAAAACAGGTAATGTTATGCTTAGATACTCACCCGTTCATAATCTGGATGCTTCACCCAAAAAGGAATCTCAGGTAAAAGAGCATACAAAGCTTTTGAATCTAATTCATGAAGCGGCCTAATTATTGGATCCTGCCAAAAGAAATTAAGGAAGAAACTTACTATCGGAAACAAAGAAAGTTCTGCAGTCCGAATTTTGATCTTTTCAAGCCCGTCGGAAACACGCTGCGTTTCCGACCGGCCTGAAAAGATCAAAATTCCTGCAGTCCACTCACTATTGAACTTGCAAGTTCAAGAATTTCTGGAAAATCTCTGCAGATTTACAGGCTGGAATGACCATTAAGAAAGTTCCAATCTTTAATTCCCTCTTAAAATAATATCTAAATGAAACATTTGGAGAAAACCAATAAGATAGTTGCCATTGATAGCTTTCCACCCATTCTGAAGAGTCTACCATTTCAATGGCAATTTCAGAGCGGCGAATGGGAATAGACTCCCAAACCCAGCACCTAAGAGTTCAACTGACAGGTATGAACAAGTCCGGAACAATCTTCAAACTACTAACAAATAAAAGATCGAGCAAACAAAAAATGACGAAGAAGAAATTCAGACCAAAAAAGAAGGGATAGAAGGAGAACTCACTTTGACATCTCTCGGCTCGAAATATATGAACAAGAAGAACCCCACAAACAGCCCAAACGAGAGCCCGAATCCAAAACCCAAGAAACCCAACAAAGTGCTCAGAAAACCCATCTTCTCGGACGAGACGAAAGATGCATGCAACCGACGCCGTTGAAGAAAATAGCAAAGACGACAGGAGGAGGAAGACGAGGGGGCGTAGAACGGTAGAAGAAAGAGAAGAGGGAGGAGGAGACTGCAAACTCAAAAGAAAGTCAGAAATGAGAATTTAGATGGGCTGGTTGAGGCCTGCCGGGCGAAAACAGAAATGTGGTCCGTTGGCTGTTGCTTGAAAAAGAAACGCAGCGAAGCGAGACGAGACGAGAAGAGTAGCGAATTCCTCGACGAAACCGCCAAAACAGAGTATCGTTATTATCTGAAACCCGACTCCAGAGTCCAGACACGCCTCGGTTCCTAATAAACGGATCTGCCACTCCGTCGCCATGGCCGGGCCCACGTGTTTTCTACGCTGGAACGCTACGCCTCTTCATTTCTTCGAGGCTTCCGTCTTTCCTTTTTTGCGACGTGGAAACTGGCTTCAACAGCGTCCAGATGCGTAACCGTAAGACCGCCCGCCTGCTCTGCCAGGCCAGCGGTGTTTCTTGCCCCGCCAGTGCAGTTGCAGCTCACGCGGTTTGAGGGGTGCACGCCAGTTTTTGTCCGACTCAGAAGTCAGAACCACTTGGAACTTGTGAGGTGAGGCTCCATGTGATGATCTAGACCGTTGATTCTCTTATTTACTCGCCCACAGAAAATCTGTTTTCCGAGGCAGAAGCAGTAGCACCCGGTGGAAATCTTTTTCTTTTTTCTTTTTTCTTTTTTTTCATGTCATCGACGTGCTGAGCGCGGATGGCACTTTATTCTCGTTGCCATTTATGAGGTTGAATGTACCTCTTTATCGTTTATGTAAAACAACCAGAGGCAGGCTTTATCTGGGCCAGGCAAGAGCACCATTTTCTTGCTCTTGCAGTGTGATTCATCTTTTCAGCATTCTTTTTCTTATTATTAGTGTTTGAATGGTAGTATTGAAGGATTTTAGACTTCTTCGGTTTCTTTCTGAGCAATGCCTCTATCCTTATCCAATAGTATTCCGTTAGATAGAACAGATTTGTTAAATATCGAAGAATCCCGTTTCGTTCATGCGTACTTACGTCAACCACTTAATCATCTACAGCACCGTTCCTTGTCCTAAAGTGTGATGCATCTTTTGAGTTTCGCCACTTTCTAGTTTGTACCGAAACAACGGTGATGTGCCCAAACGCTATGGTACACTCAGCTGTATGTAATGAGTTTCCATACCAAATCTCGTAAGCGGCGGGAAGACTGCTTGCGCGACAACGGCTACTTTCCTCCGCACGTGCAACTGTCTAACGGGTAGCTTTTACTACGAGATTATTCGGGGGAATAAATGCCGAAGTTCTTTCTAAAAAAAAAAGGGTGGGTCCCGATACAAGGGATGGCCTCCACGACATTGAATTTTTCAAGGAACCTCTCCATGCGTGGCTCACTTTTATAATGAAATCCAACCTGTTCCATTGGTTAGCGTCATTTAGTTAACGGAAATCATCTCGACCGCAAGTTTTGTGTGATCATTTCCTTCTTAAAAATATATAATTATATTTAAATTATAACAAACGCTTAGGCCCAGCCGTAGACATATTGGAAAGTTACCATCACTTCTAAAATAATTCATATACATAATAATAATAATATTTCAGACAGCCGCATATTAAATAATTTTATTATATTGATTTTATACTTCGTTAAATAAGACCATGTATATATATATATATATATCTTTGATTAAGATCAAATTTGTCTTTAATTAAAATAACAAATTTAAATGCAATGAGTGAAATCAATTTGGTAGAAATATAAGTTGTGGTTCAAATTAAGAGGTGAACCACATAATATCTACGATTACAGCTGAAAAACGATAACTTCTCCTATTAAAAATTTAAAAAAAAAAAAACGATAATGTCAAATGTTAGGATTGTTAGCGTCATTTAGTTAACAGAAATGATTTTAACCGCTAGTTTTGTGTGATCAGTTTCTACTTAAAATTATATAATTTAATTTTTCATCAAAAAATATATAATTTGATTAATTTACAAGAAATGCTTTGAACCATTCATAGACATATTGGAGTCTTATGATAATTTATAAGATTATTTATACACATATAGGAATATTTTAGATGGTTTAAGTATTGAGTTAATAAAGTGTTGGATTTTTTTTTTTTTTGAACTGGTATAGAGCAAGTTAAGAAAATCTGATTTCGACCATTGACTTGAAAATGGTGGATCGCCTCATTATTTACGTTTATTGCAATCCATGCCTTGCATGTTTCTAGAAATTCCATGTTCCTGCGAATGGAGCGGAATGCGCCATATTGTAAAATGTTTACCGCTGTACGCCAGCCGGGTGCCGACTACGTATGATATTGTAATATTATAATCATGTGTGGCATGTGAACCATGTTTGATTGGGACTGTTTTGAATGACCTATCTGCGAAATAATTCTTGTGCATGCAATTTATTCTTTATGCAGTTTTATCGCTTTCATGTTTTCCATCGATTTCCAAATGCTATGTTTGTTACTAATTTAAGAACACAACGAAGCCTTACGTGCAAGCAAAGTGAAAGATTGGCTTCCAAGACAAGTTGAAAAGCCGTCATGAAAACACCAAGTTTAAGATAAATTCTATTCAAATCATCCAACCAGAAGAATACGTACTATGATTTGAATTTATATTTCTAAATTAGGTTACAAACATAATCTAAGCTACTTTTTTTTATTATTAAAATGGAGGCTAACTCTTCCATCCCGACTCCAAACTTAAACCCAAAAATAATAAATCCTTATGCTTATTGTGCAATGGTGTTAACCACGTAGTTATCCAAACGTTGATCTCAACTACTTAATTAAGAAACTTCATTATGTATATCATGATGTACTTTAAGCTAAAATATATCATTTATTTATTTTATTTTATTTTTTCTTTATAATCATGTTTTTCTAAGTGTATTGATTCAATCCATATATCAAGTTTTATTATTTTATAATATTTTATATATTTAATTTTTATTTATAAAAATGATTAACTACGCTTAGAAAAAATATTTATGAAGAAAAATAAAAATAACTAATTGTAAAAATAAATGAAGGAACTTAATCGGGCTCCACTGGATTAGTTCTTAAGAATTACGACAACCCTTGAAGAAGGAACTTTAATTTTCGGAGCAATCTAATTAACCTTCCACCGAACCTTCCACTGAAACAAACATGAACATTTTTTTCGTTTAATGAAGTGGTGGAAATAATTATGCAAATCGCCTTTCGAAAATTAAAAAAAATGTCATCTAGGTTTAAATTAAAAATATATTCCGTCGACCCTGCTGTTGGTGGAGCGTGTCTAGAATTCTAATCCCACCTTGGGATTTCGAAGAAAAATTAGTGTGGGAGCAGTTGGTCTCCTGTTCAGTTGGTGGAAACTGTGTCTTCCTTATTCTTTGGTGGAGCTATGTCTCCAGATTTCCTGAGGGAGCTGTGTGGCTCCCGATTTGTATGAATGTCTCAGAGCTTCAGTGTAATATGTGTTGAGATGTATGTAAATATACCCATCAAAATATATATATATATATATTCCGTCGAGGTAGGCCGATAATTGCCAAGAACCAGCGTTTCATTAAAAGTTTAAAACCAGATTTGCTAACATTCGACACCTAATTTAGGAAGACGTTGATATGCGACACATTTCAACTAACGAATGGAACTAATTGGCTGACGAACCCCCGACCTTAATATGAACTAATCAGCAAACCCTGGATAACATACATGTTGTACTTATTGATGCTAGTTATCGGTCTTAATTGGGATATACCTCCCCTGGCAGCAAGATCATCCCCCTAGGGATCCAGGTCGAGTGTAGTCCTTTGTTGAGAATAATATATAAGACCAAAATTTTACGGGATACTATATTATAGGAAAATGTTACCGATTGCAGCAGTTCATGCACTGTAGGCCCCACATGATCATGAATAGAAAATCCACCCCGCTTATTATATTTAGAATTATTCACTTTATTAGCATATTAATTTTTATCTAAATCCAACATGTGTGTGATCCTCATCTTAAAATAGAGCAAAATCAACGTAATAAAATAGTTTAATATAAATATCATGTTTAAAATTGTATTTTTCAACATCTAAACCGTCTAAAGTATGATTTTTATATGGATAAATGATTGTATAAAATTTCATTACAATCTAATATGTGTGGGGCCCATTTTACAGCAGACTGTGCCGTATCACAATGCAATCGTCTGCACATGAATGGTCTCACACATATATATCAAAAATATTCTGGTGCAGCGATGTTGAAATGGGCCCCACATGATTATAAAATCATAATCTACTTTACACATTGTATTTAAAATAATGTATTCTATTACCATACTAATTTTCATCCCAATCAGATATGTATATGGGCCTCATCTGAAAATGGTACAAATTCAACGTAATAAAATAGTTTGATGTAAATAACAACTTTAAAGTGATTTTTTTAACATGTAAATCATTTGATATAAAATTTATATATAGATAAATGATTGTATAAAGTTTCATTACATTCTAATATGTGTGGGGCCCATTTTTGATCAAATGTACCGCTGTTCCGGTGCAGTTGCGCTACACCAGAACAGCTCCTTATATATATATATATGTGGCTCCGCTTTTATGTTACTAGGTTACATCGAAGTGGTCTCATGTAACCCTTTTAAATTTCAAGATATTGATACTTTATGGAAAATTCAATCCATTCATTGTATTTAACACCCTTTATTTTGCTAAGAGACTAAGTTTTATATAAATCAAGTATGTGCATAAGCCAAATTTGCTCAAATATATATATATATATATATATATATATATTCACGTGTAAATTATGAAAAATGCTTACATCGATTCCCACATGTATTAGAATATAACGATACTTTATAGGATCATTTATCCACATATTATTGATATTTTAGATGATTTAGATGTTGAAAAAACTACTTTAAAGTTGATATTTTAACATTGAACCATTTTATTGTGTTGATTTTACACTTTTATAAATTGGACCCATATACAGTGAAATTAAAAAAATAAAATGGTTTCCAGGATACTATAAATGATGTTAAATACAATAAATTAAGTGAATTTTCCATCGACTATCAAGATTTAAAAATTGAGATAGTTACACAGAAAGAAAGTTTCATAGAAACGGGACCGATATATATATATATATATATATATATATATATATATATGGGAGCCGTTCCGGTGCAGCATCACTGCACCGGAACAGCCGTGCAGTGGCCCCAAAACGGGGCCCACATGATCATGAAATCATGATCTACTCCACCCATTGTATTTAGAATAATGTATTCTATTACCATACCAATTTTCATCCTAATCGGATATGTATATGGGCCCCATCTGAAAATGGTACAAATCCAACGTAATAAAATAGTTTAATGTAAATAACAACTTTAAAGTATCTGATTGGGATGAAAATTGGTATGATTATAGAATACATTATTCTAAATACAATGGGTGGAGTAGATTATGATTTCATGATCATGTGGGCCCCGTTTTGGGGCCACTGCACGGCTGTTCCAGTGCAGTGACGCTGCACAGGAACAGATCCCTATATATATATATATATATTTATTTAAAGAGAATGCGGAACACTATTTAATTCCCAAATAAAGTACCAAATACTCTAGAAGCCATGCCTTTAACTATTGACTTGGACTAGGGATATATCAAGAAGCGTTTTTGCCATTTTATCATTTTTTTCTTAGTAAAAGTTTGGATGGCGGAACCAAGCATAGACTACTTTTGTTTTTTTCTTCAAATTCAAATTGGATATTCTACGCTCCTCAAGTCTTTCATTGCCGACAAAATTGGTGTCTCGTTAATAACTTCTACGATGATGTGATGGGGATTGGGGAGAACAAAACGAATATAAAATCACATAGAGGTGAGAATATTGAAATAACTTAGTAATTAATAACCTCATACACACCTCAATAGTATGAAACTATTAAAAAAAATAAAATAAAATTTTAATTGAAATGATAAATTCAACTTACATGATGCAAATCTAATAAAAATTTATGGATCGAAATTTTATTAACAATTTATCAGATTTTTAATGAAATTTTCTATAAAAATTGAAGTCGTTATTCTTTATAAATTA
The DNA here is from genome assembly GCA_030490835.1 of Annona cherimola. Lineage (NCBI taxonomy): Eukaryota > Viridiplantae > Streptophyta > Magnoliopsida > Magnoliales > Annonaceae > Annona > Annona cherimola. Next base: position 117,062,383 of record CM059971.1, read on the forward strand.
AAAGAGGTAAAATATGTAATCTTAAATACTTAAGAGTTTGAAGTTATATAAATTTTTGGTAATGTCGTCTAATTTTAAAATACCTAAATTAAGATAAATAGATGACCAAGAGCTTAGGTGAGTTAGTTTACGTTTCTAGCGTGCATTTAAATCCACCTATATGAGTGTGTGAAAACAAGGTCCTCTATATTTAGAATGTATCAAGTTCGTTAGTGATACTAATACATGACTATAATGTATATCATGTTAGAATATTTGATGTGTTTTTTTTTTCAAAAAAAAAAAAAAATCTTATATCCATAGTATGTTCAATCTATCATATGCGGGGCTACAATTTAAAATCTCATCACCATATGTCTTATTAAATCCTAATGTATTTTTATCAAGCAAAAGGCCATTTATCTTATACGTGTAATTATGTATAAAATTTTCTTGGCTTGAATAAAATTGATTAATTTTAATTTTGAAGATGATGAGGGAATGCTAAGAATCTTTAAAATACATGATACAATATATGTGAAATACATAAATATTCATTAAATATAACAAAATTAATAATAACTCCGAGCCATCAAGCGATAATACCTACCATCTTCAAACGATACCATGGCTTGGAGTGGTTTGCGGCTTGCGTGACTCTGTTGCTTCCAACAATACTTGCCATGCTTGGAGTGGTAAAACGCTTGCATGACTATGTTTTATTTATATATATATATTTTACAATGTCACTCACATTTTACTACAATTCAAGCTTAATAACCCAATTCACCTTACAATTTAAGGCCGCCTTAAATGGTCCCATCACCTAAATATAAACCAAGACTTCAACCAATGAGGCTATCCCGTCTTAGCACATGACTCTTTCAGGCAACAGACAATCTCTGAATCATGTGTTTGAGCATTAAACGGCTGCTGGAGATTACCCTAATTTTTTCTTGGGTTGTTGCATCAATTCAACCGTCCACAACTTCCTTAGTCATTATCCAACTAGTAGAATGATTTTTTTTTATTTATGGGATGTGTTTTTGCCGTTTGTTGACATTTGGCGAAAGTTAGGCGAAAACTACCCGATAACGCTGACGCAGAAGAGGTACATAATCATCATGTATGGTTGTCATTTCTTATTCAGGAACAGGACATGCAACACCGCATACAAAATTGCAATTTGGAACGTCCAAAACTTCCAGATCACGAGCCCACTTGGCAGGTTGCCCTTGAAGGGACGTCAACCTCCCAACTTGTTTTGTATTCAATAATTAGTTGATTAGGTAAATTTTTTTATTAGTGGTACCTAATGTTAGATCCAAGCCACTTTTCACCTCAACCAATTACAACCAAATTGAATACTGAGGGGATAATTACAATCTAAAATATTCCCTCGTAATCTTACATTTTTAAATTTTAAACTTTAAATTATTAGTTAAGGGTAGTGATGTTGTTAGACTGACCTAAAATAATTTTATTTTAGACGTACCTAATATATTTTAAAAGTTTTCCATGAAATTATTTTTCATAGCATAACTAACTCATATACAAGTTTTACAAATTTTGAATATTAATGCATTTTTTATTTTAAAAAATCATCATTTTTAGGGGGGTAAAACTAACTTAAAAATCCCTCCAAAAGGGTAGCTTTTTTAAAAATAAAAGATATGTAAATGCTTGAGAATTGTAAAAGCAACTCAGTATATAAATTAGATAAATTTGGAAAATAATTTCATAAAATATTTAAAAAACACTGAAATGGCGTCGCAAAATCCCTGTCAATTAAAGGTGTGATTCGTTGGGGGATAAAAAATTTTGATGAAGAATTTTTGAAATAAAAGTTTTCGAATTAATAAAAAATAATATGATATAATAAGAGTGATGATAGGGTGTAAATAAAATAAAGTTAAAATAGATAGATTAGTAGTAGAGGTAACTGTGTGAAATGATTAAAAAATACGGTAGTTTGTACAGAAAAATATAAAAAAATAATTAAAAATATGATAGTTACAGTGAGTAAAATGTTTTTAATTAACATTTTTTAACCCAACAAAATAACACCTAAGTAACTAATTTCGTATTATGTCCCTAAGAAATTGGTGTAGGCGGAATGAATGGTGTTTTGATCAGCCTTGGACAGAATTAAACGCAGAAAAACGGCACACTCCGTCGATTGATTTATAGGCGTAAGAAATTGACCGAAGAATACAAGATTATTGAGTGGACCCACTTCAGATTGATCATGGGTATATCATACCACAAGAAATAGTCAATTTCTCCAATTCAATAAGAGGTTGGAACTTTCATCAAAAAATAATAATAATAAGAGGTTGGAACATTCCTGTCAACTTGGATTTAGGTGGTCATCAGCCATATAGAAGCTACCTACAAGCGTACAACTGTTTCTTGCCTTTAACACGTGAATGCGAGTTCCAAGAACATCCACGGAAACGGACGTGGTGAGAAAAGCCCAAGAAACACGACTTTGGATATATCTGCGAAGCATGTGATTAAACTAAATTTTTAGAAAAATATATATCGTAATTCATGTCAAGCTTAATCAGGTAAGACCAATCAAATTAATAGGCCGGTTCATAGCTGGACCATCTATTGCAGTTTTAATAACAGTACCAATTTCATCATAGACTTTGGAAGTTTTACTGCGTCATTGAAGAAAATGGAGAGCCAAAATTATCCATATCGATTGATTAATGGTTAAGTAAATCCAACCAACAGTAGCATCGCATCATATATCGGTCGACAGTCAATACCTGCCGCAACCACAATTCCAGCACTTATCTGAGGTGGGTTGCTTTTGCATAACACACAAAATCCAAAACTTGAATCAGAATTTAGAACCAAGTTGCTTGATTTTATCTTTTCCTTGACCATCATGTGCCATAAAAAGAACTTATATTGACAATTATTATGGACAATTCTTTAATATCTTCTCTATTTGCAAGAAAATTTTATTACGTTCCTCAATAAAAAAAAAAATATGTGTTTTTACGAGGGGAGAGAGAGAGACTATTTCTCCAATCAGGTTATAAGCTTTAAAACTATAATGTGAATTGAACCGTTTTTATGGTCGGTTCAGGTTGGACTGGTTTAATTGTTGGTTCAAACCATAGTATTAATATAAAATAGTTATAATATGTAAAATTTATTATTTACTCTAACTATTATTAAAATATACAATAATTATATATAATATGATATTTTGTAAGCAAAAAATGAAACATATATAATGACATATAAATTAAAGAGAATTATTTTATACATTAAACTCTTTAAATTCAATATTTATTTTGATTTTTTAAATAAAATAAGTTAAATAATAAGTATCTCGCCATTAACTTTGCTGCTTGTATGTTGAATGAATAGAGAATGGCAGGGATGCATCAAAAGGCGTGCTGCTAGATAACCAATATTTATTTTCGCAAACCGGACCGCGGTTGAATAAATTTTAATGGTCCAACCGGTTCTGTACAGTTCATGGCCGGATTCGAAAACCACAGGCAAACCGAACTGAGAGATCAACGGTTCACAGTCCAACCAGTCCCACCGTCCTGTTCGGTCCGGTTTTTAAAACAATGGCATAGGTATACGACGTATTCATATCAAATGGTTTTTCACAAAATAATGGCGAAACACGTAACTTGTACGAATCTTTTCAATTTACAGTTTGATTGATCCGAGTCATTCATCGCGTAGAGCTATCTACTCGGTCACAAACATTTCTAAAACACCTTTAATGGAGGACGATAAATAGTTAATTTGAAAAGAAGTTTTAGCAGAAAAAACTTGCATTAGTTTCTCGATTTCAATTCAAACATGAGGTTTGATTCACACTCTCGGTTTTGAAAAAAGTTTTGCCATCGGAAAAGAAGAAAAGACGCAGTTTTTGTTGAAAGAAATGCATTGAGACTCAGGAAAGAGCGGACCTTACTCGTCTCCGCTGGCCCATACAAAGAGGCCAGCTCATCTAATTCAAAATCAGAAGCCCAATTCTCTCACTTCCAGTCTTCCACCAATGAAAACTTTCAGACAGTGAAATTCTAGTACGAGAAAATCCCTTGAATATGTTCTGAATATTAAGTGGGATTTACAATTATGCCTGCATATTGTGAGAAAAATTGCATTTATATCTATACATTTTGAAAAAATTTAGATATGCCTCCAAGCTCTAGCACTAACTTCATTTATGCCTATTATTAGTTTAAAATTCCAAATTTACCCTTGTTGTCCTAGTGTATATTCACACTTATTCCCACAATGTATAAAATGATTACACTTTTTTTTTTATGAACTTATGTCTACACTGTTAAAAAATTGCACTTATGCCAATGATATCTAAAAATATTGCATTTATGCCAACAACGTTTAAAAATGATTGTATTTTTTTGATGAAAAAAATTATTATAGTTATGCCTACAACGGCTGAAAATATTGCGCTATTCCTATAATATTCTAAAATTTCAAGAATTTAGGGGTCTTTGTAAAAAACTTTGTATAATCTATTTATTTAGGATTTTAAATTTACCATCATATAATTTTAAATTTTTCAATTTTCTGCAGATTCCTGAATTTAGAAAACAACCTTTGGTCTACATTTTACCAATTAATAATCTTCTTTGACGATTCACAATCAAGGCCACATAATAATATTTTTAAGTCTGCCGTACTTTTTTAAAATTATCAATTGGTTAAATCATAAATATAATTTTTAAAAATTAAAATTTTCATATGAAAATTTTTTTCGACAAATATTTATTTTGCGTTCCACTTGTCATCTAACCTTTGACAATCGAGATCAAGTAATTTAAGATCTATTAGTACCATAATATGACCTTTGTCGTGTTTAACTGGATCATTGGTTATGTTTAATTGTGCTATAAAAGTTGATTAAATTTGATCTCTTGAACCCTTGACGAGTCGCATATTCACATGGACGCATTTTTGAGAAAAAGATCACATGAGGTAGATTTCAAAATAAAAAATATTTAGTAAAAAAAATGCAAAATTGAAAAATTAAAGATACATAAATGTAAATATTATAAAACAAATAAATATTAAAAGAAATTTTGTAAAGTACCCTCTAAGTTTTCGAAAAATTGTTGGTGTAAGTATATTATTTTCTTGTCGGCTTTTAAATAAACGTCAATGTAAAAATGCAAGAAGAAGGTAATTTTGGAATTCTGAAATAATCGTAGGTGAAGGCATATGTATAACTTTTCAAAATGTGTAGGTATAAGTGATTAAGTGAAATTCTGCTCAAAATATGTATGCATAAATCCCCCTAATATTAATTCCATTTGGTTCTCACAAGTCTTAGGCTATAGTAGTCATTGCAAATGAAACCAGCCACATGATAGATTGATAGCGATCTGGGCCCCAGCGCCCAAGCCCATCCCTATCCTCTGCTTTATTCTCAGCCGCTGACATTGCATAGTTCTTAATTAAAGGAGTAGCAAATACAAACAACTTGAATTATGGACCCTTCATTATCCTTAATAGATTCATCTGCAGGTTCGCCCAGTGAGTGCATATCTCCTGTACGTTAGAGCTTGGACAGAATAAGAATTTGAAGGGGGAAGTGTACAGAACATTTTAAAAAGATATAAGATTGGGAGAAGTTGTATTGAAAATGAAAAAATAAATTGTTATTTTTGATAATAAGAAAAATATTTTTGAAGAATACGAGATTTCATTCTAGATCATTTCATCCTAGTTCTGTGAACAACCGGCTGATGTTTCACAAGAGGACCGATTTGGTTGGATAGTTGTTTTATGCCTCAAACCTATCATATCACCGGAGGTGCTTCTAGATGAACATGTTTCTAGGTTGGGATGCAACTTGGGTAAAATAGGTCTAGTTCGGGTTGACTTTATCCTTGTTTTATTTTCAAAAACTCTTTTCGTATCTTATTTTAGGTCAGGTTAGTTATAAGTATAAATTATTTTATTTTTTAAAATTAGGTTGGTTTCGTTTTGGTTCGAAATCAGTTTTTTAAAATAATCTTTATATTATATATGAAATTATATTTTTATTACGAGTCTTAACTAAAAAACTTAAAATCAAGATCATAGTAACATAATTGGCAAAATACATCATTCATCATCATCATCATCATCATCATAAGTCATTTCTCACCTAGGTGGGGTCGGCTGCATGAATTCTTGGTAATTTAAGACTCAATTTTTTATAATTTGTAATATTTTTAAATCTTGTTTAATTGCTTCCATCCATGATTTTTTGAGTTTTCCTCTCATTCTTCTACCACCTTCTAGTTGGATAGACTCCGTTCTCCTAACCGTTGTTACTTCAGACTTCCTTTTAACATAAACAAACTATCTTAATCTATTTTTTCTTAAGTTTTCTTGAATTATTTCATTCCTAATTTTAACTTTCTTGTTTTACCACTCATCCACCTTAACATTCTCATTTAATACATCATTAAATTTACTAAATAATTGATAAATTCAACAAGTTTCTATGTATTTAAAGAATATTTGTATCTTTCACTGTAAAAGATATTTTATTAAATCTATATTAATAATTTAGGTCGATTACGATATCCAGACCTTAGAAACTACTTTATCCTAATTGAATCAAGTATTTTTAAAAAAAAAAAAATTCGACCCATTTTAGGTTACTAACGGATCCCACGTGACGGATTTATTCATTCAAGAAACGAAAGTTGTAATTAATTTTTCTCTGTTAGCGGAATTACTGTTGTAATTAATTTTTCTATGTTAGAGGAATTGCTGTTTCATTTGATAAAAATGAGTTTTAAGCTCAAGCATATCATTTTAAATTCTAGCAAGTAATGTTGCTCTAGTAAACTCGATTAAGGGTGGTGCTAATGAAATTAGAAATTATAAGAAAAGAAAATAAAACTACAAACGGAAGACGCATACGGTAAAGAACACTCGATCTAGTACCATCTTCTTTAAGTTCAACAAAATATTCTACTAAATTCAAGATTCCACCGGATTGTGTTTTTCTAAAACAATTTATTGTTGAAGATTTGAATTTCTATTTATGTATGCGGAGTCACGTGGAGATAAGGGGAGCAATTTAATTTTTAAAAATTCAAAAAAATCCCTTGTAAGACGGATGTCAAAGTGGCTAGGTGGAAATTAGAAGGTCTGAAGTTAAATAAAGGCATTTGCCTCCTTATTTTTCTCTCGAAGCTATCCTCTGTCGGTTACTTGTTCATCTAATGTTGACAATATAATAAAAATTTTAAACATGTAAGTTGTTTTTGCACAGTTGCCTCTCCTTAAATAATGTTGTACCCCTTGAGTTTGCTCTCTTCCCTAGAGGTCCTCTCTCTACCATTGCCTAAGTCAATTATTGACTTATTGACTGTTGATATTTAAGTATTTTATATTATCATTCGGTCCGTTGGATTAGCCATGCAAGTAGAATAATATATGATGAGAATTTATCTTGGTACGTTACGTAGTTTTGATGGTTAAAAATGTAGAATTGCATGTTAAGGGGCAAAGATTAAGTTTGAGGAGGCTAAAATATAAAACGAAATTCATTCTTTTACTCTGCTTACTTAATTTGTTTGAATTTGTGTATGTTTTGTTGTCAATAGGTGGTGCAGATAAAGAAAGCTAAAGGAGAAAAGAGGCATAGAAGAGGATCTATTTTTGACAATTATTGCTAAATACGTAATGTTGATTTACATTTTTCAAATAAGTGATGTAACGAAGAACTCGATTATAAAATTTGCAGATAAGTTTCCTAATACGTAATAAATTGGTGAAAATTCTTTATCTTTCGTGTGAATGATCTTAGATAAATATATAGAACATATATTAATTGACTCTCATTTAAACTGTGCATGGCCGCCAGAGAGCTAGTGTATAGTGATATTTTAAAATTAGTAAAATAAAATAAATGGCAATTATTATTTTAAAACTTAAAAGGGAAATGGACAAAGCTTAATTGACTAACGGGTGTGGAAGGCATGTGTGGAGGCGGAGTGGGTCCCAAAACAATTGTCGTCACTAGATGCTAGTTGAAAGTTGAATGGGGGCAGGGCAAAAGACAAGTAAATGCATTCCAGCACTAGGCCAGCCTCTTCCTTTCATATCTACCCAATCTCATATATTTTATTAATCAGCCAGGGTTGGAAGGGACGGAGTTGGGAAAGGACAAGTGCACGGGCAGAAGTTAATAGTGTGGTGTACGTGTACTGCTGTTGTGTGGGGTCCATCTCACCAGCCGTCGATTTCGAGGCTGTCCTGTCCAATGCCTTTCGCAGACCGACCTGAGTTGGACTTTGAAGAAATTGGCATGGGCGCATGGCAAGCGTAGCGGGCCCACTAACTCAATTTCCACCTTCTCCATTTTCTTCGTTATCGCGTCCTTCCCGGCACTCCCCTCGTGGAACATGCTGCAACGTATAACGCAAACAAACAAAATACACGCATGTAGCCCATTAAAGATAATTTGTTTCTTCGATAGCTAACAACTAAATTATCATATTGAAAAAAGTTTTGACGAGCGACCAACTGAAATTAATTAAAAATGCCGGTTTATTTTGTGGCCCACAGAAACATCTATCAAAAATGCAATTAACCATGTTCTTGGTTGAATAAATAAATTTTAAAAGTAATGAACTGTTTAAATTTTTAAAATTATTCTGTTGAGCTATGTAATCAACAATTACTTTTGAAATTAGGAAAGTTCTTTGGATCCTTTCGAAATTAAATAAATCATTTAAAAGTAAACGAGGAAAGCAATTGTAAAAAATGGGCTTTTTTGAATCATAACCCAAAAATCTTTGATTTCGTGATAGTTGTGATGTTTTTATGTGATCTAAACAGCTCATCGTAGTTATCCAATATAAAATTTACTTCAATTGGAGGCGTATGTTGTCCACGGAATAAAATCATGTCATCATAAATATATCATTAATAAAATCCGGGGATACTTATGAGAAACTACTCTTTTATGTTATCCATTCTATTTTAAATATTTAGGTAATTGGCAAATATACTTATGTGGTTTGACCATATTTGAAAATATACTTGTATGTTTCAAAAATTGTAAATAAATCCACGTAATTTGACCATGATTGCAAATATACCAACGCAGTTATATCTCTGTTATTGTACTATTGCAACATGGGTGTATTTACAAATATATGCAAAAACTAAATATACTTACTTAATTTTTGAAATTATAAATATACTCACGTAATTTGCATATCTTTATAGATAGATCCACGTTATGACAATGCAGTAACAGCATCATCATGACATAGACATAGTTGCAATTATAGTTAGACAATATGAGAATTACTTATAATTTCTAAAACTCTTTAAGTATATTTGCAATTATGGTCCAACTAAGTAGGTGTATTTGCAAATCATGCTAAATATTTTGACGATTGATAAAAAATCTACTCAATCTATTAAATTTATTATTATTTGTAGTGCCTTATAAACCTCGTCGCTTATCTAGTATTGATGTGCATGGGTCCCATATTTGTGCATGGGTCCCATTAAGAAATATGCAAAATCAATAAAGTAAAATAATTTAATATTGAATATCAATTTTAAAGTTATATTTCAGCATCTAAACAGTTTAAGATATTATTTTACGTGGATAAATTCTATAAAGTATTATTAAATTCTAATAGGACGTTTAGGAAAGTGAAAGTTGTGGTAAATATGGTGTTTGGTAGAGTAGAAAATAGAATATTTTGAAAATTGTGTGATTTATATAAAGTGATAGGGATAAAATTAGAATAAATAGATTCGTTGGAATGTAATTGATAGGGAAAATGATTGGAATATAAGAATAAAAGTTGAAAAATATAATGATTAGATGATTAATGAAATGCCTTCAAATCCGTGCACCCACGTTTTCCCACTCACGTTTCCCATACTTATTACCAAACGTCCCCTCATACATACGTGAATAGATGTAAGTATTTTTTTCAATCTATACATAAGTATATTTATTTTTGAGCAAAGAAGTTCATACACATATTTAATTTGAATGACCTTCATCTCTTAAATGAACAAATGGCGTAAAAAATTAAAATTTAGAAAAATTACACAGAACTACTTTTACGTAACCATGGAAGTGGGTCCCAGTAAAATTACTGAATAATTGTAAAGAGTTTACTTAAAATGCGCTAGTAACGGTAGATTTGGTAGATATCTATGTTTACTTATTCCAGGCTTTTTTACTTTTTAGAGTACCATCGGCTTTTATTTATGGCGAACGTAAATCTTTTGCACGTCTCCCAAATGCGCTATTTTTGTCACCCACACCTACCATCGCCAACTAGTAGAATCAGAACCGTCGATCTTATTACTTGATTCGGTGAAACCTATGGCCACGATTTATCAAAAGTCGAGGGCCATCAACAGGAGGAAATTGATTTATGAGCAGATTTGTTCAGTTGCACACGATGACGATGGCGATGGCGATGACGAAGATGATGAAATGCTAGGCTGTGGCAGTGACTGGAGAACCCGATCCAATAATTGACATGCCAGCGTCCTGGAAGACGTTGGCAGCGTACGACGCCAATAAGGCATTAAAACAAAGCTGCGTGAAAACCGTGCACGAGCATTAAAATGGCGTGGCCCGCGACCGCGCGACGAGAACGGCTTCCGTGGGAACTGGGAAGTGGGAACCAACGGGACGTTTGGTAATTTTCGCGTGAATGTGCTGGTAAGAGCTAGGAGGGAAAAATATAATATTTTAAAATTTACGTGGTTAATATAAAATAATAGAAGTAAAGGGTATGTTTGAGAAACGATATAATTTTTAAACGAAATTTTTTTAAAAAAAAAGTTGTTAAAATGAAAAAAAATGATAAGAGTAATGATGAAAACTATAGATAATAAAGTTAAAATAAATAGTTTAGTTAGTTGTATATAAATTATTGAAAAGTAAGATAAGTTGTATAAGAAGATGTGAAAAAATGATTAAAAATATAATAATTATAAGGATTGAAAAGTTTTAAGTTATTAAATAATTTACGAGGAAACAGCGAACATAGGATGCTTCCCACCTCACCCCACCTCTCCTCATCTTGCCCTCCAATTTCTCAAAAAAAATAATAATAATAAAGTTTTTGATTTATTATAGAAATCTATTGGATATTATTTAAAATATGATTTTAACCATTCATAATGAAACTTTTTTGTAACTTTAAATACTTAAAAATTATAATTTTTACATATTTAGCATATGAAAATTAATATACAATACTTTATCAACATAAAAAAAACTTTTTTAGACTCATCTAGAAAAAATATATGCATATAACATTTCAGATCATACAAATATTATTTTGTATGTTACTTAAAATATAAAAATATATTTTAATTATCACATTCGATTTGTATAATTTTCATTATGGATGTTCGAAATAATATTTTAAGTAGCATATGTGGTTAGTTTTTTTAAATGAAAGATGTATTTGTTTACATAAAAAAATTTCAAACTAATGATATAAAAAAATCAATCTAAAATTTTTCATTATCCACAATTATCCCATTTTTAATTCTTTATTCACATCTTCCAGTACAGGTATCCTACTGTTTAATCATCTTTATACAACTATTAATATAATTAATCTACCTATTTTAAATTTATTCTTTTTGCTTATCATAGTTACTTCAACCATATCATATCATTTTATTTTATTTCAAAAACTTTTCATCCAAAGGTTTTATCATTTCTCAAATATATCTAAAATCAAAATTTTAATTTTTGAAAAGAATTCCAATTGAGAGAGTAGGAACTTAAAGCCGTTCTCGTCCTCACCTGTGGGAGTTTGATTGGATAAGCTACCTTTCCTAACAGTCAACTTCTAGTTGTTTTTTACGTAGATATAAAATACTTTACGTGGTCACAATTATCCTTTCTAATATATTTTTTTAAAATTTTTCAATACATACAGAACTTTTCATTAGAATATTCTAAAGGGGCTCATGCAGTTGCATTATTCTTACTTTTTATTTAAGACCCGAAAAATTATTACCACGTGGATCCATTGTGTCATTTTTTTTGTCTTCTTTAAATTTATAATTCAATTAAAATGCATATTCGAATTCTAGTTCTACTAGTGTAAATCTAATAATTTGATTGATGAAGTAGTTATGGAAACACTACCCGAAGAATGGGAGATGAATCCCTAAGTCGGGATGTTGTGTGATTCTTATCTTATGCATTACTTAATAATGTGAGTGGGGAGGAGATGAAAGTCCATGAGAGAATTTTTTGAAAAATATAAAACTGACATGATATGATTGACGCAAAATGGGAAAATTAGGATACTTTGTAAGAAAATAATTAAAACAGAATTGTAAAATGGAAAAGGTACGATAGTTAGGTCATTGATATGTCAAATTATTCTTTAAAAAGAATGAGACAACAATAACTTTCCACTCACCCTGTTTACCAAATGATGCTTTAGAATTTGTTGGGCTGAAGTATAATAGAAAATCCGTGTAAAGACTAAAGACAGGAGACGACGGACGCATGCAAAATACCTTTTTAGTAGAAAACAATAAATAATAGGCACTATAATTTGCCTCCTCGTCTTATCTGTGCTCTATAGTGATTGTTAATTTTTCAATAACACTTTTATTGTCAATGTATTTGACAATGTACCATTATCCTGAAATCCCGGGTAGATTACATGATCATGTTCATGTTTGGTTAATCAAACTTGGAATATGCTATAGTTCGCATAGTCATTTTTGCAAACAAAGTTTACCAACTAGAGCATCTTCTAAAATTTGTAAAACCATGTAGAGATGAGTATAAAAGTATTAATAGCCCAATACACCCTAGTTAAGGTGCTCTATCGATGACATGGGATCAAATTGACCATAAAAGTTATATTATAAAAATTTGCAAATTACATAAGGGTAATTTGCAAATATACCCACTTAGTTGGATCAAAATTGCAAATATTTCACATAATTTTAAAACTGCAAATAACTCCAAATAGTTTAACCATAATTGTAAATAACCTTCATGTCGTTATGACATCATTACTATATTGTCATGGTGTTAGTTTTATTTGCAATGATGGTTAAACTATGTGGGGGTTATTTACAAAAATTAAATATATTGCTTAATTTTTGAAATTATAAATACGCCCATATAATTTGCATATATTTGCAAATACGCTCACACTATGATGATGTCATAACGGCATGAGATTATTTACAATTATAATTAAATTATGTGGAAGTTATTTACAATTTTCAAAATTATGTAAGTATATTTGCAATTCTAATCAGACTAAGTAGGTATCTTTACAATTTACCCATTAAATAACTATTTTTTTAGCCGTATAAAACATGCGTCTGCCAGAGATGCATATTACGCTCACATTCTAACTACATGTATACACTTAGCTATAATTGCATGATTACTTTAAGACTGCAGAGTTTACTTAAACGTGGCTAATTTTTACATTCAACAGAAAGTTGTACTTAACGTAGCTATTGCATCTGTTGCGAATAAAAATAAAAGTTTTAGCTACCAAAAGAATATGATTTTGTTGTATTTGATGTTAAGGGTGCTTTTGATTTTCATCAAAAAATGTCTTTTACATGCGAAACTTTTTCCTTCACAATTACTCTATTTTCAAATTATTCTTTTTTTACATTTTTCTATATAACATCATACTTTTCAATAATTTATCCACAATATTTTGAATGTTTGTTTACATATGGAACTTTTATCTTCTCATAACTACTATATATTTTTAATTATTTTTTTATATATTCTCATACAATTACTGATGCAACTAATTTATTTATATAACTTTATTCTCTTTAGTTTTTATCATTACTCTTATCGTATCACATCGTTACCTACCATTTCAAAAAATTTTATTACAAAACTTTTTAACCAAAAGCTTTATTACTTTCCAAACACACCCTTCATACACATTTAAACGTTATTCTCTTCATGCTTTGTCATGACCCTTGTCATATCATGTCACTTTTTAAAATTTCAAAATGTTATTCACAAAAAAAGTTTCTCACAAAATTTTTTATTGAATACTAAATATACTCTAAATAAAATTTTTGTTTGTAAAAAGGTGATCAAGTTAATCTTTGGTCGTAGTGTTAAAATTTTATTAGTTACAATACTTAACATCGTTTATTTCGTTGATGTAATAAGAAGCAGCTCAATCAAAATCTTAGTTAAGTACCCATTCCATTGGTTCATGAAGAAAGCTTTTTGTTGCTGAGTAACCATCTAAGGAAACATTTGAATATATCATATCATCGTTTCACATGCATTGGCATACGGAGGTGAACTTTTTTTTAAATTAAAATTTATATATTACAATCATCTCAACTAATAGGTGTGTTTGGGAATGGATAAAACTTTTGATGAAAAGTTATAAAGAGTAGAAGTTGTCAAATGATGTGATATGATAGGGGTACTGATAAGGAATAAATAGGATAAAGTTAAAATAGATAAGTTAGTTGTGTTGGTAGTTGTGTACAAATGATTGAAAAGTAGGGTAGTCGTATAGAAAAATGTGAAGAAATTATTAAAAAATAGGATAATTGTGAAGAGTGAAAAGTTTTAGATTGAAAAGTTTTAACTTAACAACTTTCACTTATTCCCAAACACACCCAGTATTAGAAGTAAGTTCTCAGACATTTTTATAATTTTTTTACAGCAACCTTACAAATATCTTAAATATCTTAACTGGTGTAGAGTGGTAAACTCGTGAGAAATAATTTCTACCGCACGCACAATGCCACCCCACATGCAGCGCCTGCGTCATGTAAGCTGCGAGCCCCGTGATTTGAAACGGAAGACGTCGAGGCGTAAAGACCGTCTTTCGTACCACTGAGGCGGCGTACGGAGGTATACTTTTTTTTTTTTTTTTTTTTTTTTGATGAAAGTACGGAGGTAAACTTAGGTTGGTTGAAAACCAGCAATTTCACCTTTGAATATTCGGTCAAAAGTGACGTATTGGCCTATTGGGCGGTGCAAATTCAAAGTAGAGTTAGGGTTCTCATGGTCTTTTCTTTGGATGCCGATTGCATGCTTTCGGGCGCAGCACTGTATATTTTCGGGCATATGTATTCATTTTTTTTAAATTTTTTTTATAAAACCGTTAATCTAAGTGTATTTAACATGTATATAATTTTTTATCATTTTTGGAATATTTTAGATATTTATTTTTTATTTTTAAAAATTAGTGGCATTAAGGGGCTGTTTGGCATCGAAGAAAACTTTGTGACGTTTTTTCAGCCAAAAATTTTTCACGCATTAAATGATCTCTGACAGAAAGACCGGCCATTTTGTCAGGTTCATATATTTCCATGAGACACTGACGCAGCTAAAGGTGAATAATATTCGCAGCGGTCATGCCCAAATCAGTGTACACGTAAGCCATTTTCTGGGCATTGGGTTGAAATTCTCAATTCGCGCAAGTAATACGGAAAGCTTGAAAAGACAAGTTTGCGTTAGGGTGCTCAAGGTTGAAAAGTTTTACACGTGAATATGAATTACCAAACAGCTCCTAAAATTACCTAAAAATGTAACTGATTTTCAAAAATAAAAAATAAATATATAAAATACTCCAAAAATGGTAAAAATTTATACACATATTAAATACATATAAATTAACAATATTATAAAAAAATTGAAAAAAAATAAGTGTATGCGCCCGGGCGCATGCAATCGGGGTTACTTTTCTTTTTGCTCGTTCTCGTGTTCTCTTTATAAAATTCTTTAGAAGTGGGTGATCCGTAGGTCTGTAATGGCTATTTCGAATCGGGATGCATGCATTACAACAAAAGTTTATCATGTGACGCGTTGTCGGTTTTTTACAGTAATATTTTTTTTGATTTTCTTACAATAATATTTTGGTGATATTTACAGTAATATTTTAACTTAGTTACCTTTGTACCAAATGCGGCCAAGTACTGTATTACTGAAGTTCTTACCAAAATTTTATTATTATTTGCATTCGCATTAAATATTTTTTTGCTGTATTTGATATAAAACTAGCCGCGTTTAACTAGATATTACTACTCAAAAGCAATCACTTATTTATAACTAAATCATCAATTACAGTTAAAATATATCTAATGCACCTAAATATATTCTATATGTGACTAAAAAATTAACCACATAAATGAAATGTACTGCGGCAATGCAATAAAGGTACTATTTACATAAAAGGCAATAAAAGATCATTTTAACAAAAAAGAAAATTAACTCCGAAAAAAAGAATTCTTTGCAAAATACTAAAACACTTAAAAACATTTACACGTGCTTAGCTATTTTTTTATATTCATATATTACGACTTCTCAACTGGTGTTACAGCAAAGCTTTGGTGTTCTTCCGACTCTACTCTTTTCCTAGCAATAAATCTTAAAGATCTAAACCGTGAACACTCTCACAACAGCTATGGAGAGATAAGACGCCAATATTGACACATGTAGTCCGCCATCACTAAAATATGTTAGTGCAGCGTCTTGAAACTGTGTTGCCCATTGCTTGGGCGGAAGGCAGTACCACTATACTTACCTTTTTTAAAAAAAAAAAAAAAAAAATTAATGGAAGAGCAAACTTTTTCTAACATATTTTCCACTTTTATATAACTAAGCAAACAAATCTGCTGCCTATAATATAGAATTGGTTACGTGTCAAAATTTACAGCAAATATTTAGTTACCAAGCGCCTACGCATGAACTGTGGCATTTTTTTTTTATGGAAACTGTGGCATGTTGTTAAATGTAAGAATAGATGCAAATAAGATTATATGAAACGAAAATTTATTATCACGTGAACTTGTGTAGTTACATGTAAAAATTACATGCAACACGTCTGCGGGTGCGACGTATAACAACTTTTTTTTTATGGTCAACGTATAACAATGTTATATATAACAGTCATGTGTTGCTTAAAACATTACAAGCGGCAAAACTTTAGCCTGCTACATTAAAATTCTTGCATGATTATTATTATTTTTTTCTAAAAAAAAAAAGCTTCACCTCTCTATGTACTATAGCAGAGATCCGGTGATGCTAGTGAAAAAGAAGCAAAAGCACCATCATTTCACCTCTTCTTTTCTATAGTTTAGAGAAAGACGCTCTCCTTATTATAATGAGAGCTGACTTCTATGTAATTAAACTAAATAAAAAGTAGTTCCATGTAATCCCTTAAAATTTTAAGATTTTGATGCTTGATAAAAATTTTAATCAATTCATTGTATTTAACGTCATTTGTTTAGTTATAGAACCAAGTTTCATCCAAATCCAATATATGCATAAGCAAATTTTGCTCAAAATGGGAACATTCCTGTGTAAATTAAAGACAATTTTTATATTCATTCACATATATATTATAATATGGTAATATTTTATAAAATCATTCATTCATGCAGTAATGATATTTTAAATTGTTTAGATGTTGAAAATACTACTTAAAAATTGATATTTAATATTAAATCATTTTATTATGTTCATTTTGCATGTTTGCAGATGTGACTCATGTATAATAATATTAAACAAATGAAAGAATTTTAATAATAATATAAGTGGTGCAAAACAACAATAGATTAAACGAAATTTTATCAACTATTTAGATATTAGAAATTGAATGGGTCATATAGAATCATCCCCACTTATAATACATCCATTTTTAGTAACCATTTTTTGGATCGGAGGCGGCCTTCCATGTGAACTCCTGTACATGCATGATAAATTGACAATGAAAACTGTGTTGGCCATTGCTTGGGCCGTAGGCAGTACCACTATACTTACCTATTTTTTTGTAAAAAAAAAAAAACAAATTAATGGAAGAGCAAACTTTTTCTAACATATTTTCCACTTTTATATAACTAAGCAAACAAATCTGCAACCTGTAATATAGACTACCTATAATATAGAATTGGTTACATGTCAAAATTTACAGCAAATATTTAGCTACCAAGTGCCTACGCATGAACTGTGGCATGTTGTTAAATGTAAGAATAGAAGCAAATAAGATTATATGAAACGAAAATTTATTATCGCGTGAACTGGTGTAGTTACATGTAAAAATTACATGCAACACGTCTGCGGGTGCAACGTATAACAATTTTTTTTTTATGGTCAACGTATAATATTGTTATATATAACAGTCATGTGTTGCTTAAAACATTACAAGCGGCAAAAATTTAGCCTGCTGCATTAAAATTGTTGCATGATTATTATTATTATTTCTAAAAAAAGCTTCATCTCGTGATGCTAGTGAAAAATAAGTAAAAGCACTATCAGTTCACCTCTTCTTTTCTATAGTTTAGAGAAAGACGCTCTTTTAATTACAATAAGAGCCCGCTTCTATGTAATCGGTCTAAATAACAGTGGTTCTATGTAATCCTTTAAAATTTTAAGATTTTGATGCTTGATGAAAATTTTAATCAATTCATTGTATTTAACGTCATTTGTTTAGTTATGAAACCAAATTTCATTCAAATCCAATATATGCATAGGCAAAATTTGCTCAAAATAGGTATATTCATGTATAAATTAGAGACAATTTTTAGATCAATTCACATATATATTGTAATGTGGTAATATTTTATAAAATTATTCATTCATGCGGTAATAATATTTTAAATGGTTTAGGTGTTGAAAATACTACTTAAAAATTAATATTTAATATTAAATTATTTTATTATGTTAACGTAACTCATGTACAATGATATTGGACAAATGAAAAAGTTTCAATAATGATATAAGTGATGCAAAAAATGAAACAAATTTTTATCAACTATTTAGATATTAGAAATTGAATGGGTCACATAGAATCATCCCCACTTACAATACATCCATTTTTAGTAACCATCTTTTGGATCGGAGGCGGCCTTCCATAAATTGACGATGAAAACCTCAACGCTTGAATTTTGGGGCTCGCAGGTTGCTGCATCATCATCGGTGTTGCGTACTCCTGGCGAACAAGATATCAATATGAATAAAATAGCCGCGGTTTTCTGTCAACTACACAACAAGCCATTCACATGACTAGTCCCTTTCATGCCACCGGTGCAATCAAATCCATTTTTCCTTCTTCGTTGCTGTCAAAAAAAAAAAGTGGGCATCGTTGCTCACACTATTCTAATATGCTTTCGATTGTAAATGAGGCTGTAAAATTTTAACCTTATCCATCTCAAACCAAGTTCGGTCAACCATCCCAGTTTGGTCCTAATCAGGATACATCTCTGACCGTAAACCCTCCCATGCCATAAATGGGCCAGTTTTTCTCTCCATAGAATTTTGTTTTTTTCCTATTGCAAGGTTTACTCGGACGTGTGTGCACGCGCGCGCGCTAAAAACAATCTATCATGGATATGTGAGGTATAACGATTTGAAATAGCAATTTTTTCAGAAGTAATAATAAAGGTAGAATTTTTTGCTTTTAGGAAGTTTTAAATATCGAGCAAGATGTAAAGTAATTAGTATAAAATGATTTTTTTTTTTTTAAAAAAAAACTTTACTTGTTTCCAACGTCGCAGGTAAGAAACAACCAATTATATTAATTGCATATGCGCCACGAATGCTGGATGTGAAGGATCTGTGGAGATTCTATACGGCAGAATGGAATTCGAAGTATCACCATTCGTTCATTAGCGATCAATTGCCGGTTGGGAGCGTTTGTTTTGTGATCTTTTTCTTCGTGGAAATCAACAGATCAGGATCATCTTTCTACTGTGACGGACGGGTCGATCGCGTCATGTGGGGCTTCGCTATATTCTCTTCTTAGGAAAAACAGCGTAAAATGTATCTTTCTTCACGATTTGATGCATTTAAAAGTCATAGCAATTGGTTTATATCCCTAATGCCAAGTTAGCTTTGCTTAAGAAGTGGATTTTTCCGGTGAATTGCGAATCATCTTTTGTTGGTTTCTGCCACTTGGATGGACTGGCATTTGTTTTGCTGCTGAAACTCCAAAGTCTAATGGCCAATATTATAAAACGTGTCATTTTATTATTATATTTGCTTGGTTTGAGCCAGAGGTGGGAGTCGGGGTGGGTCAGGACGGGTCAGGGTGTGCCCAACCTTGACTCTACATTTCAAAAATCTTGTTTGACCCTTATTTTTATCTGGGTCAGGACAAGGTCGGTTTGACACTTACTTTTTTTTTACTAGGTCTCAGGACAAAATTCGAGTTAGGTAAAAACTACAGGTCAAGTAAAAAGTTTTTAAGAATTTATGAATCTATTAAGTATAAAGACAAATCTATATTAAATTTAACTACTATATGCTTCAATCTATTACTAATCAGTCAAAGTAAAACATAAATACTTGAATAAAACATGAATATTTATTCACCTATATAAGAATAAGTTAATGAAACATAACCTTGTTCAAAATTCTTTTCACAATTTGAATATTAAACCACTAATTGTTTGAACTCATTTCATGTCTTTTATTGTTTACATTCAACAAAAATAATAATGATATCACATTTAGAATTAAAATGAAAATTGTTTAAGTATGTAGTAGGAGAGCAGTTTTACCTGAAAAGTATAAAGAATATTGATAATACTTTTTGTGTTGTAATAAAATCTTCTAGAAGACATGACCTGAATAACACCTATGCAATACAATCAATAAAACAAAACCACAACTAATAACACTTTCGACCACAATTAATAACAACATACATGCACATAAAAATAAAAAGTATAACTAATTTAATTGGTAGCATAAATCTTTCATCCATCAATAAGGAAAATTCTAAGTTTAGCAAACATACAGGAGACACATATATTTTGTCCAACAAATTAGTTCAGACATATGTTTCTATGATAAAATGTTCATAATAAAAATAAAAGGCAATTTGTTCTTCACTATAGTCTTTTTCTAAGTTTATCCATCGATAACAATGCATTTTCTCTGAAAATTCAAAATATTATTTTATTAGTATATACAATAGCATCACAAGCTAAGAAAAAAAGAAAAAGAGAACAAAAAGTATGAAAAAATTAATGCTTAAAGCCTTTGCACTTGCAGGAGGGCGAGGACGACGACCGCTACCTTCTCCAACTTCATCTTGAATAGTTACAACATATAAAAAATCAATTAGTTAATAGTTTTATCTATAAAAAATAAAATATATATCCTAAATTCAAGTAAGAGAGTTTGATGTTGAACTATGTAAATTACCTGTAATGTTGATGGTAAGTTCCTCTGCATCTTCTTCAAATTCATCTACTTTTGGCTTTGACCTCATCCAATCTTGAGCACAAATCAAACATTCCACAAGTTTTGGAGATAAAGAACTCTTATATGAATCAAGCACACGTCCACTCGTACTAAAAGTCAACTCTTAGGCACCAGTGGATACTGGAATGGCTAATAAATCGCGTGTCATATAAGATAATACTTTATACTTGTATGCATTTACTTTCCACCATACGAAAATGTCAAAAATGTCATCCTCCACCACAATATGCTCTTCTAAGTATCGATAAATCTCTGTCTTCTTATTTTCTGTCTCATTCACTGCTAAGAACTTCAAATATGCTGCTCTTGATGGCCCTTTTGTCTTTATTTGTGAGGGGGCTTCGATTTTTGTTTTAGTTGAAACAGAAAATTTAGCCTCATAGACTTGGAAAAGGGTTACAAATTCGGTCTTCACACTATTTATTATTTCCTTAACCTTGTCAACATCATATATTTGCGAATAACAGAATTTCAGAAACTTCGACTTGCATCTTGGATTCAATGCATTTGCAACAAACAACCAAATGTTAATTTTATCAAATTGCCCCAATACTTATCAAATTTTGTTTCATTTTTCTAGACATATCTCTAAGGACTAGATCTTCTGACGTAGAAAATTCAAATAACAGACTTTCAATCTTATGGACCTCATCCAAGTAAAGAGAGGAAGTAATATATGAGATTCCAGATAATGTGGTTGTAACTTCATAAAAATATTTTAAAAAGGAACGCATAGCTTTGTCAATTCTTCAATCACTATCACTAGATGTATCTTCTTTTGCAAATGTAGCATAATATAAGGCAAGCTAGTCAAAAAAATTTTGATACTTCAAAGCTTTTTCCAACATTAAATAAGTAGAATTCTACCTTGTAGGAACATCCATGCACAATCCAAGTTCAGAACTAATTCATTCCTTCTCACAGCATACTTTAAAACTATATTCTCTTTGTGGGGAACCTCTTATAAATCTAACACACCTTCAAATTATGTTAGTTGATTCATTAACTTCATTTAAACCTTATCGCACAATCAAGTTAACAATGTGAGCAGCACAATGTACGTGAAAATGGTCACCCTTGCCTGCTAGAAACCCTCTTTTAACTAACATTCTCCTTAAAATTTTCAAGGCGACATTATTTGCAGATGTATTATCTACAGTCAAGGTAGTGATTCTATTCAACCCCAACCTAACAAACAATCCTTAACTGCTTGATCAATAACATCGCTAGTATGTGGAGGTGGGAGCATAAAAAAATTAATTATTTTTTTGTATAACTTCCATTTATCATCAATGTAGTGCGCTGTAAGACACATATAATCATCATTCAAAATGGAAATCCGCAAGTCTGTGGTCAAACTCACCCTTTGAACTTTATCTTCAAAAAATTTCATTAATTTCTTCTTATCGGCTTCATAAATTGTAAGATAATCACTAGCAATAGTTTTTATAGCTACTCATTTAAATTGTTGCTGCAACATGCTAACCCATCTCTTCAGTTCGTCACGCTCTACAATCTTAAATGGTTTTTCATTTATGATAATCATTTCAGTAAGTCCCTTTCTGCATTTATCTTGATCAAATTCCTATACACTAATAACCTGTTATCCATTAATGTTGGACTGTGGTGAAAAGAATGTCAATAGCTTTTGTCTCTTATTTTGGCCCCACTTTGAAAAATCTTTGCATATTTGGATATGCATTGAAAGTGAACTAGTACCATACTTACTAGCACACTTAAAAGGCCTTTTGCAGTAATTACATGAGGCAGTTGGTTTTTTACCAGGCTTTTTTTTTCATTTTTAATAAAATAATTCCAAACTGAAGAAATGAGTTTGTAATTGGTAGCTGGATCATTTTCATCTTTTGCAATTTTTTTATTAGCAATAGGTGTAATATTTTCTACATCGATATCAACCACTTGTTTCTCTTTCACATTCTCCACCATATCTTTCTTCACATTTTCATCTACATCCAAACTCATATTCTTATATTATGTTATATTCACTACAATGCCTAAAAATAATTACAAATACAAGAAATCAAAATCCAAAAATAATACAAGCATATTACCTAATATAATGTATATACACACATCAAAAACTTATAGTACTTGCAAAAAAATCTTTGAATGCAAGTATTTGAGAGTTTTGTAGAAATCTAATCCACAAGTAATTCTAACAGTTAATCAATAATATGTATGCCATTTTATCAGCCTAAACATGTTAGATTAAATGGAAAAAATGTAAAGAAAAATAATATATAGTTATACCAACTGTTGCCGGAGATAGCCGGCGATTGCAGACACGTGCGGTGACGAGAACAGGGAAGATGATCTTCTGATTTGGGAAGACGACGTGGGGTGAGGCACAGACTTTGCGGTGACTGAACAGGGAAGGGGTTGGAGTTGACGGTGGATGGGTCCGGTGACAGGATTAGGGAAGCGCAGACTTTACGGTGACTGAACAGGGAAGGGGTTGGAGTTAACAGTGGGATGGGTCCGGTGATAGGATTGGGGAAGATATTCGCCGGAGACTCGGAGCTGCCGGTGTTATAGTCCATACGGGTGCGGGAGTGCGGCGAAGAATGTGCGTGAGGACGAGAGCTGTTGAGTTGCGGATCACTGAAGAATGGGGCGTGGGTGAAGAACGGGCGTGGGCGATGAAGGGATCTGCGCCTCTGAGGGCGCGGGCTGGCGAAGGGCGATCTAAGCCTCTAATGGGCGCTGATGGCGAACGGGCGTGGGTCCGATCTGTGCCTATGTGGGGACTGGGGTAGATCGTCTCTCCTCTCTCTCTCTGTCGCTATGCTCGGAAATCAGCCGTTGAAGATGAGAACGAACGAGCCCTAAACGACTAAAGGTCCCTGGGGAGCGGGGCCCACATGGGAAAGCTGGCTAAAGGTTGCTGACATCTGGGTAGAGTCGAGTACTCGAGTCCTCCCGCACGCCACTTTCCCGCCCCCTCCATGTGCGTTTTATTTCCATTGCTCCCTTTGCAGCCTATGAGAGTGCGGGTTAGCAGGTATTAGAGGACCGGGATCCGGTAGGTCCGCCCGACCCGCATTTTAAAGAAAATCTTAGAACTTTGACCCGCCCCCACCCCCGCTGGTTCGATAATCCCGACTCGTCTAGGTATGAATAGGGGTGAGGGTTGGGTCATGGGTAGACGCGCCCCAATTTTCATCCCTAGTTTGAGCTCAAACTGCGGCCGACGAGGAGAGATAAATGGTACAGGATAGTGGATGCCTAATAAGTTGAAAATTATATAAAACATTTTAATTGAGATATTTGCATAATAAATTAATAATGTTGTGGGTTCTCCGATGTTGCAAAACTTATTTGTATTTTAAAATCACATGGACACGTATTATTGGTTACATTATTATATAAAAAATTATAAACTATAGATTGTTACAATCCAATTATTAAAACTATTAATATATTAATCACAGTTCACTAATAAGTCTTTTGTAAGTCAATGATATATATAACTAAACTGATTTATTAGTTCACAATCCACAATTCCATAAAACATAAGATTTTATATCCATGCGGGTCGATTCCGAGTACCCAACGTATTTACCCTACCCGTACCCTAATTGAGAGTGCAGGTAATAACGCGTACCTTGTATACACCTATACTTATGGGTAATATTTTGTACCCTACTTTATCTAAATAAGAGTCGTGTCGGCGAGTACCCATGAGTATCCTACCTAAGTTGCACCCCTATGTAAAATTAACTTTAATATTACTATGTGTGAAGTAATTTATTTTTAAAGTTTATTATGAAAGTATGCAAAATTGCGGGGGTTTATTTTGCTAACAAAACTTAAATTTAGTGATGATATTTATGACCACTGCATTAATTGACGAGTGCAAATTGCAAAGTGATTAAAAGCTTGTTTGGTCATGTGCTTTTGCAAGACACAATACTTTTACAAGTTTTGAATGCACTTGATTGCATTCAAATACACTACAATTCTTAAAAAAATAGGCTAATTTTAATGGGAAGTGCTTAAATGTACCTGAGTGCACTAAGGCTTGGTGCACCCGGGTGTATCTAACTCATTTTTTTATTTTTTTGAATTTTTTACAATATGTTAATCTAAAGTTATTTAACACACACACACACACACACACACATATATATATATATCAATTTTTACCATTTTTGGAGATTTATAGATTTTTTTAATTTTTTAAAATCATTGGCATTATAACAATTTACTAAAATATCACTGATTTTAAAAAAATCAAAAAATATCTACAGATCTTTAAAAAATTAAAAAACAAATAAATATGGTAAATATACATAGATTACTAGTAAAAAAATTCAAAAAAATAAAAAATGGATATTCATACTTATGTGCACTGAAGTTAAATGCACCCGAACGCATAAGAACATGATCCAATTTTAATAAAAATATGTACAGTTGTAAGAAGCTAGTAGTTGATGCTTTCGGTAGAAGTGTGGACGATGGAATTTTACTGGATATGACACCGGAGCCAACAGTCCCTAATAAAGGGATATAATTCTGTACCTTACTCAAAGTCCATTTGAAAATTCGACCTATCATATTATTCAGTGGCAATGTTTTGTCACGGTGCATATCCACATTGTAGGTTTTACGCGCTTAAAAATGTAAAATCAATATAAATTATAAGAAATTCTCAGGTGCGTCCGTGAATGCTTTAGAATACAGTAACAATTTTTAAAGATCATTTATTGATATGTGGATGATGTTTTAGATTTATATTTAGCTAAGAAATTATTATAAATTGAAAACTTTATTATATTAACTTTACATTTTTCAAATGGGGCTCTTGCATGTTTTTATTTGGATAATACTATATTGTTTAGTTAAATAAATAATTCTAAATACAAGAACATATAGTTTTTAAATGCAAAAAATTAGCGACAAGGGGAAGGGATAATAATAAACAGTTACACTTTACGTCAGCACGGTGCAGATGCCCTACGAAAATTGAAGCCTTTTCCCCGGACGCTAGCTTCATAAAAGTATAAAACACATCGGAGTATGGAAAAAGGAAAGGAGAGGTGGACATAAGGGCATTTGGATCTTCTATCAAAAAAAAAAAAAGGGCATTTGGATCGAAGAATTGCAGACTAGACAGCCGCGTGGCAACATCTTTGTCAGTTTTGTGGAATGAATGAGCACACTATCGCATTACGTAGGTGCCAAATTAGGGAGGCAGGTGCGCACCAAACATAGCAGCAGTAGCAGGATTCTCAAATACACAAGCCACGTTTCCCCACTTCTGCCGGCAGCGTCGAGATTCGCTTCCCCTCATCCGAACGAAAGTTTCACCGGAACCAACTGCGGTAAAGTGGAGGGCGGAGTAAATCCAAAGGCTTGGGCTGGAGATAATGTGTTCGCTAATAAAATGTAATTTAGCTCACGAGGAAAGCTGCAGCAGCTCAGGTGGTCATTTGTTCGGTGCACCGAATACAAACCTACCTAGTAGCTATATTTCGGCGAGAAGAACTGTCGGAAATTACACGAGTAAGACCGAACCATGAACATATAAATACTCGGCAGTATTGCACTTGCTGCGCGTGCTGCAAGATAAGTGGCTGTACTAAATTAAAATTGGAGATGTAATAATTTTCTCTATTTATTCGGCTATCCAAATTCCAATTATTTCCGACGGAGGGTTCTCCGCGAAATTAGAAGCGGACAAGCATCCGTAACCTACCGGATTTCTGAGACCGCGCTGACGTCCGAGCACGGATCTCGTGCGGGCTGACACGAGGAGAAGAGAAGGACGTGGCCGTGGCATCCCAAGCGCGCGCTGACTATTGGATAGAGTGAAAAATTTTGCTAGTCTACCGGAGTCCATTTTTTATTTTGACTACCAGTTGAAAACATCACTGCCACTTCCGCCATTTAAGAACCAAGACGACTTTTTTTGACGGTCCGCTTGCAGTTTCGTTTTACCAACCAGTTTCTGCCCAAGACTACGTGGATGAGTGGAAGCAAGATTTTAATACTTCCCCTGTATGCTTTTGAAATGTTGTGTTGCTTTCAGTGTGTGTGGTGGGGAAGTGATAAATATATTTTTTCAGTTAAAAGTTTTTGAAATTGGATAAAATGATGTGATACAATAGGATAATAATAAAGAGTAAATAGAATAAAGTTAAAACAGACAGGTTATATGTATAAATAGTTATGTACAAATGATTAAAAAATAAATTAATTGTATAAAAAATAAAAAATAATTAAAAATATGTGATAGTTGTGAAAGTAAAACGCTTTAGATTAAAAGGTTTTGGTGTTACCAAATATCCGTTTAACAAAAAAATGCATGACAACTCAAGAAATCAGAAGGCAATCGGCCCCTATGCCAACCAAACTAATTAACGTAATTAATAAACTTCATAGTTCATATGGATAAAAATAAAAGAGTAATATTTATAACAAAATAATCTTAAATATTTGAGCTAAAAATGGGTAAGGAGGTGAATTTAGGCGCAACCTAGTGATATTATATTACGAGTGCGCAAATGTGACATTAACTTCCTATACCAAAAAGATCAAATGTCTATATATAATATAATATAACAAAAATAAAGCAAGAAAATACTTCCAATAGAAGTACTTTGTAACTGTTGTATAAGGCTACATTTTGCCACATGTTAAATCAAGGATAAGTTTGTTTATGAATTTTAGGAGATAATTGGCAATTCTTGAATTTCATGATGGCATTTAAATTTTTTAAAAAGTCAAAATTCCACATTTATATGACACGAAATAAATATACTTCAACAAATCATAAGTACATTTACATTATATAAAAATTAAGTGTGTCCAAACCCACTATAAATCTTGCATCAACTCAAGGCATGTGTTTGCTGTACAACGTATAAAGTTACGAACAATTGTCAACATTCTGGATATATTTAACTAGGGTACGATTTTTCGTTGTTCGTCCAGAAAAACAGAAGAAATTTAAAAAGATTGTTATATTTGTAAAGGATTCATTATTAAATCTTCTTGTAAATTTGCATTGGTTAATAAGGACACATTTTGTAATTAACATGTGTGATATGAGATGAGATGATATGGGAGAAAGTTTCCAACAAATAATTTTACAATCTAACAATCTTATTTTTTCAACTCTATCATTATATTATAATCATCTCTATTTATTACAACTTTATTATTATTATTTTATATCAACTATCTAATTCTCCGAATATTTTCTATCCTATTCCCACTCCATGCCACCGTCCCACCGGTTTCCGCATTCACGAACGTCCCACGAATGATAGGCACAGTTATTAATGCTATTCTCAAACTGTGCTCCATCGTCCTTTCCACACGCGTGTTTTTACGCTTTCTTCTTGCACGCCTCCCTCTCTTTCTCAAACCGTTCTTTATCGTCCTTTCCACACGCGTGTTTACTCTCCCTCCCTCCCTCCTTTGCCTTCTTTAAGGCCTGCTCTCTCCTGTACAGCTGTACTCTCCTTTAGTAACTGCACAAAAGATAGAAAGGATCCAAAAAGAAGGTGATTTTCCACCCCTTCTCCTCGACTTCGTTCCTCTTTTCTTTTTCGAGACCTAATTCCAGTTCCAAATGCTTGCAAAAGTGTGGCAACATGTGTTCGTTGATTTTCAAGCTCTCATGTTTCAGATCTACCGAGATGTTTGTACTCTATTTTTCTTTATCTTGGTCTCAGTGGCGTCGG
Organism: Annona cherimola; assembly: GCA_030490835.1. Lineage (NCBI taxonomy): Eukaryota > Viridiplantae > Streptophyta > Magnoliopsida > Magnoliales > Annonaceae > Annona > Annona cherimola. Next base: position 117,091,333 of record CM059971.1, read on the forward strand.
TTTCGGTTCTTGACTTTCTTCTCTTGTATCAGCAACGTCGAGAGGAAGATCTGTTCTGGGGATTTGTACTGTAGCTTGTGTTTATGCTGATGTCTATTTGAATTAGGAAAATTTCAGTTCGTTTCGATTTCCGAAGCTGATGATCTGCTGAGCGAACCGTTTAGAGGCGAAGTTATACTCAGGTGGTGCTTTGGCGGGTTCATCGCCCTAATTAGATATTTAGGGATCGCTTTGGAATTTGTACATTTTTAGTCTTTTCGAGAGAATTAGTCGTCTTCGATTATATCGCTAGCTGATCTTTGGTTTTACTTTTTCACGTTGCAAGAACTATGATTTACAATTAGTTATGGGCTTTTAAGTATAGTTCTCCCGCGGTAATGGTGATATAGTCCGCTGCTTATAATTTCGTGGCAGGTTATTGAAAGGTGCATTATGTGATATTGATGAATAAGCTCTTGCATATCTTTGATGGAAATGAGTTGATTCTTTTGCAAGAAGTGATATTTCTTACCGGCCATGCAGAGTGGTCTGGGCGAGCAAATAAAACCTCATTGTCAGTACACATAGTGCTGAAAAATCCCACGTCTAATGATCTAAGCTACCTAGTATTTCTCTGTAATCCTATACAACGTGGCCATGCTGTTATTTGTCTGGAAAATGAGTTACAATCCTTGGTCTTTGCAGAGGGCTAAGAATAGTTGGTTGTCACTCGTGAGCACAGTCGCATGCCACATCGAGGTCTGACAGTATGCTAAGTTTGGGCTCCTGGTGTAATTAGCAATTCCCGTTTATTTGGTGATTGTTGCATTTTCAAGTTTTAGAGAGAGGTAGGGTGTGTTTGGTTGAAGGTAAAACTTTTGATGAAAAGTTTCTGAAGTAGAAGTTGTCAAATCAATAGAAAGTGATGTGATATAATAAGAGTAATGATGAGGAGTAAAGAGAATAAAGTTAAAATAGATAGGTTAGTTGTATGGGTAGTTGTGTAGAAACGATTGAAAAGTAAGGTAGTTTGTATAGAAAAATCTGAAAAAATAATTAAAAAATAGAGTAATTATGGAGAGTGAAAAGTTTTAAATTGAAAAGTTTTAGTTGACACTTTTTTTCCCTAAACAAACACACCCGTAGATTGCATCCTGGAGTTTGAACTTGGCATGCATAACTAGTGTAGACCAATTTTCACTTGCCTTCTATTTACTGGTCTGACTCCAGTATGTTCCTACACTACACGGTTTCTTCCCCTGTGTAATCTAGATTCTTTCACCCATGGTTGGGATCGTTTGTTCAAAACAAAGACGTAATTCAGTAGTCTAATCAAGAAATGGGCTGCCGCAGGATTTTTTTTTCCCCCAATGCGTGAAATGGGAATTTTTGTTGGGTTGAGTTTGTTCAAACAGTTGAATTCTATATGATGGCTTTCAGGTACCTTTACCGAACCCAAGCCACACCTGTGATGGGTGGGAGGAGAATCCTTCCTTTGAATTTGCAGATGGAAATCAATAGAGTGAAATGAGGGAGGGCATCAGTTAAATAGAAATCTGAAATGGCGTCAGTTCACATAGAAGGCTGCAAGAGAACAAGAGGAAGCCCCAAAAAAAAATGTAATTAAAAAAATATGAAAACATTGAAAATCTGAAATTACTGAGAATATAGTTCATGATCAATTGATCATAAAGGATGATGTAACAGGACCCATGCAGCTGACCCCACATAGGTGGAAAACAACTGAAGAAGAAGAAGAAGAAGAAGAAAAAGAATCTGATAAGTTTACATGGTCTCCCGAACAATTGGAGTATGGCATTTCCCCCCTCTCATTCAGTATTTTGCGGTGGATGATTTTCATCCATTGTGTTTCCTATTATCTTGATCTCTAGACGTGAGGCTTCAGTTATATGGGCATTGGACTTTCCTTGTTATGAGCATGATAGTTGGAAAGGGCTGGTTTTGCCTTATCATTAGATAGCTGATGGTGTACTTGTTTTCATATTGTAATAACACATTGACACATTTATATGAGTTACATGAATTTCGGTTGTGATCTATTACCGTTCAATTAGACAACAAATATTCATTTAAAAAAGAGATGACTATTGTATTCGAACAAGTCATACTGATTCATAAATTTATGTTATCATTATAGCCATGGTACTTTTAGTAAGGATACATTTTTTGTTGTGTACGTGCACACATCAAGTTGAATATTTGTGATACAAAACATGGGAAAACGCTAATCCCAACACCCGCGCCCCCATTCACACATGCGTGCTTATATACATTGTTGCTGAAATTGATGCAAATTTTTATAATGATGTAGTTTTCATCTTGACACATGGCTTTGTACTTTTAGTTAATGTTTTAATCTTTTTAATAGAAATGGTTGGGTGTTAAATATTGACAGATATCGTACAACTTTTATTGGAGATGAGTGGTTCTTGCACGCTCAAAACTTTGTGCTTTCATCTAGATCATGCAGAATACATACGTAGCCATCTGGTTTTTAATTTTATTTTATGTGTCAAACAGAAGTCTTGCACATAGTCAAATGTGCAAGATCTTGCAAGATCTTAGTACTTATTCTGTTGGTACTCACTATGAACCTGCACTATAGACCATTCCAAACTGAAGGGCAATCCAATCATCTGCTAGGTGCTATGCATAATAATATGGATGATGGGTCTCCCTAAACCAACCATTTTCCATATTTGTGTGACTTATTTATCTAGTTGTTGAACTGATCTATTTGGCACTGGTCATACTTGTGGGCACCCTTCTGCCTGATGAATGGACTATATGACCATGTGAGTATGTGCCAAATTAGCAGTCGCATCTTGGAGCCTTCAAATCTTCTGGACTGTGACATTTACTTTTTGGCGAAGTCCTTACGACTGATGATAATTGTGATCCAATTTTACAGGTGGGCATTTGGAGAAGGTTCACCTTGTGTCAAAACCGTCCATTATTGGATTACACATGCTTCTAGTGTTGAGAGGAGGCCTTCCATCATTCAATCAACTGTTAAATTTCTGCAGTGTTATTTAGAGAAGAACGAAGACCTTAAACCCTGATATCTCATCCAGTTTGGCTGCTAAACATAGTATCTATTAACACAGCTCCTAATATGATATTATTTTGATCATAAAGGGAGAAGTCGGACAGATGTTAACCTCCTAGTATCATGCAAACAGATTTGTTTGAATCTGGGGAGTTTGGATTTTGCAAGCGCACTGTGGGAAGCTAAGAAAGTAGGTTATCAAGGTCTGCATTTATTCCTGTCCATACTCCTTGCTTCTGATTTATAAAAAGGAGATCTCTCTGCGTGACGCATTCATTAGACATATAAAGCACGTTGATAAAAAAAAAAAGTCCAGATGGATAACTTGTTCTGGATGCTTTGGTGGTAGAAGTACTCCAGAGAGATACTACCACACATTTAGTATTTTCCAGTTTGGAATGTTGGACCATTGCTTGTGTGATGTCAAATGTTTAGAACTGTGCTAAGTGAACACCTTTATTCAATAATTATGTAAATGCGTGCAATAAAGTCCTATGCCATTTTGGTCATTGCTAATTTTGCAGATATTAATCTTATAACATGGATAATGAATCTTCTGCTGCTCTTGGGGTTTTGCGGGTGGTGCCTCGGGTGTTCCCGTCTCTTGGACCTGCCCTTCTTCTGGCTGTGGGATATATCGACCCTGGAAAATGGGCTGCCACTGTTGATGGAGGTGCCCGTTTTGGTTTTGATCTTGCGCTACTGGCACTTGCTTTCAACTGCACTGCTATTCTTTGCCAGTACCTTGCTGCTCGAATTGGGGTCGTCACTGGAAAGAACCTTGCACAGGTAGTCTTCTTCTAATTTATTGTTAGGAGAATACATGATTGTACATCATCCAATTTTAGGTCGTGGTCCTTTAGTCCCTTGCAGCTCTCTAAAATTGCCTTGACATTGCATTATCATTCACATGGCAACACAGGAATTTTCTTTGGTTTTTCCATGAAATGTGGTGCAGAGGGATTGCAATATTTTCTGTCCAGATACAGTTTCATATTTTGCAAAAGCAATGCATTTAGACTACAATTTGTGGGTATTTTTAGTAATACTCTAAAGTTCTGTTTTCCTGACTGTTTTTATATATAATTTTTTCATTTTTCTTTGACAACCTCTCATTTATTGTCTTTGATGGGGATACAAAAGATTTATAAGGAGGAGTATGACAGGCCTATATGCATAATGCTGGGTGTTCAAGCAGAGCTGTCGGCCATTATTTTGGAGTTGACTATGGTAATTTTCATCTTCCATAATTTCGTAGTTCATGTTTCTTTGCTCCCCAGAAGGCGAAAACAGTTAGGGCTCCATAGATATAAATGTTATATGCAATTTTGTGCTAACTTAAAATTTCCTTCATAATTCTAGATTGTTGGCATCGCTCATGGTCTTAATCTTCTTTTCGGAATGGACATTTTCACGAGCGTCTTTTTGACTGCCATTGACGCAGTTTTATTTCCATTCTTCATTGTTCTCTTGGTAAGCTCACACTACGAGATTCTTCTTGATTCTTTCATGCATAGTGCCTGGCCCTTGCATTTGTGTTCTGACCGCATTCTACTGTTTTAGGATAAGTGCAGGATAGACATTCTTTTTCTGAGCATTTCAGGCTCTGCATTGCTTTTTTATATGCTCAGCGTGTTGATTAGTCAACCAGAAATCCCGCTTGCTGTGAATGGGATATTCCCAAGGTTGAGAGGGGAGAGTGCATACTCACTCATGAGTCTGCTTGGTGCAAGTATCATGCCTCACAATTTTTACCTCCACTCTTCCATTGTACAGGCAAGTCTTATTTGCTGTTAATTGTTTCTCTGTTCTCTTTCTGCCGTTTCATTCGTATCCTTCATTGTGTGAATTAGAATTCTAGCTTGTCATCATCCTATCCAGTTAAGTGGCAAAAAATTGTTTTTAGGTGACTAAAATTTAGTAAATCGGCTACCTGAACAGAAGATTACTAATTCATTTGCTAAACTTTAGCACATTTTTTATTGCAGCGACAACAGGAAGAACAGGATGTCTCAATTGGCTCCTTGTGTCATGATCATTTCTTTGCCCTTTTATTTACTTTTAGTGGTATATTTCTGGTGAATTATGTGCTGATAGTCTCAGCTGCAACTATCTTCCACAATGCCGGGCTTGCTGTGCTTACATTTCAGGATTCCCTTTTGCTAATGGACCAGGTCTGTTTCTTATCATAGCAATGAATTCCATGGTAATCTATGGATTGCGTTTAGGACCTTTCTCACCACCATATGTTTCCTTTTTACAATGGTGGCAATTTGCTGCATGTGTAGCCATTCATTTTCCATGGACTATACCAGTTGGACAGTATATACAATTATAAAACCTTAACCATTTGTGGATTTTGTTACTGATAGGTGAAAGAACTGTGCATTTGGTTGATCTAATTTTCCCTCTTCATTGGGCCCCTCATGTTTAGCTCAGCTACAGGGATTCACCTGTCATGGTTGGTTAGCTGACCACTGCATATCACAGACAGTATGTACTGTCAGGTATCCCTACTGAATTGTGGTGTCTGCGACATGCTTTTAAGCATATATCCAAAATACTGTACCACGTCCCTTGGTTTGTGGGTATGACAGTAGGTAAAAGAGAATGACATCTAGTGGACCCTGGACACAATATTACTTTTGAAATATGAACTTGAAACAAATTTTTCTGTGTAGCTGTGATCCATGGTTTGTTTTCCTACTTTGATGCAACGCATGATGCAACTGATGATTCTCAGATCTTTAGAAATCTATTTATATCGTTGTTTTCTGATTCACTATGGCTGACTATTTTCCCCTAAACAAGTTGCCCAGTCAAATGTCCTAATATTGCAACAGACATTTTTTTCAACAACAAAAAGAGGGTTTCCTAAATTACTGATGGAATGAACTAAAAATGCTCATGTAAGCTGACATCTTCCTAGAAGACATTTACTGAACAGTTCCAGAAGCCACTATGGCCCTATCTGTGTGCCCAAATTAAAAGATCAGTTTTGATTGCTTGCATGGCTTGTCGTTCCACTGCATGCTGCCTGCTGCAATTTAAATACATAACTGGATTACATCAGATGGTTAAGAATTTGAAAATAAATAGAATTCTTGAAGTACCAAATTGGAATATCATTTTTATTGGCACTCGAATTATTGGCTTGGCTATTTTTGGTTGCTTGGTTTGCAATTAACTGTTGTTGATGAAACTCAAAACTTCAGGTGGAATCTAAAATCTCTATCATTCTTTTAATGGAGATGTTTGAGTCCAATCAACTACAAAATTCATGTGTTTGTGACAGAACCTCATTCATGAACTTGTTGTGTGGCCTTTGTACGTGTATAAATTAATTTTAAGCATCATATAAGGAGCATTATAAAACTGATTTATAAAATGAGATGCTGTTTAATGATAAACTTGATCGATCTTCTTGGCTGATGTGTATTTCTTTCTACAGATGTTTCAAAGTCCGGTGGCCCCTTTGGTCCTGTTTTTGGTCCTGTTCTTTTCCAGTCAGATCACTGCATTAACTTGGAATCTTGGAGGGGAAGTATTACTGCCTGATTTCTTTGGCATTTACCTCCCTGTTTGGATCCACCGTATTACTGTCAAGGCTCTTGCTATCATACCAGCTCTCCACTGTGCGCTTAATTCAGGGCCTGAAGGGATCTATAAACTGCTGATTTTTTCTCAAATATTGTCGGCAATGCTACTTCCATCTTCAGTAATTCCACTTTTCCGTGTGGCCTCATCAGGATCTATAATGGGTGTCTTCAAAATCTCTTGGTTCATGGAAATTTTAGCTTTTTCTGCTTTTCTAGGGATAGTTGCGGCCAACCTTATCTTCATTATAGAGATGTTATTTGGCGATAGTGACTGGATTAGCAATGTGATGTGGAACATGGGTAGCAGTATGACACTTAATTATATTCTTGTTCTTCTTACCGCCTTGGCATCAGTTACTTTGATGTTGTGGTTGGCAGCAACACCATTAAAATCTGCAAGTGAGAGACCTGGTATGCAGAGATGGGACTGGGATATGCCTCAGATTACACCTCAACCATCTGAACATGGAGAGGAAAATGATCCATTATTAAATCCTGTTGTGAGACATGGTGAGAATGTGGAGCATATGGCTGAAGAGGAACCCTTGGAGAAATCAACGGTGAGTCATCCTGGTAGTTTAGTTGCTGCTTGTGATCATAATCCATCTGAAACAATCATGGAATCTGATTTGGAGCCTCTCCAGCCCATTTTTGGGGAAAGTTGCCCAGCAGGGGGTGCATCCTTGACATCTCTTTCAGATGAATCAACATCTGCTGGTGAAGTGACTTCTGTTGCAACTTTAGATGATGTTTCTACTAGTCACTCATTGGATGCTGCAAGAGCATTGCAAATAGATGATTCAAAAAATCTTCCTGGTAAGACTATTGAAGTAGATAATGTGCATTCATCTGTGAAGGATGATGATGAGATGGAAGTTTGGGAAGTTGAAGAATCAACTGCAGAAATTCTGGGAAAAGTGCCTTCTGCAATGAGTGAGGGTTCAGGATCGTTTAGGTGTCTTAGTGGGAGAAATGATGATGGAGGCAGTGGCAGCGGAAGCCTTTCTAGATCATCTGGATTGGGTCGGGCAGCAAGGCGTCATCTAGCTTCCATTCTTGATGCATTTTGGGGGCAATTGTATGACTACCATGGGCAGTTAACTCCAGAGGCAAAAGCAAAAAGAATGGATGAGCTGTTGGGATTGGATCTGAAACACACTTCTTCTGTAAAAGCAGATAGCACAGGAATGGAACATGTTGCAAAGTGTTTGTCTGAAGCGGAAAGGAGGTCTGCATTTGCAGCAAATCCACAGAATTTTGATTCACTGAGGCAACAGAGGATGCTAACCAGTCTAGAGTCACCTTATGGGGTTCAACTGCCTTCCGCTTCCTCTGCATGGTCATCCTATAATCAGTTACTGAATGCATATGCCCAAAGCTCTAGCAGTAATTTGGTCGATCCCAATGAAAGGCGCTATTCCAGTTTGCGGCTTCCATCACATTCTGAGGACCGAGGTCCACAGCCAGCCACAATACACGGCTATCAGAAAGGCTCATATCTCAGTCGAATTGCTGCTGACAGAAGTTTAGGCTCCTTGAATTGTCCATTGGATCCTTCAACTCCCAAATCTCCATCGCTAGTTCCAAGGTGCAGAGACTCTCTCAGTTATTGCACAGGACAAAATGTGCTTAGTTCATTATACGCTTCACAACTTCAAAATCCTGCCGTGTCTCCAATTGGTAGGTTACCCGCAGAAAGAAATTATTATGATTCCTCATTAGATGTCTCTAGTGGGGTTGCTGGAGTGTCTACGTACTCGAAGAAATATCATAGCTCACCTGATATTTCGGATCTTATAGGAGTGAATAGGAATTCTTCCTCAATGGGAAATGCTCAGTTGAACAATTCCATCGGTCTTGGGTCATTTCTGGGTGGAAAGCCGTATGACCAGCTACCATATATGCCCACAACATCTAGGACTAAAGGAGTTCCACTGGCATTTGACGAACTTTCTACATCCACTCTCTACAGAGATGCTTTCTCACTCCAGACAAGTTCTAGTCTAGATGGCAACTCTCTGTGGTCTAGGCAGCCATTTGAGCAGTTACTCGGGGTTGGAAGCAAGCCTCAAAGTAGCAGACATTATGGGACGATGCAGGAAATGATTCCTACTTCAAACCCAGAGATTGAGTTACTTCAGTCTTTCCGAACTTGTATCTTTTGTCTCCTCAAATTGGAGGGATCAGATTGGTTGTTCCGACAAAGCACTGGAAGCAGTGGATTCGATGAGAAGTTGATAGATTGTTTGGCCATGCATGAGTCCTATCTCCTTGAAGCAGAATCCAGAGTAGCAAACTGGAAGTTTGTTTCCCTTTCCAGGAATGATGATGGTGGTCTTGCCAAGTTTCTAGCTTCTTCAGTGCCGAATTGTGGAGAGGGCTGTGTATGGCGATCTAGTCTGATAGTCAGCTTTGGTGTGTGGTGCATTCACCGGATCCTGGAGCTGTCTGTTATAGAGAGTCGGCCAGATCACTGGGGAAAATATACTTATGTTCTCAATCGCCTTCAGGTACATGAAGAATGAGACTTTAGTATATAGCTGATGCAAGGCATGAAGTGGCTTTCATAAATTAGGGTTTATTTTGTCTGGATCTTTATTTGGAAGTTTTATGTATTTAGCAGTTTCTATTGAAATAACTGTATCTTAGAGTGTGTTTGGCAATTGATAGAACATGTCAAGTTAAAACTTTTCAATCTAAAACTTTTCACTCTCCACAATTATCATATTTTTTAATTATTTTTTTACACTTTCCTATACAGTTTCAATCATTTTCTACACAACTATTCATACAACTAACCTATTTATTTTAACTTTATCCTCATTGCTTCTCATCATTATCCCTATTATATCACATCATTTGACAGCTTCTACTCTTCAAAACTTTTTATCAAAAGTTTATCTACTCCTAAACACACCCTTAGTCTAGATCTGTATTCGTTTAGCTCTGTTTTCTTTTCATTCCCTTTGAAACACTGGACATGTTCTGAAACTAAGTGGGTGATATCTATCATTATTTTTTATGTAAATTGGCACGTAGTTTTTAGCAAAATCTTGAATGACTAGTCGATAATACTGTAGAGATGTTTTTGCAAAGAAAGAGGATTGAATGATGGGGTGAGGTGTAGGTGGAGATAATTTTCCATTCATAGTTAATCTTCTTGCTTGAATGGTTAAATTCAGTCTGGGGACAATTTAATGTTCTATATCAGACAAATAATGTGTTCACTACTGTTTTATGCTGGTTCCTGTCCATCTCATGCAAGCAGCCCCAGTTCCACCTATTTGTTATTCTTTCAGAGAATCATGTGTTGTTCTAAGCATGCTCTGTTGTATGCCTGTAATGCATCTCTTGCAAGCAATTCCTATTATTTTCATACTAATTCATCTTCTGCTGCTGCTGAGGGTGCTCTCGTTACTCGACCCTAATTTTCAGAAGACTGGTTTGCTTGGAAATACTGGAAAATTCCTCAGTCCCTTAGTTGGATATTTGTGCTTGAACTCTAATGTTTGTTGTCATTGATTGTGTTATTACTTTGAATTTGTGATCTTGTTTTTGGTGATCATTTCAACAATTTGTTTATATGGGTTTTTCCACCTCAGGGAATCATTGACTCTGCATTTTTCAAGCCACGGGCTCCCATCTCCCCTTGCTCGTGTCTCCTAGTGACTGCAAATGTGAAGAGATCAGGTCTTCTTCCAAACGGATTCTCCCTTTCCCCTGGGAAATTGGGTAGGTTGCAACTCACGACTGCAACCACAGTTCTTGAACTTATTAAGTGTGTTGAGGATGCAGTTGCTGGTCGCAAGGGGAAAACAGGCACGGCAGCAGGGGATGTTGCCTTCCCCAGAGGAAAAGAGAATCTGGCATCAGTCCTGAAGCGCTACAAGCGCCGTCTTTCAAACAAATCAGCTGCAACACATGGAGGAGGGCCTTCTGGACCTCGGAAGGGTCCTGTTCCAGCTGTTTCGTTTGCATTGTAGCTTGGGAATTTAAGTTGAAGATGGCATGAAAAGATGGCCACAATTCTTTCTGTTGGTCAGCTTCACTTCTCTCTATACATATTGGTAGATCTTTGCTGCATTGTCCATTTCCATGGGTAAATGCCCATGGAAGGAGCAGAATTTTAGTTGCAGCACAAATGGATGGTTGAAGGTGTTTTTACTTGGACTTTTTTCATCCTTTCCTTCTCCCCCTTTTTCTGTCGTTTCTTTTCTTTTTCTTCTTTCAAAGCTGTTTTCATGGCCGAAGGATCAGTTAACTGCGGCAGTTGAGTTGAGTTGGCATGTAGAAAAAGAGATGGTTCATGTTGTAAATCTCTCTCTCTCTTCCATGAATTTGTTAGGGAACTAGAAGTGTAGAAAGTTCATTATGTAAATCCTTTTCTCCCTTATTTTCATTCCTAAATGTGTGTCATGGTGTTTTTTCCTTGTTTTCATAGCGCCACTGGTGAGTAATGGTGGCATGTAGAAGGTTCATGGTTCTCTCTTCCCCTCCCATTCCCTCCTCACACGCATGTACGTTTTAAGTAAGAGGCCCGTAGAAAGGCCTAATGATAAAAGTAGGAAACAATTCTTTTGCGAATGAAGCCCACTGAAATGGATTTGAAACGGTGCTTCATTCCCGTGCTGTAAAGTACCAAGGCGCGGCGCTAACATCTCAATGGGATGGTCTAAAGCTGATGAGTTTGTAGCAGGGGAACGTGCACAGCTTAATTTGTTCTGGGGCCTATCCATAGATATCAAGGGACCCATCCCCATGAGACACTGTCATTTATTGAAGGCATCATATAGTGGAGCATTTGTTTTTTTGGATACCAAATGGCCCTGTACGTCCGTCTGGCTGCTGATGCAGTTGCAGCTGGACGGTAGAAAACATGGGCCCCAGCAGTTAAAAAACAGAAAGCAATTATTCCGATACCAGGTAAAAAGAATCATAAAGCTCGCCCCCTCCCACCACCAATACCATCAACGCCAACAACCAGAGCAGAGTGGTAAGGAGGAGGGACGAGTAGGGGTGCAACTCGGGTCGGGTTATACCGGGTTTGAGTGAACCCAAACCCTAAGCCAACCGGGTTGGAGTAAACCCAAACCCAAACCCTAAGAATGTAATTCGGGTTCGGACCGGGTTCGGGTCGGGTTCGCATTGGTTTTGGTTTGGTTTCGGGTTAGAATTCGGGTTACCAATAAACTATTTTTTTCCAAATTCAGTTGTAATTTAAAAGAAAATTATTGAAATATACATACATGTATTTATGAAGTCAAGCCTCACGCTGAATTCTACAAGATACTTTCAAAGAATTCTGCAACATCATGCTGAATTCTGCAATATTCTTTGAATGAACTCTGCAAGCAATTTTTCAGCACCCTATAGACACAAATAAATGACAAATTAGTTAGTTTTATGACTAGTTGGTCATTTCTATTTAATAGCTAATGGAAATAACTCAAGTACACCAAATAGAAAATGAACATATCATACCAACTTTGTAGTTGAAACTAAACATTATCGTACAAATTGCTGAAATTGAATTCAAATTGAATATTTATCATACAAATTCCTAAAGTAAAAATTGACCACTTATCATACCAATAAACTTAAAATATGAATCAAATTTATACTACAATCTGAAATTCAAACTAACAGATTTCTCATACTAATAGAAAACATAATATGAAATAGATTATCATGTCGACTCAAATTCAAACATAATCCACATAACAGTTATTCAAAGTAACTAAATCTAAATACATTAAGCATAATGGTTCAACATTCCAATCTAATTTAAGTGCAATCCAAATTTAAAATGACAATATAAACAAATTTCAAGTTTAAATAAGTTTATATCTACTTTTAAACAAATTCAAATTTCAAATGAGTTCATGTCTCCAAAGTTTCCAAAAAAACTAAAAAACTATTCGAAGACTTCCAAGTAAATTCTCCCTTGATTTTCATCTACGTTTCTAATGTCAAGTTCTTCCTCCTCAATTTACATATTTGAAAATAATATGCATCAACCGAAACGAAAAAATACATGCAACTGTTAACAATAAAAAGATAATAATTATAAAAAATCATCCTAGAAATTAAGTTACCTCAAGTATGCTTTGATAATGAAGAAAGATGTGATTTGTCTGAATTAGAGTTAGTAATGCCTAAAACATGTATATATATATTAATATTACAAAAAGCATGTATAATTGATGAAAAATTTATATAAACTACACCGGGTTCGGACCGGGTCGGGTTTCGGTACCGGGTTGGTGCGAACCCGGTTTTGGTTTCGGGTTTCTACGGGTCGGGTTGAAACCGGGTCTATTTTGGAAAAAATCTTAAAAATAAAACCCATTTTTGGTTTTGATACCGGGTCGGGTCGGGCGGGTTCGGACCGACCCGGTACCAAGTTGCACCCCTAGGGACGAGTTCGTACGGTGCAACTTGGCATGATGCGATCCGCGAGACGGCGAATGCGTGGCCGTGTCCTTGCCACTGTCACGCGGCTCACGCCAGCACCTATATCAACGGACCTTGACCACATACACCCGCTGCACCAAAGACCCATCGAGTGGAAACAAATCGCACACGTCGGTCGAAACGCAGGCCGCATTTCCATCTCCATGCATGAAGAGTGGCCCCTGCCATCTTTTGATCGATCAAGACCTTTGGCCAACCATGGATCCTCCTTTTCCTTTCCTGATGTTCGAAAAATCCAGAGCTTGGCCCACCTTCTATCCTCTGCGTGTAAGTCCGGCCCACCCGATCCTGCTTCTGTAATTAAGTTGAGGGTGACATTTCGTTTTTTCGTTTTTTTCTTGTTGTACCTCACATGCACCTTAGATCGACCGAAAGCGTAGGTTTAAAATTCCACAAAGGCCTACTAAAAAAAGAAAAAAAATTCAAAATGCCGCCAACCATTTACAGTTACTTTCTTTTCATACCCTTCTGGTTAATTATTAGTTTCTTTAATTATAATGAGTAATTGATTAAAGGAGCGCTTTCTACTCATGGAAATTCCCCTTTTTATGCTTGATAGCATAAATTAATCAATTATTAATAACAATAACAATAATTAAGCAGATCCCGACTTCCCCACAATCATGTTACGCAAACATGTGAAGGAGCACTGGCATTGGTTTGACAAGAAGTGGGCGTGGATGTCTAGTTGGAAATTTGCAGTTTCCATGTACGCAGCCGCACGTAACATCTATTAAAAATGCTGAATCTTCCGCGTGGCTTATATATCCTCATTCAAGTTGCACAAGCGAATTATTTCCTCCTCCGCTCCTCCAACTCCAATTAATGCAATTTGGGAGCTTTCAATGTTGCCAAGCTGTCTGACAGTGATCTGGGCATATAATGCCCTTTTGCACATACGGCCTGGGCGCAGAACTAAGGGGTGTCTCACATTAATTCCTGCCTTTCACGTTGCACAAATCGTCTCGGACCAATGCATGTGTAGCAGGAGATATTTTCAGCTTTGGACCTTCACATCCCGCAGCTATTGTGTTGTATCTTCACGTGCATCTTCACACATGATATTCCAACTTGCTGTTTGCCCTTACGCGTGTTAAGAGGACTAATGGTGTGCTCCAACTAGTCCAATGGCCAGACATGGACAAGGGGTGAATATACAAGAGATCGTTGTTTCCTGTTTTTGAAATTTAGACGTAACATGCTTGGATCAAGGAAATGAGTGGGTTATTATTCAAGCTTTCTAAACTTGTTTCATATCATTTACTGCCAAATTTTTGTATGCATGTATGAGTTCCCGATCCATGAACTTAAAAGGAGTTGGTTGGTGAACCCGGCCTCAGGCCCGTTGGTTTCACACAAGGGCTTGTATGTCCAATTACCGGGTTTCGATTTCCGCAGCAGCCACGAAGAGATGCCTCCAGGCAAATAAAAAAAAATAACATAAAAATAAAAATAATATATATATAATCCAGCATTTCATCAAAAAAAAAAAAAGAAAAAAAAGAAAAAAAGAAGGGTTGGTTGGAGTCTTGAGTGCCACAAGATCGATGCAACCTACCACGGCCCTACCTAACCGAAGCCCAAGTCAAAAATCTTTTTCAGCTTCCTCGAGAATCCCTTGTCATTACATCATCAATGAAGTATGATAGCACGTATCCACACGTGGATATTGGAAAATTTTAATGACATTATCATTTTGGGTTTTGTAAGAACCGAATTCCATGTTGGTAGTTATCCTGAGAACCTACATATATATGGTACCATCACTGACACATACATGAAGTTTGCTAGCTAGTCGGATGCTTGAATTCCCAGGAATGAATAATCTGGCTGTACATCCATTACGCTCAAGCTTATGTTTTTGAAAGTTGATGATATGGTAGGTAACTACCACATGCTTCGATATGCTCGAATTTCTTCAACAATATTCTAATTTTCGATGGGCACCCGCCAATGACCGGTTTAGGTTATACATGTCTCTCTTTTTATAGGATAATGATTTTGCACAATGGGTTGTTGCTAAGATTAGCAATCAATCTATCTTGTGTATTATAGATAATTTTTATAATTTTTTCCTTTTTATTTACGTCATGTGCATTTAGTTCATTTATTGAAATTTATCATTTAAAAAATTTTTGCATAATTTTTTTGCAAAATTTTAGAAGAGCAAAATTTTCACACATCTCAGTCTCCCTTGCACATGAAAAATGAAAATCTTTTATCTTTAAAATTTTAAAAAATATATACGAGATAAAACTTAATAAATTTTTGTATAGGATCTGCATAAAAATGAAAAAAAAAATTTAAAACTATAAAATACACGAGCTTCAGATATACATGATCATTATACATAATCCTACTTGATTTAATACAACTCTACTTTGATTAATGTAAAATCAATTTCATCCATTGTATCTAATATAATTTATTTAACCAGGAGACCATGCTTCATCCGGATCAAGATGTGCAACTGCATATGTTTATGCCAGAACAATACTTATTTTTATTTAAAAAATTCAAAATTAAAATAAATTGAAAAATATAAAAATTATATTTTTAGAAAATATAAGTTTGGGCTCACATGCATATTTATGTCCGAAAAACGAAAAAAAAAAAGGCCCGATTGCTGGCTGCATGCGGCTAATGGTTTTTGATATCATAGTAAAACAAATGATGTTAATTTATACAATTTGATGAGATTTTAATTTTGTAACCAATGTGGCTCTCATTTGCAGCTTTTGGAGTGAGTTTGTTGACATATTCAAACTGAGTTCATGACGTACCATTATCATGGTCTGGTAGAAGTGCGTCGTCCACCTCGTGTATTACTTCAATACACACCCACGATTGTCTCCATTAATCTTATTTACAAGATGCAATGATATGATCCAATTACCAAATGACTTCAAAGCTTAAGGTGCATATTAAAACTCCTAATTAGTTATTAATTTACTCATGCTTATGTCCACCATGTGTACATATAACAGCCCGTATGTCTGCATGTTGGTAAGAATGCCAGCAAACCCCTCCAACGATTGAAGATGATGATGGTAAGAGCCAACATATATTTTATTTGTTCTGTGGGATTTCGTGACTTGTAGTTGGAGGGAACTTTTGAGCCACAGCCAGCATTTATAGCAGGCATTCGACTGCGAATTCGCTTTTTGGATGTTTATTTATTCGGATATAAAAGGGTTGGTGGCACTTTCCCATCCATTCCTGAATTTTTCGTGTTCATTTCAATTTTTAACATATATCTCTTGACCTAATCAAGATATACAAATACCTGCACGCTTTTTAATATTCAAATCATGGAGAGGTGAATCTGTCAACAGCCAAATTCATGGGTCCGGTCGTGAAACAAACGCTTTTGATGCCATCGGCAGCTTACTTACATTACCTCGATTAATTTGTAAATATATCTACGAATTTTGACTATAGTAGCAGATGTATCCAATTAATTTTAAAAATTACAAATAGCTTCCACCTAGTTTGATTATAATTGCAAATTATGTAAGTACATTTATAAATTCAGAAATTAAGTGGGTATATTCTATATTTCCAAATAAAATATATAGTTTGTATATATTTAAAATATACTCATTTCTAGACAGCACCATGATGACGTGAGTATATTTGCAATTATGGGTAAATTATATAAACTTATTTATAATTTCGAAAACTATGTAAGTATATTTGCAATTATAGTCAGATTGTGCTTATATTCGCAAATTACCTTATTATTTTTGTTAACATCTAAACTAGAAAAGCATTTGAAGGTAGTTTCTAATTAAGATTAAAAACCTTAAATGAAAAAAAAACTATTTTATGAACTAAATAGGAAAAATCCTAAACCGATTCATAATATTTTTATTTTCTAAAAGAAACAACAGTACTATTTATCAACACCATGAATTTGTAGTGCAAAAAATGAATTTTTAGTAATTCTAATTTGTGTTATAAATTTAAGCTGTGATGTCACTGGTGCTAAGTCACTCTAAAGTTTATTTCAGCCATTCTAAAGTCAATTCCAAGCGTCGTCATGAAATTGTGACTAAAAGTATAAATTTTAGCAAAAATCTTGTGATAAAAAGTTTTTTTCTACAACATTTATTATTATTATATTATTATTATCTTAATAATAATTTTATTATTTATGTTTCTTAACGGCATCTTTTGCAACAAAAGGGCTAAGCATTGCTAAAAATATATTTCAAAATATTAATTTTCTTTTATCATTTCTCCTTGATTATATAAATAGAGTCATAATACTATACAATATATTGTATATTAGCTTAGCGTAAAATATCTAACTTTTATTTTAATTTTTTTAATTTTTTCTTTGTAAATTTGTTTTTAATTATACACTAAGTTTTGTCATTTTATAATACTTTTACATATTTATTTTTAATTTTAAAAATCACAAGTCATTTTACCCCTAAAAATATGTGATTTAAAAATAAAAAATAAATATGTAAAAGTATTATAAAATGAAAAAACTTAGTGTATGAATTAAATACACTTAAGAAAATATGTTGATGAAGAAAAATAAAAAAAGTAAAAATAAAATGTAAAAATTAAATATTGTATAATAAGCTAATATACAATATATTGTATAATATCATGACTCATATGAATAATGAGCATATATACTTTTTTTTTAGAAATTATCATTTAATGTTTTTAATTTTACTACTTTCTCTATATATAATCCTTTTGGCTATTTGCGTTTACTTGCAGTTTATAAATTTTAACCACAATTATTAAAATTTTGAAAATAGTTATGGGTAAAAATTGTAAAAGCATAGATTGTGACACTGTAGGTCTAGTTGTTGTTCTTTTGGGAAAGGGCCTAGGTACCACCTACCACTCTAACAAAATTATACGATTTCTAAATGTCTCAATTTTGTTCTCAGTACACTCGACTGTCACGTAAACCTCTTTCTATTTCTGGGTGGTAATAAATAATTTGATATTATTGTATGGCTGGAAAAAGCAATCTATTAAGATGAGAGCCATCTTCAGCGCATGCTTATACATTTTGAAAGAGTTCCACTTCTTTAAAGTTTAAACTCCGCTGTATGTAATTCCAACCTTTTTTTTTTTTTTTTTTTTAATAGATACATGGTCGGTAAGAAATCTACTCTACTCTATCTATCACATTTACTCTTATTTATATTATCCCGAGAAACTAATCATTTATCTAATATCATCATACATGGCCCACCTATAAATGTGTAAATTAATTTGATGCTAAATATTAATTTTTAAGTTGTATTTTTAATATCTAAGTGATCCAAAATATCATTACTATGTAAATAAATGATTCTACAAAGTATTTTATATCCGAACACGTATATAAATGGATTTAAATATCTTTTATAATTTACACATAAAAATTTATATTTCTAAGTAAATGGTGCCTATGGAAATCTTTGATTTGAACGAAACTTTATGATAATAAAAACAAAATAAGCTAAATTATTAATTCATCATCTAAATCGAGCGAAAAATGAATGAAGTTGCATGGAACCAAGAGTAACTCGTCCCGAAATATATAGAAGACTCAAGGACTGAAGAAAATAAGTGCACCAAACATCTTACCCAATTAATTATCAAATTTGCATATATTATTGAGTTGGATGTGAAGATGCAATGCAAATGTTATTAGATACATGATATCAGAATTGAACTCTGTGTAGGTGCGCACGTTGAAACTTAATAAGGAGCACAGCCCACCCGCAATATCGCAGCTGTGATTAGGTCGAAGTGGCACACCATTCGTCAATCATCATGCATGGAAATGAGATATCGCCCTCACATCTCTTCCATATGGTTTTAGCTCGTGAGAAGAGATTTTTGAATTTGAGTCATCTCTCCCACCTACCCCTTCGAATAGTGAGGGTAGGTGGAGACCATGACGGGCATTATCTCAACCACGCGTGTTACCGACCACCATCTCTCCCTTTAAATTTTAATACAACACCGTCTTAATTAAGACCCAAATTTCGATTTTATGACATATTATAGAGTCCCATTTAAGAAACTCTGTCATTCGATGTTGTCAGCGTAATCTTTCGTACCCTTTGGATCATTCGAAGAAGCCCAAAATTCCAAGGCTAATTAACTCTAGTCGGCATGGAAAATTCCCTCGTCTTTTTGCGGCTGTGCATCAGTGCATGTATCTGATCCCAACTCTCGCCTTGGAGTTTGGACTGTCCACTTCCAAAGTCCCAACAACATCTTGAGCTTGCTTAGTCAATAATCATCCATAAGTAAATCAATATAATAGTGAGTTTTATTTTATAAAACCCTATTTTTATATAATTTTGTATATTTTTCACCTTGATAATGGATAGAAAATTTACTTCATTTATTGTATTTAATATAATTTATGTTGTCATGAAAATCTTATTATTTCTCTTCTATTATTATTATTATTATTATGCATGAGCTTTATCTATAAATATGTAAAATAAACATAAAAATTGTTTGATGCAGAATATTAAATATAAAATTTTATTTTCGACATCTATATGATCTAATGTATCATTACCATATAGATAAATAGTTCTTAAAATAATGTTATATTCTATTGTGCGTGTAAATGACTCTAAGTATTTATTCAACAATTTACACATAAATATATGTTTAAAAATGTGGATCATGCGTATTTTAATTTTTGATGAAATTTGGTCTTCATTCTAATTAAATGGTACTAAAGACAATGAATGAAGTTGATTTTTCATTAATCACTAAATGTGAGACAAAGAGGGGTTATATGAAACTGCAACGGGAACTCGTATATTATTATTATTATTGATAATCTTGTGTTCAAAATCATTGACAACTTTGGGTTAAAAAAAAAAGTCATTGACAACTACCAGCAGTGTATATATGCAGCAAGTGGCTGTGAAATGCTGTAGACAGCTACCGCACCTAATTGACGTGGAAATTAGAGATGGGCAAGTTCCATTAGAGAGAGAGAGAGAAAGAGAGAGAGATTGGGGGTGGTTCTTGATCAATTCGTTGTTCTTTGTTGACAGGGGTAGTTGTCACCAACCAATCGACCATGCGTGCCACTCCCACCGCCACCTCTTTAATTTTTCCACGACTCCATCTACCGCCATCTCTTCTGCTTCAAGATGCGGCTGGTTTCATCATCAGCTAGCTGAGTACTTCTACTTCTCCCCTCCCACCACTAATATAGCTTAAATTTAAATACTACCTTATCCATTAAGTTAATTTGAACGTTACTTGAAAATGATTAATATGACCACCACATTGCCCAAATTGTCATTTAAGAGTCCATTTGGATGGAACATGTATTAATTAGCCATCTATATTTTTCTTCTCTCTTGAAATTTGTATGACATTTCAACTGTTTCGTGCTGTTTTCACGAGCTGATAATATTGTAACAACAAACCTTGACTCTCCGTGGAGTTTTCAATATTCTTTCTAAGGCGGCTGGCCGGGATTATTTGCATAGAAAAAAAATATAACATTTACACAAACAATAAGAGAAAGTAGTTATAATTTCGTTAGAAATAAAAATTATTTCAACAAATACTGAAACAAAGATGAAATTAAAAAAATGGCATACTTTTATATACAATGTCTGTCTGCTAATTTCTTTGACTGTGTGTTTAGGAAATGACGAAGCTTTTGAGTAAAAAATTTTTGGTGTAAAAGTTGATGAAACGAGAGAAATGATTTAATATATAGATAGGTTAGTAATGTAGAAATGATTGAAAAGAAGGGTAGTTTGTGTAGGAAAATATGAAGAAATAATTAAAAAAATGTGCGGTTATAAAGAGTGAAAAGTTTCAAATGAAAAGTTTTGTTTAAAATCAACCATAGCTTAAGGCAAAAGTCAATGCATCATAAAATATTTTAGCAAATTTTTACAAAATTATCTCTAAATTTTAGACCGTCACAAAACATTGATTTTCTTATAACATGTGATACACTTTGTACGCAAATAAGATGTACTTACGTGTTGTTCGACAACATGTATTTTGGGATGATGTTGAAAGTGTCAAAAAAATATTTTGAAAATCATGCAAATAATATAAAAATGATAAAAGTAAAGTTCAAATAAGAATGGTAATTTATTAGGATATAAAGAGTAAAATTAGAAAAAATAAGGCCGCTGAATAGTTGATTTATTTATGGGAGCTCATTAAGTGCATTAGGGTGCACTTAGCTTTGATGCACCTGGGTACAAATATCTTTTTTTATATTTTAAAATTTTTTTACACAATTGTTAATCTAAGTATATTTAACACGTGCATTAATTTTTACCAATTTTAGAGGTTTTTAGATTTTTAAAAATCAGTGGTATTTTAATAATTTTAAATTACTAAAAATGCTATTGATTTTTAAAATCCAAAAAATCTAAAAACTTCCAAAATTATTAAAAATTAATATATATGTTAAATATACTTAAATTAATGGTTTTATGAAAAATTTTAAAAAATTTGAAAATGAGTTAAATACACACGAGTGCGCTGAAGCTAAGTGCACCGGAGTGCACCTAGTGCATTTGAAAATAACCCATTATTTAAAAAAGAATAGATAAGAAAGAAAAAAAACCATTGAAAGCAATGGAGACATGTTACCCACCATGCCCTTAAATAACAAAGGAATATCTATTCTATTTACTCTACGTGCTTTACGATTTTTTTTATTAGACGCACATATCCCAACAACCCACAAAGTGTCCATGTCTAGGCCTGATTGACTTGGTCAAATATTTAAACCTAGCCATAAAGCATGCCTCACAAAATTAGAAAAGTAGCCCCAGAAAATTTTGGTCAGCTACAAGAGATCATGCTGGAATTACTCCAGTAGATCACGCGTCTCGATCTTATGCTCCGGCGTGCACTTAGTTTAGATGCATTTGGGTGTACATACCCATTTTTAAAAATATTTTTTTGAAATTTTTTACACAATTTTTACTCTAAGTATATTTAGCATATGTATTAATTTTTAACATTTTGTGAGATTTATGGATTTTTTTAGACTTTTAAAAATCAGTAACATTTTTCAGTAATTTAAAAATGAGAAGTGATTCTGTTAACAAATGTCTTGCTTAGTCTACATAAAGAAAATCCATTTACAACACTTCTTTTTTTCTTTGTTTCTGTTATCTAAGTGTATTAAGTATATAAATTAAGTTTTATTATTTTTGGATATGTGTATATATATCATTTTGATTTTTAAACATAGGGGTATTTTCAATACATATATACACAAATGTTTAAAAATCTCAAAAAATATATGCATATAGTCAAAATTGGTAAAACTTGACTTATATATTAAATACACTTAGATAAACAAATATACTAAGAAAAAACAAAAAAATGTTGTAAATAGATTTTTTCGAGGTAGGCTAAGTGATACATTTGCTTATCTTGGGCTAACGAGATCACTTCTTATTTTTAAATTACTAAAAATGTCATTGATTTCTAAAAATCCAAAAAATCTATAAATCTCCAAAAATTATAAAAATTGATACACGTGTTAAATACATTTATATTAACAATTATATAATTTTTTTTAAAAAAATTAAAAAATGGGTTAAACGTACCTAAGTGCACCGAGCCTAAGTGCACCCAGATGCATACAATTATTCCCTATATCATCACCGGTATGTGTATATGAAGTAATGTTTTAATGCATAAGAGTACAAAACTCTATTTTTTAAAAATATTTTTATAAAATTATTAACTTATGTATTAAGTTTTATTATTTTTGGAGATGTATAAATATATATTTTTAATTTTTTAAAATAAGGGTATTTTAGTCATTTAAAAATGACTAGAATCTCCCCTATTTTAAAAAATAAAAAATATATACATATCTCCAAAAATGGTAAAATTTGATTTATAAACTAAATATACCTTAATAGTTTTATAAAAAAGATTTTCAAAAAAAGTATATTAAAAAAATGAGGTTTTACACCTCGATACGTTGAAATATTACTCGTGCATGTATGTATGCGCATGGTGCTAAACTGGAGTGCTGCATGCAACTAAAAATGTCATTGATTTCTAAAAATTCAAAAAATCTACAAATCTCTAAAAATTATAAAAATTGATACACGTGTTAAATACATTTAGATTAACAATTATATGAAATTTTTTAAAAAATTAAAAAATGGGTTAAACGCACCTAAGTGCACCGAGCCTAAGTGCACCCAGATGCATACAATTATTCCCTATATCATCACCGGTATGTGTATATGAAGTAATGTTTTAATGCATTTCGAATTATAATTTTAATGCATAAGAGTACAAAACTCCATTTTTTAAAAATATTTTTATAAAATTATTAACTTATGTATTAAGTTTTATTATTTTTGGAGATGTATAAATATATCTTTTTAATTTTTTAAAAATAGGGGTATTTTAGTCATTTAAAAATTTCTAGAATCTCCCCTATTTTAAAAAATAAAAAATATATACATATTTCCAAAAATGGTAAAATTTGATTTATAAACTAAATATACCTTAATAGTTTTATAAAAAGATTTTCAAAAAAAAGTATATTAAAAAATGAGGTTTTACACCTCGATACGTTGAAATATTACTCGTGCATGTATGTATGCGCATGGTGCTAAACTGGAGTGCAACAAATTAAAGTTCTAGTGACCAAATTGAAAATTATTTACTCGCATAATGGTTGAATTGCTGTTGAGTTATCGAATATACTCAATAATAGTGAAAATATATTACATACACAACAACTCAACAATTAATAATCATAGTGCCACTAAATTTTGTTGCCAAAAATCCAATTTTATTGCTATGAATTAGTGATGCAGGTGCCACGGATGGCTATCCACATTTTAGGGCCACCTTACGAGGAATCAAAATCCATTTCACTTAATATATTTAGAATTAATAATTCAATTAGAAAATAAAAGTTCATACAAATAAAAATATGCATGGGATGTTCCCTTTGAAAAAAATATGAATTAATGTATTAAAGTGGTTTCATCAACATACAAATTTTAAAATTGTGTATTCAATATCTAAATCGTCAAAAACATGACCGTAGCTGTGTAAATTTTTATAAAATACTATCATTTTCTAGTCTATCTATACTCCTAGCTGTGTAAATTTTTAAAAATTATTATTATTTTTTAATGCATCTGTGAATGTATCTAAGTATTTTTCAGAACTTATATATGATTAAACACATTTTTAGCACGATCATCAAAGCATGCCGAAAATAAGAACGACACACTGAAATCTTTAGTGTACCTGCACCACTGAAGTTTCGATCCTTTATATATACATTTCGAAGCAGCAATATTTCTAAAGCTTATTATTGTACGAGAGACACCAACATTAAATAATTTCCAATTCCAAAAGCAGATATTGCTTATTGGTTCCGTTATTAGTTTGTCATAGATGCCGATTTAATACAAGGCTGACCGGTTTAATGCTTTTGTCATCTTTAGTTGTTTATCAAAAATCTCTGGTAATTAATGAATTAGAAATAAATCTGGTTGGTGCAAACTTAACGTGGATACTGCGTGTTCCACTGATCATAACCACCAATTTCGAGGGATGAAAATGGCATGTTGACAGCTGCATTCTGTTTTACTGTTTAGGGAGTGGAGAAACTAAGTTGGATAGAACTTCAATCAATTCTATTTGGCATTAGATGGCTGGCAGGTAAGGGCTACAACAGATTGATAATTAAAAGTGATGCTCTAGTAGTGATATCATGGTTAAGAGGAGCAACCTTCCCTCTTTCCAACTTGCGCTTCCTTCTAGATGAAATTAGCATGCTTGAACTCCGTTACCATGCAATTTTTTATTCTCATGTCCTTAGGAATGACAATATGGCAACTTCCTTGGCAGGTATCGCCTATCTTCTCAAACGGTTTCATGTAAATAGTGGTCATCCCCACCAACATGTATTCAACCCCAATTGTGTAAGGATGCTTCTAGTTTTCTATGAACGCTTTGGGGCTCTATTTCCCCTCATTCTCTATCCTCATGGTGAGGTTGGAGGGTGAGAATGGAGTAGTCCCTTTCTTAAAAAATAAAATAAAATAAATGCCATTTATTTGTAAGTGGGGGTAAAATTTTGGATTTTGGACATGGTCACCATTAAACTTTAGTGACGTATCTAGCCTAAGTGTATATCATAATTGGTGCTCATGCCTGATCGATCTTGGTGCTAAGGATCTGATGTGCACATTGGGGAAAGCTTTATCTCCTATTTAGGAGTGCGGTCTCATTGTACTACCCATAGGTATTATCCATCTATTGAGCAATAATTTGGACAAATTAGTTGTGATATAAGAAAAAGATTTCTTGTAAAATATGATTCATTAATAGAGCAATAAAAAAACTTCGGTGGTGGATTGATTGTATACATTGATATTAGGTAAGGATGAGCTTATGAAACTGAGGTTTACTTAAACCTTAATCTTAGTTTTATTTATAACATCTAAACTATACCTCCAACTTTAACCTTATTTGTAAAAATTAAAATTAAAATTTATTTATATAAATTAGATTTGGGTTGAGTCTGGCATTACATCGCCGTGGTGCTCGTCTAGGTGCTGTGTTCTGCTGGTTGAGAGTTTGAACCCTGCCCCCAACGATGCAATCTAAAAGAAAAAAAGAAAGATTTGGGTTGAAATTTAAAGTCATAAATTTTTGTTTAAGGTAAGAGCTACAAGTTGAAATTCTCATGTACATATAGATTAATAATTCATCTAGACAAAAATAATAAAACACAGTTTAATCAAATTAGGGTGTGTTTGGAAATAGATAAAACTTTTGATAAAAAGTTGTAGAAAGTAGAAGTTGTCAAATGATGTGATATGATAGAGGTAATGATGAGGAATAAATAGGATAAAGTTGAAATAGATAGGTTAGTTGTGTTAGTAGTTGTGTAAAAATGATTGAAAAGTAGGGTAATTGTATAGAAAAATGTAAAGAAATGATTAAAAAATAGGATAATTGTAGAGAGTGAAAAGTTTTAAACTGAAAAGTTTTAACCTGACAACTTTTGCTTATTATCAAACACACCCTTAATAGAAAATATAATAATTTGATATATTTTTGGGTTTGGTGGCCAAGTTCAGGCTTAACCCTGCTGAAGTTGTAGTTCTACAATTGGGTGGTGATCATGTGTGAATAGGTGGAACTTTTGATTTTTTAATGTTTTCGAATTTTAAAAATAAAGATGAATTATTTTCATGTCAGAAAAGTATAAAAAAACGAGCACAATGACCAGGCGCTTGGCACACGATGACCACCGATTGATGTTTAATGCATGGGCATGCCAAATTTTGATGACATTGTCTGTTGTTGGTAGAAATAAACATTTTTAACGAAAAACCAAATAAATCGTGGGCCATTAATCAATTCTCTCTCCCTCACTCACAGGATGATCTAAACTGGAACATCAGCACATACGTATTCACTATTCAGTTTAAGAACCTTTTCATTGACTGAAAAATATATATTTCAGTTATTCATTTAACAATTTGCCTTAGTTCAATTCATTACTCAATCTGATTAATTAGTTTACGAAACCAGCACTCCCCTCTAATTACTATTTAATTTTTTTGATTCTTGTATTTTACAACTCGATCGAACTATATATTTTTTAATCTTTTTAACTCGAGGGGTTAAATCTAACAATGTTCTTAACAAGGTGGCTATGGAGATATTGCTAAAATGGCTTAATTACTGTTTAATCGAATGACTTGCTTGCCTGATCAGTTGATATTTTTTGGCATTTCTAATCTCATAGCGTGAAACTCTTTTGCCTATAACTGTCTGCTAAAATATTTATTTTAAAATCTTAAATGGCCTCAACACTAAAATAACATGAAAGTAGGCTAGTTCCAAGCACTGATTAAATATAAGTTATTCAGAGACTACGCATAAAATTCACCTAGAAAAATTGATTGAAAGCTTAATTAAGTCGTTCATGGACTGCCTTTGGTAAGCTCTTTTATTTTTAAAAATCAATGAAAAGGCCATACGTACATACACATGTCCAGTACCATTTTCGTTGACTATTTAAGATAAAAATACTAAATAAATTTAAAATTGTGTTGAATTTCGCAGAAAGTAATATCTAAGTGAGGCCACATATTTATAAAAAAAATAGAAAAATAAAAAATATATTTTGCATCACCTGTGAATCATTCAATTTACAATGATTGTCTGGGATATAAACCCAATTTTTATGATAAGCATTATTTTCATTGGATGAACACTTTAAAAGGTTTCAATGTTGACTTATAATTTATGGTGTATTTGTAACAGCTGGTTAAATAATTTTAATAAGTTAAGTTTCACTCTCACATGATTTTTATTGTTACCATATAAGTCTTGATTTGATAATTTTTTGTTCTTATTGAAGCTAATGAATGAATTAAATTTGGTTTAATCCACATGATTAGCCCTAAAAAATTGACAAATGTACTGATCAGTCCATCTTGCACCATTGAAGTGCTTTCTAAATTGTAAAATCGTAAAAGGACGAGAAAGCAAATGTAAATAACAAATATGAAAAGAGGCACTCTACTGCAGTTTCTCTCATTGGTTTGCATGTACATTAGTTCTATTTGAAAAAAATGTTACCTGATAATACATGCGTGTGAACAAATTAGAACTAGTGTACATGGCATGTATTTCTCTCTCTTTCACACACACAGTCTCTCTCTCTATATATACACACACGTGCCTCATGAATGTATGCATGTACAATTGTTTTTAATCAATATTCCCATGTATATATGTACGCATGTGCATGTACATGTACATTTTTCTTTTTTCAGGTTGTTGTTTTTAACAATAAGTTCACAACGATTGTGGATGGTATTCAAATAGACAATCAAATGAGGCAAATATTCTAAACATATAAGAATCAATCGAATTAAATAACGAAGCTAAACATTCAAATATCAATCAAATGAAATAAAGAAACAAAAAATTCATATAGATATTGAACTAAACATCCAAATATCAATTCTATAAAAAAAAATCCAATATCGATCAAACGAAATATGGGATGGGATGATAAGGATGGAATGTAATTTTTCATTCCATAGAATACTTTTTTTTTTTTTGAAAAATCATGATTTAGTTTTTAGATAATTTTTCTTATTCTTAATACACTACTATACCTTTTCACATCTCATTCCTAAATTGGTAAATGTTTGGATTTTTTTTATTAGCGTATATTTATATTATATCTTAATTTGTATTACAATCAAACTCTGGGATAATTTTTATAATTTTTCAAAAAAAGACTATAAGCTTTAAAATATTAATGGGGGAGACTTACAAGCTCCCAAATATTAACAAGAAAATCACTACTCCCAATTTACATCCGGGCCAAAAATCTCACTTAAAGAATTTGAACCCACGACACATCATGCCAATGCCTTATATGACCTGCTGGCGGTAAGCGTTTAAATTGGTTATGGACTTTTTTTTTTTTTTTTTTTTTGTTGGGATCAAAATTGGTTATGGAACATTGGAACTTGGTAGACATCCAGTTGAGTTACGCATTTAAGCAAACTGACACCATCGTTTGAACTAATCATTGATTAGCATGAAGGTCAACTTAATGATTCCGTCTAGTGCTTTCTTGATAAATTAATGTGTAGTATTTTAATATACCAAGGTGGTTGAAGAACTATAAAATTACTTAATACAGCTATGGCGATACAAAGGCTTTTACATCCCAAGAAAGCTCCTATTTGGTCTAAAATGACCATCCCCTCACCCTTAAAAATAGAAGCATGTACTTATTATCAAATTAAAAAAAAAAAAAATAGAAGCACAATTTGAATTTCTTTTGACCTTTTCCAGTGAATTCAAGATCACCTGAACATTTGTGTATAATATATCAGGGCATTTATCCCAAACTATATACAATTAAAACATTTCCTTTTCTCTTTTTAGTTGATTTTTCCGATAGTCTTGATTGAAATCATGAATGAGACACGAAAAACTAATTATCAATTATATCCTCAATCAAGTAAGCCAACATAGCTCCTTAATAATCATATATACTAACTACTTTATTTAACCTCCAGTACCAGTGCATTTTAAAAATCTTTATGTTCACCACAAAAATAACAAACAGGCTCATTTGAAAAATAATGAAACTATTCAAAGACAGAGACAATTTCAGATTATGCGCTATTACTTACCTCATGTTATTTATTAATTCTTCAGGAGAATCTTCTCCCAATTTTGTTTAATCTGTACATTTATTGTTACTAATATTATATAAATTATGGGAAAAATTCTTTATGACTTCTTCATGAAAATTTAGTTATTGCTGCTTTTTTTCGTATGTTCTTTTTACGTAAAATTCATAATTCTCTTAGCTCATTAAAAATAGGGACAAATAGTCTTTTTTTTTTCCTTGAGAATAGGTCAACTAGTCTTTTATGTTGCATGGCAAATTAAAAAGTTAGTATCCTATTATCATATCACTCGCGACTGAATTGGTTACTACAGGACTCATGTTTCACCTTTCATCTTTAATTTGCATCCTTAAACGTCATCTAGCCTTTCTATGTAAATAAATACCATCGAAATAAAGATATAAATATGATTTTTCGACGTAATCCATTATAATTAAAATTTGAATCCCAGTCCAGAATTTATTTCGAGTTTAATTAATTTGAGAGCTAGTAAGGTATTAATTAATTTTCTGCAATTCCTTGAATGGGAGCTAAGCCAAATAGAGTCTATAAACACAAAAAGAAGAATTTACCTCTTGCTGCATCGAATCTCTATTTTCCCTTTCACAGGAGGTGGCTGTCGAATTAAGAAGAAGAGATGGGGTTGGTGGATTGCCTTGCACAAGGGCAAATGTAAGAGCAAGCAAGAGGGCAGCAGAAGGTGTAATTCTCTTCACAGATGCGAATGGCGGCCGATGGAGCTGCTGGCTGAATTCTGATCATGTGTTCGAGGAGGGTTGCATATATGGGGAACGAGGAGAAATGATCGAAGTAGCTGCAGCTGCAAAGGTGCATGCGTATTAATCGCTTTTAAGTAGCGGCTACCTCACCTCAGCCAATGTTACTTGCTTCTAGAATTAGGATTGCCATTCAATGCACCCGGGTGCACTGAACTTCAGTACACCCAAGTACATTAAACCTATTTTAATTTTTTTTTTGAAATTTTTTTTATACAAGTGTTAATCTAAGTGTATTTAACACGTGTATCAATTTTTACCATTTTTAGAGTATTTTAAATATTTATTTTTTATTTTTAAAAATTAGTGGCATTTTGGTAATGCACCCGGGTGCACTGAAACTCAGTGCACCTGGGGGCATTAAATCTTGGTCCCTAGAATTATATTCATTGAAATATTGAAAAATGGGATTAATTACATTTATATAAAAATAGATGTAAATATTATGTTTGGTCCTTCTATTGAGATATATATATATATATTTAGCTTAATCCACAAAAGCCCCAATCAAGCAGCGAGTACATATATAGGGAAATGCTCTAATATACCAAAAATCAAATAATTAAAAACTTATATAATCAGTAATCTTAAAATATAATTACAAATGACCACATGCATTTACACTTGTTATGGATTATATATAAGTCCAAATAACATGATTTTCATATTATACAAATACTGATGAAGTAAAATAAGATGGATGACTTGGATATAAAATAAATTGTCAAAAAATTAAAAATTAAAAAATACAACCAATTATACAATATAATCAGTAGTATTGGAGCATTTTTCATATATTGGGGAAAAAGCTAGCTACATACAATAAATTTTGTTGCATCGATGTTAAATGCAGTTTAATAATTTAAGTTTTCTTTGGGGTGTACAAAATAATTATTACTCATTTAATTTAAATTTATTATAAATGATTATTCAATTGGTTATAACAGCCATGACAACAATGTCATTGTGGTAAATTTGCTACTCCATATGCAATGAGCGCGAGTTCAAATCATGTTCTCCTCATTGGTGAGAGGCGATTTTGATAGTCCCTTCAAGTTTTGGCGGTTTTATAATTCCACCCCCCTTTCCCTAGCATATGGGGTTTACAAAAAAAAATTTGTCCATGTTGTGAGGGTTGTAAATGTACCTAATTGTAATATCAGTTATAATGTTATATAAATTCCAAATTAAAAAAAAATGGTTATAATCAATGCTAGTAAGTCATGACTTGGATTGAATGAGAATGAAGGATGAAAAAATAAAAAAATATTATTGTGTATTGAAAAATAGGAAAAATTACATGAATAATAAAAATATAAGTTGTTAGTTTTTGAAAATGAAAAAAGCACTTCTAATGAATGAAAAATTTCATCACATTCTCATTGGATCAGTTGTTAACTGGCCGTAACTGCACAGGTAAATGCTACCTACTGACTCACTCTAGTGGGATTGGGGACCCAAAAAATTGTTGGCCAGAGGCTCATTAATAAAAGAAACCATCATGTTTGAAATTGATCATGGAAATCGGTTGGACAGATTAATTGGTTAGTAGATGATGTAGACAGAAAATTAATAGGGGTCCGACCAGTCACGAGCATCACAAACGGTGTAAAATGCTGGCGGGGGAGGCCCCAAAAACTCGGGCAAGCAGCGACTGCAGTGGGGCATCTATACTTCTTCCAGAGGACATGGTCTGCCATTGACGCGACCCAAGGAAGAATAGGGCTCTCACAATGTAAGCCAACACAGGAACATCGAATACAGTTGCTTGGAAAAGGACAAAGTCGCTTTCATTGGCTACAAAATATCAGGATTAGATCTCAACAAAGGCAACAAAATTATTCGTCGACTTTTTAAAGTGCCTGTTTGATTTAAGGTGCTTGGGTTCATCATTAACATTAATCGTTGCCACATGTAAAAGGTTTTACTCTTAGGGTTGATCCGTAACAAGTTTTTATAAATTGTCACTCAAAATTCTGTAGTTTTTTTTTTTTTTTTTTTTTTATTTATCGATTGAATTTTCAACATTATTTTATTGTCAGTAAAAGCTATAGCCAAAATATGCATTACAACGCTAACTGGTATCTTTTTTGAAAAAAAGAAAAACACTACAGCAAAAACTATTATACCTGAATAGCTTTTCACGTACCAAATGGAGCTAAGTACTGTATTGATTGCAGCCAAAGTTTAGTTCTATTTCCAGTCAAACTTTATTAACTATCTTAAATATCATTTTGTTGCGTTTTTTTTCTAAAAAATAACCAAACCATCGTTCAAAAGCAAGTGAGTATTTATAGTTAAATAGTAAATTATAGGTGAAACGTATTTATTGCGGTCAAATATATATCATATACGACTGAAAATCAGTTAAATAAAAGAAAATTTATTTTGTTGAAGCAATTTATTAAAGCTATGTCATAAAACTTTTGATTTGCTTTTAGCAAAAGTGTGCAGCTTTTTATTTTAATGCTGGACTATATTAAAAAGTAAAAAAAATCTATTAATATTAAGATTTAATTTAACTATGTAACTAATATTATAGGATTTAATTTAACTAGTATAGAATTGTATAATCTTTTTTATGTATATATTTACAATCATCCTAATTTCTATTACATATGAGCGCTTAAGACATTTTCATAAAATTTCAGGAAATACTCATTGCTCTTATCTAGTTTTTCCTGGAAATACATTGCTCAATTTTTATATTTTTAGGGAGATTCACTGCTCCCATTATGCCAAATCAGCAGGCCATCTGCGCCCACGCTTTCACCCGTTGGGATAGTTACCCAATTGGTAGAGTTCCATAGTCTTGGTTAGAAAGATAGCTTGAAATTGAATTTTAAGAAAATGGCATTAGCCATAAAGTACCCAGGTGGCTGAAGTTGCATGCAAATAAATATGGTAAGGATTTTTTTCACTCATACAAGTAATTAATTACTATTTTGGTCTGAAAATTTAAGTTCAGGATAAAAATAAAAAGATTATAAATTAATTAATAAATTAAATTTTATATAGCTACATTCTACCAGTCTCACTAAAATAAATTTGATTTTTTGGCATCAAAAAGTTTATTTATCTTAGTTTACAATTTGTTGCTAATTGCCAATGCTGCAGAAGCTGGTTATATGCAATGAAATCTCGTTTTTTGAGTCTTTGACGTTGTAATAAAGTCGAGCAAGCAGCTGCGTGCAGGACGGTCAACTTCTGCGAACTCAAATTAATAACTTACCTCAGCGATTTCTAATTCCAGCGGTAATGCTTAATTAAACCATGGCATTCATTGTACGAATAGAAAAATATCAACTGTCATTAATTAATTAAATTGAACGAATAGAAAAATACCAATGGCATAATAGTGTTTTTTTTTTTAAAAAAAAAATTCCCAAATATACTCACTAAGTTTGACCCTAATCCACATAAAACCACCAAGTTTCAGAAATTCCAGATATACCTACTTCATTTGCATATATTTTCAAAAATGTCCACTCTGTTAAAGACTGTTACGTAAGTTAATGATTATCCATTTAAATGTTGGTTATCATTTTTAAATGCCAAAAATACCCCCGGTGCAAAATAATAAAAGATAAAAAATGAAATGGGAATAAATCTAAAACTCTCCATATTTAAAATTTTTGTGTAATTAAGGTAGCGGTGAGTTATGATATCTAATATTTTGAATTCAACCTTAAATTTGATGGGCATATTGGTAATTTAACAAATGGACTAACAAAGTTTATTAATGTCTTTAACAAAGTGAGAATTTGTGGGATTGCATGTAAATTTAGTAGGTATATCTGAAATTTTTGAAACATAATAAATATATTTGGAATTAATGTTAAACGCAGTGGGTATATTGGTAAAAAAATCCTTTAAAAAAACAAAAAAGTCATCTTCTAAGGCTAGCTGTAACTTCTGGAGTACGTATTTTTTTTTATAAAAAGACATTTTAATATTTTAATGAAAACATGGGTCCAAGTGTACTTAATTCATATGCCAATTTTTATAATTTTTGTAGATATATTTCCGAATTTAAAAAATTAACAGTTTTTACCTCAAATGTTAAATAAAAACTGTAATTTTAAAATTCAAAAAATATATGTATCCAAAAATTATAAAATTTAGTATATAAACTAATACAAATAAGCCTACATTTTCGCGAAATTTTTTTTTAAAAAAAAATTGGCGTAACCGGAGTTCCAGTTAATTGGGCTAATTAGATCATAACCCTTCAAAAAATGGCACCCGAATATTTAAAAGAACAGAAAAGCTATTGCCATTGAGAAGAGAGAAGGATAGCGGGTCCTTCTTGTGCATGTAACCAAACTTTCTTGCGAGATCTTGTATAAAAACAATAGTTATAATTGTTCTGAATGAGACCGGTTAGAAAAGAAAAAGAAAAGGTCGTTGAGTGCAGGAAGAGTCCCATCGCATGGGCAAGTGATCCTCGTTCCTGGGCAACATGTGGCCGTTAGAGAATCGGGCTCCAAAATATACTTTTAAATCCAAAAGAAATTAAAACTGGCTACCTGCACCCGTGTTTCCTTCATGCCGCCTCCGTCCGTTCGCTTGCGTACGCGTCTGCGGTGCTCGCGCTTAGGTACGAACCAACGACGAAAGCGTCCATCCTTCCATCCGTCCGCCCGTCACGTGTATGGCATGTTGTCTGTTATGTACACGCCTCTGCACATGGACTCGACTCGACTCGGCTGACGCGGTTCGACCGTATGAACAATTGAAAATTAGACTAAGCCGCCACCAACTCCATGTCTCCCTCTCTCCTTCCCAAACACACACTTCCACACAGCGTGAAAGTGACTCTCTAATGCTGATTCATTGGTTAATTGGAAATGAAATTGGTAGATCTAATGTTGGGGTTCAGGTCGATGATATTAGAAGGTTAAAGAATCAGTTTGAGCAGCTGCAATTTTCCCACATGTTCCGGACTGCAAATCTCTGTG
Organism: Annona cherimola; assembly: GCA_030490835.1. Classification (NCBI taxonomy): domain Eukaryota; kingdom Viridiplantae; phylum Streptophyta; class Magnoliopsida; order Magnoliales; family Annonaceae; genus Annona; species Annona cherimola. The sequence continues at coordinate 117,126,400 of CM059971.1, forward strand.
CACACAGGTTGGCGAAATGGGTCCCATATGCAGGAGATCTGTAATATGTTTTGGCGGGATGATCCCCTTGACCGCATCAGGAATTCTCTTTGTAAAGATTATTTTGATTCTTGAGCGACATTTGTTAACGTATATAGGAAACTCGAGACGGGAATTCACAGGATTACAGATTCTCATGACGAATTAATTATCATATTTTTATCCTTACATTTCAATCATTTCTCTTTCCTACTATACTTTAACTACCCTATTTATTCCATCTTTATTTTTATTATTTCATATCATTCACAACATTCTTAAAATATTTTATTTTTCACTTCCCACCCTATCCTATATTTTCCGTAACTTTTACATTACTAAATAAGCTCCGGCAAAAGAGAAGTTTCCCTTTGTGTTGCTGAATTTTTGAGGGTGCATAAGGTTGAGAGCTCCGCTCTTTCCTTATTTTGTACCTTTTATACATTAAAAAGAAGAAGCCAAACATCCATTCATTCATGCCATACGTATTCTCCTCTTCTCCCGAAAAATACAAGGATCATTGGAAGAGCCAGTCCCTCTCCGATAAAAAAAGGCAATTCGTCACCGATGAGTCTTAAATATTTTATGGAGGAGGGGCGACTGTGTAAAAATCAATTCAGGGGGTGCAAAGCTCGTTATGGCTCCCCCGCTGACAAGGATGATTCCGAGGAAACTAGATGCCAAAATCAATATTGGTGGTACCGGATCACGGGTCAACCCGGACGCATTTGTACCCCTGATATTGTTGTATAACTGGGCTTCTCTTTTCTCCAGGCATCTATGAAATGGAACCTAGCGTCAGGTATGCATCGAAGCAATAGCAGATTGGAGAACAAGTTAATAAGAAGCTAGTTCAGCCAGATCGAGTACTGAGATCGATGGCAGGATTGAAATCCACGTTAATTTACTAGCATAATATACTTAAATCTCATGAGTTGTCTTCATACATCATTTTGAGATAATGTCCTACTCTATGTGCTCTTGGTCAAACAAGTTCCCGATCCAATCCCTAGGATACATCATTTTGAAATGAAAATGTGCAAGTCTAAGCTTTTATTTAAATAACTTCCCGATGGGATCCCTAGGATACAGATTGTAAAATGGTTGGCACGTTTTCTTCCATTAAATAACACACTATTCGAGTTTCTTAAGTTGATGGCCTAGCTAATTAATTGATCAACTGTCCACAGTTTCCATATGCTTATTCATATAAATAAAAATAACAGTTGACGAGCAAACACGCAAACACATGCCCAATGAGTGATGGTTCATGTGCTTCCAAGACAATTTTAAAAGTTCATTGCAAATCGCATGTATTGCTCAATTCAGAATTTTTTTTAAATACAGAAATCGAAATATAAAACTCCCTTCCGTTTGCCTTTTTTCTAAACTAGCGACGAGTATACTAAAGAACTAAAACAAGAGTGTATTTCGTAATGAGAGAAAAATTGAGAGAAAATTGTAACAAAAAAAAGTCTTAAATGAAAAATAATTTATTTGATGCAACAGGGTTAATTATTATGAGTAATGAGAATGCTGACTAAATGCATAGAATTGCTTTATAAAATATAAAATAATTAATAATTGAAAAGTAGAGTTATTAGATGGTTAAAATGTAAAATTACATCAACAGAAATAAAAAATGGTAAATTTTTTTTGTGATCGCAACAGTATTTTTAATTTTATCATGTCTTCCGAATTGACTCCGTTAAAATTATTATAGACAACAAAAAAAATAGTTCTTACACTTCAATGAATATTAATTATTATTGACTACGACACCAAAACCGGTGTCGAATTTTTCTACATTTTAGATCTTATAGGTTGATAAATTTCTACTCGTAAAAAAACTTTATAAAATTGCTTTTTTTTTCCAAATCATTAAGTTTTTGCACTTGTAAAATTTTAAATTTTGTTTTATTTTAAATTGTGCCATTAATGAAAGTAAAATCTAAAATCACAAAAACAAAATTTTCTAGTTCAAATGCACAATCGAAAAGTTCAAGGCCAAAAAAGTAAAATTGCAAACTTACAGGATACAAAATGTAAAAAAAAAAAAAAAAAAAAACCCAATCGTTGTCAACAAAAAGCTCAGGTGTGGTGCTAGTGTGGGTTCGGATGCGTTAAGACTACTATGCCTTAGAGTGTACATCAAATAGAACTATACGCTTTTTTTTTTTAATTTTTTATAATAATATTCTATTCTATATTTTAATTAAACAGCTAGCTATTAAAATGACATCGACTTTCTTTACATAATCGGTATCCCTATTTTTAAAATTGATTATCCTCACATATACTATTTATTTCTTGATCATTTACTCTTATTTTTCCGGTTATTTATTCAGTGCATTAAATAATATCCCAATTGATTCATTATGCTGTAATAGAATTTGTTAATATATTGTTCGTTTTGGTTAATTAATTTGTTCTGTATTAATTCCTGCTGACAACGGAGGATATAGAAAATGTTGCCATTGTCGAGTCGATGTGCAGCAGCTATCACCCAAATGCATCCAGTTGATGAAAATTGGACTGTCGATGGGTACGACGGCCAACTTGTCCGGGAAATACGATCGTTTCGATAGGTTCCTTCGGTGGTGCACCATAATTCGTGCATACACGGCAATGTTTGAATGATCCAGACCATTAAAAAAAATTTTAATTTATTTAAATTATTTTAAGGGCCCAGCAGCGTGTTCCACCATTTGTGAGGAATTTCAATGGGAGTCTCTCAGGAAAAAGCTTCTCTCTTTCAAGTCATTCAAGGTCACGAGGTGCACGGTTTGAGGCAGCACTGGCTAAGAAAAGGAGATAGGCGGCAGGCAGCCAGTCAGTACTGCAGCAGGATCACTAGACCAGCACAAACCACAAGAAACACCACACGCAGAAAACGAGCAGTGCGTCTTGCGACCTCTCGACGATCCCCGCCTCCACCACAGATATAAAGATGAATTCGAATTTCTTAATTTTATTTAGGATGAGTTTGGTTGGGAGTAAAACTTTTTGATGAAAACTTTTCAGAGTAGAAGTTGTCAAGTTGATAGAAAATGATGTTATATGATAGGGGTAATAATGAGGTGTAAAGAGAATAAAGTTAAAATAGATAGAGTAGTTGTATGATTATTTGTGTGGAAATAATTGAAAAGTATGGTTGTTTATATAGGAAAATATGAAAAAATAATTAAAAAATAAGGTAGTTATGGGGAGTGAAAAGTTTTTGAGTGAAAAGTTTTCATTGACATGTTTTGTGTGTAACCAAACACACCCTTAGAAAATTGTTCCCACTGCTTGTGATGTCACGTAGATATTTTGTTTTAAATTTGTCCACCCACGTAGATATATAGTTTTTGAGGAAGCACGTGTATATTGTCAAATCCGCAGTGGTTTGGATGTGTTGATAAAAAAAAAGTTTTTGAAATAGATAAGATATATAATTATATAATATGTTGGGGTAATAATTAGGGTAAAATGAATATGATGGGGTAATAATCAGTGGTAGAATTATAATTATTCCAATGAATCGGTTCTGGGAAATTTCCAAGAGATTTTGTTGCTCCATGAAATAGTGAATAAATATATGTGATTGAAAATGTTTAGAGCTTATCTTAGTGTTAATAAATATTATTTTAATAAATTTTATGCAATTGCATTTACTGTGAATTATATATTAATTTTTATTGAAATGACTTCCTTACAAAATGTTTATAAAGAAGAATATGATACTCCGATCTACAGTGAAAATAAAATAATAATAAAGCCAAAAGTTCATGAAAGCATCTCCCTTAAATATGTACCACATGAGTAAAAAGAAATGAACTTCACACCCATAGTTGAATTAGTGGAGCCCAACAATTAATATATAGTATTCATCATTACAAAAAAAATTAAGAAAATTACAAAAATAGATTGTGAAACGTAACAACTCTTCATCAATTACTTTTAAATTAAAACGACATGTCCTTTTAGGTTTATGTTTCTCTTTAGTTAAATTTACTGAAACTTTTTATCATTATTTATAATTTCAATCTTTTCTTATTAATTTTCATTTATAAATTAGATTATGCTAAAATCATCCTCTGTAGAGTATACATTTTCTATACCTTCCTTTTACTACATTGCATGAATCTATTGGGAACGTTAAGAATTTTCCAATATAGGGTCCCAATTTTTCGAGCACATTATTATAACAGCCACCCATTATAATTATAATAATGAAAATTGTAAAAACGAAGGGTTATGATCTAATGAAACCCATGTGCATATGTACCACTTTTCTCTTTTTATTGGAAATTTTTTAAAGATCTGAACCATTGATAACATGCATTCATTTATTAAAAACTGTGTTATTATATATGAAGTTTTAATTTAATAGTGGTACATTCATTTTCAAAAGGTGTTGAATTTTCAAACGTATAAGTTTTCAATCAAAATGATTTTTGACTTCATAAATAAATAAATAAATAGTTATTAATAATGATAATAAATGGTTTAAGTTTTGAAAGAAATTATTAAAATAGCAAAGTTATGTGTTTGACATCTCCGTAGACACAAGTTGCATTAGATTCAGTGTTTTGAGAATTGGACTGAATCGGGCAGTTAGACTGGTCAGACTGTGAACTGGTCAGACCGTGAACTAGTCATGTCTTGGTTCACTGGTTTTTCTGGTTCAACAGCGGTTTGACTGTCAGTTTGCAGTGGTTGAATTGGAAAACCAGAGTCGATCACAAAACCGGTTCATTGCCGAATTTGGTTTTTAAAACATTGATTAGGAGTGTGTTTGGTAATGAATAAAACTTTTGATAAAAAGTTTTGAGGAGTAAAAGTTGTCAAATGATGTGATATTATAGGGGTAATGATAAGTAGTAAAGAGGATAAAGTTAAAATAGATAGGTTAGTTATGTGGATAGTTGTGTAGAAATGATTGAAAAGTAGGGTAGTTATATAGGAAAATATGAAAAAATAATTAAAAATATGATAGTGATGGAGAGTGAAAAGTTTTAGATTGAAAAGTCTTAAGTTGACATTTTTTATGGATTGCAAAACGCACCCTAGATCAGGACAGGGGAAAATAGTTACTGCATGCTCATCATCATGTTCTGCGCAAATGCACGTAACGACAGAATTCGTATCAGAGAGGCAAAATACCCTTCCATGGATGAGGTACTTCGTCGTAAAAAACATGGTATTGGATTTCATAAACTATTTACGGACTCAGATTAGCAGATTTCCTCCCGGAAAAAAAATCTCTAGTACACGATTTTCTTGAATTTAATAAAAAGCAAGGTAACTGATTTTGCGTACGTTTTCTAGCTACAGTAGGAAGATTTCTTCCTTCAGAAAAAATCTCTATGGATAATTTTGGGAACAGGTCGTGATTCTTGCAGCTTCCGCCCTTTAAAAAAAACACACACACGCACACAAACACTTGTATGGCAACGGATTTACGGTCTTTTTAGTCGACAAATATTTTAAAAATAATGACCAATTTAAATTTTGTAAATTAATCCATTAAATCATAAAACAGAGTGGATCGTTTGATATTTCAGAAGGATAGGATAAAAATACACATATTTCAGCAACTAATATTTAATCCAAAACATTTGTACTTAGGTGGTAGGCTTGCTTTTCGAACTGCTTTTTTTTAAAAACAATGTCTCCAGCAAGAAGGGCCCACAAGGATTTCTTTTCCAATTTTCCGTCAACGGCCAAGACAAAGAGCTCCGTCAACTACGATTCGCATTTGAACGAGAGGCTTTTTGAAAAAGAGAGCATATGACTTTTACTAATTTCATATTGACCTCATTATTTGAGTATATGCCAAAATAGGCTCTTCGAGTTTCAAAATGTTTCAGAATTGACCTCGCGCTCATGTATGTCACCATACACTTTAAATATGGAAAAAAAAAAAAGTCGAATGTACGTTCGAATTCATTTCAAAATATAAAACGTACATATGACCATTTTATATCTAAAACTGTGATTCGTAAGCACCAACATTAGGATTGATTTTACAATATGGTGAAATTTAAAAGTAGAACCATTCTACAAATATCCAAACCACAGGATACAATTTGGAATTAAGTATAGTTATACCATCTATATATTTCGCCAAGTATAGTTACACAATCTATATATCTAGGCTCATAGTTGAGGACGTGACGTACTGTTTTGGAAGTGATTTTAAAATTTATATTTGAATAAATAAGTACTATGCACATTATATCATATGCGAAATCACTTTGAAAAGTGCTATTAAGGATAACAAATTGAAACTTTTTATCCTTAAAATTTTATTGTAGCTAGCATACCGTTTAGCCGAGTGAAGCTTAACACTCTTTCATTAACATCAGCATACTGATTTTGCAAAACCACCCCTCTCCCCAAAAAAGAAAAAAGAAAACGGACAGCTACAACTAATACTTAGGTATTTCACAAAGCTGGCTAAAACAGCGTTTTATGAAAATTAGTTCTTCAAATTTACATTGTCTACATGTACAAATTGTTGAGCTACCGGTGCATGAATTGTCGCGCATTGTCGGAATATCAGCAGCTTCAGCTTAACATAATCGTCACTTTCCATCGGGGGAAAAAGAAAAATTGGTCCGGAGGGTGGTCTGTCATTTGCACTTTGAAAAGTAGTGAAACGAGGCGAATTACTTCCCCTGCCCACCCTTCCCTCCCACCAAAGCACATGGACCCAAAAAGTCAAGCAATTGGTGCAGGGATGTTTTTGTAACTTTGTTAATCCCTTTGCAATTATTTTATATGTTTTAATTATTTTTTACACATTTCCATACATATATATACACACTTTGTCTATTTTATCTTTATTATTTTTTGTCTTCAGTATTGTTCTCATCATATTCTATAACCTTTTATTTTTTACAAAAAAATTATAATTCTTTCGCACTTTTTAACTTTATACCAAACGTTCCCTTATCTTAGGATAAATGTATAAGTACTTTAAAATAAGGGTTCATTTTAGTAAGATGGAAATCTTTTTTAAAAAATAAGAGAATAATGTGATAGACAAAAGTAATGATTAAGAATAAAATGAATAAAGAGCAAATAAATAAATAAATTTATGAAAAATGAGAAAATTAATTATAGTATAAGGGTAATAAAATAAAAAGTAGGACATTTCATTTTTTTTTATGGAAAAGGGCATTTCATTAATTAAGACATAATATCAAATCATATAGATGATTTGTGGTTTGTAACAAAAGAATGAGATCTTATCATATAGTTGTTAAGATGTAAAAAAGTGGTACAAAGATTTGGAAAAAGCAAAGAAATAATATAATACCACAGGAATCATGATTAAGATAAAATAAATAATTTAGTTATACGAAAAGACATAAAAATGATTAGAATATAAATATAATAATAGAAAATTAAAGATATAAAATTATATACATGAGAAAGGTTTCCCCCTTCCAACAAACGTATCCTGCGATAAAAAGAAGGAAAAGAATAAAAAAAAAAAAAAAGGGCCACCCAACCCAACCTACCAATGTGACGAGAAGCCGATATGGCATATCACCAAACCAACAGTTTCCCCGCGACGAGTTAAAAAGCCCGCGTTTCAGACCTCATGCTTCTGTCATTCAGCCGCTGGCTTCCACGTGGCCGAACAGGCGCCGTCCGATATGACGAAGATCCGACGGCCTCGGCAGCTCTTCAACTAACCCCGTGGCTGTGTTTGGTGGGGAGGCCGAGGCTATCTATTTAAGGACGCCAAAGCTCGCCAGCCAAACTCAGGAAATTCCAATAACCCTTAGAAATTTCCTCTGCCATTCCACGCAATCTCTCTCTTCCCGCATCACTTGCATTTGCATCCCAGGCCAGCACAATTGCCTCCTCTTCTGGGTTTTATTTTCCCTTCATCTCCGTATCGTACCATCGTCTCAGATTTCTCTGATTCATCTCTCAGATACACATACATACACACATACATAATATATTTATTTATTTTCACGTAGTACGTGCCACTAAGATGGAATTCTGCCAGCAAGCTCAGAAGCAGGAGAACGGCTTGAATGGGCTGTGCATTAAAGAAGACCCATTGAACTGGGGAGCTGCGGCTGAGGCCCTCAAGGGCAGCCACCTGGAGGAGGTGAAGAGGATGGTAAAGGAATTCCGGAAGCCAAACATCCAGCTGGGCGGGGCGACGTTGACGATCGCCCAAGTCGCCTCCGTGGCTCACGAGGCCGGCGTGAAGGTGGAGCTGTCGGAGTCGGCCCGGGCCGGCGTGAAGGCGAGCAGCGACTGGGTGATGGAGAGCATGAACAAGGGCACCGACAGCTACGGCGTCACAACTGGCTTTGGCGCTACTTCGCATCGCCGAACCAAACAGGGCGGCGCCCTTCAAAAGGAGTTAATCAGGTCATTTTCTTTTCTTTTCTTTTTTTTTTTCTTTTTGAGATTTTTCTTAATTTTCTCCCATAAGAAAAAAGATTGTGGAGGAAAAGTTGGTAGGTAGGATTCAGTGCACCAACCAACCTTGCTAAGGCATTCAATGCAAAGGCCATCCTTTTAAAGATCGATTCTTAGCCGTCAAAGAGTGGGTCCTCTACTTTTTTGTCGGGAGCCATCATTTGGACGCTCCAGATCCTCAGGCCGCCAAACCTCGTGCAATTATTATTAATTTTTAAAAAAAAAAAAAATTCACCATGATCAGTTATGGAGTAAAACTAGCATATAGTGTCAACATTCTAACCGTCTCATTAAAGGTCCACCTATTGGACGTCTGAGATTGTTGAATGAAAATTTTCAATTTTGTTCAAATGCTTGGTCAATGTCCGCACGTGTAGTGCCAAATCCATCTGCCATTAGTGTTACCTCAAAGTTTTCCATATATGTTAGAAGTGTTACCTCATTTGAGAAAAGCAAATCTCATGCAAGCTCTCGAAATGCATGTTAGTACTGGATCCATTTTCGGGTCTGCCAACCGACGGACTTGCAGGAGCATGTGAGAAACCACTGCCGACCGGTCATGTGGTCGCGGTTAACGATGTAGATTAAATGGGAGGGCCGGGCCGGGCCAGAATATTAAAACTTGGGAAAATTTTCGATTTTCCAATGCTTACTCGGATAATCCTTAAACGTCCATCTTACGGCAATTTATTATTTTATTATGGTGGCCCACTTTGCAAGTTTCACTGAAGTAACTAACGGTTAATCCTTGGAATAATTGCAGATTCCTCAACGCCGGAATCTTCACGCCGGGGCGGGAATCCGGCAACACCCTGCCCCCGACGGCGACCCGAGCTGCAATGCTGGTCCGGATCAACACCCTCCTTCAGGGCTACTCCGGCATCCGGTTCGAGATCCTGGAAGCCATCACCAGCCTCCTGAACCACCGCGTCACCCCGTGCCTGCCCCTCCGAGGGACTATCACCGCCTCCGGCGACCTGGTGCCTCTGTCCTACATCGCTGGACTCCTGACTGGCCGGCCCAATTCGAAGGCCCACACGGCGGACGGCAAGGAAGTGGACGCGGTGGAGGCGTTCCGCGCGGCGGGCATCGAGGGGGGATTCTTCGAGCTGCAGCCGAAGGAAGGGCTGGCGCTGGTGAACGGCACGGCCGTGGGCTCCGGGCTGGCGTCGCTGGTCCTATTCGAGGCGAACGTGCTAGGCGTCCTCTCGGAGGTGCTCTCCGCCGTCTTCTGCGAGGTGATGCAGGGGAAGCCCGAGTTCACGGACCACCTGACCCACAAGCTCAAGCACCACCCAGGGCAGATCGAGGCGGCGGCGATCATGGAGCACGTCTTGGACGGCAGCTCGTACATGAAGGTGGCGAAGAAGCTGCACGAGCTCGACCCGCTGCAGAAACCGAAGCAGGACCGCTACGCCCTCCGCACGTCCCCGCAATGGCTGGGCCCCCTCATCGAAGTCATCCGCACATCCACCCGCTCCATCGAGCGCGAGATCAACTCCGTCAACGACAACCCCCTCATCGACGTCTCCCGCAGCAAAGCTCTCCACGGCGGCAACTTCCAAGGCACTCCCATCGGCGTCTCCATGGACAACACCCGCCTCGCCGTCGCCTCCATCGGCAAGCTCATGTTTGCCCAGTTCTCCGAGCTCGTCAACGACTTCTACAACAACGGCCTCCCCTCCAACCTCTCCGGCGGGAGGAACCCCAGCTTGGACTACGGCTTCAAGGGCGCCGAGATCGCCATGGCCGCTTACTGCTCCGAGCTCCAGTTCCTCGCCAACCCAGTCACCAACCACGTCCAGAGCGCGGAACAGCACAACCAGGACGTGAACTCGCTGGGGCTCATCTCCGCCAGGAAGACGGCCGAGGCCGTGGAGATCTTGAAGCTCATGTCCGCCACCTACCTCGTGGCGCTCTGCCAGGCCGTCGATTTGCGGCATCTGGAGGAGAACCTGAAGAGCGTGGTGAAGAACACGGTGAGCCAGGTGGCGAAGAGGGTGCTCACCATGGGCGTCAACGGCGAGCTCCACCCCTCGAGGTTCTGCGAGAAGGATCTGATCAAGGTGGTGGACAGGGAGCACGTGTTCGCGTACGTCGACGACCCTTGCAGCTCTACCTACCCATTGATGCAGAAACTGAGGCAGGTGTTGGTAGACCACGCCCTGAGCAATGGGGACAAGGAGAAGGACGCCAGCACCTCCATCTTCCAAAAGATCGAGGCGTTCGAGGAGGAGCTAAAGACCCAATTGACTAAGGAGGTGGAGAACGCGAGGGCGGAGTACGAGAGCGGGAGCCTGGCGATCGCGAACAGGATCAAGGAATGCCGGTCTTACCCTCTGTACAAGTTTGTGAGGGAGGAGCTCGGCACCGGGCTTCTGACAGGGGAGAAGGTCCGATCGCCAGGTGAGGACTTCGACAAGGTGTTCGGGGCTATCTGCCAAGGAAAGTTGATTGATCCACTGCTCGAGTGCATGAGAGATTGGAATGGCGCACCTCTCCCCATCTGTTAGGACTTAGGAGCCACCTTACGTTTTGGCAGTGGGGGGGATCTTGCGTTAAATGTTTCGTTAGCATTTCACAGCAACATTTCCGCCTTGCGTTGGAACTTGGAAGCCGGAAGAAAAAGTTACTTGCGAGAATTTCAAGTATTTGTTGTTCTTTCTCTCTGTATTTGAATTTTTCTCCTCTTTTTTGTTTTTTGTTGTACGCAAAGTCTAATGTTCCTTCAATGGTGCTGTAGTGAGAGCTAAAGGAAATATCAAATAAATCTCACACAGAACCGGGGGAAAAAAAGAAAAAAGTAAAAAGAAGAGATTGCCAGTAACTCAAGTTCCAATTAGTGGCACGGCCCAGTGACTGAATGGCAGTCAGATATTGAAATGTCCAACTAAGCCCAAATGCCGAACCAAGCACCTACGATCTTTGGTGATGAAAACGTTGCTATCGACGGGTTTCTCGATTTCTTATCGCTTGCTAAAAGGAAGAAGAACAGCAGCAGTTGGTGAATTTTTACAGAGGCAATTTCATCATCTTCTTGTGTGTGTAGGGCTGCAGGGTTTGATTTACCGAAGTACCAAACTTACACGATTCGTTTTGCTATTGTTTAAACTGAGGAAAATCCAAACTTAGAAGGGAACAAAGGGGGCTTGGTCATATGCCCGCCCCCCCCCCCCCCCCCCCCCGGTGAATCTCACCTGTATTTTTTTTTTTTTTTGAAACTTTTTTTACGAAACTATTAATATAAGTGTATTTAACATATGTATCAATTTTTAAAAATTTTACTGAAAAATGTCTAAAATTTGTCAAAAATGATAAAAATTGATACACGCATTAAATAAACTCAGATTAACAATTGTGTAAAAAAAATTCAAAAAAAATTAAAAAATATCAATGCATCGAGGCTCAACGCACTCGAATACACACGTCTGAAGGTCGAATGAAGGCTACTAAACAATTTTTTACCTTAATTTTACTTGAAAAAATACTAAAAATGTTCAAAAATGGTAAAAATATATCCAATGCATACGACCAGGGGTAGAATGAAGGTTACTAAACAATTTTTTACCTTAATTCTACTTGAAAAAACATCTAAATTTTTTAAAAAATGGTAAAAATTGATATAATGCATACGACGGGGGGTCGAACGAAGGCTACTAAACAATTTTGAACCTTAATTCTACTTGAAAAAATATTTAAAAATTTTCAAAAATGGTAAAAATTGAGACAATGTTAAATAAACTTAGATTAACAGTTGAATAAAAAAAAATTTAAAAACATCAAGTGCATTGAATCTCAATGCACCCGAGTGTATACCACCAGGGGCCAAACAAAGGCCACTAAACAATTTTTTAACTTAATTCTACCCGTTCTTCATGTACTGTGCCCGCTGATTGACGGCTGTTGAAATTTAATGAACTTATAGGTCGGGACTAATGGTTTTAATGGAGAGAGCAGCAGCATGCGTTCACTTTCTGTCATCACCATGTAAAAACTGCTACCATGAAAATTGTTCAAGCACGTATAAAATTCACGGTGCATAGGCACTGAGTCCGTTATCGACATGAGAAGCACACGGTTTCCTCGATGATCATTGATCTCTAGTTTCTCCACCATCGATCACATGCTCAATCATCTTGTAAACCAGAAGAGTAATAGCTGGCAGATTGCAAGTTACAACCGGGAAAAGACGCAACTCTTCCCAGCCGGCTTTGGATCTTTTGGTTACCATCAATCTATATTGACCTTCTCTTGAAAATGATTCAAAGGCATACTGCTGTAACGTTTTGGCACGGTAAATGACCCCACGAATATTTATCAATGTTCTCTAAAACTATATACATACAGGAGGTTATTCAAGTTACATAAATAAAAGTACAAGTGCGCATTCAGACTGCATTGTAAGTATTGAAATTGGTATCTACCTCACCCATTGTATTTAAAATTGGTCAGTGGCATATCAATTTTCATCCACATTGGATATGCATATATGCACCAACTCAAAATAGTATAAAATCAATTGAATTCAATAATTTAATATAAATAACGATTTTAGAATTGTTTCTAAATTATCTAAAACATCATTTATGCATGGATATATATAAGGGCCGGGCAACCAGTCGGTCCCAATTTACATGTAATTAAGACAATTATTATTAAAAAAAATGGAACGTCAAACTCACAAAATTTTCATGTATTTGCATAATTGCAGGTGAAGGGGAATTACACTTCCAACTAAAAATGTCATTAGTAACAACAATTTTCATGTATCGTATCTCGGCCATATAACCGAAGCCCATTAGAATATCAAAAATGCTCAGCAACTGATCATATTTCGACTTGAAGCAGATATGCCTTTTCAGAAGATGCGCCAATACAAAATTTCCAGACATGGCCAAAACCAGTGATTCATCTTTCCGACTATATACAACATTATACAGAAGCCACTTGATACTAGGCTTTGTGAAAACTGAAAAGACACTGCTTTTGAGAAGCATGCGACAGTTCATACCTTCCACCATCCCAGAAGAGCAAGAACCACAACAGCTTGACACTAGACAACCAGCATCTCTGTCTAGATCTGACAGCAAAACCTTCAATCATCATCTATCTCTGTCTAGATCTGACAGCAAAACATTCAACAACCTTCAATCATCATCTGATAGGTAAACAACATCTGCAGCACCTACAAGACTGCCATTTCTATCAGCAACATTGTCCTGTCTAGTTCCAGTAAATAGATTTGATGGGAGCAAAATACCACTCGGTAAGATCAGGTCCGATGGGCTTTGTGAGCTAGTCCTAGACTGCCGGTGATCAACATCCATGAGCAGCTCAAGTGTTGACAGAGATGGCTCGCACAAGGCTGGCAAGGGAGTAGAATTCTCAGGCAAGGAGGCGCTGCCGAACCCTCCTACAGGAACAAAGAGGGGCCCAGCTGGAACCTGTGATGGTCGGGATGTTACTGTAATGGGGCCGCTGACAGACTGCTGATTCACCATCCCATTAGCTGGAGAAAGTTGATTAGGTGTTAAAGCAGAGGTAGGCCTAAAGGGCTGGAGATGTGGAGCTGGAGCCCGAAGTTCAGCACCAGCTTGTAAGTTGAACCGGGGAGGAATGATAGGGCTTAAAGTTGTTGCATGGGTTGGATTACTTGAATTAAATGAGGGTATTCGGTATGCAAGCTGCACAGATGGCACTGGTCCATGGTGGGGCCTTGGTTGAGTTTGGGACAAGGGTTGCCTCAAAGAATGCTGTAAGGAAGCAGGTAACCCTGGAAAAATGAAACCAAAACAGTGGAACACTCAATGAGCAATTAAGTTCTCTTGCACATGCCTCCAAGAAATTCTGCATAAAAAAAAGACTAGAAAACCCTGGATGACACCCCAAATTTATCACCAGGGCACTTTTTTTCTTTTCTTTACTTGGATATATGATAGTGAAGCCCATCCAATCTTATTACTTAAGTTGGATCCTGGATTACTCAGACACAATTGAGAAACAATATCTGCAAGCCCAAGAGCTGAACCTAGACCAGTCCTCGCAAAAATTAGGAGTAAAAAAGTAGAGGAGGACAAGAAATCGAGTTCAAACAATCAGTTAGAGATCTGGAAAACAATTCAACCTAGTGGTGACCTATCCGTCCTGTAATCTAGATAATGAGCTTCAAGAACCCAATGTTTGATGCAGTCTCTCATGTTAGCATCCACAAATTAAGAAATATCCACCCAAAAACGAACAGTACCAAGCATATCAGATTTCTCTCTCAAACTATTTTAACCTCCAAAGGATAAATCTATCCTGCCCAAAAAGAACAAGAACAGGTGCATAATATATTTCCTACACAATGGATTTAAATTAAATCCTACAGACCGGTAACAGGAAGGCCACTGCTGTTAGCCATTCCCAAAGTGAATGAGAATGACCATCTTCTGGGTGAAGACAATTTGTTTGTTGTACTTGGATGATTTGCTATTTTGTTATTTTATGCCCACAATTTCCAAGCTATCAAATTTCACATCCCGCATGATCTATAATTCATACCAGTTGTCTGGTAAAGCCCTATAGCAACCTATGTAGTATGATGCCCACCAACAAACAAAGAACTATTTACGGTACACACCAGAAAAGGTGTCCACGAACAGAGTGAGAGCCGACTAAGAGCACATGGGCTGCAGCACTAAATGTGAGTGCACACTTGCAATTGATTGACCCAAGATAGTGAAAATTGCCACATAGCGTAATTGATGGAGACAACCTAATCTTAAAAACCTGAGATTCTAAGGCATCCCAAGATTTCTCCAGCTTTTCATGCTACTTAGCCTTTCAAGTGATGCATGACAGTTATATCATATGATCATTCCATAAACTCTAGCAACTTAGCCTTTCAAGTGATGCAGAATGTCAGCAAGGTAACCAAGATAAACTGAAAATGGAAAAAGCAAGAAAAAGGAATTGTTATGAAAATGTCCCAAGGAGCTTGTACCTTGCGCACGCGGTACCAGTTTTGTTGCAGGAACACCAAATTCTGTCCTGAATGTCTCCGCCAATTTTAGGTTTCTAGACAGCTTGGTTAAATATGCCCCAAATTTTACCTTCATCTCAGTAAATTTCCGATCGCAATTCCCTATCAGGGCATTGTATTTCCTGCGCACTTCTTGAATGTCTCTCTCACAGTCTACTGTAAGCTGATTGATCTATTCATTGAAAAGAAGGAAGAAAAAGGGAAAAATCAGTTTTAACTTCATCAGTTTCAATGAAGGAACACAAGATTTAGAGAGAGAGAGAGAGGATGACACATACCAAAGTTTTGTTCTTCTTGGCTGCCTCCTCACCTTCTCTGCGCAATCTTGCAAGCTCATTTACTAGGGGTTCAGGGTAGAAAAGTAACCTAGAAGCGGGCAATGTCGTGGGAAATGATGAGGACCTACCAGTGGATTCCAGTTGCATTCCCACAACTTGAGGATCTCCAGTGGGCATTGCTCCAGTAGGCCGGTTGATGTAAACAGGCAATGGTGATTGTGCAGCAGACTGTGACACAGGACGTTCACTTTGTTGAACTATGTTGTCATCTGCTTGCTGCAGAGCAATTTCCATTTGGAGGAGAGGATGAAATCCATCATCCCTTGTCTCAGTTTCAGTTCCACCAGCTGAAGATGGATCTTGCAGTAGACAATTCCCACTGGGCATGTCTGCATACAGTTGTTGGTTTACCTGCACAACAGGGTCCAGGACTAATAAATTATTGCCACATTGTTCTTGACATACTGATGAACGATCAGCAATTCCTAGTGTTGGAACCTGTATTTGATGGGGAGAGCTCAGCCCCCCAGAAGAAGCCAAATGCTCCTCTTCCCCTGCAGTAGACATGGATGGCTGATCATGATTAACTCTGGACACCTGCTTGGATTGAAAATTTAATAAGGATATGATTCAAGATGAATAAATCAAAAAAAAAAAAAATACTGTTTGCTGATTTTCAAAAATAAAAAATCAACCAATTTTGCAAAGTGGAAGATCTAGGTGAACCCACACATTTATAAAAAAAAAAAAAAAAAAAATTATAAAAAACAAATAAATAAATATCTTTTTAAGTTGCCTGTAAATCCAGCAATTTACTGGTGACCATATGGGATCACTGGCGTATATGTAAATGATGCTGAAATAGCATACCTGATGAGATGGAGCAGAATTATCATGACCTGGTCTAATACTGGAATCTTCAATAGAAGGTATTTCATCCTGATTTTGCTGGGAGGAAGCCGCCAAACTTGTGACATCACAATTCTCTACCCTAATACTAGCATCATCAGAACACTTCGATCTAGGACTCAATTGAGGTTGATCCGACAAAGACTTTTCATGCTGACTTTGTTGGGAACATATTTGATGTGCATCATCAGAATAGTATGGCCTGGTGGGCTGCGTGACGCTAGTAGCACGGGACTTATCATGGTCTTGACAAATGACAGGTGAAACCAAGGCAGTCAGTTCACACTGGCATGGATGAGGAGCATCAGAAACCTCTCCTCTTTCCAAGGCTGCATTGTCACCCCTGTTATCATCACTGATGCCTACATTTATGCTATTGGAGTGCAAAGGGATCATTCTTGTTCCCAAAACCATGTCCTTTGACACATCATTCTGACTTACAATGGAAGCTTCAGCTGATATGCCACCCAACACTGTAATCTCCACTGGAGCTTCATTTGAAATTCCACCTGAAGCTGCACTATCCACAACTTGTGGTACAACTGCATTGACGTTATTCGGTATTGATGATGTACGAGACATCAAAATGGATCTAGCAGAACCATTCTGAACAATTCGTTCATGAGTTTCTGCTCTATCAAGCCTGAATCCAGCTCTATCAAGCCTGAAACCTGATTCAGATAATGGAAGCTCAGAAAAGGACTCTGATAATCTACCTGATTTTGCATCTTCCAACCAGCGGGCCTTTATCTGCTTCTCAGCATTTCTAGCATCCTGTTGCATATCCACGAGATTCTTCTGGTAAGTTGCCATGCACTTTGATAGTTCAGACAATTGTATGGCAAAATTCTTATCTATTGTCTTAAGTTTTTGTGAAATAGCTGAAGGATCTTTATCTACAGCATTTAAACGATCTACCGCCAACATGCGTGCTTTATCCAGCTTTTCCTTTTTCTTTTCCAAAATTTTGTTGAATTCCACAATTTCTTGTTGTTGCTTCAATAAGATCTGTTTGGTCCTCCTGGCACAAACTTCCTCAATTTGTTTAATGCAGTTATTTGGCAATCTGTGAGAATCATTCTCATTATGGGAAGATGGAAGGAATATGGTGCCACAGTGACCACTAGCTCCTGAAGTAGCTAGTTCACAGTCAGATACTCCCTTGTCAACAGATAAAGATTGGGATACCTTACATACGGTTCCTGTCTGGACTAGCGTTTCAGATGGCACAGCTTCTGAACTGTTAGTTGTGACTTTATGTCTGGAAACATCAACACCTATTGGAGAAGATAATCTCTGTTCTTTGGAATTTGACACACTGGCTTTCCCTGAACCTGTTTTTAGCAAGAATTTTTTATTCAACTTCTTAAGCATAGAATAAACTTGTTCAGCTTCTTCTTCCTTGCACTCGAAACTCAGTTGCTGCTTCACAAGTGCCAATGACTCCTTGCGGTTCACCTTATGTTTCAAGGAAGAAGCAGCGGTCCAACACTGCAAATCGCATAATATGCAGAAACAGCATGAATTTAACTTCACAGAGAGATGACCTTAGATGTCAGAAGTTCCAAGATACTGAAAATGGAAATAGAAAAAACTGATTTGGAGGGAAAATAGCATAGTTCAAGTAATTTCCCATCTAATTTAACCCATGAAAATAGAAAAGACTGATTTGGATGCTAGAGAGCGAGCGAAAAATAAAACTAATCCAAAGAAGAATAAGCATCTCTCTGGCAAAAACCAAAATGAAACAAAAAGTTTCGCAGGATTTAGGAGTACAAAACATGGATAGGACTAGAAAATTGAAATTAGATCCAAAGAAGAGGCAGTTAGTGATTCTTTGTTTCTCAAGTCTTTGGTCATTGTGTTCTTCCTTTTGTTAATTCTGAATTGGTGATTAGTTCCTGATTCACATGAATTAAGATCCCCTCTTAAATTCTTTGGTATTTTTTATAAATATTAATTTTTTAAAAAAGAAAGTAGATTCAAGTGAAAACTATATATATTTTTTGGAGCAAGAAAACTGTATCTTAAATTGTACTAATATTGATTTATCATTTGGGAAAAGTGAAGCGCTGAAAAGATCCAAAACCTCTTAGAAGTTAGAACAGTAATTTTTGAGCAAGAAATAAGGATGAACAATTACATTGAGCAAGAATGCCAAGAAATAAAGGTAGGAGTTTTACCAAGGATATCTGAAAAGCTTTGAATAAAGCATCCGGTTCTCTTATGACACGATGATTCTTTATTATGTATTCAAGGAGCCTTCCAGCCTCAAGCTTCACAGCTTCCTGCAATTAAAATCAAATGCATCAGTTGATATTTATATATTTGTTGCTGCTGAATAAATAATTACAAACTAAATTGAACAAAGCCATTGAACAAAACCAAACAGTTCAGCATTTTGATTTTTGAGGTAGGGGTGCAAACAGAGACATGAAACTTCCCCAAAACATGGATGAAAAAAGAGAAGGGAAAATTGAAAAACTTGGAATAAAATAATAATTTTAAACATGATATGACTTTCTGTGGACCACTCAAATAAATGACCAGCATCAATACACAAATCAAAATACAGAACTATCAACACACCTAGTTTCCAGGTAAAATATATGAATCATCCAGATAACATATAGAAACATTCGACAACATAGGCAGCAACCAAAACAATAAAAGAAACACATTCCATGCCAATTTCCGATGCATGTATGTGACAATCTTACTGGAAGTTGAAGAATGCCACAGAGTTTTGATATTTCTGGATTCAACAACAGAAGAAGGCTTTCTTGCTCAGCACGTAAATTCTTTCTTCCACAAGATTCTGTAGGAGGAGAAATCTGTAAATTATTCTCTTTCTGATCCACATAAGCTGGGGACCGTGGTGAATGCTGTGACCTAAAATTAGCTCCAGTTCCAGAAGCACCTACAAAGCAGATAAGGCTTCAGCATTTATACAGATTAAAAGTCTAAGACATTGCCAGCAATGAAAACAAGTGCTTGACCAAATCCTAGAAGTATACTACTAATTTGCTAAATCCTAACAGCATCGATGCAAGAATCAAGCTCGAGATTTCTGTAGAATAATTCCAGATGACTGCTTATTCATACCTGAACTATCAACAAATCTAGTTTCGTTGTCAGATGTAGCTGGTATTCTTCGATTTTCCACTGGAGGCTTAGGAGAGAGCGAGCCAATGGAGGCCATTTTTTTCCGCTTCTTTCTAGCTTCATCACTGGTTGCTTCAATTTTCTCTGGTGATTCATTGAAGTAGTGAACTTTTTTGCGAGACCTCTGAGAGGAGCCAGTCAAATATCTCCACCGAGGAACCCTACCTTCTAGTAATTTTGCCCAAAAAATATGAGGTTGTTCTGCATCCATTGCCTGAAGTCCAGACTCACCCAGCAAAAGAATATTTCTAGAATACGTTCGTCCACCATCATGCTTCACTTTTGAAATTATTGAACAGCCGCCTGATTCATTGCTTTCAGGCTCATGGGCCAGCTGAGCCAAAAGTTCTAACACCACATCATTCAGGAATGATTCCTCAGATGAAGCATTTGACTCCAAACAGGGACTATGGCAAGCATGAAAATTGTCAAGTCTATCAAACAGATTAGAAGCACCCCACATCAGCAGCATGTGAATGGTGCTACGGTTTATATTCTGCACATTGTTATCAAGTGTTACATCTTGTTTTGCAAAGACCAATACTTTTTCTTCCACAGTAAATGATGAGTATAACCTAAAGACCTTCAACTGTGAAGATGGTGAATCGAAGTTGATCCTCTGCAGAGCTCTTGAATCATTCAATGGGTTCCAATCACTATCAAAGATGATAACTATATCCACCGAGCAAAATTTTATACTTGGATGGCAAGCACGATTTTCAATTAGAAATACAAATCTCCCTCTCTCCTTATCATTGAACATGCTCAAAGCAGCTTGTTTCTTTGATGTTGGCAATCCACTATCAATTCGTTCATATGAATCGAGACCAAATTTTTGACGCATATAATCATCCAAAAAATCCCCCATACAATTTCTTCCTGTTCCGCCAATGGACTGCCATCACAAAAAAAAGTAGAAAGGAAGGGGGAAAAAAAATTTCTTAATGACAACATCGGTGTATGAATGTAATGCATAGACCTCTAGGTTCAGATTTAAAATAAAATAAAATAAAAGTTGGGGCAAGCGCAAATGAACGTTTGAAGATGCAATATTACTACTATAAACATCCAAGTTTCAGGGGAGATGCAAGATAGGAAAAATTCACCAAAACAAAGGAACTCTCCAACCATTCATGAAATTTGATCTTTCGGTGGCATGCTCACCAAAAGCACACGCAGCAACATCCATGGTTGTATTTAGTACATTTGCAAACAGATCTGGTAAATAGAAGATTATGAATTTTGGTGTAGCAAAGTGTACAGTGCCCAGTAAATTCCAACCCAAGTGCACAAGGTCTCTGAGAAGACAGCACATTGCACAGCCAACAATTTTTGGAGTCATTCTGTACTCTATCATGTGGACCTTAAAGAGGCCACAAAACATGGCAGATTTTATTAATCGTCAAATTTTAGATTGACAATCTAGTCTGCAATAAAGCTCTTAAGTGGTCCATCCCACTGAAAGAAATGGTAAATTTATCCTTTTCAAAAGCCTTTAGCAGCAGATAGTTCAGATGGTTGAGTGGACAATGCCTAAAATCTTTCTGAAAATGGCGAAAGATATCAAAATGACAAGAAGAATGCTCACAAGGTGTCTTAAGGTAAAAGGGAATATAAATAGCAAAACAGAATGGAGTAAATCATCTTCAGACTAAATTAAGACATCGGAAGAGGACATTAGTTAAGAACAAAGACATCAATAGATAAAAATAGGATATGCCAGGAATCTATGAAAATGGAGTAAAGCATCTTCAGACAAGCTAAATTAAGACATTCGAAGAGGACACTGGTTAAGAACAAAGACATCAATAAGACACAAACAAGATATGCTAGGAATCTATTAACATAGAACAAGAGTTCGAAAGGACAAGCCAAGATATAGGCCAAGGTCTGCAAGAACAAGGAAGACAATAACAAAAAGTAACAATTTAGTTCAACAGGATTTTAATGGAAAAAACCAAAAAAAAATAGTGGTTGAATAAAATCAAATGCTTAATACGTTCACAGTTAATTATAAAAGAAATGAACAGCATCAAACACTTATTAATATGTGACAAAGAGATATTACTTCAATTTGGATAAGATCAAAAAGGAAGGTGAAGAAAGTAAATAAAAATAAAATGAATAAGTTTTCTGACTAAAAAGATGGCAAATAATTATTTAAAATGTAAGTAACAACAAGAAAAAGTAAAATTGGTAGATAGTTGAAATTTGGGTTACGCAATAATCCACCACAAAGTGCCAAGGAAGTTTATAAAAGATAATTTCAAATGACAAAAGACATCAATCGAATTCAAGGTAGCCTTTACACTAAATGGTTCTGATTTATGACTATCTTTAATACTCAAGTAATCTTATAGATATCATTTAGGGTGTGTTTGGGAAGTGATAAAAATTTTAGATCAAAAGGTTTTGGAATAAAAGTTTTTTAAATGAAAGAAATGATGTGATGTGATAGATGTAATGATGAGAAGTAAAGAAAATGAAGTTAAAAGTAGATGGGTAAGTTGTATGGATAGTTGTGCAGAAATGATTAAAAAGTAAGATTGTTGCATAGAAATATACGAAAAAATAATTAAAAATAGGATAATTATGGAGAGAAGTTTTAGTTTGAAAAGTTTTTGGTGCAGCCAAACACCCCCTTAATTTTTTTTCAATTGTATATATTGGATGCCTCATTCTACTTGGGGGCACACCTCACCCCATGTATCTTGTGCAGTGAAGATATAAAGAGGAAAACAAATGGAAACAAACACAACAGAATCCTCCACAAAAAAATGGTAAAAAGGGGAAGAGAATAAAGTAAAGGAACAATTTTGTTTATACCTGGAAAAGAATAAGCACTCTAAGCCCTCGTTTTTTTATTTCTGGCAAAATTCTATCCAAAAGCTTTAGCTTGCCACTGGCATTCACTTCAATATCCAAATATTTAACCTCTGGGAGACCTTTGGTGAGTGCAACTTTCAGCGAAGGGTTGACAAGATAAGGATGGTCACAGCACTGAGAAATTAAAACAATATTTATTTAAATCATTTTTTAATCAGATCCAGAATTAAAAAAAAAGAAAAGAAACAAGACGACTAATAACATGATTAAGGGATTTTTTTGTAAATATGCCTACAAAATTTGATCAATATTTCTGTGTCCCTAAGTTTGCTGAAATCGCAAATAAACCCGCAAAGTTTGCATAAAATTGCAAGTATGCCCCTTCCGTTAAGATGCCACTAGAATTTTCTATAAAATGATGTCAATATCATTTAACCAAGTGATACAATTGCATTTTTTGTAAATATTGTGAGCATATTTGCAAAAAATCTAAGATAATAATATATAAAATAACAAAATAGAAAATATATCTACAATATTTGGAAAGATTACAAGTGTATCACTTGACTTAAAGAGCATTATCGTCATTTTATAGGAAATTGTAATGGCGTTCTTATGGAAGGGACACACTTGCAATTTTATGCAAACCTTGTATGTATATTTGCAATTTCGGTAAACTTCGGGACACGAATGCAATAGTGGTCAAACCTGGTAGGCATATTTGCAAAAAATCCCCGTGATTAATTTGTACAATCAAAAGAGTAAAATAAAATCCAAATATTCATAAAACAATGAACCTTCTGCTCAGAATTGTACATATGGAAATCATTCCAGGACCAAAAAAGGAACTAGAAAAAGACCAACCTTCCTAGTTGAGATGAGAATATTGCCAAAAACACCAACCGGATCCGTTTTTGGACTAGAACGGAGGGAAATTAAATTTTCCAGCAATGTTGCACAATACTGTTCAAGTTGCACCATGGAAAGCCTTACAGGTACCCAGTACTCAACAAACTTCAAAGAAACAGGCTTCCGCTCATATAAAATAAAGTGTGACAACTTAGTCTTCATTGTTGCAAGCTCACAAGCATTATCATCAATGTCATTCTCCAGGATTCCCTTTGAGTCTAAAAAGGTCAGCAACTTACGGTATTCAGCTACACTATCCTGAAAGTTATGAGAAAGTCAGGAAGTCATTGAATGAAGAAACATTAACAAGCAAAACAAGAACTACCTTTATTTGACCACTAATAAGCAGCAGCCTAAAATCTGACATAAGCATTCCAATGTTTTCCAAACTTCTTGTATCAACAGAAAGCTGATATTCATCAACTATTACTGCTTCCCAAAAAAGTGAACTGAGTGCTTCAAAGTCCTGCATGGCAATGACTAGAAGATCTCAGAATACATTAAGAGGTAGGTACAAACAATCTCTTATGAGTATTGTGGTGTACTGAGAGTGCAAACCACACAAGCTCCTTAATGGAAGTGAGCCATTTTCAACTCATAGAATCATGCAGGAGTTCAAGAACAGTTACCTCAACAACAGCTTCAACAGATGATAGAAGTATTTGAAACATTATGCACCCACCATCCTCATAGAATTCCAGCGACCGAATACATTTCCGGACATCTTTATTACCACCATATACTATAACATTCATTGATGATGCCAAATGTGAGAACTCATCTTCCCAAGAAGGAAGAGCAGAGGAAGTCGAGATAATGAGGAAAGGACGGCATATATACGATTGCAATGATAAGATGAACAAGATCACTTTCACGATTCGTTCCTGGAAAAGGGATCCATCAGGTCAGTAGGAGTATCAACAATAAGAATACAACTATAGAAATTTGAAGGTGCAGGTAACAGATGAATTAAAATAACGCCAATGAATTATTCACTCCAACCAAATGTTGAGTGGATGGAATGGGAGAACCAGTAGCGGCTTTACAGATTACTTCTGAATAATGTACAAATTAACACATTTCTAGAGGAGGAGGAAGGAGGGAGGGAGGGATGGAAGAGGAGGCAACATAATTAGAAAATTCAATCATTGATACCTACAATGTTTGCATCAGAACAAATCATGCCAAGCAAAGTACATGCATAATTTGTCACAAGGCAAAGAAAGGAAACGATCTGTCTGTCTATGAAGATGAAAAGGGAAGGGCTTTCCCACTCCATTTGATAAGAGATTTACTCAATCCTACATTTTTCCACATTCTTGATATGACATTGACCTAAATCTGAAAACTGCTTTTACCAATCATAACTTAACATTTTCCATCATCAACTCTTATCTTTCTCATAATCCAACTTCCAAAAATTCAAAGGAAAAGAATTAAGGTCAAGAGTTTACATAATAGACAACTAAAAAATTAGGAATGCACATGAAATATATAAACCTAAGCAGTATACATGATAGAAGAACCCAAATGTCAGGCATGCGTCAATAAACAAATTTATACAAGCGATCAGTGATGTTAGGCCAAACCTTAGACATGCATAAAATTAACCCAAATTTCAAAGAAAAGTTAATTTCCCAAATTTGAAGTATTGCAACTTCCTTTACATAAAAGAGAAGGAAAAAAAAAAAATTGCTTCCAACTGATGATTTCAGCAGTGATTCCAAAGCAGGACCTAAGAAGTTACAATTCATATTGCTTACATTTTTTATAAATGATATAGCACATAAAAATGTAAGATTATCATGATAGCCCATCCAACAATACCACAATTCCCCAAAATGTGAGATCGACACGACAGCTTATCCAACAGTACCACAATTGCTACCAGTAACATCATAATAGAATGTAACAGATAGATATGTACCTGCTCATCAATAATAATGGCATTTTCACACTTGTGACAGTACTCACGAAGCTTGCTGATACAATTTATGTTATCATTGTCTAGTCCAGCTGTAAATTCACTAGGCAACTTTTGCAATTTACTTGAAGAGCGTTTTACTTTCTGCAGTACCTGCATATTATTGATATGAAAAATTAGGATATAAGAGACACTGATAGGAGCATTCATCATGATAATAACTGGGTCAACACAGCATGGGATTTTAAAGCAAAGGCATATAGCTCATAGAACACAGAAAATAGTCATACAATATGGTTGCGTACAGGCTCAGTTCAAACAAAACCAACCAACCAACCAAATCCACGTTTTAGATAGGGTTAGTCTAGGATTTTAAAAATATTGAAAAAAAATCAGGTGAGCCAAACCTAAGGTTTGTCAGAGGCCTTTAGGCAACCCATCCTCATTTTCAACTTCTTTTTGTTTAATCGCAACCTTCATATGTATGCAGATAAACACGAATATACATACATATTTCTTCTGAATTTTAGTTAATTGCCACATTTCTCTACACTTCAAAATTTCCATAAACTATTAAAAAAATAAAGAAAGAAAACAAATTACTTGCAAAAAACTATTTTTTTTTTCATGAATGCATACATACACTTGAATAAAGTTTGCACAGTGGAGGAAAGAGTACCCATCACAATAAAAAAACTCAAACTTGACATCAAATGACACGAAGACTAAAAGATACAAACCTTCCACCCTCTAAGGAATGCAACAGTTTCACCATTACACATACTAAAACGATAACAAGAAGTTACTCGTACTGCCTGCCTGAAGTTAATTATAGAAACTCAAAAACACAAATCTAGAAGAAATTGAAGAGAATATCCAAAATTCAAACATCCGGTCTAGCCTTTGAACACAGCTGAAGCAAATTTATCAAAATAGAAGGTCGTCGCTTCTCAAATTAAGTTATAATTCTGTCCCATCATAAATGGCAAGCCACTTTGAAATTCATACATATAACAAGTAATTATAAACACCATTCTGTCATTGATACTCTAAAAAATAAAAGATGTTTTGATAATAAAAATGACATGCAGATCTCTTGATTAAAAGATTAAATAATAAAAACCACATGAAAGTAAACTGTAATCTATGAGATATAAGCAACGTGATCATCAAACTAAAGCTGAAGATTTAAAAAAAAAAAAAAAATTAAGCAGAGGATATAAATTTTAATTTATAAACAGTTACATCTTATGCAATAATCTCTTGTACTTCCAGCTAAAACAATTGTAAAAAATACTTTTCTAATTGTTAACCAAGTTAAAATCCAAAGATTGCTTCAAAAAAAAATATATTTTTTAAAAAAAGGAAAAAGCAAGCAAAGCATCAAGTTGTATAGTGGAGATACATATACAACTAGGGTGAGAATCGGGGTGGGCCATAGCAGGTCATGGTTTGCTCAACTCTGACTTTACTTTTTAAAGATTCTGTTTGACCCTATTTTTATACTCACTCGGGATAATGTCGGATTGACTCTCTCTCTTTTTTTTTTTTTTTTAGCAAGTCCTAAGACAAACTTAGGGTTGGTATCGGACCGGTTTCGGAATAGGATGTCAGATAAAAAAGGCAGGTCAAATAAGATTTTAAGAATTCATATACGGATATACCTATCAAATATAAAGGTACATCTATGCTAAATTTAAATATTATATACTTCAATATTTTACTAATTATTAAAAAACACATCATTACTAAAACAAAACATAGGAAAATATAGTATAAATTTATTAAAATAAGTTAATATACAATTATACGTAAGATTTATATATATGTGCAAATTCTTCTTGTTGATTCTTATATTATTTTCCGAATAAATTGATTATTCTATTGTTGATATAGTTAGTTATAATAAATGTAGGAATTTTGAAAGAAAATAATAATAAGATCTAAACATAAGCTTATAATTTTTAATAAATTAGTTATGCAGGGCGGATTAAGACTCTTTGGATGGGGACATGGTCGACCCATGTCTACCTTATTTTTGAATTTGGGCCAAAATTTTTGACAACACCTATACCAAGTCAAAAAAAAAAAAAATGTTGGTTTTACCCGGTCAAAAACGGGTCAGGTCAGGTCGGATTAGAGGCGGGTTGACCTCACCCTATATACAACTAATACTTGAGCAAAAGTAACACATCTATTAACCATCATTTGCACAATTACTGGTTTACTACCAAGGAATGTGTCACTAAATTGAGATAAACATTAAGAAAAGGAAAACACATTGGACAGCAAACTGCAATTATCAACTAATGCTAAGCTGTACATATCGAGGGAAATCAGAAAATTGATTAGCTTCCTCAATGCAATTTCGAAAAACAGTAAGAAATACATAAATTACAAATCTGTATCAATAGACTTTATTGAAGCTTGTAATTTTCAGTAGTGCTCGCTAAATATACACAAAAATATCTCGAGTTCATTATTCCAACACACGAAGAAGTGTAGTTCAATTTACGGGGACTGCCCTTTCGCATGATTTTTTTCTCATTTCAAAGAAAATTTTCTTGCTGCCCTTTTAAGCTCAGTTTCCTTAGAAGGAAAGTTCATTGTCGCTTCTCTTGTGGAATGTTTTTCACGTCCAAAGAGAAATCTCATTGTTACCAGAAAAAAGATAGCAGAATCATTAAATATGGTCATAATTTCAGAAGCAAGTGATGGATAATATTTTCAATGCCATATGTACCTTGTCTGCTTTAGAAGGATCAGATGCTTCCCTTGCCTTCTCACACCATCTTTCATAATCTATCATAAGCATCTTGGATTCAGGTGATGTTAGAAATGGAGAATTCTCTAATTCCCATGTGCCATGGCTGTAATCAAGGCCTTTCCATTTCACAAACCACTCGTAAACACAACCTGAACTAGAAACAGATTGCCTGCCAATGTGTTCATCCAAATCCTTAGGTGGCATCAGTAACCGCCTCCGAACAAGACGATCTGGTATAGTCCACTCCTTTTTCCACCTTACGGCCTGAAAAAGGATGATGAAATTGCAACAATATTATTATGATGAAGACTACCAGCTGAGAAACCAACTTATCGGTAACATGATAAAGAAAGAAATTAATTTAAACATCATCAAAACATTATCTAATTCGCAATTCACTGGGATCATCACAAAGGCATATTTCTTTTCCAAGTAAAATCTGGAAACAAGAAAATCCTAATGCTAGTTTGTCAGGTTTAGTTCTGATGAGTAAAGTATTAAACCTGCTCCTTTTGCTGCATTTTACTGTATTCTGTAATAAGTAGAGGTGCCTCTTCCAAGAGTTGGCCTTCCGAAATCCAGCAGTTATGTACATGTGCAAGGCTTTTGTACTTGACCCAATACTGCTTCTCCTTCTGCATTCCTGACATCACATTATCAACATTATCAGTGATACCATGATGGCAAAATGACATCAATCTGCAACAGTGAGAAACACCAGCGGTAACCAATAAGAATGAGAAGTGTGAATGCCACCTGTCCGAAAGCACATTTTAAGTTATTTCATCTAAACTAAGCATCAACTCTTTACCAAGACAGTAATGACTCATGTCAATGGTTCAGCCAGCCTTTAACATCATCAAATATAGTAAAGGAAAAGAGAATAGGCTACCCTGCATAACATTAAAACCTGACTGCAAAAACATATCCCATGCAACGGCATCACCAGTTCGAATTTCCATCGATGTCAACATCTGAAAGAACACTACTGGAGTTGACCAATTCATGAGGAAAATCATTAGCTTAGATTCACCAATACTAAGAAACAACATTCGAGTAGACTGATTGGACTTCTATTCAAAAGCAAAAAAAAAAAAAAAGGAATTGTTTGATAGAATTCAGTGGATCGTTGAGCAAAAGCAAAAGAGACAGTGCAATTATTCTTTCCCATTTCCAAATGCATACAGACCTTCAACACCTTTTGCACCACTTCAGCACTGCCTTGCCTTAAAAAGATTTAATGTTAATATCTATTGCACACATTACCTAAATAGTTATAATTTATATTATTCATTTCTTAAGTAGTTATAATTTATAAAGCATAAAGAAAAAATTGTGCTTGGAAACTCCAGGGATGCATGCAGCTACAGTTATCAGTGCTTTAAAACAGTAGAACATAAGATATATATCCACTACACAATCCTGATCTAGTTGACTTCCTTAGGAAAAATACATTGAAGTAAGCCACAGGGTATCTCCTTTCCTCTCCTAGTGAACTTTCTTGAACTCTCTAGAAGGCAAGTTCATTGAGCTTAGTGTACCCATATCACCATCAAGGGATAAATCACTACTCAGTTAAGAACTAATTAAGATATAAACTAGATGCACCTGATAATAATGAGATGGTGCAGAAATTACATAAATATGGATAAAATGAATTTATAAATATTCATTCTGAAAGGACACAAAATAATTATCATCTGAATTTAAAAAATCTGCATTAAACAAAAAATTCAAAATTTTGGAGAGACTACTTATTAGAATCTCATCTTCAAAAGAACATGGTGAAATAAACCAATTCAGTAACATATTTTCATGTTATCTCCAGAGTACCACTCCTTGTTGACAATTTCTTCCACTCGGTGAAAGATAAATTAAGGAGATACATTAGAGACACTGCTGATTGAACCTCAAACTTGAACTAACAAAGCAGGAAGAAGCAGTGAGGCGGAGTCTCATATTCAGGTTGAACTCCAGACAAAAATATCACAATCTAATCACGTTACCGTTGTTAATTCCTTTCAAATATCAGACACTGAAAGGAAGAATCTTGACCCCTTACCAGTACAATCTGATCTTTCAACTTCTCTAACATCCCAAATGGATTCCGGTCCTTCAGACACTGAGTGTACACCAAAATCAATCTTTTTCTTCACACAATAAAGACAGTGCCAAGTACCAAATGGAGCATCATCCAGAGGTGGATCAAGACAAGGGAGATGGTAGCTCCTGCTGCAACCTTTTCCATCACAAAATCTGAAAATGGGATCCAAAACACGCTCTCAAACTTTTGCAAGATGATATTTAACAACAAACATGTGGATGGCATATATGCATGCAACATTGATAAGAAGCAAGCAAATATATATTAAGCATATGATGAGCTAGAGAAACATATTCCTTTGTTATAAAGATAATATATCGAAGAGTTACTAGTTTATAGATTCAAGCCGGTTTAACTTTAAAGAAATAGTAAGGGTGTGTTTGGCAATGACAAAAACATGTCAAGCCAAAACTTTTCACTCTCCATAATTATCTTTTTTTTTTAATATTTTTTCACATCTTCCTATACAACTACCCTACTTTCAAATCATTTTTACACAACTACCTATACAACTAACCTATCTATTTTAACTTTTTCTCTTTACTCATCATCACTACTGCTACCGAATCACATCATTCTCTTCAAATTCAAAAACTTTTACATCAAAAATTTTTCATCTAAAATTTTATCACCTCCCAAACACACCCTAAGATTTGATGGGAAAGGAAATAAGACAAGTCATCAAAGAAACCAAGCCTAACCCTGTAGACACTCATTTGCCCCAAAGAGAGAAACATCAGTTTGCATAACAACTACGCCAACCTCAGCCACCCTAAAACATGCAAGAAAATGTCTTCAAGATGATTATCTATGGCTGCTCCAGTTAACCAACCAATGAAACAACGGATTACCTGTTCCATCTTGAATTAAACAGTTGACAGAACTACATGCAAAAGTTGAAATATATACATTAAGTCTTCAGAGAACAATATGTAATTGAGGTCAAAACATTCCTGCTTATTACTCTTCTAACCAACATCCATTTGGAAATAAGTAAACAATTACAACATGACAATAAGCAACTATTCACAGAATTACATCCAAAAGCCAGAATGTGAATAAACGATTACAGTGATCATGCCACAACCAAAAGTTAGATTCCCCAGACTTCTATAAAGAAGAAACCAAAATCATAAGGTAAATAACAAGGAAGCAGCTACCCACAAGAGCTTTCCATCATCCTTGCAAATGACACAAACATTACGTTCATGCTCTACTTGAGCATCAAGAGCAGAATC